>JAGSMP010000092.1:637048-1274096 GCA_029286625.1 Parnassius orleans
ATTTACAATCGTTTGATTGGTGTTTCAATTTTATTGTTCCGTTTCGGTATGAATTGCGTCACCGACTAAAAAGACAAAGCAAGAACCGATCGCTTCGTGTTGTGGGACTAATGATGAGCCAAAACATTATTTTTAGATGGCTAGCTCCGAATCGCTTTATAAGGACTACAGTCGGTTGGTCTAAAGATATATATTTCGCTTTTATGACACCGGTAGCTTGCTAAAGATCTTTGTTATTTTAAGTGGTACCTATTAGGAATGGGTTCATCTTTTGGAAATCATTCGAAATTGGGGTTAATTTATCAATCAATATTGTTGATTTTCAATTAATCACAACAAAGTATAATTGCTTAATTTCATTAAATAATCTTAATTAAAAATGTAGGCTATAAAGAACCCTTGTTAGAAATCGTGGTTGCCTTCGATTCCGCCGTTGTGTCTGATGAAATCGATAAGTAAGTAATATGTTTCAATTCGAATGGTTGGCAAATTAATGATTTTAAGTGTATGTGATTTGTAGCGATAACTATTTAAAGAAGAATCTTTAGCACTTTAAAGTATTCCCAATTATTTTCATAATATTTTTATTTTCTGTTAATAATAATAATATTTTTTTTTACAAGAGATTATCCATACAAACGTAAAGTTGTTTTATAGAAAATTTCCGGCGCATTGTAAGTTGCCCTTTTACATTTTTTTGTTTGCCAGTTATATACTTAAATTTCGTAACGTAAAAAGAAAAAAAATTATATTCTAAAAACAAAGTGGTTTAAAGAATATACATACCGAATAAAAAGTAATATTCATTGATGTATGCGATACCCCTTTGAGGCGTTATTAAAAAGTTTAAAATTTGGATCTTTGTGCCATCCGACAAGGTACAAAATTAGGAAATTAGCAACGCATATCCGAGTCAGTGTGGTCGATGAGGCCATTTATTCTGTCAACAAAAGAACAGTTTCTATCGAACAGCGCGTCTTTTTTGTTTCGCCATAAAATTTCAGTGTTTGTGACAATGTCAGCAAACACTTGGTTTAGGGATATCATTGTTAGATCTATGTGACACTTCGGAGTCCATAATATAGAACAATGTCTCAATAAGCTTCCCGTAGTTTCGCATAATGCTGTTCAATTTCGTAAACAATAAATTTCCTAATATGTTTTGATGTTTTTGGCCATTGTCACCTTTTTGTCTGTTGTCCCTGTGATTGGTATTTAATAAGCGTAACGGCTTTAAATGGAATTTTAGATTTGTATGGCTTATTCATCGAACGGTCTCAAAGAATTGAAGATAATATTCAACGCGTGTCGTGCCGAGTTCCGTTACCTAGATTACTGTGATTGGAGATGTCATTTTAAATTTTTAAATTCTGTTTATTATTTTGTATGCAGGTAATCTACTAGGTGGTATGAGTTCTTTTCAGTTTAGGAGTCCGTCTGGATAGCACTGATGTGTTCCGATCTTAAGGGTATAGAGGACCAATAAAATTACAGGCTGTGAGGCATTCCTTCTTAGTAGGTACCTACTCGGAGATGACTACGCATCTGTACACTTCTTCATTTGAAGTTGGCTGCAGGTGCCTATGGACTGCAGGAACCACTTAGATACCATCAGGTGGACTGTATGTTCGTTTGTCACATTAGTTAATAAAACCTGTTTCTCGAACAAACAATTAGAGGTTTGTCTACAATAAATGTTTTTTAGTACAATAACTTGTTCTCATTGGATAATTGATTGTAATAAATGAATAGTGAGTTAAAATTTATCGATTGAATTAGGTAAAAGTGAAAGATCGTGGTTGAAAGGTTTATATTCGTAAATTTACAAATTTAAGTAAAAATATTGTAGATACATAGAGTCTATTGTAGAGCCGCGAACGTCAGAACAAGCGTTTTAAAAGTGATATGGGATATGTAGCTTAAAATTGACACCTTTCTTATCTTTTACTAGATTATATGGCTTTTAGTCTGCTCAGGAGTCCGTGTCCGGATTGTAGAATAGAGAGATAGTATAGATAATTACAGAATGTGATAGTCTTAAGGTATGATATTGATAACGCATCAATAGTTTTCTTTATTTATGCCATGTCCATGGGCTACAGTAGTCACTTACCATATTGTGTTGTATAAATTCCTTTTTCATATAATATTATACATAAAAATAATCTTCGCGTCATAATTTCCAAGGAATTTAAAAATGTTTAGATTTTTATTTATTTTTAAATATTATTGTAACTTTGTTACACAACTTTACTTTGTTAAAGCTTACTAAAAACTTAGATTTTTTAACAAGATTTTTATAACAGTTAAATTGTACGTAATTTATATTAGCAGTATATGCAAGGATAAAATAAAAAAAATAAAAAAAACGTTTTTGCTACACATAGTATTGGCTTAGTATTTTGAAAGTGAAAAGTATATAAACCATAGCGCGTAGCGTGGTAGCCAGTGGCGAACATAAATAACTGGCTGCACCGCAACAAGCTCCGTATTTACTACATGATTGTATTTTATACATCGTCCGTATAATACACGGAGGCTCTAATACGCGGGCAACCTACATAATAACGAGAATGCGCGGAAGGCGTAACCCGGTGGCAATCAACCGTCTCGCTCGACGACGCCCCGGGCGTGCGCCTAAGCGAAACGTACGACCACAAATTTATTAAAACGAAAAAAAAAACGCTTCACTGCTACTGCACTCCGCGTCGCGTCGTCTTAACAGAACTAGATACATTTTTCCACGTCGCCGCGTGCGACTGAAAGCGAAGCGCCAGGCAGCGTGAGTGAAGGAGACGAATGTATTTCTAAACGGGCGTCGCACATTAAAACGGCCGGTCATGTGGGCGCTGCCGGTGTTGCGCACGCGCAGCTACTTCGCCGCGGTTGAGTTCCACGCTCACGCTGCGTCGACCGGCTCGCTTAGCCCGTGTGACCTTTAGTTGGTGAACTTAGGAAGCGTCGTTTGCTGTAAAACGTCTATTAGGCCCCCTTTGGCCCGCGCAGCTCTGGTTTTCTTACAGCCAGCATGGGAGGGAAAAGGATGGCAGGCGATCGGCAACGCCGTGCTTAAAGGTATTCGTAGAATGCGTGATCTGTATCGGGCGGGAGGGAGAGGCGCGGGCTGCGGGGTGCGTTCGGAAGCGGTGGCAGCTCCCATCGACTCCTGGGGTTATTCTTCCTCAGGCCACTGCTGCTCGAGCTACGTACCAAGCGAGCCAGTTTTTTCTGTCCACCGCATCGCACGCCAAACACTCGTTAAGCCCGCGCCAACACGAGAAGTCGACACTAATAAATTACTGTTTTTTACTGCATTCGAACAGTCTACGCCGCGCAGCCGAGTAATTTATACGTAAAAATAAACATTAATCAGTAATAAACGCAGTTGTTAGCGCCCTGAACACAGTGAGTATTCTAAACTCTTAATAATTAATATCCAATCGAAGTTTTCTTAATTTGTGCGGTTCGAATGAGAGATCCTTCTTAGAATCGGTTTTGCTGTAGTTCTTATCTTAGGTTCGCTTAAGGGATCTGAATTAAAGATTAAGACAGCTAACGATTGGATCTTTACTTTTAGTTGTTTTCAAGTGTACTCGTATTGTTTATCTTTTCACAAGGACTTCATTATGCTTAGTATACAAGAATATTTTGCCGATATAAAATTTGGATTTGAAATCGAAAATAGGTATTTTGTATTTATTTCTTTTTCGTATGCTTATTTTACATTGTTTATAAATTTGAAAGAAAAAAGTTAATGTATTTTTTCAGTATATTTTCAACAACTTTACGAATGGTATTATAAAATATAAAGCAAAAAATTATAGTCAATAACGCGCATAAGATCATCTCTACTAAAGATTTCCTCTTAATTAAGTTCTAGTAAATTCTATTTATATTAGTGTATACTTTGATGTAATTAATGAAAGAATTTCAACCCTTTTGTGCCCAAATACATATATTATTTGAATAATCGTAGTCATTATCATGTAAATTGCCTTTAGCGCCTCTCTCGGCGCTAGAATAACAAAACGATATCCAGAAATATTGTCCTTGTTATTGACTTTTTTGTCAACGAAAACCTTGCACCCGACTCGGTGCCCCATTCATTGTTCAATAGTGACCATTTTATAACGATTTATGGTTTATTTAACAATAAAAGTAGAGTGATCTGACAAAAACACTTTTTCAAAATCTTTTCCTTTGTTATATGCGAAAGTATCGAAATGCACGCATCATTAGATACAGCTTTTGACACTTCTTAAAGAAATTCCCATGGGATATAGATGATGAACAGATGAATAAATTCTATTAATAAGGTGTTTTGTACCAAAAAAGATTTTTACTTCTGAAAGAGCGTATTAAAGACAAATCAAAAAGGCAGTGTTATTTCTCTTTAGTACCTACCAAACTCTTGAAATAAAAAGAGAACACAACATATGTAATTAGTGCTATTTATAGTTCACCCGATGGAATACGTCATCGATGGCAATTAAATTTCAAGGGGTTGACGATATAGGTACGCATACATCACATAACAGATGCAATTTTAATAAATTAAAGAGTAATTATAATAAATTAAACAATTTTTAAAGCACGACCGTGAGTTATATGGCCACAAAGGTGAATAATAATCGTGAGCACGTAGTTAATAATTAAAGTCCATAGTGCTCTGGCAATAAAGTAGATTCATGGTTTGAACGTATGCTGTCCATCAGTAAAATATTATGTTTTAAAAATGTGTTCAGGCGAAACGAAAATATTGCATTAAAATGTTATGTGGATAAATAAATCACGGTTATTTTTGAGACTAAATACATTCTTACGAGATGTTGTCTTAAAAATAAACATTCATTAATTACAGCCTATCTGTCCACTCCTGAACAGGGGCCTCTCGCCAATAATTTGTCCCTTTATCTCAAGGTTTATTTCCCTCTGTCGTGACATCCACGGTATGATTCCTTACTTGGACGGGGTACTTATATTTACACTACGCAACTAATAAAATAAAATAATATTTTTATCCATGCACTTAAATATTGTTGTTATTGAAATGGTCTGGCTAAAATACAATGGAAATGTTTGTTATAAAAACATGTTTATTTAAAGTAAGTAATTTAAATGTTCTTAAGACTGAAGTTTGAGTTGAATTCGTTTTTGCATTAAAATATTATTCACTATCTTAGTTGCAATTTTAAGGTAATAACTATGAGACATAATACATGACACGTGGGACAGGGAATGACTTTCTTTCTTTCTTACGTAGTTTATTTTTTTCTTTACGATATTAAATTCTTATTGCTTTGTCTGGAATGGAAAAATATCGCATTATTTTTTTTAATGTTTTTTGGATAACCAATCAATAAATCTATCTACTCATATAGAGCTGCGATATCATGAGAGGGGCCTTAAAATTTCATAGTACGCCAGCAAAATAACTTCGATCCTCGTTGGTGTGAAAAAATTGTTAGTTGCAAAATTGTTAATTTTAAATGCGGATTTGCCACGTGCTTGGTTATGAACTGAATTATCGTGAGGAAGTCTGTATGACAGAAAAATAAAAATATTTTGAGGAAATGTGAACAGTCTATGCTCCAAAACCCTCACAGCAAAAAGAGGAGTCCTGTGATCAGTAGGGAAACATATTAGCCTTTTACTTTATTTTTTCATGATCCTCAAATTTTGGTACCTTGAGGAATCGTAAAAATAATAAAGGAATCTCGCGCCGTGAGGTTGCAGCGTAAGATTGATGTATTCCTCAAACCATTTCTTCTCATGGGTATCGTAAGAGGCAACTATGGGAAACACCAGAAAAACCTTACGGCTTCCAATAGATGGCAGAATATCTTCACGTCTACGTAACACGTGAAGTACTCAGAAGGTGCGAGACGTCTGGTATCGCGATTGACAATCCCTCTGCCAAGGGTGAGGATTAAAGAAAATCTTCCTAACAACGGGAAAACATATGTCCAGCAGTGTTTTGGGCCGATTAAGAAAGAAAGTACGAAGGAATTTTTCATGAAACAATTTTTATTGAGTAATGTCCACCACCATCCACCCTTAGAATTTTTGCTTAGAATCAGTGCATCCGTTGTTACGGCTATGTAGGTATTATAATTGAAAACTGTAAGGCATTTCCTCTCAACCCCCAAAGATGTTATGTTTTTTGTTAAGATAAAGTTGTTCTTGGGCTGTAGAAGTCACTTAGGCTTTGATAAGTTGAATGTTAACGTTTTTGGTGCCTTAATGTTAGAAAATAAACTATTTCGGGGGTTGTATGTTTCATAGCCAATAATTTATAAATAATATAATACATTTTAGACTGAATTTTTACAAGAAAAAAGTTTTACGTGTATAAGACATATAAACGCTTACGCCTGTCACCAAGACGGGTAGGTTTTACATTTAGCACGATCCTGACACACCTCTTTCGAGGTGCTTAAGGTTTGGTTTGGGTAAAGGTTTTAGTTTTACAAAAAACATATATATTTCAAGGCGTAATAATGGGCTTATTAAATATGTTTAATTATTTTTTGTTGTGTTATCCCCTTTGATGCGTTCATTAAAAAACAAACCAATGAAATCGTCGCAAAAAGCTGAGCTAGCTCATGTTTCGACATCGTAAAGCCTCAAGGTTTATACAAATTTACATCCGTAATTACTGCCAGAATGGATTTTATAGTTTGAGAGCTCAACATTTTATAGTAACATTACTAATTCTGTAAACATATTTACTGCTGTTTTTATTTTTGACGAAAAAGTCTACAGATGCGTTGTCACCTCTGGGTACTAAAATGGAATGATCTCGATATCCTTTAGACCGATACATAGCAGTACAAGTAACTGTTATTTGGCGAAAGAAATAGGTAAGAGACATACTCAGACGGACTCCTAGACAGAAAAGGATTCTTACCAGGTAGAACTTATGTGAATTGATGTCTAAAGTTTAAGATCCAATAAAATTTAAATATTATTTTATGGATTAAAAACGTTTGACTCTTAGACTATAATAAGTAATACGGTAGCCGGTTCTCTCGGCACGCGCCTTCTTTGATTCAAATTAGTGTTATGAGATCGCAAATGACGTAAATTATATAATTATGAGGACATAACTTTTTCCATATAAGAAAGTTGTTCTTAATATTGCGTATCATGATTTTTGAATAATGGATTTAAAGTTTGCGTTAAAAATTAAATAAACTGGGGTAAGTGCAATTTTTTTAAATCCCTTAATAAAATCGTAATGTGTACCGTATGCTACCGTATGTATCGTATGCTTTGATTAATCAAAAGTGAAGTTTTTATTTTTATGTCTTCTTATTGATTATAAAAACAAAACAAGCTAGCAGTGCAGAAATAATAGAGATTAAATTAATTGAGCCGTGTTCAAACTTCAATAAGCCAAGAGCCAAGGCAAGTAAATTATAAAATATTTTTTAATAAAATAAACGATTTGAAAATATTTTATAACAAAATTCATGGTCATAATAAACGCCACCGTCTTATTTCTTTATCAGCCCGCAAGAGTTTGTTTTCATCGCCATGCTTGGGCGCTTTGATTGTCGATCGCAGTACCAGATGTCTTGCAATTTTGACGCTATTCTATATTGTTGTTTAGGTATTTTCTTTCTTGTTCTTAATTTTTTCGCGACGGCATACCCTTATTTATTAAAGGTCTTTCTTGAGGTCTTTCTGTACTTTCCTACAGTCGACACAGTAGCTTCTTACAATACCTATGGTAATGCCGTTGTTGTCATAAAATAAAATATTTTAATTTAATTACTGGTGATATTTATTATTATATTATATCTTATAAGTTTTCTGTTTTTTGTCTCTTTAATTCATTTAGTTAGACGGAATAAATATAGGTATCACATACAGAATTGTTTCCAATAATAAAAACAGAACGTAAACGTATTATGGAAAGAAAAATTTGCATTAATCACACACTGCATTCGTTTAATCGTTTATAGAAGTAAGGGCGCGCCGCGGGGCGTCATCGCAGTATGTCGCATTCTTTCAACGTTGCCGAGTAACCGAGGAACCTTTCCATTAGAATCGAAACCCTTTTGTCACATACAGCAATGACGTATTAACACATTGCAGCATATTTACGAGCCACAGGGTGGAATAATGTCAGAGACAATGATAATTTATTATTAGCAGAGCTTTGAAGTCGACCGTGCAGTGGCGGTGTAAGAATATCCACTGGCCCATATCGTCTCGTGAGTGTCGTAAGAGGCGTTAGACGGAAACAAACCAGGAGATGGACAGCAGCGTCTTTCTAGTAACAACAAAAAAACTGTGGTTGCCAACCCACCTGCCAAGCGCGGAAACTATGGCATTTATGAGGCAATCTATGGAGCAGGCCTATGTTCGGCAGTGGACTTTTGATACGCTGTAACGTTGGCCTGTGAAATTGCCCACGTCAATACTTTTGTAGTTTAAAGATTGAACGAAGATGCGAAATTTTTCATATTAACATTACGTTATGGATCGGATTACATTTCGTACGGATTAAATTTATTACTTAAAACGCTGTTTTTTTATGATTAAAAAATATATATATATAACAGTATCAATATATATATGTCGTATTTTTGGATTAAAATTGTATTTGCAAGCACCAAAATTAGCTTTCTTGTATAAAAATCTATTCATTAAATTAGAGATAAATCGTTAATTGAAAAAAAAATTATCATCTAACAAGCAACAATTAAAAACTTTGAGGATGTTAGCATGCTCGTTAATCACCCTTACCTGTTCAAAAAAGTTATAAGACAATATACGGACACATATTTTATCGTCACCTATTTTATCCAATGAAGATAGGCCTCCCCCAAAAAATGCCACATAGCACGGTCCTGAGCTACCTGTATCCTTCGACTTTCTGCATGTTTTACCAGCAGGTCTATTCACAATCGTTTCGGAAAGGGAAATCGACTCGGATTCGATAACTTTTCACACGGAAACCAATAAACACTTTTCACATTCGCCGTTCGGATAAATTTGACATTCTTTTTCGGGAATTATGACAGTTCGCATCGGAAACTTTACGGGAGCTCTGAAGCTGGTGAAAACTTGAAAAGTGATAATTAAAAGTGATAAATAAGCTTTTTTAACTATATGGTAGATAACACAAATAAATTGCTATAGGACGTATTTCCATATAATTACTTCAATATTTGCACTTAATGCACTTCCACTGACATTCGAACAACTTTCCGTGTGGTCACTTCATCTAGTGCCTATATTCAGCAGTGGACTTTTGAAGGGGTGTAATGATGATGATATTCAATGCATTTTAAAACCAAATATGTCAAGGTACTTAAAATTCGCTGAAAGTATAGTGTAATTCGTGCGGCATAAACAAATATCTACCTACGTACCTACATATAACATTTGTTACCATTCTCACAACACTCTCCTCGTCGTACAAGTAAAAAGTCAATAAGTACCTTATTTGGTACATAGCGATATCTTAACACACAATTTGTTTGAAACAACGCAGACAAACGAAGGTAATAAGACAGGAAACTTTTGTTTGTTCGAGATAAAAGACAAAGGTTGTTCGAGTTTCGGCTAAGCTTATCTGTTGGTAACCTCGGCAACGACACCTAGATAAACGAATTCCTTTCTTGGGATGTGTTAAATATCAACAAATAGAGCGCCAACTATGAGCGCCATGCGGTCCTTCTAACGAACTTTACAAACAGCGCGTCGGGATTTTCGAGTTGGGCGTTTAGAAAAGATTGTTAAGATTTTTTTTTAGTTGTTCGTGTAACTTTTTAGATTGTTGAATATGTGTTTGGTTCATTCATAATATGTTATGTATTCTTTATTAGAATGTTTTGTGTATTTAAACCGCTCCAACTGAGATTAGAGAAAAAGGTTTAGCACAATGCATTTCCATTAGAAATCTTTACGATTATCGAGTACTTCAATCCGAAATAAAAAGTCTCAAGTCAGAATCAAGGGACTTCATTTTCGAGAATTGCCTCTAGACAGTTTGACAAAATTGATAGGTAGACATAGGAATCTTCCATAGATTGCCTCATAACCAAACATAAATATTTGTCATAATTGCCACGCTTGGCAGGCAGGTTGTCAATCGCAGTATTTTATTATATAGAGTTGTTTTCACAAAGACGCTCTTGTTCATCTCTTGGTACAGTTTCCCTCCGTCGCTTCTTACGACACAAAACATTTAACAATGATAAAAAGAAGGTTCCGCAAAGACATTTTCGTAAATATCTTATTTTGCAATAAAATGTTGCACTATACACTATACAGCAATTAGTAATATTAAGACGTAAACGCAGCGCTCTATTCAGCTTATCTCTGGTATTTTTCGTTCTATTAATCGATTCCTTATCTCGTAAGTTTTGTTTGCTCACAGGCTGGGCACGGGCGATAGCTTTATGCGTGGTTTTCTTTGAAAATTTTCCGACAGGTACCTACTTCTTGTTCCTGATAACATTATTCTCCGATAAACTTTACTGCGAATAATAAACTTCTCACACAGAGACGCTTTTGTTGTTGCCTTCTAGCAAAACAATGCGGTTTATGCAATTCATGTAACAAAGTATTTGAATAATGCAAATTTTTATTTACCATTTTAAAAAAAACTTTGAAAAAGTTAACCAAAATATGTTCATAAGTTACGGAGAATTAGCTTATTATTTGATTTAAGTATTGTTAAAAGCAAATTCGATTGATATACAAGTGAAATTACCTAAATACGGAACTAATATGAAATATGAACAACAGTTTTAACAATAAATTATTCGATTGATGAACTTTCCAACATTAATTTGTAAGAAAATTAATGGCCGAGTTGTGTCTGAGCATTTCATTAACGCCCAGCTCTAAGCACTTCCATTCATTCATTTTACACTACGTCCATTGAGTCCGATGTTTGTTGAGGCTATTTCGCACCGTCTTGTTTGCATGTCCGAAGCCCAAACATCCCCAAATGTTTGTGTCCAAGCGCCACAGGTGATGCATCTACCTGCTTTTATAGTTTTTATTTAATATGTGTGCTTAGGAAATTAGAACTATTTAGACCTGTTATTTGTTTGCGGTCAAAGATTTCGAGTGTTTAATTTTTAGTAGGTGTGTTTTTTTGTTGCCCATATTCTTTCAAGTTTATAGATAGATTTCTTGTTATGTATTATTGTGAAAAATGCCTAAAGCGGCTATATCATCAAACATATAGCCTTGTCTTATAGTAGGTTAATATATGGTAAAGTTTTAAAAGCACATGTAAATTAGTTTGCGTTTTGTCACACGTGTCATAATTTTACTTACTTAATAAGGTTTTAATTGATTATTAACTTTTTTGTGCCTTTAGTTCAGTCAGTTCTTTCTTCTGTGTCTTTTCTTTAAATTAAAAAGGTATATTATTATTTCGTATTAAATAACTATAGATATATAGTGCAAATACATCTTCTCGTGCCTTAATTTCAACGAAGAAGTTATGACACGACCACACTAAAACAAGTCATCAGTCACAGAAGTGACTACACATAATTGTGCAATCATGAATTAGCCCACACCGTTGTAATGTGTTGCGGAGAACCTGCCTATTACAGTCGAGTACCATTTGATACATTGCCGGCGACCCACGAGAAAATAACCGCGGGGGATAGAAAGTCCCACCCACGCTCTCACGGTTATCGTAATTTAAAAAACTAAAAAAGCAATATATGTTTTTTGAATACGGTTCAACATTCGCCCCCGGGTTACGCGCCACGCCTCCGCGTCCTGATTGGTGCACGGTAGCCTAATTTCTTAATGCGTATGCACATGCTGTGTAGTGGCGGTGTAAGAAAATAATCACCCCATTTCAACCCGTGGCTGTCGTAAGGGGCGGTATAGCTATATCGTTTACGGCAAACGTAAAATATCTGACCCGTGGCTGATGAAGAATATGAACATAAAATTAAATTAAAAAAACATAAAAGAATATGTAATGTCAATCAAAATGTAAATCTACTACCGTTCCGAAATGCGATTCCGAACAGAGAAGAAAGGGCGAAAGAAACTACAAGCTATGTCTACGGGTTAAATTATATATTCGACTTCCACGATGTACCCACGTATGTTAATAGTTGATGTTTTGACTATTGATTATTTGATTATTAGTTATTACTCAATTTTTGGATTATTATCTGTAATTTTATGTAGTTTATTTCCTGATAATTGTTAGGAAAATCATGGGTAGTCATTGAGAGCTAGTAGGCTGAACATATTAAAATATTTTACAATTGTCACACTATTTGTAAATTGTTAAATCCGAAAAGTGATAGTTGGCTGAAGACATTTCAAATAATTTATGCAACACATTTAATGAAATAATTTAACGAATTTCATCGCGTTTATTTTAGAATTTAATCTTTAAGTAGATTTGTTGATGTATTTAGATGTGTCTAAAATTAACGAATACACAAATGTAGGCAGGCTGCGGAATATTAGCCTTCAAGCAATGAATCGCAGGCGACGTTTATATATGATCACGAAATGATAGCCAGGCTCTGATTAAGTTGTCGTTGTTTCAATTACTTATTGTTTTAGAGTCTTTATTTGTTTTGTAAATATGCAACTCAAACTGGTTCTCAATACGGTTTTCGTAAAATGGCAAAAGTAGATTTTCGAAATGTATAATGTGTATAATTTCATTTCAGTGAAATATTTTAAATCGATTTTAAGAAATGTCAATAAAAATGTCTAGCACTGTAAGCCTAGCACCTTTGATGAGACTAGGCACCATAAAATATTATGCTGTATTGTGGATTTCTTCTTATACGTGTCTTATTTTAGTGAAGTGACAAGTTATCTCGCAGAATACCAGCGTCAAATAGCAGCTTAATGCTGCTGTGTTTCGTATGGTCAGTGTAGAGAACCGGAGACCCTTTTTACTGGAAACGAGGCATTCCATCTTAGTCCTCAGGGGTGACAACGCATCTGCATTTTGGTTCTTAATTGATGATAAATGTAGATTTCTATGGGCGACAGCATCCACTTACCATCAGGTGGACTGTGTGCTCTTTTGTCACCCTATTCTATAAAAAAAAGTTAATAAGTAGATAATATAAAAAAAAAACATGTTCTTTATTCAAGGCCTGACTTACCCTTCTGGTTATAATAAGTTAAATTGTGGGGGCACTTGGGTACAGCTAGTGAAAAATATTTTAAAATTGGTTATTGACAAGTTGAGAAAGCTTTGGCTTCAATGTTGAATATCCAGTGTACGTAGGTCATGTTGTGTCGTATTTTAAATTTTCATTAATTATAATCTCAAAAATAAATTTTTGCCTGAAAACGGTAAATTCGGCCGTAGCATGGTATGCAATCTTTCTTCTAAGCCAAAAAAATAAAATAAAAAATTGAATTGATTAAACGAGTTAATTGCCAAAAATAAAGTTTCACAGATTATTGTTTCATTATCTTTGTTTTTAATTCTAAGGCAAGAGTGTAGGTTTTTCAGTGCGGTTTGCCATCTGCGGCTACATCACCATTTACCATCAGGTATGTCACCTCATGGTAAATGATGATAGTAGTATAGCACTGGCTTATAATATAATAGTTAAATATCTTTATTATTATTATTGTAAGCTACATTTGCTTCATATTCACGTTTTATTCAAACATTGGTCTTTTTTCCATAATACGTGTTGCGTGCTTACATTACAGACTTTTTACCTACAGCCTTTGATTGGCCGCCGCGTAAACCGGTAGCCAACTCCCACACCTATATGCCCATATAAATAAGTGAACGTTGTAAATGTGTGCGTATTTACCGAGCTACTGTTGGTGCCCGCCTACCCCGAGGGGAATTTAGGGAGGAATGGAAAGAGGAATCGGGATGTTGTATAGGTGGATTTAATTTTATAATATGGTTGTGACATTTGGAAAGGGATTTAATTTTTTGAAACCGCATAAAATGTGCGCTAGCGTTATGAATTGTTTTTTTTTTGGAGAGAACATTATCTACATATGATTTTTAATATCGTTTATGTATCTAAAGTCGTGTCAAGGCATTATTTAGCTTATATTAATTAATAAAATTAATTCATATTAAACATAGTTTGAAACCAGCACAAAAGAATTAACCAATGAAATGGCTTTACTCAAAAATAATTTGAATGTAAACATACTCGTACTTATATCATACCATAGTTAGGATTGTTCTCTAGGTACCTACTTACTGTTCTAGAACTTACGAAGGGACATAGAACGTAGATAGGTACCTACAATTTCTTCTTCCACTACCCAACAAAGGTTTCTCCCGTTAGGATATGAAATGAAATTAATAAAATATTATATCAAAGTATCTCTTCGACGTAAGAAAATAAAATGAAGTTTGTCAAAAGTCATTATTTTTCATATCTACTAACGTTTTAATAATAATAATAATTTATTTGCCTGAAATATGGTGGTTACGGACATTATAATTAAAGATAGTACAAGCATATTTCGCCAGTGGCATGCAAATACATAATTTTATAAAATGTACATGATTCTATTAAAAAAATGTTTAATTATAATTTTATGATAAATTCAAGATTAAAAATTCATAAGACACATAAGATGGATGTCAATAATTAATTAAACAAAAAAAGTACAAAGTTTTATCCAGTCCTAAATTAAAAATATATATTCATATTACATCAAATCAAGTGTACATGTCAATAGTTATCTATTAACTTTATATAAATGTATTTAGTTAATTTTACACGAGATGTCTCATAAAATCTAGAGTATAAAAACAATTTTGGATGAGCCATAGTTTTAGTTTCTTTTGAAAATGTTTTAATGGAAGTTCTCGAATTTCAACAGGAAGTATACTTTTATGCACATAATGGGACAATTTTTCTGAAAAAAGGCAGTTTTACATAATATAAAATTTGAAATGAGGTTCCCCTGACTAAAGAAGAAACGGTGAAAAAAACTCCACAAATCTTCAAAAAAGGGAGGAGTATTTTTTATGTGTGGTACCTTAGAACTTTTTTCTAGGTGAACCGATTTTGATGATTTTATTTGAAAGTTGGTGCTTCTCATGTGGTCCCATATAAATTTGATCAAGATCTGACCAGTAGTTTTTGAGTTATCTTTAATAATGCGTATTTAATTGACTTCGACTACATTGATGATGTTCTCATTTTATTTATATTGAAGTCGGTTGTACAAAACTTTTAATTTTACCACTTGTTTGTAATGTTACTAAAATGAATATTTCATAGCATAGTTATATAGCGAATGGACAACGTAACAGACCCATCGGTAGATAACTGAAGTAGGGTTTTATGATGTACTAAAAACGGTTAAAAATTTGGAGTTTATCAGTGTATAGCGAACCCGAGCAGACAAACCTACAAGCAACACCTGTTCATAAGTATGACGCATGTGGCAGTCATCTCCTTCCTCAACCATATTACAGGATGGAATGGCCACAACACAATCACCACCCTTGACAGGTAGATTGACCATCGCAGTGTAAGACGCATCGCACCTTTGCTCCCGGTCGGTCTGGACATTTTATTTCTGGCGTTAACGAGATGGTTTCTCTTTCAGTTATCGGAAGCCATTAGATTTACCTAGAATTTCCTATTTCGCCTCTTACGACAGCCACTGGACAAAGTTGGGAAAACTTGCTATACCTACAGTTGATATATTATACTATATCAACTATAAACTATATAATATAATTGTTACTTACTTTGTGATAATCGTGATTTGTGATAGGTGAAAGGAAACTATTTTCAAAGCAGATTAACACAGAAACAAATATGATTTTACCATGTTTTTTCAATAACTCTTGCAACATCAACACTTTTTGTTTTATACGATAAACATGAAGACAATAATTTGAATTTTTCTACCCCGTTAAACATAAAAGTCTTGCAGATCAACGTGTATATACTGTGCATTAGAAACAGCAATAAAAGTATGTATATATAAAAGAGTTGGGTTGGATCGAAGCTCAGTGGGCGCGAGCCGGTGCGGACTGCGCCTGAGGCTACGCGGCCCAGCTCCAATATATCAGCCGACACTCAGATACTCCGCGCCTCCTAACTGTTAGTGGCGTTGAGTCGACTTATACACTTATTAAATTAATTCAAACAAATAATGGAAACTATGAAATTTGTAGGTAATCTGAAAAGAGCTACAAGTAATTTTACTTACAAAACTTATTATATAATAATATAAAAAGTCTATTTAAATTTTTTTTTGGCTTTACGATTGGATTTAGTTTCAAAATTACTAATGATATTTGAACATGATACAAAGACACTGCACGTAGTACATAGATCATAAATTTACATAATATAGTGGAAAGTAGTGTCTCGTAATTGATACATGTTCAAGCTTTATTGAATATTAGATAAATTAACCTTTTTTGACATTCTTTCTTAGCCTTTCTGTTGTGCAATAAATTTGTGATAAACGAGCACATCGTACACCTGATGGTAAGTGGATACCGTGGCTCATAGATGCAAGTATGTATCTGTTTTCGATTAAGAATCAAATTGCATATGCGTTGTCACATCTGAAGACTAATAATGAATGCGTTTTATCAGTAAAAAGAGGCTTATTTGAAATTAAAGTTAATAAAAGCCTATTGCCTCAAACATTTAATTTATATAAGAACATGCAGTAAATTGTTACAACTTTTTTCCAATCTTGTGTACAATTTTATAAAATAATTACCCTAATATTTTTACCACAGGATAAATGAAATATATAAACTAACTACTATAGAATATAGACTACTATAGAAAATAATAACTAAAATAGAATATAGTAACGATGATTAGCTACAGTAGAAAATAGTGCTGTTCAATTATAAATTTATTATATAGATATTATATAATTTAACGAACATGTCGTCTCCTCATCTTGCTCTGTTCTCATCACGGCGCATACCGTTCCTGTGGGAACGCGCGGGACATAAACTGTTTCGTTATTTCTGCTCACCCGCTCATTTGTATATTATAATTTGGTCCCGGCTTAATCCAGCGAACTTGAATTTAAATTGTTATATTATTATGCGGATCATGAACAAGATATCATTTTTATAAATAGGAAAATGAGTTATGCAGAATTTATATATAATAAAGAAAAGGATGGAAGGCAATCATTGTTAGATTGCCCTTTAGTTTTTTTTTGTCGAAATATAAAATTAATGAACTGAACTGAATCACGTTATATAGTTGCATTATATTAAATTTAGTCTTCGAAGGGTCTGGCATAATCATAAATTCCTTAAATAAAATGTTAAAAAGGTGGTTGATATCATTGATATTGATGCTCTCAAAATCGAAATATCAAAATAATATCCTGGAAAATCTGTTTTAGTAGCTTTTGAAAGTTTTTGAAACATTAGCTCTTAATCTAAGTTTCATACACCTACTAACTATTATATAAATTATGTTTAAAAGTAAAATCTGATTATTATAACGTGATTCAGTTCATTACTTTTATTCTTCGATAAAATAAAAAATAAACTAAAGGGCAATCTAACAATTGTCTTCCATCCTTTTCTTTATAATACACATGTCTGTCAATGAGAGGAGAGAGGATAGTGTTCATTGTTCGTAAAAATGTCAAATAGAATGATAAACATAAAATTTCATGTTGAAATACACAAGAGGAGCGCACGCGCGGCGCAGTAAGAATACAATTTGATGATACATCAGAAAAAACGAAGAATCCTCTTTGTTACATACCTTTACGTATTAGTTTACTTATGGGACAGGCAAACGCCCAGTAGGTACACTTGTCGGACATTAACTCAAAAATAGAACTCAAATCCAATATGGCGCTCGTATTGTTTTGTAAACGTAATTATTAACAACAATTCTGTTGAGTAAAGAAACTGTAAGAACGTATATCGTTTTTTGTATGTCTTATATATCGGTTTTCGTTTTTCAATATCAATATCGCCTTTTCAAATTTTCAATATCGCCTTTTCAAATTTTGCCGCCCCTCAAGCTCAGTCGTATTTAATATTTTAAATATAATACTATTTATATTGTGTTACTGACCAAATATTACGAAGTATAATCTAAAGCTGACGTATCGACATTCCTAGAAAGCCGAAAGTCTCCGCTAGACGCTGCACGGACTCACGCTGACTCGGCGAGGCCCTCTTGAAAGCCGAACAATACCCACAAAGCGCAATAATGAACCGTATTAGAGGCAGCAATAATGCAACAGCTAAAATCACTTAATAAATATAAGTAGTGTTTAGACGCGCTCCTCTAGCGAGTTTTTGTATCGATGTTTGATACATTCGTTTTTTAAAACCGCTAGAAATATTTTAATTTTTGAAATATTTTCTCTCACTCACCTAATAATGCACGCATGCACACAACACACGCACACATACACATACACAATATTTTTTTCTGCATGTAAATGTTAAAACTAGTGGCACGTAACAGAAATAACTTTTAGTTATTTCTGTTATGCGCCACTAGTTTATAGAGGATTATTTTTTGGTATTTAAAGGGCTTTTAACATCAAAAAGCTTTCATTTTTACCACCACAAAAATGTATTAAAGGTTGTAGCTATGGCTCTACTGAAAAAGGGCTTAAGTCGAAAATTTGCGAAATTTAAATTAGTACACTGTTAAAATCGGAAAGAAGATCGTTGTGGTGGAGCTATAAAATGATTACAAGGGTATAATTTTTTTGATGATATGCTTTGTTATATAATGCAGTTAACGTTAAAACGTTAAAAGTCTAACAAATAAACTGTATTTTGTTAGATATTATAGAAATTATATTGATTTTTTTTTCGTTAACTT
Organism: Parnassius orleans; assembly: GCA_029286625.1. Classification (NCBI taxonomy): domain Eukaryota; kingdom Metazoa; phylum Arthropoda; class Insecta; order Lepidoptera; family Papilionidae; genus Parnassius; species Parnassius orleans. Next base: position 655,861 of record JAGSMP010000092.1, read on the forward strand.
TGATCTTTGTTTTTGTTGTTTTTATATTTATATTTTTACTTACTGCCTAACAATGAACATTACTCTTACGAACTGACGTCAAACTTCATTTCGTGACTTAAAGTTAAGTTGCATAATATTTAATTGTTTTTTAAATATTTGTTGAGGAGAAAAGTAGTATTTTTTTTCTTTCTTCTTTATTTAGTTGTATCTTAATGTATTTATATAGTCTATGTATGCTAAATAACTAGAAATGCGTTTACAATTACTGGATAAAGTGTAACAAAGTTATTCTGACTATAAGCGTCTCATTTTATATCGTGATAAACTGTTAAATTAGAATTGAAAGCCGATGGAGTTTACTGCTGCCAATCTATCTCCAATACAATAGTTCGGAGCTTAAGCATTAAAAATTTTGCAACAGTAATATATTGCTTTGGTTTATTGCCACTAGGTTTTAATGTAGATTCTTATTTATTCGCTCTCCATTACCGAGTCTAAACAAAACTGTTTAAGCCCAGTCCGTGTAATACGTGAAATGATGCGCGTTTGCGATTTATCGATAAGTTTTAAAGTTACTGTGGCTGCTGCCATAAACAATGTTGCAGACAATCGAGTAACAATTTCATTTTAGTAGTAACATTTGCTTATTCGTTTGTGGAATTTTGCGTAATTAAGTTCGAAGTGGCAGTTTTTGTTGAGATCATTAAGAGCTCTCTGTGCGTTGTGTTCTCGAAGATAATGGATGTGTGAGATTCTATACAATGTTCTTAATGAGGTGAAATGAGCATATTACATCGTCTTGTATTTGGATGTGTAGCCGATCTAGAAAGAGGGGGTTTTGTTTATTCCTTGGTACTATTAAAGGGTCATTTATGTTTCTCATGTAAATTTCTTAGGATACCTTTTATCGCGTGTACAAAAGAGGATGAGAATGTAGTGATACATGGAAGATTTGTATATTCTATTGTAAATTTCCTAGAAAATATACAAAGAAGATTTACAAGAGACGATTTAGATTCTTACACAGTACACAGTGGTGTAGTGGCAGTGTAAGGTGTATGTTGTTATCAGGAAGATGCTGCTGCTCATCTCTTGTTTGATTTCCTTCTGTCGCCTCTTACTACACCCACGGGATGATATGGGGAGGTGAATTCTCGTAGCTGTCACTACACAGCGGTATGTAACAGTAAATATTAAAAATGTATTAGGCGCCTCCCGCAATAACACGTGCCCTGGACATCCTTCTTATTAAACTTTCTCTTTAAACTGTGATCCTGGGTTGTTTGACTTACATTTTTAACGATGTCACCGACGAACTTTTCACTCGGTCGGTTTAATTTCCGATTGTGTTTTGACTCAGAACATTTAAAACAAACGGCCCAACCGCAAAATTCTCACCTCAAGTGACGCATCATAACTGTAGAGTTTTATTATATGATAAATATTTAGTGGGAAAGTCGTAAACGTTTCCCTTGTATATTAAAATAATAACTTTATTGCGTAAAGATGAATATGATCGATAGTCAGTAGAATTTCACGGAAGTTTTGTAGGACGAAGAAATCGATGAACGACTTCAAAATAAGGGACATTTTACTTTATACAGTGTGTATATTTATTAGGAATATCCCTTTTTGATATACACAGCGTTGTGTCATAGTTAATGAGAGATGACATTGATAAAAGAGAAAGTGAAGTATTTTTCATACTATTTAATATAACAGGTGATGTCATTTACCTAATGGGGCGGGGAGTTTAAAACCTCATCCAATCAAAAACAAAACCGACACTTACGATAATCTATACAAATAAATAAAATTAAAGTGTCTGTTTGTAATGTCAAAATAACAGCTTATTATTAAATGCATATAAAAGTATATACGGTACTTACAACAAGAACATAATTGTTAAAATTTTTGTTTGTCTGTTTGTTCCGGCTAATCTCCGAAATGGCAGGACCGATTTTCACGGGACTTTCACTGACAGATAGCTGATGTTATAAGGAGTAACATAGGCTACTTTTATTTTGGAAAAAGAATTAGGGTTCTGTGCAAAAGAATTCAAATCCATGAAATCCAATCGTAATAAATTACACGCGGGCGAAGTCGCGGGGAACAGGTAGTAAGTTATATACAGCACAGTTGTGTATTTCTGTTTGAATAACAAGTGTTAGGTTAGGTTAGGTTACGTAGGTTGCTCCAGCGACAGTTACATTTCCTATGAATTTTGTTCATTGTCTGCGTAATGTTTCGAACAAAAACACTAAAGCGCTTCTGGCGATTGTCCATAAGGAAAACATTTGAGAATGGGAGTATGGTAAGGCCTTTTTTCAACGTATAAATATTCAGCTATACTCATAGTATTTCTCAATCACAAACGCTGGCATAGGTTACATGAGCAATTATTCTATGAAATATATTGTCGGTAGTTCTACTCGCAGGTTGAGATTAGTCATAAATTTTAAGGCGTACAATATTATGAATCACGGAAGGATCCGCTTGTACTAATTTTAATAAACGATTGCATAAAGGTGTTATCTGTACAGGAAAGATTTTAAATTATTCATTAATGACGTACATCACGATTTGTTTAAGCAATGAGGTTATATCCAGTTAATGAGGGCATCCACGACTTTTTCTGCCACCAGGGCGCCGCCGTTTCATAATGTGGTGTAATATTTGACAGATTTCATAGCGAGGAATAATTTGTTAGAAAAATGTAAATGTTAATGTTTATTTCTGTATTATAAGTTTTAATATATTATATTAATTAGATTAAAAAAATAAATAAACCAAACCACAGATATTCATAAAAGTAGAAAAATTAAAAATAATGTGCACAGTTTCTCAATCAATTAAAAAACTTCATCTCAGTGTCAACTAGCGACATCTGGTGAGCGGAAGATTAGCCCTCATTAGAGCTACGGTTATTAAAATTGTGCCTAAAATTTTTTTTACCATACGTTATCCGGCACTAGAAATTTCGCATGTATAGCCGAGGCATTTTACAAACATAAATTGCTCATGGACAAAGACCCAGAACTATAGCTTGTAAGCTCATACAAATAGAAGGAAAGAAAGGTAGAAACAACTATAGGTGGTGCTGTAAAATAGCACATATTTGTATCACATGTATATTTGGTAACGTAATTATTGCAGAAGCAACTAGGCATACGACTCAGCATTATGCCTTAGTGGGATGACCACAGCGCTGATACCTAAAACTCAATGATATCTTACCTAAAACTCAAAAGTACTCGCCGAACATAAGTGTTGAATATTATCATAACATGTGGTAAAATTAAAAAGTCAATTATATACGCATTATTAAGAATAACTCTAAAACTACTCGTCAGATCATGATCAAATTTATATGGGACCACATCAGAAGCACCAGCTTTCAAATAAAAAAAGAATCATCACACATCACAACAATCACACATAAAAATATATACAGTCGAGTTGAGAACCTCCGGTTGAAAACAACAAAAGTCTAAGAAATTAAAAATATAAAAATACCTGATAATAAGACTAAAATGCGGTTCTAAGCATTGATAAACAAAATAAAAATATTTTTTGGGAGTAAACTATTTTTTTCACTTGCTCAGAATAACTAGTAATGCTTAGATACTTCACATCTATAGTAAAATCCTGATCCTTCCAATGTCACATTTAACACTTCATCACTTCACTAGCGAATGTTGTTATATTAAAACTACACATACAGAACTCGCTTTGATAAACGGAAATTAACATTGTTTATTACGTTTCTTTACAATTTAAAAGATGAATTTTGTATAGCTTTACATGTGATAGAGCAACGCTGCACTTACTCATATATTACGATTGTAGCACGAATGGGTCAGCTCGGCCGGGGAAAGACCACGCTCTCAAAGAGTACAAGTGTAAAATAGCAGCTTAATGCTGCTGTGTTATATATATATATATATATATATATATATATATATATATATATATATATATATATATATATATATATATATATATAAATGTAGATAAATGTAGATGTCTATGGACCACAGCATCTATTTCCCATCGGGTGGGCTGTGTGCTCGTTTGTCACCTTTATACTATGAAAATTTTACAGTCGGGCACACAATACCAATACCACAGTTAAAAGTCACAATTTATTTCCAAAAATTTTAAATTTATTTTGGTTCCTATTAAACTAATGATTGCATTGATAAAAAACACTGGATATGCCCTTTTTATTAAATTGTTATCACTTCAATATTGTAATTTAATTGAAAGTAACTAATGTCCTATTTACTTACATAAGAATTATATAATGTTGTACGAAGCGACGAAACTTATCGAAGTATCTCTTTTCGGATTCTGCAAATTCCTCTACATGTAACATCCATATGAGGCATGCCTTTTTTGATATAAAGCGACATCTCATATCAGATGTACACCAGAAATTATTTGTACGCTGTCTTTGTTACCGTAAAGGGAGATACGCCGAAATATTAAACAGATTATGAACGATTGCGCTTCTTAAGATACGTAAAGAAAAAAAACACACGTGCGCTGTTCTGGTCGTGATCCTACGGTGAACCTCAATGCTTATTGTCGGGTAGATACAGACTATAAAACGCTTATGATAATAAAGTTATCATAAATAATATTTTGTATTTTGATGTAAGTTGATTTTTCAATAAATATTTTTATAAAAATCATAAATCATATCATATACATAATCATAAGGAAAGAATCTCTTTAATTTTATATTACGGAAAAAGACATATATATAGTTTGTCTCAGGACAAACATTTTATTAGTTAACAGTTTCCCTGTCCGCAATATAGACACAATAGTTAGACAATTGAAATGTTCATATATGATTCATGGGACAGGGAAAGGGTTAATATTAAATATCGACTAATACCATTTGAAGTAACATCAAGTAGTACCACTGACAAATTTTGTCAATGGTAGTGTCTAAAAAAATTACGACAGATGAATATTAATTAAATAGATACAATAAGCTGTTAGGTTCATTATAACGTGACAATGTAATGTACGTAAAATATTTTTATACCATTTACGAGTACGATAAACGAAGACACGTTCTATTTAATATGAAAACAAACTATTATACGATTATGAAACTCACATAATACAAGATTTTCTTAGGTAAGATAACTACATTATTCTTATAGTCTATGGGTGTAAAACGAGCATACATTGCACCTGACGGTAAGTGGATACTGTGGCCCACAGAAATCTATATCTATGTTTGATTAAAAATCAAAATGTAGATGCGTTGTAAGCACTAAGGTAGAATGCTTCGTTAGGTATCATTAAAAAGGGCCTCCGGATCTCTATAACCACCATAACCTGGAAAGTAATAAAGTATCCCCTCGAGCTTAGTAGTAACAGAAGCCGAAAACAATCTCCAATTTACCGGTTGCGGTGCTTATGCCAAAATAAGAAGAGGTCATGTGGGGTTCGTGAGTGAAATGCTGGCTGTTAGCGCCGCAAGCTAGCGATCGCTTTCCCACCGACAACTGCCTCGTATTCTTTATGTAATGGAATAATTACGAACTTACAGTACTTTTAACTCATGTTATAGTTTTTAAATAATTTTTGGTAATAATTGTACAAATTATACGGCGTCTGAGTTATTTTATTGCTATTAAATGTGACAGTCCTCTGTAATTTGGCAACTAATTGATTTTAACGGTAATCAAGTAATGAAGTGTTCATGTTATAAGTATTGTGTTTCAAATAAAAAGTAACAATTGTAAAGAATAGTTCATTGACACGACTCTAATAAAGTTCAAATAAAGTTTTTCCTGATCGATCATTATAAGGTTATCGTTTTAAAATTAACCCAACACGAACAAGTCCTTCGATCCCACATTTAGTGTCGAGATTGCTACGTAATGTTGTCATGATGTTTCGCATTTTCCCAGTCCGAGGCTTCAGCCTACCGTCGCGCTACCTGTTCATTCACTCGTGAGCACGTGGTGGGGGATACGCGCGCCTTCCGCGTAATGTTATCAGTAGTTTCACCACCCTCTCGACAGCGCAGTTGCCAAACGCACCCGCTCCTGGTCGCACGTACATTGACACATCTAGTAGCTCTAATTCTACACAATTTTTATTTAAACTATCGCGTGGAAGTGCTTTCGCTGTTGAGTCTTAGTACTATAGAATTAGGTACGCATTTTAAATACCAGTGTTAATGTAATAAATTGAAGTGAAAGTGTTGTAGGTAGTATACAACCGCTTTTGGGTCAATCATATCTGTTGTAATCGACTCTTCGAAGGTGCGTATATAATAATGTTATTAAGTAAATCCGTACGTGTTAATTAAACATCGTGATCGGCTTCGTTATGTGGCGGCTTCCATATTCGTAAAATTATTGACGTACATTAACATAAACGTTTGATGCAACTTAGGTATAACAATACTTATCAATGCGGTCGTAAATCAATATTATAGCATGTTAAAATATAAGCAACTTTGTTACTATAAATTATTAATATATAGATATTTTGTATTTAATAGGTATTATTCAAATGCTATTTTTTGATTTGTTAATAAGGCAAGATGTTGCATGAATAGTTGAATGACATGTTACCTTTTCTGTCATAGGCTTTCAAGCCCTGCACGTCGCGCAAGCACCATAGACCAGACAAAATGTTCGCCGTGATGCAAATCGACGAGGATCATACACGGGATTTCAGGCGTAAACTGCGCCCCAAGTGTGAATTCGTCTGCAAGTACTGCCAGCGCAGATTCACCAAGTCCTACAACTTGATGATACACGAGCGCACCCACAAGAGCCCAGAGCTGACCTTCAGCTGCGAGGTCTGTGGGAAAAGTTTCAAGCGGCAGGATAACTTGCGTCAACACAGGTAAGTTGATAATTTGCACATACTAAGAGTACTATGGGAGTGATTTCGAAAGGAGTTTCAAATTTAAAAAAAATCAACTGTTTATACAATATAATGACAAAATAGTAACTAATTTTGTTCCATAGTAATAATTTAGGTAAATTTGTTCGAATAGACTGTCGAATCGAGAAACAGTAGAGCGGTGAACGCCAGAATAAGACTTCTAAATCAAAAATTGACAATTCACTTTTTTTTGAAACAGAAACTTTTTTATTCAATATAGATTATAAATAATACTTATTGAAAGTCACTCTGTCCTGGGAAGAACCAGCAAGAAACCCAGCGGGACTTTTTTTAAATAACAGCTTACACTCATGTATGTTACACAATTAACAACACAAAATAAATTAGAAATAGTTTGGTAGCGATCACCTCATTCCCAGAGGTTATTATCATCCATAAATTTCTTAATATTATAACCCGTTTTATACAAACTTAGTTTAATAAAGTTTTTGTACTTTGAGCGTGTCAAATTTTATATATTTTCTGGTATTTTGTTGTAAAAGCGTATACATCGCCCCAAGAATGAATTACTGAATCGGTGAAGTCGAGTAACTGGTACTACTAGCTTGTGTCAGTTCCTAGTATTTACAGAATGAATATCACTTATTTTTGTTTTTATTTGTATTGATATCAATTACTTGAAGTTTGTATTTAAAAGGAAGTCATTGTCATAATTAACCTTAAAGGGCTTATAGCCGGTCATTGGCCTCTCGCATGATAATGGGATTTGAAGGCTTGCATTCGACTGTTGTTGGTTTTATTTCTAGTCTTCAAAATGTGATATATATCTTTAGCATCATATACCAATGTCTATGGTACTGGTGCAACGACCTTCAATCAACTTGAATCGCAATTTTTCCTGCAAATGGGAGGTATCTCCAACTGTGTTGAGGCGCTGAGGACAGAGATGATGAAATATTTAATGCAAATATTTTAAAATTATTACGATATCTGGCTTACAGCTACATGTGATTAATTATATTTATATCTTTATAATATATTATAAACTAAGAAACGTTTTATATACGTATTACTTTTATTAAGAGACTTTAAAACGCGCTAATTAAAAAAAACTGGCAACAATCGCGTGAAACAACGTTACTGTGTATGCGTGGTTTTATATCAGACTTGAAGGGCATACTATCGAATTTTAATGTTTACTTGTACCTAGGAATTCGTCTAGGTAGGTTTGTCCCTTTTACCTATTTATGCCACCAAATAGCAGTGCCTGCGTTCCGTTTAGAAGGGTATCGACAGTACCTACATTATAGGCTGCGAGCCTGTGAGGCATTCCTTCTTGGTTCTAGGAGGCGAAAACGCATTTGCAGCCTTTTTTGTTTGAAGTTGGTTGCAGGTGTCCATGAGCTAAAGTAGCCACTTACCATCCACTTAATATGTAGTACCTAAGGTCTGTGAGTTTGTTTGCCACTTCTCTATACAAATAAATAAAATTGAAGTGTCTGTTTTTGTAATGTAAAAAGTCAGCATTTTACTAAATGCTTATGAAAGTATATTATATGGTACTTACTTGCAACAAAAAACAATTTTAAAATTTTTGTCCCTCTGTCCGTCGGTCTGTCTGTTTGTTCCGGCCAATCTCCGAAATGGATGGACCGATTTTGACGGGACTTTCACTAGCAGATAGCTGATGTTATAAGGAGTAATTTAGGATACTCTTTATTTAGAAAAACAATTAAGATTCCTCTCCAAAAAAATAAAACCCATGAAATCCAATCGTAATAAATTCCACGCTGACGAATTTGCGGGGAATAGCTAGTACTTTATAAAAAAATCTTATTTTTTTTAGTATTGTTTAGATTTTTACGATGTACATTGGTACTTAAATGATGTGCTTACAGACGTCTGGGCTTCCGAAATATCATCATTCATCATCATTACAGCCCTTCACAAGTCCACTGCTGAACATAGGCCACCCCCAACGAATGCCACAAAGCACGGTCCCGAGCCACCTGCATCCATTGACTTCCTGCATGTCTTACCAGGTCGTCACTCCATCTAGTGGGGGGACGCCCTACTCTTCGCCTGCCGGTACGAGGCTGCCACTCGAGAACCTTTCTTCCCCATCAGTTGTCGGTCGTTCGAGCTATGTGGCTGGCCCATTGTCACTTCAGCTTACTAATCTATTGGGCTATGTCTAGTATGTATGAGAAACCCCGAGGATAGCCCTCTCCATAGCTCGCCCAGCGACCTTGAGCTTCCTCATACGGCCAGCAGTGAAGAACCACGTCTCAGATCCATAGGTCATCACTGTGTATCTTTATTATATACAGTACAATGATAGGTAAAGATGTCTATATGAATATCCGTTGAAAGAGTATGTGGAAACTTAAATGCGGTAAATTGGGAGATATATTTCGATACTGTTAGAAACACGGAACTATCACGAGGCATTCAGACTCTAAAACCGATGACCCAGGTCCAGAAACGATATGCCGACAACCGAGCAACCTAACCGTTTTTTCATAATGCTAATAAATCCGTAGGGTCCATTATTTCTTGGTATTCTTACACGGTAATTACATGTGCATATCTGTACACATAATATCAGAGGTCATACTGTCGTCAAAAGAGATACAGTCAATGAAGTATCGGACATGAAGAATAGTTAAAGAGATTTAATCCTTTATATAATTGTGTTAGAGGAAAAATATTGGTAAAATAAAAAAGTGGTAAAATTAAAAATTTTGTACAACCGACTTCAGTATAAATAAAATGAGAACATCGTCAATGTAGTCGAAGTCAATTAAATACGCATTATTAAGGATGACTCAAAAACTATTGGACAGATCTTGATCAAATTTACATGGGACCACATGAGAAGCACCACAGCTATCAAATGAAAAAGAATCATCAAAATCGGTTCACCTAGAAAAAAGTTCTGAGGTAACACACATAAAAAATACAGTCGAATTGAGATGTATTCCTATTTTAGAAGTCGGTTAAAAAGAGGTCTATCCCCCTTTCAATATTTTGCGTTTTTTAAATATTTTCGTCATTGTGTTAAATAATAGCTGAAAACGACTAATATATTAATTATGTGATAGGTTTTTTAATTTTTTTGTATTTACTTTACTTCAATCTCTTTTTAAAGCATTTATAAGAAGAAACATAACAACGGTCATTAATGTTTATTAATTATTTTCATAAGAAAATGCACTTTTTGTAATCTTTAATCAGCATGGCAATTAAGTTTCCAAATAACTTTTGTGGTTATGTTTGTACAGTCAACTGCAGGTCAAGTGTTAATAAAGTATTATAATTTTTTCTATCAACTTGGTAGCGCTGTTTTAAAGCATCTTGTATGAGGCCCGCAGTTTGGAATTGCGCACAATCCTAACAATTAATTGCCTACAAATAATTATCTTGGGTCTGCATGTTTGTCCATGTAAAGTTTGTGTGTTTTTGGAGGGCAAAGTTGACTGATAATATAGTCATTATGCCAAAATCGCTGGGAGACCTTAGCACTATACTCAATAACTTCAGCAGAGAAAAATCTAAAAGATTTGTTCGAAATTTTATGAGATGACTTTAGTCAACCAAAATAGAACAATTTTAATTGTAGTCAATGTTTATAGACGTCAAGATGATTTTAAAAGCGTTTGTACTACAGAATTTATATATTTTGTAGACTAAAGACTTGACTACATCAAATCCCTACGACATTGAGCGATTGAGCTGTAAATATAAACGATCCAAGCAATTAAACGGGCCATGTTTACTCTCTTATCTATATTGTGGTTTTAGATCGCGCAATTTATTGTCAAACACACATTGTCGATTACTGGCGACGTAAAAAAGGCCCGTAAAACCAGCAAGCTTAATTGCTGTCAACATCGTTCCAATTACGAGTTCACTAAACTTCTTAATTCAAAGGGGCAAGTGCACACCCGCGTGTCGCATGTCGCTGTGACATTGCTGTGACAACAATGTCATTTACATACAATGTCTTGGTAGCGACAAGTGAGATGCTTCTTTGACAGGATCATACTACAGTCATCATGCAAATATCCTCGTCGGCTTTATAATGCGACGCCATGGTTACTAAACTTTCTACGATCGTAAGAACAAAACGGTCTCGGGTGACAGAGGGCGACTAACTGGCGGATCTCGGAGCGTCGTGAAACATGAAGCGTGCCATATTTGTACATCTTCAATGTTTTTTTGCCCGTTTAGTCTGTTTATGGAACGGCAATAAATGTTAAAGGGGCCATCCACAACGCTCGCGGGGTCACGAATTTGTTGTCATTCTAAATTTTAAGCTTCCCGCCAAATTGTTCACAATCAACTTTCGGATTGTGACCACATAATTGTTAGGTTTCTTGAACATGTAAATTTAATCTTTTTAGTAATAATAATAATAATGTTCTCCAGACTGAATTTTGGTCACGGCGGCCAGTCTGCATCTACGCAGGACAGAATTATAGTGCCCAAGTGTATGCACAAGCACAGGTGCACTCTCTATTCCCTCAAACTCATAGTCTGATGGGACGGTAATTCGACACGACCGGAGAGAGATCAGGCGCAGGACCAACGGCTTTACGTGCTTTCCGAGGCACAGGGATGAAACACCGCCAACTTCCTAACTGAGAATTTCTTGAGAGAAAAATCCAATAACTGATTTTGGCCTGACTTAGGGGATTCGGACCCGGGACCTCATGATCAGCAATCGTGTTATAACCACTAGACTAATGAGACAGTCAGTTTTTTTAGTACATACTCGTACATACATGCGTCATTGTAATGGAAATAGTTTCTAACCGCTGGGTGGAAGGAGTTGCATAGGGCACGGTGGGTACACGCGTAGCATGTTCCAACAAAACGTTCCGTGTGAAATCCCAACGGAGTGCATCGTATCCGGGCTACCGCGAGATCGACGATAGATCGCTCACGCCGCTGCGAGTCGTGCGCTCGTGACGTGCCCGTGTGTTAACGGTGCTTAATGGGCCCTAATGCTTCCGAAACTGTGCGAACGTGGACGGTAGCCCGCGAGACCGAACCACACGTGACTACCACGGTATAATTTGCAGTTTATGTTTTGTATGAATCAGGGCTGTACTCGAAACTTCCTGGTATCGATGTCCACATTGTTTTACACAGCGCTTATATTCAATATCTAGGAGAACTGTTAAAACATGAAACAATCTACCACTGGACAGCTCTCTTAATTCTTACGAATGGAAAGTTTTTTGTTACTTGCTTAAAAGTAAGTTTAATACGTGGTAGAGCCATGCTGCAGCTATATTACGAGTATAGTTGTAGCACGAATGGGTCGGCTTGACCGGGGAAGGACCACGTAAAATAGCAGCTTAACACTGCTGTTTCGTATGGTGAGTGTAGAAAACCGGAGACCCTTTTTACTGGAAAAGAGGCATTCCATCTTAGTTTCCATTTTGATTCTTTATTGAGGATAGATGTAGATGTCTATGGGTCACAGCAACCACTTACCATCAGGTGGACTGTGAGCTCGTTTGTCACCCTATCCTATAAAAAACGTAGTATTCCTGCAACTAGGTACTCGAGCGATAAAAGTAAAGATACAAAGGCAGTCTTTCAAATATTTTAATCTTCATGGTTAATTGTCGATATTTAATTTATAGAGGGTTGTGTTCAAAGTTTCTCTGACTAACAGACATGAGGATATCTACAGTAAAACTAAAATACCCGACCGCCCAGAGTACCATAAGTAAGCTGAAGCGGCAGTTTCTTTGAGACAGGCCTGTACTGTGTCGTTAAGCGCTTTGGTCTAATGATCGTGAACGCGATTGCTGATCATAAGGTCCTGAGTTCGAATCCCGGGTCGAGCCAAAGTTAGTTATTGGGTTTGTCTGTCAAGAAATTATCAGTAGCAGCCCGGAGACACGAAGTCGTCTGTGTTGCAACCCCGTACATCGGAAAGCGCGAAAAGCCGTAGGTCCTGCACCTAATCTCTATGCGTTCGTGTCCGATCACCGTCCCATCGCACTATGAATGTGAGGAAATAGAGAGTGCATGCACCTGTGCTTGCGTATATACTCGGGCACTTTAATCCTGTCCTGCGCAAATGGCTAGTCTCCAGTAAGACTGGCCGCCTTGACCGAAATTCAGTCTGGAAGACATTATATTTTGTTGCTGATTTGTGATAGACTGCAATAACTATATTAGATAGATTTTGTGTGAGAACTCTTCGTCGTCGTCGTGTCGTTCAAACATGTGTATTATCGATAAATATATTGCGGTTTTCTTCATTTTGTAATTGATATTAATATATATTTATAAGTAATAATAAAATATATTATAAAATTATTTATAAATCGTTTCCATTTTATATTTAGCGATTATGTAACGACTTCAGACAAAAGTTTGTTCCGATACTCGATGACATGTTCCTGAGAAATATTAGTAAGGCCAGTGTAAAAAGCATCATCAGTGTAACAACTAGTAACAGCAACATATAATTGATTATTATTATAAGCAGTTAATGAATTTATTTATGATAAAATTATTAATATCGGTGGAAATTTTATAATTGCACAACTAACAGCCCTATGTACGCGGAAAAACGATGTGCACCACACTTAACCTCCATGATGTTAAAGCTGCAATTTCTAGGAAGGGCCACGAAAGCTATTCGTATACATTTCCCTTCGTAAGAATTTTTAAATGTGTTATATTTACTTTAACAGTGTTATAATAATAGTTTAGTTAAAAATCTTTTCTTACTTTCCTTTATATAAAAGTAATTTTGTTCTCGGATTTATATGGTATAGAATTTTATATTTATATTTCAATTTTACGAAGAATATATCCTTAAAATAAAGATTTCCTAATTACATACTTCGCCATTTCCTTCGTATTATTAAGTTTACTCGGTTATTTTAACTTTGCATCAGGTATAATTGAAATTTTAAATACAAATTTATGTTAGCAAATAAAAACCAAGGAAAATTCATTTAGCAAAAACCTAACTGATAAGAATAAAGTGAACGTCAAACGATCTTGTCATCTTTTCGATTTTAAAGGTCCATCATTTTAATGAGATATCTTTTCGTTTCTTTTTTTGGGATTGGATTTAGGTAGAAATGCTAATTCATAAATCTTTAAGAGTTCCAGATTGTTATTAAGTATTTTTTCATGTTGAAAATCATTAATACAATGCGACAAAAATATTTCAGCTATTGCAAATGCTGGAATCAGGAAATAAATCAAATACATTAAAAAGCTATCAAAAAATCTACCAGGGCAGCACTGCACCATCGAATAGCCATATTATATGTATGTACTTAGCAAAATAATCGGTAGCGGTACTTTGTGCCGAAGGCACTCACGTTGCATCGACTCAGTGACGTGTATTTCACACGCGGTTCTGTTCTACCCCGTATTTTGTAAGTTATATGAGTTAGCTTATACTTGAAAATATATTATAATATTTCTGACATCAATCTTAAAATAGTTGTAAAAATAATTTATATAACATCAAATATTAATCACTAAAACGGCCAGCAAGGGATGGCTTATATTGCAAAACAGTCCTGCAATCTAAAAATCTTATGCGTTTCGTTGCATTTCTTACAAAATCTTGCACCAATTTATTTCACTAATTTTAGGATTTTTTATGGATACGAATTGTATGAAACGGAATTATTTAACGCTACATTAGGAGATAAGTTTAAACTGAAATTTTTAATAATTGAATAGTAGTAAGTGGTACTAGTAGTGAGAATGATTTAGAAAATTAACTATTTTGGTAACATTTGAGGTGTGCTTTATCTTAATCGAGTACGGCTTTCCCACTGTCTAAATACGTACAACAAAAGCGGGAACAGACTTAATGAATCAAAACAGAATCGAGAGTGCGATGTCCCATTAAGTTAGCGCACTGGGTCATCGGCGCAGCTCGCGGTTTGCCCTTATCGCTTGCACATCGTCCGTGTCGTCGATAGGTCGATCCTTTCGATTCACGATTCGTACAAGAATCGATTCCGTGATATATTGATTCGCTAGATGCATTCTTCGATTTCAGTTAAAACTAAAGTCTGTAAGTGATTTGATATTTTATGCTAGAATTAGGTTAATTTGGTTGATTGATTCATGCTATAATAGCGGAATAAGAGACTCCATCACCCCATTTAATCCCCTGGGTGACGTATTGAAGTGATATATGTGGGAATCATCATTACTTCAGCGAGAAAGATGGCGGGGCGGTATGATCATCCTGTTCACAACAAACGTACAGTACCAAGATTGGTGGGAAGTGTTACGGAAGCGAGATGTCGGACAATGTGATCTGTCTTCACTAGGTTAAAATTTAATTTACTTAATCAGGAATCGAAATGTATATTTCTTTGGTAGTTCTGTAGTGGCTCTTTATTTCTAAGCAAGCATTCGCGAGGTGTTTTGTAAGGAAACCAAAAGGAGGCGATATAATTGCACAGAACACTCGGG
This sequence comes from Parnassius orleans, assembly GCA_029286625.1. Lineage (NCBI taxonomy): Eukaryota > Metazoa > Arthropoda > Insecta > Lepidoptera > Papilionidae > Parnassius > Parnassius orleans. The sequence continues at coordinate 671,212 of JAGSMP010000092.1, forward strand.
GCTACACAATTGTTCGCGCATCGCGACCGAGGTGGCGAACGCCGTTAATTAGGCTTGAGAAATCTTGTACATTGTACAGGATGTACCCTAATAATACAGATTAGAAATAGCCGTCTTTTAATAGGTGGATTTATGTATATTTATCATCTTTTATATCATTAATGCAGTCGTTATATTTGGCATTAATAGCCTTATTATGTTTAATATGTTTTATTGGTAAAATTTATTAGAATAACGTTTACTAAATCGGAAAATAAGCCCGTAATAAGGTAACATATTGATTAAAAAAAAAAACTTGAATTGTTTAATAGCCTAGAACAAATTTAAAAATAAATTTAAAGTCATAGAAAATGGGAGTCAATGGATTCTTGTTAACTTTTACCTAATTCGTTTTTAATATTAATTATTGCAAACAATATATCTGCAATCTAAATTAGCCTGACCATTCTCATCGTTATAAAATTAACAACCTCCTGTATATAGAAACAAAGAGCTCTGTTCCCACAGTCGCACATACGGGGTGTGTGCTCACGAACTAACCCAGTCTTGTATCGTACGGAAGTGAATAAATGCCGTCGCTGTCACCTACGCCCTTTAAACTGCATCGCCGCCGTGGCAAAATCGTCTTGCATTCGAATGTGATCGAAATGGATTTATATTATCTACACGCTTTTGAAAAATAAGAACAAAAATCTATTTGGTGCCGGTTGTAACAAAACATATTTATATTGCGGATTGCATGGCATTTGATCATATTTTTTATGGAAGAGGAGACAAACGAGCATACGGCTTACCTGTAAGTGATCACGGTCGCTCATGAACATCTGCAACACCAAGGGAGTTGCAGGTGCGTTGCCGCTCTTTTAGAAAGGAGTAGGCTATTTTCTTGAAGATCCCTGAGTCGTATCTCTATAGTAAAACTTGTGTTTTTAAATTACGCGTATTTTCTTAGTAAAGGTTGGTTTCGAATCTTTTTGCAGTTGCTTACACGAAAATCAACTTAAACCAGTTAAATACTTACATGTTAGATATCAAAGTTGAATAAGTTATTCGAATATATGATAAGCGATTGCATTGTGAGCAACATTATTATTCTGCGTAGTTAGTTTCTAAATGCCGTTTGTTGTAGATGTTTGCCATTTAAAAGCAACCGTTCGCCAGCATTAATCGGCTATGTGAATCGACCATCTTCGTAATTAATACGAGATCATTAGAGTTTTATCACTCCCAACTGTCGCTTGTTATCAGTGACAAGATAAAATAAAAATTCAGGTATATGTCCGTGCTCGAGTTAATATCTTCATCACGATTATGCTTATTCGTTATGACAATTGAAGCATTTACATATAACACAAAAACTCAATTAGTATCTTTGAGTAAAAGAAAACATTAAACAATGTGACTAACTGTAGACTTTTAAATCTACGAACATAAAAAAAGTTCTGCTCAATTCACTGTTGATTTTTTTTACACATGGCCAGCAAATTTATGTCAACTGTTTTAAATACTTCTAAAATGTTTTTTGTTTGTACTAAAATGGGGATTTGGAGGAGGATCAACTGCTTTGTAACTGATTTGTTGGGTCTAATCTCTTTTTAGGATTGTAACGGTTTGGTAGCGGTGGACTTCCTAACTTTATCTTCAATAAAAAATTTAATAGCATTGTACTTTTTTACTGTATTGGTGACAGTTCGCTAATTTTAGTTACGATTATTAAAAATTTAAATGAATGATTTTAAGTTTGCTAACTAACAGATTTTTAAATTGTAAATATTGATTTCAAATTGCATAGATTAATTAAATTTCAATATTAATTTATTCCTTAATTATTTGTATTTTTTTTGTGGATCATATGTTATTGATTGAAAATTTAATGTACATGTTAAAAATAACATTAAAATTTTAATAACATGTTTTTCTCAATTGTTGTAGATGTAGTCAATGCTTGTGGCGGTGAAGGTGATGGAGTTAGCACGATCCTACCACAGCGGTCTCTCTTACAACATACAGTAAGAATTATAACAATATTTTTATAGATATAATATATAAAAGCTAATACACGTAAAGCAATTTAAAGGTACAAGGGCTCCTTTGTTGCCTGGGTGTCCATCTGGGTTAATGCCGCCCTCTTCCTTGTGCCACAATGTTTATTGCCGGCAAAATTGCACCGACTGCTATGTTCTGGTTAGAAAGAGAAGGATATTTCAGGGAGGGAGACCTGATGACCTAAAACGCAGGTTCGACGCCTAGTTTAGGCATCAGTCTCTCACATTAGTTTGTGCCTATTTTTTGTAAAGAATCTAGATTGTTAATTTAATTTAATGTGATGAGAAATAAATGATTACTATTATTATTATTAAAGATAGAAGAACCAGTTTAAAAACTGTGAGAAATTTTATCATCGAGCTCATTGATGATCACGCATATGGGGCCTTCAATTGGACACTCTGATATAAAAAAAAATATATCAACAAAAGCGAAATACATCACTTTTATGCGACCAGTGATTTAGTCAAATGAAATTAAATAATATAGAGGACCGCATGTAGTAAAAACTACGTAGTATATTGTTCATATACTATGTATAGATATGAAGCATCGGTCGTGCTGTAATAAGCCCTACAAGCATTATTATTAACAAATTAATATTAATACTAATGAATAAATGTATTTACCAAATTTTGTTTTACTTGATTATATTATGTGGTGTTAATAAAGCCCCTTTGTTGCAGAGAAATTCATTACAATCCAAGAAAGGAGACCACGTGTTTGAGGTGGTGATGACGTCACTAGAAAATCATTGTGACGCTATACGCCACTGGAGCGTTCATTTTACATTACAGTATTCGTGCTTCATCATTAACACCGCCAGAATGGGAAATTGCAATGATTCTTAAACTTAACATCGAGTTATTGTTTTGTCTTCAATTAAAACGTCCAAAAGTGCCAACTTAAAAATATCAATGTTATTAGATCAGTAGATAAAGATGATCTAAATTCTAAAACAACGCATTCTGGTGATTTTGTAAATAGTATTTATTAGGATAAGCGACGGTAGCATTTACACATTTTAACCGCTTAGCTATATTCTAATGTAATATAATATTTATATAATATTTAAAATATTGTTATTATTATTATAAGCTTTGATACGTACAACGTACAGATATTATTTTCGATAAACTATCTTTAATTGAGTCCATTGTGAGAGTAAGTTAATTTAGAGAGATCTTCTACAAAATATTTTGTTATAAAACAAATTTGTTTATTCAAAACATGTTAAAATTTGTATAATGTGGTCTATCTTTTGGTTTATTTTCGACATAATAGTTTGAAATAATTACTTTATGAATTCAAATTCGCAACAAACAATAACAAGTACCTAGATTCGCAAAGCAATTTTATCGCTATGTATTACATAAAAATATATACATGCAACTTTTTGTTTAAGTAGACTTTTATTACTAATTTTATTGAGGACCTTCTAAAAGTGCTGTTTATGAGAAATAAATTTGTATATCAATATTATGTTTGTACTGTATATTGCACAACGTTTATTGAATGCAGGTGAACATAGCTAATAATTAGTAATAAGGAAATATTTTTCCCATACATAATACCCTTTAACATTCTTTTAATCTCTGTTAAAGAAAGGCGCAGGCGAATGTAAATGTAAAAATATGATTTAACAGTGGGGTATTATTTATGAGATTCAAGTATTTGCACTAGAAAATCTTCTTAAATCATCTACAATGCTAATATCAATGTCTATGTGTAAACTGCCGTCTAAATTCTTAAAAGTTTTTGTTAACATTTGATTTATTATATGTAATAATTAGTTAAACATATTTATAGGTATGAAACACACCTTAGTACTTCTGCCAAAAGTTTTTAAGTCTTCAAATTTTTTGAGACTTAATTTCCTTTTGGTACATACTTCAAAATCGTCCTTTATAGCTTTACCGTCTTTTGGAGATTAGACGGTAGTAAGTTAGAAGCTTGCAATTCTCTCACAAATTGTGTAGACACATGCGTAAAACGTTGAATATTTAACCATACATTGCTACACGATTTATAAGAATTTATTCTAGTGTGAACTAGTTCAGGCATATTTTATTATATTTTAACTTTGCCATATTTCGTTGTAGTTGCGAAATAACTGTGTGGAAGTTTCATTAATTCCAATGTCTATATACACGATATATAAATATATTATATATGAAATGTCATATAAGACACTATATACGTAAATTGCTTAATAATATATGCTTTAATAAAGTTATTCATACAAAATTTAGAGGTGATAAGAATGAAGACAACATTCCAAGTGCCAATAAATGGACAGTTCTCTGTCGTTTAGCCATATTTTAATATTATGTTTAGTTGTATAAAATTTAATATTTTTTTCATTGTTTCAATTATGTACGTATGTATCCATTTACATTCTAGACGAAATACAATAAATCTTGAATAATGAACCTTTGTTTTCATTTATACTTGTCTGCTGAAACTGTTTCGTATTAAATGCGAAAAACCTTTCCTTTGATTTTGATTATTTGCCGTGTGATAGCGACATAAGGGAATGCATCACCCCATTTCGTACTTAGATGTAAGGTTCGATGATAGGAAATGACTATATAACTATCTCGTTTACACTAGACGTAAAATACACAGGTCGGTGAAGGGTAGCGACTTCAAAGGTGCGATACGAATACGGCAAATTCTCCCTACAATGGGAGAGGCCATCCGACTGTAAACTTTTACGGGCTGATGATGATGATGAAGAAGAAGAAACATGGAAATAGAAACTTTTTTATTCAAAATAGATTATAAATAATACTTATTGAAATTGTCATTCTTATGTTTAATTTACTAATTACGTTTAATTTCCTTTTTGTTTAATTTACCACAAGTGGAAAACATTGTTCTGCTTTTTCCGACGACCATTCTTATAAAAAATTCTTAATTTCGCAAAAAAATAAAAAAATATAGAGGGTCACGGATAAATACTATCCTATATCTCAAGTTGGACCAAACTACACAGTGTGCAAAATTTCATTGAAATCAGTTCAGTTGTTTAGTAGTTCATCGCGGATAAACTACGTGACACGAAACATTTATATACAAAGATATGTTTCCAGTTTACTAGTTGGGAGTATAGAGACAGGCCACATATGACCTTTAGCTGGTCCCGGACTTCCTCTACTTTATTAGTCGGGCCCTTACAGAAACGGTTATGGACCCAGAAAGGACTTTATATCCTGAAATATTTAAAAATGTCATAGATAATGTTTGATCACTATGTGTAACAAATCATTTATTGGTTTTTCTGTCTGTTTCTCATTGGCAGCCCTGAGTCAGGAAGTTGGCGGTGTTTTATTCCTGTGCATCGGAAAGCACGTTAAGCCATTGGTCCTGATCTCTCTCCAGTCGTGTCGGATTGCCGTCCGATCGGAATACACAATACTATTTATCAATCGTGTAATCTTGTCCTGTATCGAAATTCAGTCTGAAAAAAATTTTTGTTATATAAGAAAGCATACTACTACAATTATGAATGTATGGTACTTATTCGATTAAAAATATTTTATCATCATTCATTACAGCCTTTTACAAGTCCACTTCTGAACATAGGCCTCCTCCAAAGAATGCCACAAAGCACAGTCCTGAGCCACCTGGCATCTAGTAGCCGCCCCAGACTTCGTCTACCGGTACGAGGCTGCCACTCGAAGAGAACCTTGCTTCCCCATCGGTTGTCGGTTCTTCGAGCTATATGGCCGGCCCATTGTCACTTCAGCTTACTAATCCGGATATCCTCTTTTCTAAGTTTATCACGCAGAGAAACCCCGAGCATAGACCTCTCCATAGCTCGGTGGGCGACCTAAGCTTCCTCATATGGTCAGCAGTGAAGGACCACGTCTCAGATCCATAAGTCATCACTGGCAACACGCACTGGTTATACAATCTCATTTTCAAGTTTTGAGGTATACCTGAAGAGAAGATGTGTCGTAATCTCCCGAACGCTGCCCAGCCGAGTTGAATCCGTTGATTGACTTCTTGGGCGAAGTTGGATTTACCTAGTCGGACTGTTTGTCCCAGTTAAACATATTCATCAACAACTTCGAGCTTAGTGCTCCCAACAACTACCGGCATAGGTGTGACATGGACGTTGTACATGATCTTTGTTTTGTCCATGTTCATTTTAAGACCTATCCGTTGGGAGGCACAATTGAGGCCCCTCCAGCGATTCTGCCATAACGACTAAATCGTCGGCAAATCGAAGGTGAGTGATGTACTTGCCATTGATATTAATAACATTTCCAGTCCAGTAGCTTGAAAACGTCTTCCAATGCAGCGGTGAAGATTTTCTGGGATATAGGTAACGTCACCCTGTCTTACATCTCTACATTTGAATAGGTTTCGTACTCTGGTTCTGTACTCGGATAGCCATCGTAACCCTACTTTACAAACACTTCAGCACTTCGATATACCGACAGTCATCTTGGTACCGCTGAAAGGACTGCAGCACCGCCCAAATTTCAACGGAATCAAAGTCTTTCTCATATTCCACATACGCAAGACAAATGTATAATAAAAATATTATATAAGATTTAAATCTGATAAAAGCAGATTGTGATACACTGGCCACAATAAAAAAGATAGCTCATCATATTAAATAAAATAAAAAAAAACATTGAAAAATAATTATTAATTAATAAATAATTGAACAGCATTATTTAGCTATACCATAATCTGCTAAGCTTAAAAAAGCCGAAAGAAATTATAAAAAATATATATATAAAAATGTTAAGTATTTATTGTACTTGTCTTTACTTTTATAAGTCACTTCAGCGTGTGCGGCCTCCAGGTCTCGAACTCTAAATCTGTTACAGTTGTAAAATATATAGATAACAAAAAATCAAAACAATAAAAATGGTGTGCTATAAATTTAAAAATGCACAAATAAATTCCGAGCAAGTGTATCGCGCAGTTGTTTTCGCGTATCGGAACCGGTCGAGGTGTAACGCGGTGGCCGGCAGACGGTGCAATGTTAGTCATCGCTCCAAACGACCTGTTTCATCTATGAAGAGAATGGACTAACGTAATAAAATTACTATCATAAATTAATATTACTCACTACCGAAGACCGTGTGACATCGTCAAAATACCTGTGTCAATCCCAGCGGAATAGTCAAGTTAACTTTCGACAATCGTTAACGCAATAAGAAAAATATATTTTTGTCCTTATTAGGGATGACAACGTATCTGCATTTTAATTCTTAATCGAGGATAGATGTAGGTGTACTTTTGAACTTACGCCTTCGCTCTCAGATTTTCAAAGCACGGTCTTAATCTTAAACCACTTGCATCCATCGACTCCTTGCACGTTTCATCAGATCGTTATTCAATCTATTTCTTTTATAGAAGTGCGGGCAAACGAGCATGCGGCTCACTTGATGGAAAGTGTCGACCGCCGACTATAAACAACTGCAACTCCCGGGGAATTTCAGGTGCGTTCCGGCTTTTAAAAGGATTAAGCTCGTTTCTTGAAAGTCCCTAAGTTGTATCGGTCCGGAAATATCACCGGTGGTAAACGATTCCACCATTCCTTTCGATATAAAGAAGTCGTGCGAGGAAGAAAACTAGTAAATCACATAGTGGTGGACCGCCAAACATCCAGATGGTGTGGATGGTATCGGGAATTTTGTCGCAATGTGCGTTAGTGGAATTTGGCAGCTGAAATTAATCCGAACAATTCCTCTAATCATTCCCCATGGTAAATGCGATAGAAAATGCAAAGGTATGCACCACCTCTTCGCAGCGCCAGTGAATAGCGCCGATGAGAAAGAACTCGGTCGTTGACGATTCGAGCCGCTCTTCGTTGAATGCGAAAGCGAAAGAGCGAAGAGGAAAGAGTTGGCATTGGGGTGCCACTGCCCAGAGATGAGAGCAGTATTCCATGTGAACCGCCTTGTAAAGTTGCAAGCGATGTGCAGTCATGAAATACTGTCCCGATCTACAAAGCACGCCAAGTTTTTTAGAGGCCAATTTGGCCTTCGCTTCCAAGTGACTACGGAACTGAACGTCATTCGATATGTCGACGCCTAAGATTCCGATGCTGACTGAGGCAACGATAGGAGTGCCCTGAAATTAAGGAGATACGTCAAAGAGTTTCTTTTTAGCAGTAAACGCGCAAACCTGTTTTTTTGCGTGTTAAACTGGACTAGATTTAGTCTTCCCTAATCCGAGACTTTCGTAACAAAGACTCGACTTCAGACACAAGTTTGTTCCGGTACTCGACGACGTGCTCCCAAGAAATATTGGTTAAAACGGCTGGTGTAAAACGCATCACTAGTGCTATCATCCGCATAGCTATAAATGTTACTGGTTTGCAACATGTCATTAACAGCGTAGAAACAGCGTAGTTAATAGCACGCAGTATTAATAGGCTTGTAGTCGGAGCATGCACTCTCTATTACGACCTTGATGCTCCAATCTACAAGAAAACTGGTAATCAAATTGCACATTTTCGCGGGAAGCCCATAGGAAGGAAGCTTCGAAATAAGCGCTTTGTGCCAAACCCGATCGAAGGCCTTTGCTATGTCCAAACTAACCAAACTCCAAACTAAGGCTACCCGTTTGGTTTTGACTGCCTGCGTCCATCGGTATATTAGGTAAACAAGAAGATCACCAGTTGAGCGACCCCGACGGATACCGTACTGGCGTTCACTAATTAGCTGGTGGTTCTCAAGGTAACTCATTTCTATTATTTTGGAGAACAAGTAGGTAATGGCGATAGGCTTGTAGTTGGACAGGTCTGAACGGTCGCCTTTTTAGGTATCGGGTGCACCAAAGTCTTCCATGAGTTCGGGACTCCGCCTAAGGATTACCGCAAAAGACGCGTTAAAACCGCTGCTCGATACCCCATCGCATAGAGATGAAAAAATTATTTGCTAATATTTACTTAGCTTAAGGACTTCTCTCCATCTCACCATCGCGGGGACAGGAATCGGAATTGGAAGGGTATGAATATCCATTACACTGGGTAATAGATATCCATACCCTTCCAATTGGAATATATCAATATTTATACAGTTGCTACGAGGCTGAAATAGGTAAAATTATGAGTATTATTTTTAGTTTCAGTTTCAAAAAGCCGTGGACGCTCGTCCGTCTCGTAGTCGTAGAAAGCTCAGGACTTTGACGCTTGCCCTAAATATCACGCCTTAAGTGGTACGATGCTGTGACACATTAAAATGGGCGGTACGAAATTATAAACATTACCTGCATTCCTTGCTTGCGTTACAGCAGAATTCTTAAAATAATAAACTAAAAACATTATTCAAATCGGGTTAAGAAGCGCATCCTGGGAGAAGCTTAGTCTAGGGATGGATTACTAGAGATTGAGGATGAGGATAACACCAACAATCAAGGCCAAATCATTGTCGAGTTTGGAAATTGTTAAATACGCGTTACATACTATCGACTGCCTCGTTGGTCTAGCGGTTGTCAGCACGACTGTTAGTGTTGATCATGAGGTCTCTGATTCTAATCCCGAGTCGGGTTAAAAACAGTTAATGGGGTTTTTCTGTCAAAAAATTGTCAGTAGCAACTCCAGGTGAGTTAAGAATACGGTGGTGTTTCACCTCTGTGTCTCGGAAAGCGCGGAGAGCTGTTGGTCCTGCGCTTGATATCTCTCTGGTCATGTCGGATTTTTGTCTCACTGGGATTATGACAGTGAGAAAATAGAGAGAGCATGGATGACATTATTAATACATATTATAGTGCCGCAAATATGTGGTCAAATAGGACGACTTGTCCTAACTTAGTTAATTTGGTCCGATGTAGTAATAAGCGACGAGATCAACCTAGGATATTGTGTCATAGAAACGAAGGCACCCATAGTAAAACTAAACCTGAAGAACAATTATTGGTGATTGTTACAAACATTGGTTTCAAAAGCCCACGTACTACGCTAACAGTTTAAATACATACGAGATATTTTTCACCCCCATGTCGCAGAACCTTAATCACACATTCGTGTTTAAGTAACGGTTCCTCTGAAAGATGCCTTTGTCCAAAGCGGCTTAAAGAAGTCGTTAAGTTGTTTTATGACGACGTACACTAAAGGCCGTAACAATTACGACATGAGAGAGGTACGTTCGGATGAGCCGTGAGTCAACCGCTCGTTTCGCGGACCCTATCGCCCATCTCTGATCGTATCTACGACTCGAGTCGCCCAACGGAAGCCTCCTCCGGCGAGAAAGCTGAATTTTTATGCTGTAACTCACATCCGAGCGGAGTTCCCACGCCATTGCTCTAATATTGCCGTGAGTAAAGGCTAGAGTTTTGCAAGTCACCCGCGAATATTAGTCACTACTACTAAACTTTTTAAATAAAAGTGACGTAATTGTCAAGTAATTTCGGCACATTACTTGAAGGGGAAACTTGTGCATAGCCGTAGGAATCCGACAAGGATCGGCGATCTGTCAACCTCATCCGTATTGTGATAGAGACGTCGACGAGATAGGGCTCTACCGATTTTCATATAAAAGAAAGTGCTGGTAAGCCGTGGCGGGACAACGTCACGGTTCTCTATAAATGTTTCCTCAGTTTTTGAGCCTTTTGAAATATTTAGACGATGGCAGGAGACCCGATGGTATGACTTTGGGCGCTTGGGAGAGCGGCAAAGCCCTAGTGTGGTATGTTACATGCGTAGACATTTCGTCCATCTCTTATCTTGATCTGAGTAAATGGCGCAAATATGAGTCTCTAAGATATGACTACCATGTGCAGTAGAGTTCCTAAAGGAATTGCAACCGTAACTTGTCGTTACCGCTGAGGACTGATTCTTTTATCACTCAAAAGCAAAGTATAGCCCTTCAGCAAGGAAACGCAGTCAATTTTCTTAGTACTATACCGCGGGGAGTAGGACTAAAATCTTAATTAAATTTTTTGTTTATGATTATAAATATTGTATGTTTAATTTTATGTAAATAAATATATTAAAATATAATTAGAGACCTTATACCATACATAATCCTCTTGACCAAATTTTGGCGGCCAATCTCAACGGATTATAGTGCCCATGGGACGACAATCCGACACGACCGGAGAGAGGTCAGGCGCAGGGCGTACGCCTTTATGTGCTTTTCTTTATGAATTAAGAGGGTTTTTTTATAGAAAAGTGACAAATGAGCAGTCCACCTCATGTGTGGATACTGTAATCCTTCATGGATCCCATACATCTGATATAAATACGTTTTCACCCCTGAGGTCTAAGATAGAATACCAGTAAAAAGGGTCTTCAGTTCTCTACACTTACCATACGAAACTTAGCATCATTAAGCCCCTTTTTAGGCTGGTATTCTGTGATAGCGTGGACCGAGGAGTCAAGCCATTCATGCTGCAACTATAATACAGGTAGTGGTATAGCCACTTGTTTACAATAAAAAGTAAGTACATAAATATGCACAACACTCGGCTGCTTGTAATCTGATTATATATGCAAATGTTGAGTGATTTTTTCACTTTTCATGTATTTTGTCACATACACTTAATATTTATATTATAGTAATTTAATTAGTTTTTAATTCTGGTTGTTATTTAGTAACCTAGTATTGTTAATGCAGGTCTTATCCGTAGTTGGTGTGGTTTGAATACGACGTGTTCAAATTTTTATCATTTTATAGACCCCTGAGACTTGTTCCTAAGTTGAATTTATTTAAATAAGTAGTAGTATGTAATTTAAAACCTTGAATTTTGTTTGACGTCAATCGGAGGTTTTAATATTTTTTATAATAAAATAGGTGCTACAATTAGGTGCTATTAGTATGTTTCGTGATTTGTTCAATCCTGATTGAAGCAAAGAAAAATCACTTTGCAGGTGTCTTTGTAATTTTATGTAAATGCTTACAAGATTGGCGTAAATACATTTTACGCCAATCTTGTAAGCAAGGTTATAATTAAGCGTAACATTTTAATGTGCTGCGTTAATCATTCTTGAATAATATACCTATAGATATGATAGAAATAATATCCTATACTTAAAGTGAAAAATTCTTGTATATATATGATATGGCTAAAAGTCGAAGTACGGACACACCTAGGCCCAGCCGGCCACAACTACGAGTGCAGCCAAATACGGTTCGTTAAACTGAGTTGTATTTTGATTTGCCCGAATAATTTATAAATAGGTAATATAAATGTCCGCGGCTTTACTTGCTGTCGCTGATATTACGAGTACTTCATAATATGTTATTTCGCACTTTCGAAAAATTTAGTAGCAGTTAAAGTTATTCACCTACAGTCGCTGGTATTAATTGATAAGTGTTTTCGTATTTTTGACATAGTTATAAAAAGTCACAGTCATTTTAATTCTTTTCGTCTTCTAATTTTTAACTGATCAACTGATGGTTAGTGACTACCGCCGCCCATGAACAACTGCATCTCCTGGGGTATTGCAGGTGCGTTGCCGGCCTTTTAAAAAGTGTAAGCTCTTTTCTTGAAGGTCTCCAAGTCGTATCGATCCGGAAAAGATAGTGATAGTCGATTCCACAAGGAAGTTGTGCGAGGAAGTAAACTTCTGGTAAATTGCACAGTGGTGGACAGACAATCATCCAGTTATTATGGATCACGAGTTTTGCCGCGATGTTCGATGGTGAAATCTAGCGGCTGGAATTAGTACGAATAATTTATCTGAGTACTCCATGTGGTAGATGCGATAGAATATGCAAAAGGATTTCGCCGCAGCACCAGTGAGTCAAGTTGATCAGAAAGAACTCGGTCGTCGACAATTCGAGCCGCTCTTCGTTGGATGCGATCAAGTGGAAGGAGCTGGTACTGCATTGCTCCGGCCCAGAAATGAGAACAGTATTCCATGTGGTTGCGGAACTGTACGTCTCTCGGAATGTCGACACCAAGGATTCGAATGCTGGCTGAGGGAATGAGGGGAGTGCCCTGAAATTGAGGAGATACGACAAAGGGTTAATCTGGACTAGATTTAGTCACCCTCAATCCGAGACTTTGTTGAACACACTACTAGTATGCAACATAAAATTGATATGCAGAAGGAATAGGGTAGGCGATAGTACGCAGCCTTGTGGAATCAAGTGGAAGGAGCTGGTACTGCATTGCTCCGGCCCAGAAATGAGAACAGTATTCCATGTGATTGCGGAACTGTACGTCTCGGAATGTCGACACCAAGGATTCGAATGCTGGCTGAGGGAATGAGGGGAGTGCCCTGAAATTGAGGAGATACGACAAAGGGTTAATCTGGACTAGATTTAGTCACCCTAAATCCGAGACTTTGTTGAACACACTACTAGTATGCAACATAAAATTGATATGCAGAAGGAATAGGGTAGGCGATAGTAAGCAGCCTTGTGGAACACCAGCATTCACAATAAGAGGGAAGCTTCGAAAGAAATGCTTTGTGCCAATCCCGATCAAAGGTCTTCGCTATGTCTAAAGTAACCGCCAAGGTCTTCCTCTTAGATTCGACCGCTTGTGCCCATCGGCGTGTTAAGTAAATAAGAAGATCATCAGCTGAGCGATCACGACGAAAATCGTATTAGCGGTCACTAATCAGCTGGTGCTCCTCAAGGTACCGTATGAGCTGGCAGTTAATAATGGTGTCCAATATTTTCGGGAACAAGGAGGTGATGGCGATAGGCGATGTGTTTAGATAATATCTTACTTTTCAAGTTTATTTAGATCTTTTTTTTTATCTTTAAAAAACGTTACCCCCACACTAGGATTTTATCCTGTATTGTGGAGGCAGTTTACAAACATAAATTGCACGAGGACAAACATCCAGACCCGGAACAATTATTTGTAGACCATACAAATAATTGTTCCGTGTGGGATTCGAACCCGCGGCCCCCAGCGCAACAACTCATTGCTAAGCCACTGCGCCACGGAGCCGTCAGATCTGTTTAATCCTTGAGAAAATTATACTTTTTTTTGCTAACACCTAACAAAGCTCGGTCACCCAGTTATTGTCTATAATAGAATTAATTTATGAATCAACTAAAACGGAGGGCTTTACGAATACCTACTTATTTCATAAAATCATTGTGTTTTATATGCTTTTTACTTTCTTACAAATATTTTAAAACAATATTTCTTTATTTATATTTATGAAAATATGTATCATCCGATGGTAACATTACCCTGCTTGGCTTTGACTTCTCCTATTGTAAGAATGATTTACCATAGACGCTACAATTGGCATGGCTAGAGAAATTAGAGCTTCCTAACGATCGTTTCAACAGGACAGAAATGTTTTTTATAGTATTTAATAATTTTCATCTTGGATAATAAGTGCAGTCTGACAAAATACTTTACATGTTTTGCATTTATTATGTATGCATTCCGTACCGTGATTTCCGTAACGTTTTTTGTATTTCACAGAATATTTGTATTGTAAATCAATTATTTGTACGCTTTTTGTTATTGAATAGCTAACACTTAATGTATAGAAGAATTAAAGTGCCAACTTTAAAATGTAAAATTGGAACGAAGTTCCTTATCGCACGGTATGAATTTGGCGGATAGGGGCTAGGCGAGAAAAAGTGTAAGATTTTTCCGTCACGACCCTTTCTATAGTGCGAGCGAGATGGAATAATATCCATCTCCCTCGCACTTTTTCTTATCTTACCATGAAAGAAATATTATTTTAAACGACGCTTCATTTTAATAGACGCTAGTAATTCATTTATTTGTATTTGTTAATCAATAATAATATACTACGAAAAGAACTTCGTTCCGACCGAGTGTTCCACGACACTCACGCATGTTTCTATTATTTTATTATTTTTAGTCGTACAATTTCGGCTTTTACTTTTATTAAAAGTTATTTTGGAACATAAAGACATTTTAGGTGTACTAAGGAATATCATAATTTCAATGTTGTCTAAACTACTGTAGCAAACATTAGGACTGGATTTATTTCTCTTAACTTCAAATTTTGTGGGACCACTCCTGAAGTTCCTATTTAATTATTGTTGTGGCCCATAGACTTCAACATCTACCCTCTATTAAGAATGAAAATGCTGATGTTTTGTCTCTCCTGAGTACTAAGATGGAATGCCTCGTTTCCAGTAAAAAGGGTTTCCGGTTCTCTACGCTCACCAAACGAAACACAGCAGCAATAAGCTGGTGGTCGGGCCAACCCATTCGTGCTACAACTATAATAATATACCTACAGCATGGCTCTACCACATACCACAAAATCAGCTAAAAATTTATAAAACTGAGGATCATTTTAATATTTAGCTATTTGAGTTCTATTGCATATTATTTCTAACTGTATATTTTGGACTCCCAAGATGTTGCAGTGGTTCAAAACAAACAAACAGCACCACGACTTGCTGGTATCGTGCTAATTCGCTCACGGCGTCAATTGAGTCGCACAATACGCGGAAGGTGTTCCCGTATTGTACGGTGTAATATCGAGAAATGTAACGCGAAATTCAATATTTTTTCAACTTTACAAGTCTCTTGAAGTATTTCATAACAAAAAGCTACAAAAATCTGTTTAGAATACGATTTCAAATAATCGCACACTTAAAATGGGCTCATTTTTTGTGTTTAAATTACATTGTTTAGTCATAGACTAAATTTGTCACTAGGTTTGGAAATAGGCCCCATAGCCTCCACATGGCGGACTGATTGGAAGGAACTTGTAGCAAGATGCGCCTTGATTTCTAGCGAGCCTTGTTAGGATGAGGAGAGGAGTAGTCCTCTCTTGATGATGGAGAATCTCCGATAAAAGGATCGCTGAGGGCTAGATGGCACTTGTGGTGAAAGTGGAACATCATGGAGGTTGAGTTGGTGCAAGTCAGATATAACCCGCCCTTGTGACCGCACGGCGGGTATGAGAAAAGGCTAATTATACCTACTATCATCAACATCATTACAGCCTATCACAAGCCCACTGCTGACCATAGAAAAAACATGCCTCCCTCAAGGAATACCACAAAACCACATGAGAAACTATGGTCCTGTGCCACCTGGGAACATAATTTCTCATCCATTCCTCCATCTCTTACCAGGTCGTCACTAATTCTAGTAGGAGGCTGCCCTACCAATTCGCATACCGGTATGAGGCTGCCACTTGAGAACCTTCTTCACATCGGTCGTCGATTCTCCGAGCTGTGTACTGAAGTATTCATTAGATACACTTCAGCATACTGAACTGTTGCGCTATGTCGGTTACTCTGGTTCTACTGCGGATATTCCCATTTATTAGTGTATCACGCAGAGAAACTCGAACTCTCTATAGCACGCTTAGCGACCTATTATAGCACAACATTTTTATTTTTTACGATAGGTCATCGTTAAATAGAGGAATAGAAGAAGCTATGTTCAGAATTCTTTGTATTGTGAAATCCGGGGCAAAGATATCTATAGGAACGCTAGTGTAACCGATATAGTCTAAAGAATCTATTTTATAGTATTCCTACTTTTTCTTCTTTTAAATTATGACTTCTCTTTATAGAATTCTGCCAGAGACAAGTCCGTAGTAGACCTATTAGATACAGGGGCGAGACTATGTACTGACGCTGACAGTACAACAGCGTGGCTAAAGAAACACTGTTACAGCATCATGTTGCCTTTTCGTTTTGCAACTCCAATATATCTGTGTCATATTGTATATTTTTGGCGTTGTTGTTTTAATTTATTTATGATTATGCTACGACGACATAATTAACTGAACATGAGTTAATTGTAATCTTGTAATAAAGTTAGTACGGTGTTGTGCCAGTTATTCACTTCGATTTATATATACGCTAGCGTTAACAAAGTAGTGAAAGTACACTTGTATATACTCGTAACGCGGTGGGGTATAATTGGGATATAAAGTTGTCCTAATCAGCTAGGTAATAACTTCAACACGCGTCTGTTCTGAGCGGCCAACGGCGTAGGCGAACGTTGGTGTACTTGAGTAATGAAGCTAGTTCACACATCATGCATCTTCGAACGGCAAACTTCAATTTTAAATAAAGAAAAATAACTTTATATATCAAACATCGTAATGATTAGATTTTTTTTTATGAACCGGTTTAAAAGAACTAATAAGATGAATCTTAATATTTTATGTAGGTACTAGACCTTTCCAATACGTATTTTACGTCATCTAAATTAGATTTGTCGTTTAGGATATGAACATTCATATTACAAACTGAATAAACTTGATGGTGTAATATTTAGTTTATTGTTTTTAATCCGTTAAACAACCTCTCAAGTCGTTAAGCCGCGACTGTTAAAAATCAACAGCTAATAACTTGGAAAAGGAAATATTTACTAAGACGAATGCTTCCTTTGTTGTTTTGTTTTTATAACTTTTATAATCGATTATTTGGTTTCATCGATTTTCTGTAAACGGATTCAATAACTAAACTTTTATAATAATTAAACTTAATAGTTTTACGGACAATGGGTTTTTCTGGGTTCCTCTCAATGGAACATCCGTGAATGGTCCAGTTGAATTAACAGAATTAACACCATAGTCTTGAAATAATGTATATGAAAGGTATCAGGTATCACTGTTTGTTTGTGTCAATGGCGTTATTAAAAAGTTTCATATATTTAAAGCTAGCTGTTCCCCGCGACTTCGCCCGCGTGGATTTTTTTTGATCGGAACCCTAATTCTTTTCCTAAAATAAAATTATCCTAAGTTACTCCTTATAACATCAGATATCTGCCAGTGAAAGTCCCATCCAAATCGGTTTACAGGTTTGCGTGATGCGTGTTCAGACAGACGTCGTGTTAGAGCTTTATTATAGTAATAATAATAGATAGATTTAAAATATTCAATTAAATGTCAAAAAGAAACTTAGCGAATCTAAAACTATTACGTCATAATTCTGTGAAAATAGATTTAGTACCAGAAACATAACTTTGATAAGGCATCCAAGTTTTTTCGCTTCCAATACTGCCATATTATATAATATATTGTATGAGTATTTTAATCTGGTATGTAATTAATGATATGGTAAATTATATCGCCAACTTTCGGAAGCTATGAAATCTTAATGGCCATAATATTTCCAAATTTTATCATCAAGGAGACGACTTTTGTGCGATGCATCTTTTTACCGCGAAATAATGTCCTCCAGACCGAATTTCTGTCACGGCAGCCAGCTTCGACGAAGACTAGCCATTGGCGCAGGACAGGATTATAGTGCCCAAGTGTATGCGCAAGCACAGGTGTACTCTCTATTCCCTCACTCTCATAGTCCGATGGCACGGTAAACCGACACGTCCGTAGGGAGATCAGGTGCAGGACCAACGGCTTTACGTGCTTTCCAAGGCACGGGGGTGAGACACCGCAAACTTCCTGACTCCGGACAGCTACTGAGAATTTCTTGATGGAAAAACTCAATAACTGATTTTTTTTGCCCGACCCCGGATTCGAACTCCGGGATCTCGTGGTCAGCAATCGCGTTTACAACCACTAGACCAACGAGGCAGTCAGTAAATACATAATAAACACATAATGCATTTATCGATGACCAACCCGACATTTCTACTATATTAGGTATCGATATCATGATTTGATAATCATGAATATGATATACAATTAATTATAACAAATAATTGAAAGACATTTACATTCGCATTACTTTAATTGTTTAAAATATATACATATAAATATTGGTACAAGTAAAGACAAATGTCGTATATAGTGTTAATTGTGTAGGTTGCGTGCAGAATGGTCATTAACACTCGTGGACACGTCGCGCCGGTACCTCATTCATGGTTATTAGATTCTAAGCTCAATGAACACATGTTTTTTAGTTGAAAAGGTTAATACGCTACTACAATCAAAATTAATTACACTGGACGCATATATAATAATATCAGTAAGAATTTCATTGTGAACTCCATTTATTTATTTAAATACATGATTAGAGAAAGAAAAGAGAAATAGAGAAAGAAGAGAATTACAGAAGAGAAGAGAAGTTACATGATGGTAGAGCCGTGGTAGCTCAGATGGTTAGCGCTCGCTGTAAATGTCACAGTATGCGAGCAACCCGGGTTCAATCCCCGCCGGCACCAATGAAATTGCTAATTGCAATTTTAAGTGCTGATTTACCACGTGCTAGGTGGTAAAGGAAAACATCGTGAGGAAACCTGCTGTCTGAGAAATAAGAAAAAAAATTTCGAAGACATGTGAAGTTCGCCAACACGCATTGGGGCAGCGTGGCGGACATTTCCTTGCCCTAAAACCCTCTCAGAAATGAGGGGTGGCCTGTGCCCAGCAGTGGGACGTATATAGGCTGTAACTTTAACATTTTTTTTTAACTTTAAGTTAATGATACAGATAGTACTGATGGGGTTATGGGTATGGGGGAAGCTTAATGCTGTTGTGTGGTGTTTTCGTATGGTGAGTGTAGAGAAACGGATACCCTTTTACTGGAAACAAGGCATTCCATCTCAGTCCTCTGGAGTGACAATGCATCTGCATTTTGATTCTTAATTGAGGATAAATGTAAATGTCTATGGGCCATCCCGCTTGCCAAGCGTGACAACTATGACAAAATCTCCTATGAGGCAATTTATGGGGGACGCAGTGGAATTTTATAGGCTGTAATGGATGGATGTATGTATCACAGCATCCACTTACCATCAGGTGGGCCGTGTGCTCGTTTGTCACCCTTATTCTATATTTAAAAAACATGTAATTATTTTGTTACTTTTATAAAACTGAGACCTATCTACAAATTGTTTATTACAACATTTGCAACGCAAATATAAATATTCTTCTTCTTCATTAGCTCGGAAAGTGAACTGCTGGATATGGACTTCTCCCGTTGAGGGGAGGATTTGCTTTTCGCCAAGCTTGGTAGGACGATCTCATTACCAGATGTCCCGCACCTTTGACGCTGATACCCGTCGCTGGTCTGTATATTTTACGTCAGGCGTAAACGAGATGTTTATACCGCCATCTGTCGAAAGTCAGAAGATCTTCCTATCATTTGCCGTAGCCACCTCATTTGAAACCCACGGCTAAGGCGACTACGGGTATGGGTAATGTATGGGATTACGGTAATGGGGTAAGTCACTTTCGCTTCTATTACACGGCATATATATTTATATAAATATATACTATATGTATTTTTATTTATACAATCGGTTTATACAACCAACGGTGTAAGAATATCCACTACTCCATATCGTCCCGTGGGTGTTTAAGAGGCGACAGAGGGAAATTAAAGTAGAAGATCTTGCTGATAACAATTTAAAATACCGCCGCCTACGCCTGTCTAGCGTGGCAATTATGGCAATATTCCCCCTATGAAGCGATCTATGGGGGAAGTCAATGTTCGGTTGTAGACTTTTATAGGCTGTACCTAATGGATGGATGGAATGGATATAAAACCCAAAATATGTTTATAACTACTGTGTTAAGGAAATGATACCTTTAATTGAAAATTTAAAACATTTGAACGAGAACATCATACTTTCTTGTTATATTTTATGTTAAATATAATCTCTAGTTATCTCTATATTATATAAAAATCAATTGCTGTCCGTTAGTCTCGCAAAAACTTGAAATTGGCTCGACCCATGTTGATGATTTTTTTTCTGTTTATTTGAGTGGGTCTCTCGGTAGGTGGTGCTCTTGTCGAGATCCAGAAATCACTCATGCAAAGCCAACGCGGATCGCTAGTCTTATATATTACCGAAAAGTAGCTGAAGTGGCAATGAGCCGGCCATATAGCTCGAAGAACCGGTAACCGATGGGGAGCAAAAGTTCTGGAGTGCCAGCCGGTAACGTTACGCGAAGTGTAGGTTGGCCCCCCACTAGATAGAGTGACGACTTGGTAAGAGATCCAGGAAGTCGATGCAGGTGGCTATTGACCGTGTTTTGTGGCATTTCTTGCGGGTGAGCTATGTTCAGCAGTGGACTTGTGACAGGCTATAATGATGCCTGTCACAAGTCCACTATATATATATATACTATTGCGAAAATGCAGTACAACAGTTTGTTGGCTAATACATTTGCTTGCCTACGGTTAAATAATAATCACTAACTATTCAAATATTTTTCTACTGATGGTGTTGGTGCGACATAGAATGTATGCAAGACCGTGCCCATGATCCTGATATACGGTGAAACCGAAAACTATAGAGCTTAGTTCATACAAAATTGACATAGTCCGGACGTGGGCTCTGCAAAGAGAATATATTATATAGGATTGATGAATTTTGAGTCCGAGGTATGTACGATATTCGTCTCCGATTTTGAAGTGCTGTAGACTTATGTGTTACTTTAAACGTGGTAGAGCCAGACTGCAGCTATGTTAATGCTGGTGTGTTTCGTATGGTTAGTATAGAGAACCGGAGTCCCTTTTACTGGAAACGATGCATTCCCTCTTAGTCCTCAGAGGTGACAACGCATCTGCATTTTTAATTTTAATCGAGGATAAATGTAGATGTCTATGGGCCTCAGCATCCACTTCTTGGTCTGTGTGCTCGGTTACCACCCTATCCTATAATTTTTTTTTAATGAAATGTCGGAAAAGTGTGGTTTTTTGGCATGTGGCAAAGGTACGATACCGGCCGCTTCACGAAATCCGGTCTGATATAATGCAGCACCACGATTAATGTCGGCCATGTTTGCGGATGCGGATACAGCTGTTTCCACGTAATCGCCGATGTACAAAATGTTTCGAATTAATGCAGATATTTCTTATTAACTTTTTTAAGCTTACACACCATACTATTGATTTCGGGTTACTTTCAGAAAAGATACTTTACTTTACATAGCGGCTAGATATTTCAAAAATTTAAAGACTGAAAAATCGTGAGGCGCCACAAGCATTTTAACATTACTTGGTGTTATTAATGGTAATATGAGTAAGTAAATAAAATAGCATTGTTAGTATTTAAAAAAAGTCAATAGAGAAGGTTTATACTGTAAAGGAAAAATGCTTGTTTAATTACAACGACGTTCAAATATTTGTTTCTTTTATTCCTAATTTATTTTATCGTTGGACGGCATTGATTTTTGTAGGTGTTGCGCATTACGAATATCGCTTAAGAAGGCAGTCAATAATATTGAAGTGATGGCAACTTTGAGTAATGTGGTCGATCTGTTGTCACGAGTCCGTAATGTGCTGCGGTTGCGGTGATCGGCTAAACGCATGAAATTGAGTTTCGGAGAAACATAATATCGGTTTCATAAAATATATACGGTCAAAGCGTTACTTTGGATGTGTTCGATGTTAATAACAGATTTTATCGCTTTAAGGTACCCTACACATCAAATATGTTAGTGCTTGTGAGTTGGGATATAGATTTCAATATCATTTAGGTACATATATCTTGGTATTTTCATTAGTATGTAAATTCAAGTAACTATAATCGTATGCAGGCAGGTGAACTGGCATCACATTCAACTCCCAGACATCGTTATTTTATACGTATATAAGGTGAGCCGTGGCAGTTCAGGGGCTGAGCACGCACCTTAAACATTTATAGTACACGAACAATCCAAGTTCGAGCTCGCCCGAGAGCAATGAAATTGTAAAGAAAAACATTGTGAGGAAGTCTGGTTTTTCAAGGATATATGAAGTTTGTCAATACGAATTACGGTAGTGTGTAGACTCTACCCTCCTCTCAACTCTCAAACCAAAAAAAGTAAAATTATGTTATTTTACTTTTTTCATTAAGACGGCAATGGAGCTAACAAGAGTCCACCATGCTGCTTCATTGTGTGTTAGCAGACACCCATTGGACACGCGCCGTGGACTCTCCCCCGCGGAAAAAACCTTCTCAGGAAGAAAAATAGGCCTGTGTTCATCTCCCTGACATATACAGGCTGTTATAAAATAACGGTGAAGTGAGGGTAGTGGTAAATAATGGTGAGAAATGAGTACATAATCCACCTGATGGTAGGTGACTGCCGTGGCTCATGTAATAAAATAGGTTTATACCTACATTATTTTACACTCATTAAATTCACTTTTCATAAAACTATTTTCATTAAGTTGACAATGTAACTAATGTATTTATTTATCAACTCGAAAGAGGCATTGTGAGCCGCCATAGTACAATATAAACTGGGGCAGACGCAAGCGACGCCGCCGGTTGTGACATGTCGCACATAAATAATGCCGAGACACTCCGCTCTGCACACGTTTGATACACGACTGGTGTTGGTATACATCGTGTTGGACACGACGCGGCGTTCAGCGGTCTTTAGTGGACCCCATTCACTATGGATAAAGGAATTCGCGTTGTTATTTGAAGGGTTGGCGCCTTTGTTTCTATGTGAACTTTGATTTAGGATATCTTCCTTTTATTTACTTATTATAAGCCAGTATTCGACTACAGTCCTACTTGATGGTTGGAGGGGTTAAATAGTAAATAGCCTCGCGGGTGCAAGGACTCAACAAAGAAGGGTTATATCAGACTCACACCGACTAAAACCCCATGTCGTTCCATCTTCGCTGCATATTGGCAGGGCCACGACAACGCTATCGCACACATCCGCGGCCCCACCAGCGCTGGCCGCTTCATAGCGGCCCTTCCTCGGCAGAGGGCTACTCCTTCCCCATCTCGTTCTTAGGTAAGGCGCACCAGAACACATGGCGTGGCCTTCTCCGTGGCCTCCAACTTCACCCACGCAACGGACGCCCCCGTGTCCAATGTACGAAGGCCATGGCGACAAAAAAAAAGAGTGGTCGGATGCACTGCCTTCCTGACCCCAGTGGCGGATCTGGTCTGTGGCTCCGCCGCTAACCAAGTTTCGACCGCGGAGGGTAGGGAGAGCGGCGCCTCGCTATACCGACACTCCTTTCTCCCCGCGGCACTACTATCACCGCAGCAGCGGTGCGGCCCCTCCAGAGTCTGAAATAGAGTATAGAAACATACATACATAAACACTCACGCCTGTCACCCAGAGGGGTAGGCAGAGACTACGGACTTCCATTTGGCACGATCCTGGCACACCTCTCTCGCCTCCTTTACATCCATATATCTACGCATACACGCTCGTCGGTTAAGGGTACTCCTAATCTGGCCTTTTTTCAATATAACGCCAATTTGGTCGATAAACCTTCGTCTAGGGCCTAGGGCGTCCCTTCCCGACTCTACCGTTCACTTCTGCAACATAAATTTGCTTTGTCACTCTTTCCTCGTTCATTCTTTCTACATGACCAAACCACCGAAGCATTCCTTTCTTAATCTGGTCACAACGTCATCTTGCAAACCACACTTTTCTCTTATCACACCGTTTCTCACCCTGTCATTCATATTCAGCCCTAGCATACTCCTTAATGACCGCATTTCTACAGCATTTATTCTACACTCATGCTTCTTCTGCCAGATCCAGCTTTCACTACCATACATTAAAGTAGGGACTAACACAGCATTATGAATTGCCAAACGTGCTTTTTTTGACACATTCTGACTCTTCATAATAGCGTGTAGAGCCCCATTCGCTCTATTTCCTGCGTTCACTCGTCGTTCTATATCCTTATCATATCTACCATCCCTGCTAAATAAACATCCCAAATATACAAACTCATCCACTTGCTCAATCAACTCCCCTTCTATTCTTACTTCACATAACATTTTACTTTCTTCTCTTTCAAAAACCATCACTTTCGTCTTACTTGCATTCACTTTCATACCCCTTTCTTTTAATGACCAGTTCATTAAAGTAACCATCATTTGCAACTCGGCCGCCGACAATGCAAATATGACTTGATCATCGGCGTACAAAAGGCATTTGACGGTTAACTCACCCATTCTCAACCCACATTCTCCAACTTTCAAAGTTTGTAAACAACTGTCCATAAATAGGTTAAATAGCCACGGGAAGCTACACAGCCCTGTCTGACACCTTTTGGATGCTAAACCAGTCCGAGTAGACCCCGTTGATCCTGACACAAGCACTAGAGTCCCTATAAAGAGACCTTAATGCCTGTATCAAACCAGCGCTCAACCCAAATGAGTTCAGTGTTTGCCATAACACATTCCTGTCCACTCTGTCATAAGCCTTTTCCAAATCCATGAACGCACAAAAACTTTCTGGTTTTGGCCAAAACTTCTCCGCAATTATGCGCATGGAAAAGACTTGATCCGTACACCCCATCCCTTTCTGAATCCAGCTTGCACATCCCAAATTTTCCATCAGTTTCTTCCATAACTCTTTCAATTAACACCTTAGCATACAGTTTACCCACAATACTAAGCAAGCTGATACCACGGTAGTTTTACAGTCCTGCTGTGACCCTTTTCCTTATATATTGGAACTATAACGGCTTTGCACCAGTCTTCCGGTACCCGCTTCAGTTCCCAACATAAATTAAACAAGGTATACAGCAGGCCTGCCGCCACTCCCTCTCCAGTCCTTAGCATTTCGAGTGATATTCTATCATATCCGGCTGCCTTACCTGCTTTCATGCTTTTTATTGCTTTCATTATTTCATCTACACTTATCTCTCTCCTCTCTCTCTTTCGGAGTTTCTATTTCACTTAATTCAGACGACTCTTCACTCATAAACACGCTTTCAAAGTATTCCTTCCATCTCTTTAAATTAGAAACTTCATCATTCAGCATACAGCCATTCTCGTCTCGTATAGCATTCATTCTAGGCTGTTTTGAATTTCCCCTGGCAATTCTTACAAATTTCCAGAATATTTTAATATTTGCCTGGAAGTTATCAGATATCCTTCTATCATTCTTATCCTTTCTTTCTTGCTTTTTCCTTTCAAAAACTTCTTTTACTCTCTTATTTATACGTCTAAAGTCTGCCTTTTTTCTTTCAATCTCATCATTCATACCGCCAGAATTACCAGCTTTGGTTGCTAGTAAATCTAGCCATGCTCTCTTCTTTGCTTCAACTTCCATCCGTACCTCATCATCCCACCACAACGTATTATTTTTCCTTTCATTCGTTCTATTACTTACACCACATACTTCGGTGGCTGCATCCACCAAAACTTTTTTAACATTCTTCCATACAGTCTTCAAGTCTAAATCACTCGTACATAATTCATTCAAACCACTTATATTTTCCCTCAGTCTACATTTACATTTCTCTTTCACACTTTCATCTTGTAACCTCTCTATTCTTATACGCTGTAACGCAGTGGTAGACAGATGTCCGATGCCGCCAACGCTTGAATAGACCATTAATTCGGCATAAGACCAAGTAATGATATAGAAACATATTATTTTAAATTGATATTTTTAATATATGGTAAAGCCATGCTGCAGCATATTCTTTCACAGAATAATGACGTGAGTGACGAGTACCGAACAATCTTTCTATCGGTCAATTCGAAAGATATATTATTTATCACTAGCTGGTACGTGTTCAAGCAAACTTGGGCAACCGCAAATCTGCACCAGCTTGGAATCAATAAAAGAAACTATTTTAAAACTTGCACAAGATTTGCGCAATATTCTTATGTGTTGAAAGAATATTGCGCAATGTAAATTGAACCATAGTTATGGCTCAATTTACATTGCGGCGGAATGGAATGGAACGGAAGCGTCAATTTTGGCTCGTCGCGCGGGAAGGCGCGCGTATTCGCGGGAATGCTCGAGCATTCCCGCGACTGCGCCTTAACCCTATGTCCACCGCTCAGTTATTTGGTCTAGATCTTTTATTTGACAAGAATGGGTGATTGGATATTATTTTCATATTGTTTATTTGTGAGGTAGAAGAAGAAAATGATGAGAAAAGGAAGAATATCAGAAAAAGGAAAAGAAATATGTGGGTTCATGATTTATGGAAGAAATGATAATGTCACCCTTCGCGCCACTTCCCGCCGATTCCATAGACTGCGCCGACAGTAGCTACGGAATTCTCGAGAATGCGGGAGAATTCTACGGAAGAGCGCGACTTTTTTTTTGGCTCATATATGGTTTGCACGTTACGCAATTAAGATAAGATTCATTTTACTATGTACAACTTCGTTACAAAAATTCGCTTCCATTCCGTTCCGCGGGAATGTAAATTGAGCCTATAGGTTTACTTGTGCAAGTGTAAACTTGAGCGTGTATATCGTTATCTACGTGTGTGACTACCATAATAGTTTGGTGGTTTGCTATAACTGCTAAGCGGACAGTTTGACAATCGCTATACTAGGAGTTTAAATGACCTTTCATTTAGTATTACATATGATTTATGTTGAACTTAACTCTGTTCTCTTCTATTCGGGTTGTCTTGTGTAATGTGTGATTTCCTGTGTCTTTGATACCTCAACGTAGTCTACTTCTGATTTTATCGTAGTGTTTTTGTGTTACCACTACCTGGTACACGCAAACAACGACAAAAAACCACATCCTACTCCTACTTATTGAGTGCGTCCGGATAGCACGTATACTTCTGGCAGTGTAATATCTATTGCACAGTTGATAATTTCCGTAAGCGTTTAGAAGTTGTCATTATAGTCAAAGTAACGTTACGAGTAACGACAACATCATCATAATAATATGTATAGTTTCAAAGGTGAAAAATGAATAAAAATATTTTCTGTGCATGTGTCGGAATATTTATGTATTTATTTTTATTACTAATCTTATATTCAAGACCTTGAAAATAAATCGCTGTCTTTAAAAAAGTTGCGCACGAATAATGTTTAAAGCTATTGCCCCTTGTTTTTAATGATTTCAATGTTAAGCTGCGCGATCAAAAAAAAAAAAACATAATTTGCATGATGCTTGGGATTTCGTTAGAATGACTTATGTTAAACATTAATTAATAAAATTTTGTGTCAATTAATACCAGAATTTACAATGTTGACATTGTGTTTTTTAAATTCATTTTATTAGTTATATGTTGAAATATATACAATATAAAAAAAAACTATTACAAGAAAAGCTAAAACCTAAAAACTGAAATTATCATACAGTCCTACTACCCGCGGTATCATGCCACGAACGCTTGCTGCGTTTCCTCGCTAAATGGCTATACTTAGCCTTTGAGCGAGAAAAGAACCAGCCCTCTTATCACCAGCAGCGACGACCAGTCGCGGATACAGTTCC
Organism: Parnassius orleans; assembly: GCA_029286625.1. NCBI lineage: Eukaryota > Metazoa > Arthropoda > Insecta > Lepidoptera > Papilionidae > Parnassius > Parnassius orleans. The sequence goes on from JAGSMP010000092.1 coordinate 699,233, forward strand.
TTTAGGAACTTCACCGCTCGTGGACTCCACAGGCCGTAAGTCTCTACAACAAATAGCACATATTATATAGTCGTCTCTCAGAGACTCACACTTGCGTCACTATACACTATCGTTGAGAGCCGGGCATCGTTTAGCAGCCTCTCATCTGAGAGGCTGCTAAACTATCTACGCAAGTATCATCCCACACTAGGGCTTTACCTCTCTCCCGAGGGATCATTTACATTAATCGTGTATTTAAATTTTTAAATGTATCATTTAAAATTGATTAATTACTAGTAATGATGACAACCCTAGTTATAAACAATAAGCATATCTATAGGTATGCTATAAGAGGATACAGTACGTCCATTGAATAAATGCGAGCGCTACACTTGGGCGGGTTGTTCGCAGATCGTGTTCATGTCGTTTCGTACCCCTTACGTAACATGTAAATAAGTTTTCAGAAGTTGACAACGAATGGAAATGGAATTTATTAACGATAATTATCTTTTACGATTGGGCGCATCGTTTGTTCTTGATTTATTTATAGCTAAACTATAAAATATACTTAAATATGAAAACCATGATTTTCATATGATAGCTTGACGAAATGTTTAAACAAATGTTAATGCTAGTTATTAAGTGTGGGTGGTTGATGGAGTGATAGTTGAAGTTCTCATATAATTTATAAAATGAGAACGATCGATGACCGGATGTTGATGCACTCATTATTAACTATTTCTAGGCAACAACAAATTATAAATCCCACCATTAGAAAGTTGATACGCTATTAACTTTATAAACAACACAAAATCTATTGTCTCTACATCACAAAACAGTATACAAAACTTGACGCACGTGTTAACAATTAAAAACTTTTAGTCCAACAAATCACCGCTCTCAACGACAATTATATGTGGTCATGGCTATTACGAGACGTATATAACGGATCGTCGGACAGATCTCAAATTATAGTTTAGATACGGTGTTTTCGCACCCACACATTTCCGTGTATAAGTGCCTTAATGATCTGATATTATATTACAATATTGTGACTGGCCGGTCCCGTAGGGAAACAGTCAATGGATACGCTTAATTGGATCTTGAATGAACTTAACATTATATGGAGTTATAAATAACAATTTTCTATATTTGTGGTGGGTGTGATTATGAGATATCACTTGTAATAGGCAATTTGGACGTGTTGATTTTTCTGACGGTAAATTTGATGGGTTTGAAAAGAGATATAGTCGTTTAAATTTGCGGTTTAAAGGTTGCGAACATGAGAGAGGGCTTTCGAAAGATACTGAACGATCCCGTGATGTTATGTCACGAGCACGGGGCGGCGCAAGCAGTGTGCGACCCGCGTGGGCGGCGACAGTTTAGAGATGCCACTATTGATTAAATTCTCGAATCATCGATGAAATTCTATTGAATTATCATACATAATATTTTCACGTCATTGTTTACTAAAAGTTTAAGAAAATTACTATAAATAAAAAATTATATTATTAGTCATATAATTAATAACATAGGGCGTGTGAAAGGTAATATTGCAAATTTTCTTCTCTGAATTCTATCGTTATTATCATTTCGTCTGTGCTTACTAAGCGTTAGAGAAAACTATTACAAATTACTAATAAAAGTTTTTATTAATATACGAGTATTTATAAATATGACATACCTGGTAAGACATGGAGGAAGTCGATGGATGCTTTACGTGGTAGAGCCACGCTATATTATGGATGTAGCACGAAAGGGTCGGCTCGAATGGGGTAGGACCACGCACTCAAAGAATACCAGCGTAAAACAGCAGCTCAATGCTACTGTGTTTCGTATGGTGAGTGTAGAGAACCGGAGACCCTTTTTACTTGAAACGAGGCATTCCACCTTAGTCCTCAGGGGTGACAGCGCATTTTCATTTTGATTCTCAATTGAGGATAAATGTAGATGTCTGTGGGCCACAGCATCCACTTATCATCAGGACTGTTGCTCGTTTGTCATCAAAGTCTATAAAAAATGCAGTGGCTCAGGACTGTTCTTTTTGGCATTCCTAAGGTGAGGCCTATGTTCAGTAGTGGACTTGTGAAGGGCTGTAATAATGATGATGATGATGATGATGATGACATATGAGAACTATCTTAGTAGAGAAATATTTGCTTATGAATATAATATTATGTAGATCGTGTAACGGGAATGTGGAAAATTTTCATTAAATTCTATTGTTGGTTTTACGCGTTAATCCCCGATGATTGACATACTAGATTTTGGCAAACGTCAATCGGTCCAAAATCCATCCAAAAATACTGGAGCTACGTTTATATAAGTTATAAAGAAATAAGTGGTAAATTGTAATTGCATTTGTATTTGTACACCTTAAATTATTAAATGGTGGGTTACAAACACAACATTCAAATTTAATGTACTCAAGGATATTTACTCCTGACTTTTAAAACAAAGAAATCACCTTTTTGCAAAATAATTTTCATACGGTATATACAACATATTTTTTTGTAGTGTCGATTTATTTATCAAATTATAATAGGCTTATTTAATTACTCTGTATAACTGAAAAAAAAATTTATAAAGTACCGTAAAATGGGCTGAATAGATACAACTTTCAATTTCTACACTGTTTTTCTAATATATATTGTTTATAAGCTGATAATAAAACACTTTAATGTTGTGAGTCTTGTTGTAGTTTATCGAATACTAATGCTTCAAACGAGTAAAAACATACAAATTGTAAACATACAAATGTATTTTAGAAAAAGTAGTATGTTTCTATATACCGGGAGTCCGGGGTTAATAGACTACATAGGGGTGAATAGAGAAAAAATGCTAGGATTGTCAAATTTGCTTTTGTTGTAGTATGTAGGTTGTGAGTCAAATAAAAGAAAACAAAACTACATCAAAATTGTCAATAAAAAAATAATAAGTTAATAAATTTGATATTTATACAATTATATATTATATAACTTAAAAATATCAGAGTAATGTAATTTAACTGCTTTGCAGCGTAAGCATTTCTAACATAAAGCCATTAAATAAATGAGCCACTGTTTACATAGTTATGAACATATTTAATTTTTTAAATAATAAAATAAAAAAATGTTTCAAAGTTTGTTAAACTATATAACACTAATTATAATACTACTTGTTTTGATTAATAACCTTTGGTTATTTTAAGTAGTAGGTAACAAGGCGAGATCAAAAATCACTATTACTTATTTATAAAATTATGTAAGCACTAAACAAAAGTTAATTGACATAATTACGGGACTTAAGGCTGATAACTTGCGTCACACCTATTCCGCACCGCTTAGATACATTTTACCTGTAACGTACACTGAGTGTCTCTGTTAAACAATAAAATACAAATATAATGAATGATTTATTTACCTAATAGATAAAACTAATTCATATGAGCACACTAAGTATATTTACTGCAGGAACTTCTATCTGATGTAATGGTAAAACCTCAAGTGTTTGGAATTTCAATGTATAACAAATATCAAAATTTAACATTTATAATAGAAATGGATTTTTAAATACCTTTAATATGGTTTAAACGTTTTTTTAATTTTAGTTTCAATTAGCTACTTAAATTAATTTATGTAGTAAGTAAATGGTGCAAATAGTTTTTGACAACCCTAAAATCATATTTCTATTAACCTCTTTACGTTTCTAATAACCCCTCATTCGTATCTATTCACCTCTTTCTTCGTTTCTATTAACCCCAAAGGCGTTTTATTCACCCCTCAGTCGTATCTATTCACCTTGAATCTGAAAAAATACCAGTATCCTGATTTTACTATTTGAAAGAATAAAATCGTTCAATATCGATATTCATCTTTGTATTAATAATAGATGAGAAATCAACTTTCTAAAAAAAAATTGCAACAAGGAGACACTGAAGAACTTGATATTTAACTAAAAGTTTTACACAGCCTAAAACCACTTGTACTCACACGTTTATAATAACCGCCTTTATCCTTAATGTCATCAAAATTGACACTAATTTAAAAGGTTACAAAAATAAAGGAAAAATGTTGGCAAATAATAAACAATAGAAATAAACAGATGTTCCCGAGCTGTAGATAAACCTAGAGGCAACTTTTATCAAAAAACCAGACTTGTGTCTATTCACCCCGCGATTTCTATTCACCACATCTTACGGTACTTAGGAGGTATCACATCGTTCACAATTTTGTTAAAATAGAATAAATATCCTTATTTATTTTTTGGGTAAATGGTTTTATGTTCAAAAGCAGCAGTTTTAATAACAAGAGGTTACGTGAATTATTATACTACTAGGTTGATCAATAAGTTTTCGGAATAGGACACTTATCAATGAGTTATAGAAATGCGTTCTACTTTTTTCGAATCTTAAATTCGTTAGTAGCCAAGGCCATAAAAAACTAAATAGGGTATTTTACACCATGTGAAAAAAATCAAAAAATATATATTTATGATAGATTTTGTAAAAAGTAAAAGAGAAATATTGATTTCTATTTATAAAAATGCATTATAAATTTTATATTTCAATTTAAAGAATTTTTTTTTTATATTATGTTCCTCAAATCTGCAAAACTGTCCGCCATACCTATTAGATACCGTCGTGACGTCACTGGTGAAGAGAACTAGCTAAGGTGCTGTGTTATTTCGAAATTTTTCAAGTTATCATTACGATTGTTGAGTTTTATTTCGAATTTTATTGAAAAGGCATCATGGAAGACGGATCCGTAAAAGTAGAAAGTACTAATCTTTATTCTATTAATTTGAATTCGTTTAACAGAACCCATAATCTTATATTGTGTGTAATTTTCCATGTCATTTTCCAGCTAAAACATGCAATAATCTTTATGACATTTGAAATCAAAGCGAGTTTATTGCTTCGCTTTTAGCACTAATGTTATAGATATTATAATATAAGCTTAGGTGAGAAAAACTTTTGTTATATTTTTTTGTACAAACCATGTCATTATTCCCATATAATAGAAGAAAACACGAATTAAGTAAAACACTGCACTGTACTTGCAAGGCTGTGAAAATGGCCCACAAAGGGCGGGACAGACGAGCGATTAACCTAATCTATTACAAAATTTGACTTGCAATAGGTCATGCACCTATCATGTAATGATGTTTTGTTTTGCATAAACGATAGTTAAATATAAGTCATACTTACATCAAAGTATCTTCACAGAAGTATAGTTCAGATTTTGTGGACAATGCCTTCGGGTCTCTTCTTGCCAGTTTTAACCAAGTATTTCTCATATTTAAATCAGTTGGCACTTGAATCCATGACTTCCTCGGCGTTCATATGCTCGTATGTTTGCATTCAGGCACAACACAGCAATGTTATAGATGATAACTCATTATTAAATATCCAAAAGTATCTTATTCCTTTGCAAAATAGGCAAAATTCTAGGATAGTGACATCATGAGTTTAACAGCATGGCGGCTATCGTTTTCACGCGAAAATTTAAAACGATAGATTAAAAGTAATTTTATGACACTATTCGGTTTTAAAAAAAATATATAAAAATTATAGTGGTTCGTTATCACTCTAGGATTCATTTAAAACACTTTTTGAAAATGGATGTAATACCCTATTAAAAACTATACCCAATTTTTTTTTCAAACTTCACATTTGGCGGGAACTTATCCTAGAGTTTCATTGCGTTTTCAAAAACTTATTGATCAACTTAGTATATTTGCATAATGACTGATATACACACCTCTAGCACTGTAATTTAATATTCCAAATAGTAGAATTTGAATATGTTTGTGCTGAAACGCATATACAAAACTCAACAGAGATAAAGAGAGCTAACTTTATTTTTAACTAACTTTTGTAATATTTCATATCTGAATTATCTAAATGTTACTTTTTGTTTATAGTTAGTGTTATTATTTAATAATTAAAACAATAAAGTCTAACATGCATTCCATTGTGCGTGTGTTCGTAATTCTTCTCCTCCAAAATGGCTTGACCGATTTTGATGAAATTATAATGGGATAATTATGGGGTCACCTAGATTGTTCTTAGCTATTTTGGTTGGACTCGGTAGGTGTCGCTGTTGTGAGCTCTAGAAATCATCCGTGCGAAGTCATTGCTGATCTACGTTATTGTATAAAAATATAATTCTACAAAATATATAGTTATGTATAAAGGTCAGTACATATTTTAGAAAGGCATTTTAAAGTGTGTAATGAGTAGACAAAGGTGGCACAACCGGAAACCGGAAAATAAATAACAAATGTTCACTTAAACGAGTTCTTTACAAGTTAAGTTGAGCATGTGAACAACGTGTTTGTTCCGTTTACGTATTGATTTAGATAAACGTTAGACGTAGTTTTTTTTAAAATAGAATATGGGTGACAAACGAGCGTATAGTCCACCTGATAGAAAATGGATGCTATGGCCCATGGACATCTGTCATCGGATAAGAATCAAAACGCAGATGTGTTGTCACCACTGAGGATTAAGATGGAATGTCTCGTTACCAGTAAAAGGGTGGCCGGTTCTTTATACTCCCCACAGCATTAGTCTGTTGTTTCACAATGGTATTGCGGGAGAGCGTGGTCTTATCACGGTCGAGCCGAACCATTGGTGCTGCAGCTATGCATAGTTAGCATAGCTGCAGCGTGGATCTATCATGCAAGACGTCACATACTTCGTATTGAATCCTTCTGGACAGCTTAAAGACAACTAAGAATCTAATCTCGGCTGCAGCGAATACTTATATGCAAACGCAAAAACTATTGGGCTTTGAATCTGCATAATATATTATTGTTTTCCCATGCATCAGTTCTCTGCGTTCTCTGAGTTTCATCACACTACTAGGTGATAATGAAGACACACTATTAGGTGAGAAGTGGACATGTTTCCCTTCTTACGCCCATTTTCAATCGACTTCAAAAAAGGAGGAGGTTCTCAATTCGGCTGTATTTTTTATGTGTGTTACCTCAGAACTTTCTTCTAGGTCAACAGATTTTGATGATTCCTTTTTTATTTGAAAGCTGGTGCTTCTCATGTGGTCCCATATAAAAAATATAAAATTTGTTCAAGGTCTGACCAGTAGTTTTTGAGTTATCCTTAATAATGCGTATTTAATTGAGTTCGACTACATTAATAATGTTCTCATTTTATTTCTATTGAAGTCGGTTGTACAATTTTTTTTTTAAATTTTACCACTTGTTTTAAATGGAAGTAACAAACGAACTAACAGTTCACTACTGCAGTAACAGTTGGCTACTGCAGATTACAGATGCGTTGTCATCTCTGAAGACTAAAATGGACTGCCTCACAGTCTGTTATTATTCTGGCTCTCTATACGCTTTAGACCGAAACACTGTAGTGACAGGAACACGCATTGCTGCTTGACGGCAGAAATAAGTGAGACCACCTAGTGATTCCTTCAAACTATATGACCCATTCCGCCAAATGGCATTTAGTCGTTATTAGTTTGGGAAACATCACATTGAATGAAGGACAAAATTTTATCCATGGATTATATATTACAAGTAATATTCAGAAAGACGCTGCGCACCAACAGTCTCTACGCGTTGCATACAGCATGGGACTTGTGGACGTGCTGCCCCGCCTTGTACACGCCTTCCATTGTCTTCCACGACGGATTATCATAATTTCCCAGCATATCAAAAGCATTTGGGAATCGAATGACCTGACCGGGGAACATTTTTGAATCGATTCGTATAGTGTATCCATAATGATTTGACATCCTTTAGGCTTTCCTAACTTTATATATACGATAAAATAGAAATGAACACCGTTACCGTTACAGAATATTGAAGTCCACTGCTGAACGTAGGCCTCCTCCATAGATTGCCTCATAGAGGGGATATTTACTATAGTTGCCAGCTTGGCAAGCGGGTTGGCAACCGCAGTTTTATATTTTTAGTCGTTATTAGGAAGATGCTGCTGCCTACCTCCTGATTTTCCTTCTGTCGTCTGACGACATCCATGGGATGGTATGGGATAGTGGATATTCTTACACCGCCACTAAACGGTAAAGAAATGAACACGGCGTCAGTTAATTTAAAATTGGAAGAATACTATTATTTTATAAATGTAATAATCAGAAAATATGAAACTTTTTTATCGACGTAGCGGAGAAATTTAGTACGGTAGTAAAAATATAAAAACGCCAGGTTTTCCTGTAACGTTTTCTTGTAACGTTTCCGTTTCCGTACCGGGGCTGCATGAGTATACTATTATTTAAACTACTTATGTAAAATATAAAATAAAAGAAGAACGATATGTCGTAAAGTAGTTTCACTTCGTACACGTGTACACAATTTTACGCACAATTTTTTTATTCATTCATTACAATCAATCAAACGTTGTGTACATTAGAACGCCTTACAGGGCCATAATTGATATGAATGGCAGGTGGATGAGCCACAGTCTTATCATATGTTATTAAGAATATGCTCCTGCCTATCTTCTTTTCCAGTTTCCCTCAGTCGCGTCTAACGACACTCTAAGAATGATATTAGTATACATTATTCTCTCTTATTTTCTATTTTCTACTAGCGATCCGCCCCGGCTTCGCACAGATGATTTCTGGATCTCAACAACAGCTCCACCTACCGAGTTCAATTGTGAATCTAAACCATCCAGAGACACAATCAAACACACACAAAAAATGTCATCAGAATCGGTCGAGCCAGTTTCGAGTTTTAGCGAGCCTAACGGACAGCAATTGATTTTTATATATAAAGAAGATATGCTATAATCGTATTATTATTTAATATTCTCATACGTTTATAAAAGTGCACTATTTCATATAGGTTTCTCTATAAATTAGGTATTCGATGATTAAAATTGGAAAAAATTACTGTGCCAATATCCGCTCAATAAAATAAAATGATGTGTCTTCCTAGTTTGAAGAGCACCTCCCGCCCTCCCTCAATTGCTTGCACTATCCCCGTCACCACTAATCTCAGCACCACTACTCCCACCACCACTACACAAGGAAAGACACACCACCGACGACAATACGACACGTGTTTCGCCTCTACACGAGGCATCTTCAGGTGTAGTAGACTCTACGGTGGCTGACCGCCAAGTGAGCGGCGAGCCAAAAACAGCTCATTCGATAATTGGCACCTGCCGCATCACACGTCTATAACACCTTTCTCACGTCAATGAAGTTGATGGATATAAATAATTTAAAATAAAACAAATTGTACAACCGACTTCAATATAAATTATTAAGAATAACTCAAATACTTATTGGTCAGGCCTTTATCAAATTTATATGGGATCACATGAGAAGCACCAGCTTTCAAATAAATAAAAACATCGAAATCGGTTCACCCAGAAAAAAATGAGGTAACAAACATAAAAAAACATACAGTCGAATTGAGTACCTCCTCTTTTTTGAAGTCGGTAGAAAAGATGAAATCGTTTATAATGAAAATTATGTATATGGTGTAAATTATTTATGGTTAGTGGATGCTGTGGCTCATAGACACCTACAACTACCATAAACGCAAAGGCGTTGTCATCCTTGAGAACTAAGATTAAATGACTTAGTAATAGACTGGTTTCAGATTCTCCAGTTTCAGAAATCCAGGATCTTAGTAAAAGTCATTATTAGCTGACTCAACATCACTCAAGGAATTAAACAATTTATTGAAATTAATACTAGATAAATAAAAGAAATCAACAAATTTTTGTGTTTCATTTATCTGTTTTTCAAGAATTCGAACTCATAACTATAAAATGTCAAATAAGATTATTTCTGCAGTGTTTACGACATTAAAATCAAAAATATAAGAATGGGTGATGTGCCCATGTAATAATGTTGCCGGATTGATTATTAAATAAAAATACTTCCACATAAAGGTGTCGATATCCTTTGAATTGTGAAACAACGAACGAGCTACTAATATTTTATGACCGAGGATCAGGATCATAAAGTTATTTATATTTTACATCTCACTACGTCAAACTAAATGTAGAGTTGGCTGTGTGTCCGAAGTGGTGGACGCAATATGCGTACCTGTGTGAACAATGCCTTATAAGAATATTATATATAAATGTATCGTTACATATAAATCATTTAAATTTCAACCCAAGTACCAAATAAACTGATAGAATTTATTCAGAACTTACAACTCATTTAAATATCCCCTATAACACCCAAGTATTACGTGTTTTATTACAATAACAAATAGAGCGCGCGTAATTCCAGTAGTCGGATTGTATTATCCATGACAAAACTATATGTAACACAGGTTGTGTTATTTGAATTTATTCTGTGTCTGTAGGTAGTAAGGCTTTATTTAGTACTGCAATGTAAAACAGTTACATCATTTTAAAAATAAAGAACACGTAAGACCGGTAGCCTGCGGACAATAAGCGATCCGTCATCGGGTTAGATAGCGGGCGGGATGATTACAGTGTTCGGTGCATAATGCCTCAAGACAAATTTAAATAAGAAAACTTTACAGTTCAACATTTTGTTAACGTATTTTTATCTTTTTCATTCAAATATAAGGATAACATATAGTGGGTAAGGTGTGGTGGTGGCGGCGTTTAGAGAATCCACCGGGCTAATTTTCGGAATGGTTGAACCAATAGTAATAAAACTTTACGAACAACCAGAGATGAACCAGGAGTAATCTAGGGTATATATTATATACCTAGATAAATCTCATCGATCGATCACACAACACTGATATCTTACCCAAGCGAAACCCGGGCGGGTCACTAGTCTTTAATAAAAATGCGATGTTCTTAACGCCTTCTATGGAAGGTCATAAGATCTGAGTAATACCTAAGCCTCTTACGATAACCATGAGATGAATTTAGGCGATGGTTTCTGTCATGCTTCTACCAAGTTACTATTAGCTTTAAGTGAGAATTGAAGTCGGCGCCCGTAATTCGACATGTTCAATCTAACCATCGAAGTACGCACTCGTCAAAGTAGGTAGTATATTCTTTTTCTTTATTAGATAACTATCCATAGTTTAACGTAGGCTCTCCCTCAATCTCTTAAGGGAGAGGATTAATGATAATCGCTATGCTTGGTGGGCCCGACTGAGTGCACCGATGACTGAGTGCAGTGATCGCGGCCAGACATCGTCTTGCTAATTTTGTAGGTACGGGTAATCGATCTGGTTATTAGCAGTGTAGTCGCAGTATATGAATATCCACTACCACATATATCGTGACTGTTGTAAGAGGTGACAAAAGGAAATGAAAAAAGGAGAAAGGCAGCAACATCTTTCTGATTAAAGCTCAAAATAATTAAAAAAAACTGTAGTTGTCAATCCGTCCGCCAAGTGTGAAACTATGGAAAGTATCCCCCTCTGAGGTAATCTATTTATAAATGGCTGTATTGATGATGATGATGATAACGATAATGATTATGCATCTGACACATAAGCGAGATGGTTATATTACCATTTATTGAAGGATACAATGTCTTCCGAGCCTTTCCTATGTCCACGAGATGCGTTGAGGTCTTTTGTCGCAACCAGACAAATTTTATGTTTAATAAAATCAGCAACGTCCAATCTATGTGGTAGAAACACGCTGCAGATATATTATGGTTGTAGCACGAAAGGGTCGGCTCTCACAGAATACCAGCGTAAAGTAGCAGCTTAATGCTGCAGAGTTTCGAGTGGTGGGTGTAGAGAAGGTGAGACTCCTTTTACTGGAAACGAGGCATTTTATCTTAGTCCTCAGGGGTAACAACGCATCTGCATTTAATTCTTAATTGAGTATAAATGTAGATGTCTATGAGCCACAACATTCATTTAGGTACCATCAGGTGGATTGTGCTCATTTGTCACCTTTATTCTATAAAATAAAACTAACCGCTAAAATCATTAAATAATATATTAGTAATACTAATTAGCTAACTTGACTATTTTTTTGGTCAAAAATATTTAAGTAACATCTTTATCAATATTCACATCGTTAATTTGTCATTGGGTGCTAAGATATCTCCTAACGGTTGCCGAATCGCTAAATATGGCATCGACAAATAGCAAAACCTTGTAATCGATTTGTTAATGTCGCCGTCCATTTGCGAGATGAATAACGCTTTAATATGATATTATTGTGTGAATCAAACTACCTGGTTGAGTGGAGAATTCAGTCGTAGATGTTAAGTTTAAATACGAACTTAAGTAAGTAGTATTTATATAAAAGTTGAATAAATGAGGAAATTTTAAAAATATCTTCAGGCGATAGTCTACACATGATTCTATTATCTCATTACGTCCAATAGGTGTCACAACTTCTCTGTCCGCGAAAAAGACACAATAGTTAAACAATCGAAATGTTCATATATGACTCACGGGACAGTGAAATGGTCAAGAGTAGATGATTTAGTAGTAAAACGTAGATTCCATACAATTCTTATATCAAACTTCGGCTTCACTTATAACCGTTGATTATCGCTTGCTTAAATTAAGTTGTATTAATTATCTATATAACTGTCTCTCTCTATTTTCATTTAGGAAAGAGGGCAACTTTAGGCATTTTTAAACATAAATTTTTTAACAACAAATATATTTTTTAAATGTTATGTAACTAACTTAGTATTAAGGGCAGGCATAAACAATTTTTGCGATGAAACAAAAAATTTACTTTAGTATTTGGTTAAATACAGATATTTTAAAAAGTATTCGATTCAGCATCAGGTATTTTTTCACACATCGGACACTTTTGGGGAGTCGTATATCAAGGCAGTGTTATCGCCGCTCCGCTGTCCCTGTGATGCATTGCGCTTGCGCAGAACTTGATTAACGAAATTAATTTGTTGTGGACGGTATTGGGAATGCATTATCTTTTTGAAAGGTTGCGATCGGGGTCTACGTTGTTACAAACTGATTACACTGATTTCCGTGTAATGATATTTTAAGTAATTTTCGTTTGTTTTATACTTTAAACCACCAATATTATTTGAAAAATATTTTTTTTAATTTAGCTCTTTAGATGATTTTAGATTCCTATTTAATTGTGTTTTTTTTAAATGGAAATAAGGGCGACAAACGAGCACGCAGACACCGAATTTGCATATTGACTTCAAATTCACCCCTAAGGAATAAGATGGACGATGATACGAAACACAGCAACATTATCCTGCTATTATTTACTAGTAGCATGATGATACCGTGTTTCGTTTTTATTTATTTTACTTCATCATTGGCTAGAAACATCAGTGAGGTTAATATCAATCATCAACACAATAACAGCGTTTACTTTGGAAATTATATATTTTATTGTTTAAATATTATTATTTCTTACAGCTGCTTAAATATTTTATTTAGACGGTTGCGTGGCATGGCACCGCATTGTAGCATTAGCTAAACTAGAAGAGAAAGAGAAAACATAAACCTAAACTATTATATGAAAAGACCTATGTACTGAATTGAACTGCCGCAGGCTGATGACAAATGAACGAAAAAATAACCGTGTAGTGGCAATGTAAGAATATCCACTACCCCATATCATCCCGTGGGTGTCGTAAGAGGTGACAGAGGGAAACAAATCAGGAGATAGGCAGCAGCGTCTTACTAATAAAGACTAAAAATAAAAAATAAACTGCAGTTGCCAATCCGCTTGCCAAGCGTGGCAACTATGGCAAATGAATGTATGATTCAATCTATGGATTAGGCCTATGTTCAGCAGTGGACTTTAATAGGCTGTAACGGTAACGATGTCATTCCGTTGGTGCGTAAGGGCCAACTACAGGAAATGCAACTATAGAAAAAACTTTACCACTAAGGGTAGCAAATAAATAACTTCTTTTTTAGCAATTTGAAGTCGGTTTTTACTTTTTGTTAAAATTTATAATTATTATTTCAAAACACCCAAACCGGCGACGAGCTGTTGCTGTTGAGCTGTAGTCAAAAATCTGTGACGTCTGGTGTGATCGTCAATCCACTTGCCAAGCGTGACGGTAAATCCTCCCAAATGGAATTTTACGGGCTTATAAACAAAGAAAAGTAGAAATATTTCGTATTTCACATCAAATCTCGTAAAACGTAAATACTTGGAGGTACCTGCGACTCAACAAACAAGAAGTTATCTGTTCCAAGATAAAATTCATTTCTAATTATCTATCGCTATTTGGTACAATACGAAATGTTTTTAGTAGACTGGTATAAGATCAGGGCTTTTACTTATTAAATTGTGAGTTGTGAGTAAGCGTTGGAATTTAGTGAACCATTTAAGAAGAGTCGATCCCAAACGGAGACCTAAAAAATAAAAATAAACATGTACTAGTTAAAGGGGCATTATCGGTAAAGTGCTACAGGATCAACATTGTCGCTCATTATAATTGAACTGTTTGCTGTTTGCATAAGTTTGTTATTACATTTTAAAATTATTTGTAAAAATATTAGTACAATGTTGTGATCTGGGACTGCCTTAACGATCCATAAAGATTGGCTGAATATTATACCGTGTAATGGCCGTGTAAGAATATTCACTACCCCATTAATATGGGTAATTAATATCCCCATAATTCCCGTGGGTGTCGTAAGAGGCGGAATAGAGACAAATCAGATGGTCAGCAGCGTCTTCCTAATAACTGCGATTAAAAAACTGCGGTTGCCAATCCGCTTGGCAACTATGGCAAATATCCCCTCTATGAGCCAATCTATGGGGGAGGTCTATGTTCAGCAGTAGACTTTAACAGGCTGTAACGTTAACGGAAAATATTATATCGTCAATGTACTTACTAAAAATAAAAGAAGGGAAATTCAATTTCCCTACTCAGTTAATGTGTTCTTTTTCACAGCTATCTTTCTACCTGTGACCTGGTTATCACACGCTTATATCAACTATTGTTAATTTGTTAAATAGTGAGGTATCTACCCAACATATCTTAAAGCATGCGTTTGTAATTTAACTTTTATCGTTCGAAATATTGTCTATAATGTTGTGTTGTTGTATAAAAAGGGGTCGTGACCCAACGATCAGCTTAAAATAATGAAGTGATGTCCACAATAAACAAAGAAGAATTTATGTAACATAAATGTCACGGAATAAAGTCGTCCGTCCAAATCGAAACAGCTTTCTTAATTGACTTGGGATCTTGCATAGTTATGTCCGGGGCTTCCAATGCTGTAATTTAGATAAAAGCACGTGTCCCAACACTGCATAAATACGACATGTCAAAACAAGCTTATCGCCTGACCACCTTGGTGTTGGTGAAATTAATGGAATCCACTATAGGACGGATTTGTTTTTTCTTTAATATATGTTTTTGCTGGTAAGGTCACAGATACATGTGTTATTTTACTTACGTAAGTTATGAATTGCAGGCGCTGCTCCTTTGTATTGTAATGCCATTAGTAATAGAAGACAAAGTGGGTTTAAGACAAATACTAGCAATTAGAGTTAATCACGTTTTTCGAGACATACCTCCGTGTTGGTGTTGTGTTGTCGTTATTAAGTTATATTCCGGTTTTTTTGGAATGAAAAAAGTGATCAAAAAGATGTTCATGTATTAAGGTGATACTGCAACTTAAAGATTACTAGATTTTTAAAGGGAATATATTCTATAATGGAACTATTATAACGTTTTAAATCGTCATCTATTGTAAATAAATTGAAAAATAGTACTTTATTTTACGTACAAGCAATGTTAATTTATAATAAAACATATTTTTTATTATTATTTGAACGTGTTGTGGCGGCCACTATTTCCTTCCGTCCTTGTGGGTTCCTAATCAATAAAGAGATTGCCCTCCGTGGCATTTATGATATATTCTGTGGCATTTACACGTAGGATATTGTAGTCTACTAATTATGCTAAAATCATATCAAGTATTTATATATAAATTAAACTTCTGGTAATGTTGAATAAAAATGTTCTGCAGTCCAAAATTTTATGCAAACAAAGAAATACGGTAGTTTGTTTACGGTCTGTTTTGGTGTGATTCAGATATTTTTCTTTAGTAGTATTGATTTGTAGTACCTGTGTTTCTTTCAGTATCATTAATAAAAAGCTTGATGTAGTTATTTCATAAAGCTTGTCTGGTCTTGGGCGGTTGTGATCGGTCGGAATTGGTCGCGCATGGAACATTTTGTTTCGTCGGGCTTAACTTCAGCGCGAATCGAACGATTTCTTGGAAAAAAAGACTGTGAGCGTCCATTGTTATGTGCAAGACTAGTGAAGAGGTAATTCGTCCGGTTTCAGATTTACACATCCTCGAGAAGCTGCTCCCACCAGATGCATTTTTTTAAATCGATGTCGATTTCATCCATTTTGACGCGAAAGCGTGTTCGGTTTACTCGACTTATTCAAGGCGATCGGTCAACTAACGACCGGGCTTATGCGTGGCCCTTCGTACATAGTTTAGACTCCATGTGCGTGTAGCCTAAGATATGTGAACCTATTAAGTAAACATTCATAAAACGGAATGTTCATTTATTTAAAAATTCTTAATTTTTTATATAACAGCTGATTGAAAGATCACTGCTGAACATAGACCTTCCCCATACATCGTTTTATAGAGGGATATTTGTCTTAGATGCCATGCTTGACGGGTGGGTTGGCAAACGCATTTTTTATTATTTTTAATGGTATCACGATGATACTGCTCTCTTCCCTTCTGTAGCCTTTTACGATATCTACCGGATGATAGGCGGTAGTAGATTCTCACATGATAACTAATACTCTTTAATTTTTCATGCCCACAATTGTTATTAAAGGTACCTTTGATATAAAATATTTTTTATTGAATAAGGTTGACAAACAAGTATACAGTTACCTGATGGCAAGTGGAATCCTGTGGCCCATAGACATCTACATGTATCCTCGATTAATAATCAAAATGCAGATGCGTTGTTCACCCCTGAGGAGGAAGGATTCCCGGTTCTCTACATTCACCATACTTAACACAGCAGCATTAAGCTGCTACTTTTCGAAGGTATTCTGTCTATTTAAAAACGTAGTAGAGCAACGGGAAATATATAAAAATTCTCATTATTTTATAGGTACCTTGTAGTTAAGAAGTATCGTTGGCAATGTCTTCTCTATACGATGGGTAGGCTTACTCTTTGGCGTGGAAATAAACAATTGCAGTTTAATTAATTTATGTTTATTTTCGCGTTAAAACTTTAAGACTATTGATTGTTAATATTCCGTGGCTTATCTCGTATAATTCTCCTACCGTAAAATCATTATACGAATCTTTGGTAGGTACGAATGATGGTTGTTAACATTATAGCGCCCTGCGAACCCTTTACTGAAACTAGTTAATTATATGATCATAGTTAATAATGATGATTGACCTTATAAAATCATCAATAGCACCGATGGTCGGACAAAGGCAGCCGTCGGAACGGTTTCCTCCATGGAAACACGTGAAAAAACAAAGCCAATTTACTCTAATAAAGTATAATTAAAAAGCAAATTTTATTGAGCGCCCTCTTCACGCGCTGTATTACTATTTTGAATTTTAATTAATCAAATGGCTCATATCGTCCGTCGGTACGTGTGGGGGATTGTATAAAATCATCGGCTTTCATTGTGTGATTTGTTCCACGCGTGAATAGGGGTTGAAGTCGGGTGCTTTTTATGGGTCTTTATGGCCTGATGCTCTAACCAATGGGCATATATTGAAATTGTTTATCTATTTTCTTTAAAAAATATAAATGTATTTTATTGACTGTTCTGAAGCGGATTTCTTTCATCAGACAAACTACGCAATCAATGTAAATAATCATTAAATATTATTAGGTATCTCAATCACTTTTGTTACAAAAATACAAAATGTACAGACATCTGCAATTAACATTTTTCTAAAATGTATAGATATCTAATAAACGTATTGTGGGTTTAATGAAAGGACTTATGCATAATTGTGTACTTCAACACTCAAAATTAACGAAGTGGACACATTTGGTAATGTAAAATAAAGCTTGAGTATTAGGTCCTCGTAGTTTTGCGATCGGGAATTGTAGCTAACCACAATAACTAGTTAGCTACAATTTCTAATCACAATTAATAATAAATTGTGCGAATGCCTAATCCTTAAGACATGTTTAAATGTACTTTTCAAGATGTAAGGAGATTTTTTTTCATGTGTTAAACATAAAGATATCCGACATAGGATTTTAAACAATTTTAGTGAACCTATTCCATATATTATATATCTATATATAGAAGTGTTATTTTTTTGGTTTTAAGTTATTTATAAGGGTATTTTATCCTACGGATAAAAGATCTGTTAACAAAGTTATCCAAGTATAACGCATGTTACCTTGTCTTGTGTAAGAATACCCTATATTGTGTCGTGGGTATCGTAAGAGGCGACAGAGGGAATCAAACCAGAAGATGGGTAGCAGCGTCTCCCTAGTAACAACTAAAAACTGCGGTTGCCAGCCCACCTGCCAAGCATGGCGAATATGGTAAAATCCACCTATGAGGCAATCTATGGAGGAGGCCTATGTTCAGCAGTGGACTTTTGATAGGTTCTACTGGTCTAAAAATAAGTCCGAAGGTCTATGACGAAAAAAAAGTGTTTATTGTTTATAAGATGAATAATGTATAGCTATAGAAAACTAAAAAATAAGTATTAGCTTTAAATAAGAAAAAAAGTTGTCTGTAGTATCTCCACTGAATTAATTTAAAAATATTGATTTACTCGTACGAATTAGGTACGCTGTATTTTATATTAATAATTATTTTTGTAGGGTTTTTGAAAAATATGTTCTCAAGGCAATACTTATGTAGTATCATAGACCATAAACTTACCTTTTAACTGACTTCAAAAAATATGTTATATGTTTGACTGTATGTATTTTTTATGTATGTTCACCGATTTCTCCACCAATTGTGGACCGAATTTCAAAATTTTTTTTGTGCAAATATACAGAAGATTGATGGGGATATTTTGTCGTAAATTTCACATAATTAAAAACAATTAAACAATTTCGTCATAATTTAATATCTTTTGAAGTCAGGGCCACCGAAGACAGAAGCTATTACTAAATTATGTGGAAATTATTTTATTATTTTTAGCATTTTAATGCCGGTTTTTACTTCATTTTAAACTTTGGTTATTAATTTAAACAAGAATGTCATATCAAAGTTACGCTTAAAACTTCACCAAAGAGTTTTTTTCTTAAAACTTAAAAGGTAACGCTCTAACACGCTTGAGGTAGCTTATTTAATTTAAAAAAAATTGGTTTCAAATGGCGCAGATATCGCGTCACTTACATACAAAAAGACATACAGTCGAATTAAGAACCTTCTCCTTTTTGAAGTCGGCTATAATGACTTTTTTTGAAGTTGCCTATGTGAACTAAACACTTCAGCAGTCCCAGATTGACGGTATATCGAAATAGTGAAGTGATTGCAGAATAAAGTCATCAGACAATACAACCTCATGTGCTACAACGTCCCGGCACTGGACCGGCACCACTTCACCTTGAGCTGAAACTTTGAAATGTGAGGTTTTAATTGTATTAGTAATTTTTTTTTTAATTGAAATAAATATAGTGTACGCCGCGCGGCCCGCGCGCTGGCTTTATGTCGTCCACTCCAAACCACCTGCAACTTGCTGACGGCCTGCGGCCCTAACACCTTAATACTGCTTGCTGTTTTTCTTATAGTGAGTGTAGAGAACTGTAGACCCTATCTTAGCCCTCAGAGGTGACAACTCACCTAAGTGGTTGGTGACAGCTCACCTAAGATTTTTGATTCATAATCGCGTATAGATGTAGGTGTCTATGGGCCTAAGCATCCACTTACCACCGGGTGGACTGTGAGCTAGTTTGTCACCCTTATTATATAAAATAAAATAAATTTGTAAATGTTTATCAGAGTATATAAACTGTGATCGAATTGCAAAAAGAGTATATTAAGGTAAGTTTACATTACTGATAGCGAGTAGTTACACCACTCACATTCGTACTAATACTAAAACTACTGAATATAAAACACATCATCATCATTAGCCCGTGAAACCTAGACATGAGTCGTTGTAGGGACATAAAACACATGACATGGTCTAAATATTTTATAAACTATTCATACACAATCTTACCCTACACTTATCAGACACATCTAGTAACTCGTCCTAACATATAATTAAAATTTTTGTCGGTCCGTCAAAACGTCTTTCAGTGGCTAAGGTGAAACCAAACTGACAACCTCCGTTCCATAGAACCTATCATTACAACTTCACTAGAGGACGTTATCTGTGTAAAAAATATCACGGTCTTATAAACGGTAATTACGTGGTAAGGAATTGTTTTTATTTTTATTTAAAAATGAATTAGCTTTTACATATTTTTCCTTTTCGATTATATTTTTGCACTATGTATTTCTCCTGTGTAATGGAAACTTGACATATTACATATATACGTGGTAGAGCCACGCTGCAGCTATATTAAGATTGTAGCACGAATGGGTCGGCTCGACCGGGGAAGGACCACGCTCTCCCAGAATACCAGCGTAAAATAGCAGCTTCATTCTGCTGTGGTTCGTATGGTGAGTGTAGAGAACCGGAGATGTTAGTCCTCAAGGGTGACGACACATCTGCATTTTGATTCTTAATCGAGGACAAATGTAGATGTCTATGGGCCACAGCATCTACTTACCATCAGTTGGACTGTGGTAATTATACATGGATAAATACACCGAACGGGAACGACTATAAAAATATTTGCAGCGTGTGAAAATCGAGGCCGCGTTCCTCAGCAAATTTTAAGCCACTGCGACGCGAAATAAGTCAGCAGAAATTTTATATTCAACATACCCTTATAAATCCAAAAATATTATGTAACTATCGTTAACTCGTTATTAGTAGAACATAATATGTCTTTCTTCACTTCGGAGGATTTGTATCAATCATCAATATTTGACAAGCACCGCCTTAAAACGCAATTGATGGACAGGCAGATTAGTTTAAAATACCAAACAACCTTGGCAATGATTATGCATATTACCATGTCTGGTGCATAAGACATTTTTGCAAATATTTTTGCAGACTAGGTATTTTACATTTAACATTCAATGTATGTATATGAACCTCGCGGAAATGTGACATCAATCTCATATCCTTCGTTTATGTCGGTGTGACCATCGTATACACTGCAAAATGCCCAGACCAGCAACAGCGAACGGCTTGAAAAGTGCGAGTGCGAAATGTCTGATAATGTTATTGCAAATTCGTCCACTAAGTGTGGCAATTCTGACCAATCCTTCTTCTATAGTAGGACAGGCGCATTTTAAACTAGGATAAAAGTGAATTAATAGAGTTAAAGAGTTTTTTTTTGTTTAAGGTTACTTTTATCGTAAGTTGTTGTACACAAATATTTGTCCAAATTATTGTTAAGTTGTTCAAATTGTTTATCAAAATATCGAGTGAAAATTTGTCTAAACTTTTGCGTAAAACGGTCAGTGGTTGTAGGTTGAGATAGTGATAATCATCGCAAAGACAGGAAAGCTGGAAAAGATCATGTTCTTTGAGGGAATGTTGGGATATAATGTTGGAGATACGCAAATAAATCTAGTTCTCAGGTATGGTTGTACCTAAAAATTAGATTTATTTATATTATATATTACATACATATATAAATATAAGCTTTCCTTTCTATTTCAAACCTATGATGCTGACAGTTCAGTGGATGGCTACAATTTTGTACCTGTAACCAGTAAAAAATATTAGTCAACGAAAGCTTAGCTAACGGTAGTCAGAACTTAGTTTCTAACCTACCAGTATTTTGAACTGCATTCTCCATTATTTTCCGCAATCAAACATCATTCCGTTTAAAACAAATACGAATGAACTATTTCTAATAGATATTTCACAATCATTATACAAGCAAAATCCATTAAGGGTAAAACTGCAATAATTGGCGATAACTTTATTTTTTGTTTGCCTTTGTAAGTCGACTAGTTGATTGACGCGACCACTACGTCTTTTTGACACGTCTGACGCATTTTATTTGAAGCGTGTTAAAGGCTGTTTCCTTTTAGTTTTGTCGATACTTTTTAGAATACTAATTTTAGTGGGCTTAAAATAACATTACTTACTTTCTTTGTTCAAAGTCAAACTTTCTATAGGGTTTTTTTTTCAGGATTCACTTAGCAAATTGGCAATCATATTATCAGATAATTTACACTGCCCTCCGTCATCGATCTGGGTATTTTAATATCTGGCATATACAAGATAGTACGTCGCCATCTATGGTCATGGTCATTTCTTTAATAGTACGATATCCACGGGATGAAATGAAGTAGTTAATTTTCTTATGGCGCCATAATACTATTTCAGTTTTTGTTAAATTATTTTAAGCGTCATGTTTGATTGTCAACACAATAGATTGTTATATCTAATATATTTTTATTATATGTTGTCATGACATTTATTGTTGAAGCGTCTAAAAGTATATGGCTCACAGTGAGAATACTTGACTGCTCTCAATCTTTCAAAGAAATGTGAGATTCAGTGTTAGAAAAACGTTTAAAACATCCTGTATTTAACATTCTATCCAAAGATGCGTAACGTCGATACATTATCGGCGAGTAATCAAGCCGCACTTCGTTCGCCACAAAAAGGTGTAACAGAAGCCCTTGCAAATGGACGGCGCCCTAATGACCGCACCTTAGCTTTAATTTAAAACGATCAACCTCCTGTTAAACATCATGGAGAGGATAATTGCTAATTTAAATCGATTTAGTCTGATTTGTGTGTTGAGTTACTTTAAGAATTGTAACTATTTTCTTTTACTCACTGAACTTTTAATGTAATACGGATTTCTGTTTTAATGCATTTACTTTTATTTTTCTTATCGTTTTAAGACCATTGCATTGCTAGACAGGCATTTTCAAGTGAGAGCTTGTGCGAGTAGACACACATATATATGTATATGAAGAATTCTAATAGGGCGGGTGTATGCTAAGTACCCTTAAAGTTGCAGAGTCTATACCTATTTACTGAAAATGTTATTTCCTATCACCAGTTTGTGAGATGTTGGTTTATCATTTTCGAGGTAGACAGACTCGTCATGACAGCCTTGTTTGGCAGTCAGTAAAGTACATCAAGTGCAAATAAGGGTGACATTTAGTGAAGAAATTTTATATTCTCCCCCTCTACATTTTAGAATAATAATGTCCAATTTATAAAGCGGAAATTTAAATCATTGTAGTACTTAAATAATTTTAGGTTTGGGTTTGTTATTGGTAAAATCCTATGTTTAAGTTGTCGCCTTCGATGATTTAGCAGCCAGCTTGCCTCCATCTTAATAACATTATCGCACTAAATAATTCGCCCTTCTATACATCTACCCTCGGACGTGAAAAAAGTGACGAGCTATCACTCATCCCCTTACATATAATTATCACATCTAAAACCTTTTAGCCATAAATCTGAGTAGTGACTTCTGAGAAACGTATCGGAGATCGTGGGAGCACGCTGCATCGTTTCGGTGTTTAATCACAGACTAATTACAAGTTTTGGCTATCAGTGTGGATAGACAGTGCATTAGCCAAAGGTTAAAAGACAAGTTACTCTGTGTCGGTAATGTCTCGAAGGCATTGTTCGGAAACGAGTGTTCTTTTTCACACGACCTTCACGTCGTAACTTTTACTCTGGTTCTGTATGACGTTAGAATTACAATGCTTTAATTATATAAACGTATCGAGAAATAAAAAAACAAACGAAACAAATCATTCTTTCATCGAGTTCAAGACATTCTTCGATCGTTAATGCTATAGACAAGTGATAAAAAATTTGTACAGCCGACTTCAATATAAATAAAATGAGAACATCATCAATGTAGTCAAAGTAAATACACGTTATTAAGGATAACTCAAAAACGACTGGTCAGATCTTGATCAAATTTATATGGGACCACATGAGAAGCACCAGCTTTCAAATAAAAAAGCACCATCGAAACCGGTTCACCTAGAAAAATTATCTGAGGTAACACACAAAAAAAATACAGTCGAAATGAGTACCTCCTCCTTTTTTTGAAGTCGGTTAAAAACTCATCACGTGACAGCGTTGATGTCATTCATTTTTATAGTTTTCTGTAGTGTGCGATTATTTCTAGTATGTCATCTTGCCTAGCCCCGCTGGACTCACCACATGCAAATTAATTAATCAATTGGAATAATTATGGTGAAGGGCTTTCAATCAGCATAAATGTCGAATTATTTTGACGTCAATAAAAAGTGTTAGTATGTAGTATATATATACTACTAGTATAGTAGTAGTATATATATACTACTATAAATTTTCTTTCAGTTATGACACCTGATACATACTAACACTTTTTAGTGACGTCAAAATAATTCGACGTTTATGCTGATTGAAAACTAAAATATTTGCCTAAGCAATTAACACATCCTAGCCATTTTATTGATGTTGTTGTTAAAGCGTAGCGTAGAGTAAGCGTTCTTTACTGTTTCTTCAGAATTCAAATTTTGTTTATCAAAAAGTTCGGGCAAGGTCTGGAGAATATGGTGGATGAGGAAGAGTCTCTTTAGCTCTGCTAATTTTACCAGCTTCTGTTACGCAGTTTGTGACCGGGCGTTTTCATGGCGAAGAGCAGTCCGGGTTGTTTGAGTACCAGCTTCTCTATCACCATTTGCAATTTTCAACAACAATCAAACTGTCACCATAAGTTTCTTCTGGCAATTTTTTCAATTTGGGCATTTTTTGTCTTGGGCACCTGATCCAACCACTGTGATGAACGCTTGCGATTGTCGTATAGGATCCACTTCTCATTGCACGTAAAAATTTGTTTTTAAATTCCCTACTTTCTATGCTGATTGAGCAATATGATGCCAACTTAGACACTAATCTCGTTTTTTTTTGTTCTATAAGTTTCTTTATTTTACTGATTTGCCACAAATGGTCTAATATTGTTTAAGTTTTACATGGAATTCCAGAAATAACGTAATTTTGTATTAAATCCCGGGTTCACGAAATCTAAAAGTGGAAGATATTAATTTCCCGGTATTTTCTCTTATAAAAGTCGATGCATTTATTCAATAATGCGTGTCCACATTCATATTTCTAGCTAATTTGCTTTATAATTGGACCCGAATTTACAATGACTTTTTAGTAAAGTCATAATACGTGATAGAGCCATGCTGCAGCTATATTAGTAGTATAGTTGTAGCACAAATGAGTCGGCTCGAAGGACCACGCTCTCACAGAATATTAGCGCAAAATAGCAGCTTAACACTGCTGTGTTTCGTATGGTGAGTGTAGAGAACCGGAGACCCTTTTTTCTGGAAAAGAGGCATTCTATCTTAGTCCTCACGGGTGACAACTGACAACGCATCTGCATTTTGATTCTTTATTGAGAATAGATGTGCTGATCTGTCTATGGGTCACAGCAACCACTTACCATCAGGTGGACTGTGCTCGTTTATCACCCTATCCTATAAAAAATATTAAAATTAAATTTTAATACAAGTATTATTGTTAATAATTATATATTTTAAATTATAACATATATTAAGAGAACTCAACAAGGTTGCCCACAATGGAGCTCATCTGTGATAAAGTCATTTCACACGTACTACAAAGAACAAAATAAACTTAAGTACATAAATAATATTGACGAGGTCAAGAAACATAATCTGCGTTGTTCACACAGTCGTAAAACTGCCCTTACCCCATAAGAATCAATCGTCAATGTTGCGTTCGGGCTTTCCAGAGCATTTGGACAGATATGATGTTACAATATTTGCTCGAATTACTCTTTCTTTATAATATTACTTTAACCGTTTTATGACGCCTGGCTTTGTGATATTTAACAGCTGAGTCACGATTTCTGCGATCAAATACTCCAAATTGTTTGTGAAAACATTGGCTCTGTCTAGTAGTAATAGTCGCGAGTCTTTCATTGTAATTGTATATGCTTACTGACACTATATCCAAGCCTCTTATGATCTTTTCGAATAAGCGTTATAACGAATACAAGTAGGTTAGGTGGACTACTACTGAGTGTCTATGAGTTTGTGCGTAAGTGTTTTTTTATAGAATACTAGCTGGCACCCGGCGCGTTCCTGCCACAGAAAAAATAATTGTCGAAATATCGTTTTAAATTTGGAAGAGTTATATTGTTTACTTAGGAATGATAATACATTCTTTGAAGTTGAATGATGCATAACTTTCAAATATATTTGTTGGTTCGATACGTGCGCCACCTATTGTAAGTTAATTGTACTATGCCTATAACCTTTACACAAGTGCAAGCAATAAGTTGACAATGTTTTAGCGCAATCTGATGAACGGTATGGCAGCGCATAAAATACGAACAAACAAAAATTATTTTTTATATGTTAGATTGCGTTTTTATATTAGAAAAATGGTTTGTTCTTTTGTTTTGTCAAATGAGTACACAGTCCACTTGACGGCAAGTGGATACTGTGCACCATAAACATTTACAACGATTAGAGATGTAGAATCAAAACGCAGGTGCGTTGTTACCCCAAAGGACTAAGATGAGATTCCTTGTTACCAGTGAAATGGTTCTGAGATTCGCTATATTCACCATAACCTGCTATATTGCTGCAATTTAACCTTGGTATTATACTCGTATAAGAGCGTGGTCCTTCCTTGGTCGAGCAGACTCATTCGTGCTGCAGCGTAAAGTAGCTTTAAATTTTTAGCTTTATTTAACTTTGTAGTTCTATAATTTCCTTTCCATAATTGACAATTTTCGACAGTATATTGAATTAGTCGCTATTTTGAAATAGGCCTGATGAATCCTTTAACAATGGCTGATCATATCTTAATATATTGCTGTTTGACATAATATAAAACTGCAAACTTTAAGAGATTTCATTCTCCAAATATTAGGCAACTTCAATTCAGCGATATCGTCATCGTATCAAAAAAGCGATTGAGCGGAAATAATGCTTCATAGTCTTTTTGTTGCCCAAGATCTCTTTTGCGGTAGGAGCCGTCTTTGTTGAAGACCGACTGAGGCAGCCTCATTTCCGGGAGACCGGGGATTTTGAGTAAGATTTAAAGTTTCTACGGACAGTAGTACACATATCGTTGGGACCACACTCAAGGGTGTGTAACAACCCATGAGTAAATCTCAACCGACACTATTCCGGTTATATCGAGTACGTCAATCTTAATAAGATAAGAATGGCTCTCCAGCACCATGAAATCGGCAAGGTCTCGGGTGAAAATGACACTACGGTCTTACGGTACTTACGGTCCCTCTGATGCTGTTCAATCTTCAAGAAAGGCACACCGCTCTATTCAAGAACTGCAGACCGATCTTCCTTCTGAGTCGCGTCTACGTGCTATTTTCGAGATTCGTGAATCATTACAAATTGTCTCGCATACAAACTTGACATCTTTCAGCTTCCAAACAAGCCGGTTTTCGAAAAGGATTTAGAACATAGAGCACATAACAGTACGTACTCGTCGATGTTTTATGTTTGTATATACAACTTACCTTGGCCAAATCGTTTGATTAGGTATCATCTCGTCAACAATCGACGGATTAAAGTTGCTCCGGGAGCTATGGAAAGGGCTATGTTCAGAGTTTCTTTGCTTGATAAAATCAAATAACGTTGATATCAACAGTAGAACTAGATTGGAAATGGGTCAGCCATATAGCTCAAAGAACCGACAGGCTATGGGGAATAAAGGTTCTTAAGTAGTAGCCTCGTACCGAAAAGCGAAGTGTAGGGCGCCCTCCCTCCATTAGATGGCTTGACGATCTGGTAAGATATGCAAGAAGTCGATGGATGCAGGTGGATCAGGACAGTCTTTTGAAGCATTCCTTGAAGGAGGCCTATGTTCAGCTTAGACTTGTGATGACCTTCAGTGGTACTTACTCTACAAACATACACACGTACATTATGAAAATATTAAAACATTATAATGCATGACGGTCAGATAAAATTGCTTATTAGTTCGTCGAAGCAAAGATTGCATTTTAAAATAATATATTATGTAGATAAAAATAAAAATAATAATAAAGAAGATTAACAAATTGTGAAAGGTACTGAGTGGTCCGGTGACACCGACATGTTTCGATTATTGAATGAGCATCGATGCGTCGATTCGATTACATCCGAGTAGTTCATTCGATGTTCCCTCTTCACGACGTCCGCACTGAGAGACAAACAAGAGTTCTTGCTACATTGTACTTTTTATTCGTATGGAAGAACGAGATAATGCCGTAATGAAATATCGGTCAATATTAACTCATGATGTGTTTAGTGAACTGTGCGTATTGAAACATAAAAAAAAGCTTCAATGTGAAAATATAGACTATTGTTTTTAAATGTTATATTGCCTTAAAATTTTAAAAGTCCTTACTCAAGTTATATATCTTATATATTATATTAATTTTTAAAACATTATTAGAAAAAAAAATTGAATATAACACGAAATATATAAATTCATTTGCCGTAAGCGGTCACTGTTAAGATATTGCAGAAATATCGCATGGGTTTCGGTAGATGGCGGTAACATAATCTAGTTTACGCTAGACGTAAAAAGCCAGACTGGTGACGGGGAGCAGTGTCAAATGTGCGAGAGTGCAGTTGATAAGACGTGTGCGATACCTAGAACATCTTCGTAGAAATCTCTCTTTCTCTTTACGCGGTAAAGTCAAGCTCTAGCTATTTTGTGACAGCAGTACGAATGGGTCGGTTCGACCGAGGAAGGACCAAGTTCTCACAGAATACCATCGTGAAATAGCATCTGCTGTGTTTCGTAAGGTAAGTTTAGGAAACTGAAGATTGTTTAACGAAGCATTTAATCTTAGTCCTCAAGGATGTCAGTGCATCTCGATTCTTAACCGAGGATGGATGGTAGGTTTCTATGGGCCAAAGTATCCACTTAACATCAGGTAGACTGTATGCTCGTTTATAACGTCGTTAGGTGAAGTAAAACATTGTTATTCAATTCTATTTAAATGTTTCTCATTCCACACACCACGACAACGTTAAATATGCGGTGGTACCCTAATGACTGTGATAGAATACACCATAACATGTAATTATATTGGCTTTCTAAGCCTTTCAAACTGAAATACTCCCCACCTATACGAACCCTTATGGAGAAAGAGAGTCCTGCCACCTAGCGACTACTATTTATTTTAAATATTATTGTCTTTTATTGCATAATATTGTTCATTGTAGTCATACCGCCTGATGCTAGTTGGCTGCGTTCTCACTATCGCGACGAGATCGCTGCGACAAATCGCGAGATGAGCCCGTTCCGCGCCGCTGCGCGCCCCCGTCCATTCCTATCCGTGAACATATTAGTATTGTAACCGATCGCTTGCACTTACAAGAGCATAAAAAACGTTCCGTTGTATCCATTGCAATGAAAGTTCAAATACAATTCACAATTGAAACGACAGATTAAATTATAAGTTTCTTTTAGACTTAATTCCTTTGTGGCTGTTTATTTAAACTTTTACAAATTCATCTTTTGTAGACTTTTATAAATTAATGCTGTCTTCATTTACTACTATTACAAAAATAACAGTCAATATAATACCGCATGGTTGGGTACATTCCTCATTACTATGAAAGTTTGGAGGTTAGAATTCTGTCACGCTGTCTCAATGCTCATTGGAGAACTCCACATGACCTCATATTTATTTATCTATACAAATAAATTAAACAGGTTTCCTCGTGATGTTTCGTTGGCAACGAAGTGGCGGTGATTGAGCTTGATTTGCCTAATACAAAAATTTAAGGCGAGTGAAGGCGAAACACGAAGACGAACCCACAACTTTCCGAATTTGCAGTCCGTACCCTACTATTAGGCTACTGTCGCTTGATTTTAGTTTCCTTAATATTTGCTACTACACTTAATCTTAATAAAGGAACGAAAATCATAACACTGTTTCGTCCTCTTTACTGATCAAGCTTTTCCAATATAAAACATTTCGGATCTAAACGAGCACACAGTCCACCTGATGGTAAGTGGATGCTGTGGCCCATAGACATCTACATTTATTCTCGATTAAGAATCAAAATGCAGATGCTTTGTCCCCCTGAGGCCTAAGATGGAATGTCTCGTTTCCAGTAAAAAGGGTCTCTGGTTCTCTACACTCACCATATGAAACACAACAGCATTCAGCTGCTAATTTACGCTGTTATTCTATGAGAGCATGGACCTAGATAGGTCCAACCGACCTACGAGTATTTGTGCTACAACCATAATATAGCTGCAGCGTGACTCTACCACGTAATGGTACCTACCCAAACGGACTCCTAAACCCAAAAGTAGTCCACCTAGAAATTTTAGTGATGTATACTACTCGTTTTAGTTCTATTCTCGCCCTTCTACTAAAATTAAATTAAAAAGTAAAAGTAAACCGGCCACATGTTATAAATATCCCCATATAAGTTTGAATCATTTCAACGCATTAGGCTGAAGAGTCATGTTGCAAATATTTAATAAAGAAACGTAAAAAATTCTCATTTGACCATAAATCCGACTACAATCAATTACTGAGTCGTTGTCAACAATAAAGCACGCAAGAATTTACATTACACAAACGGTCCTCCTGACAGCGAATCCTAAACTAACGATATAAAAGAGGTAACATTTCCTCGCACCTTAATACAACGAATGTGCTTTAAACACGACCAGAATTATCTGATCTGCAAGAAAATTGAATTCATTCTTATTACAAGAGAAAATCTGCTACAAGTAAGCACCGAGGGTTCACATTATCATAGTGATGTATACATGAGTGGTTTTGAACGTGTTATCGCGGCATTACATTAGTGGCGAGTTGACACGACCAGTCTTCTGTAAGGGCACGGCTTGTATTAGTGGCTTCTAATTTATTAGGAACGATAGGACGACGGACGCCGGCCACCCTGGCCACGGGCCCATTCACATCGTTGGGGGATCTCGGCTAAAACTGCCCATCCTATACAATGTTTAATTTCTGCATAGTTTTACACTTTAAGGAAAATAAATACATTTTTAAGAGTAGGCCGTTTCTTAACTAGAACCCAAATGTATTATTCATAGATATGTTTTCAAATAATAACTGATTTATTTACTGATATCTTAATCGATGACTACAAATATAAATTACATAAAGTGATATTAACTTATGAATCAAGTCAGCAGGTTATAAACTAAAGTCAAAATCATTTTCCAAAAATATAAATCAGAAATTGTCATACAAATTAATGTCCGTTTGACCCCACAGTACCCTACATTTTTATTAACGCCTCGGACCCGATAAACAGGATACGGGAAATATATTTATTTGTCCAATCATCAAATATAAGGGGCGTTCTCGGGTTACACCAAATGATTCGGGGACGGAGTGATTTGTTGCGATAATCTATACTAATAAATAACCCACTCCATTCAACGATTGAGCTGCCTTCCTTGAGATATGTTTTAAATTCCATCATTTATTGCTCGTTTTGTTGAGCAGGTAATTGTTTAATCATTTTATATATAGCCTTATATTGACTGTGTGGTGGCGGCATGAGAGAAACCATCGCTTATCTTATGGGTGTCTTATTAATAGGCTACTCGGGAAAAGCACAACCTAAAACCGGCAACGGGAATCAGCGTCAAAGGTGCAAGACATCGGGCAATGCCAATAGGGTGATACTGTGCGATGAGTATTACCGTGAACCGGCGATGTAAAAATATCCACTACCGCGTGGGTCGTAAAAGGTGACAGAGGAAAACTGAAACAGACGATAGTCAGCAGCATCTTCCTGATAACAATTGAAAATAATAAAAAAATGCAGTTGCCAACCCACCTGCCAAGCGTGGCAACTATGACGCAATCTATGGCTTATGGTCTGTTGTAAACTTTGAGAAGCTGTAATGGATGGAAGAGGGTGAATATGGAAAGTCTTCCCTCTTATATGGTAAGCCTAAGTTTAGTTGTGGACCGTTGACACTGCTCCAGGTAATCAGTTTGGGTTTTAATATCTGTCGAAAAGGTATCTTATGACCGCCATCTGTCGGAAGTCATAAGATTTTTTTGTCATTTTCGATAATCGTCTACAAGGAAATTTAAAAATCAAAAAATATTTCAATTTAAATGTGGAAAACGTGAATTGTAACGGGTAAGGACCGAAGAACTATTAAACCTGGGCTGGTACTTTTTGGGTAAGGTTCCTGACTACCGGATACAATCACTTCGTAAGTTTCCCTGAATCCTCTATATTGCCACCATAATGGGGACACCTTACGATGCGAATTACTTTTTAAGACTGCATAAACATTTTGATGTTACGTATCTAATATACACTGAAGACACTTCTGAGGTTATTGAACATTTTATACAGTTTATTTCAGAGCGTTCTAACTTACGCTGAATACTTCCTCGATAAACAAACATATTATCAGTCCCTCGACACGTTATGGCTCAGAGTTAATATAAAAACGTTATAAACATAAAACTAAGACGGTGCTTGGAACACCCACATTGAGCTACTTTTATTATGCTTTCTAGTTTGTCGTAAAACACGGTGACAAGACAAAGTGGTCGCGGAAGCCGTCTGGTTGCTAAAACTCTAAACTAAGC
Source organism: Parnassius orleans (assembly GCA_029286625.1). NCBI lineage: Eukaryota > Metazoa > Arthropoda > Insecta > Lepidoptera > Papilionidae > Parnassius > Parnassius orleans. Next base: position 731,745 of record JAGSMP010000092.1, read on the forward strand.
TCTAATATATGGTCACTTAGACAGTCAATACACGTCATACAGTCCATTGACGTCACTTTTATCTTTATCAGTGAAAACTATAAAACTTTTTATTTAATTTTACGCAATTCCTTGCCTAAGAATGTATGTGTAGGATTTATTAGTTTCATTAAAAACGTGTAATGTTCTACCCGTTTCATAAATTGAAATTGTTTGATAACGGCAGATATTTCTAGTACGTTATGTTTACATAAGCAGAAAGTTAATAAAAATTTAAAATTGATTATTTTAAGTAAATTTCATAAAAAGTTTGTCTAAGTTCTCAGCAACATATTTACGTACATTACGTACAACATATATAAGTACACTTCTGGAGACAGATTTTACCAAGACACCTGGCAAGCATTACTTGAAAGCTTTGCTTATATTTAACAAGCTGGAAAGGCGAGTTCAATAGTTACCCAGCACTGGTAAGACTGCTCCCAATCATCGTCTATGATATTCAGATTCAGCGTTTTGTGACGGATTTTACTTCACCAGTCAGTCGCTTAGACTTAGCAGGGTACACTACGTGGAAGTGCACTAGGGTCCACCTAGTACGCATCTACATTTTCATTCTCAATCGGAAATGGATGTAGGTGTCTGCATCTATTAACCATCAGGTGGACTATATGTTAGTTCGTTACCCTTACTTCTAAAAAAAACGTGTGTGTGTACTTATGTATGCTCGTAGGAAGTTATACTTCTTTAGCGTAACAAAACAAAAATAACTAAAATAAAACGCGTTATATAGATTTATATATATTTGAATAACTACCTTGAATATAGTTATCAGTTCCCACGAAAACTTAACAGTTAACAGACAATTACCAACTGAAGTTGTCGGTCGCTTTTAGGTTTCGGTGTGCGCGCACATCGTAACAACTTCATAGTGTCGTTTTTAGGTGTCGGTGTGCGCGCGCGTCGTAAAAAATTCACTCTCATAATTTTCACAAACGCGCCAAAAGAAGTATAACTTCAAAAATTATAGATGGAAAAAAAATGTAAAGATTAGAAATATATTCCTCTTTATTGGTTATCTATTCGTCGATAACTTTTATCATGTTTGAGTACGTTATTGAAAATCTAAGTTAAAACATAGATTTTGTTTCATCAAATTGACGTAAATTGAAGTTTTATAAATCAATTTTGCGTTAGATTCTTTGGAATCTTTACAATTTATGTTAACACGAGTGAAGTGCTCGTGTCGGTCGTATGTTATCGGTTTTAACGGGTGTCAATTGAATTTTATAGGCTTTTTACACGGCTCGCGGCTTTACGAGCGGATCGGCGAAATTGAGGTCGGTAGGAACGCCCGTCGCTGCGTTTGTGTTGTTCGGTTAACGATAATTCAGTTTTTTTATGTCATCTAACATACGATCCTTGCACTGTTTTCTAGAAAACAATTTGCCTAACTCAACTGGGTAATGTAACATATCCTCTGCCCATATATTTTCCCTATAAAAGCGCCATGTAACCAAAGTATTACTTTTATTCGTTACCGCCGACGCGTCAGACTGTATCCATGGGCTGCAACAGTCATTTATCATTCATTAACGTGTTAGCTTATATGACACCATAAAGTAAATACATATATAGAAATTCAAGAGAAAATTGTATGTGTATGCAGAACACATAAGAAATCCACCTGTAGTATATCAATATATATATATATATATATATATATATATATATATATAGCCTATCAAAAGTACACTGCTAGATATAGGCCTACCCATAGATTGCATCAAAGATATTTGTAGTAGTTAGCAGGCGGGTTGGCGACCTCAGTTTCTTTTATTTTTTTGATTTGCTATTAGGAAGCGCTGCTGCTCCTCCCCTCCTTCATTTTCATATATCGCCTCTTATGATATACACGAATAGTTGCCTCGCTTGGCAGGTGGGTTGGCAATCTCAGTTTTTTTAAATTATTTTAAGTTATTATTAGGAAAACGCTGCTGCTCATCTCCTATTTTATTTCCCTCTCTCACCTCTTATGATGAGTATAATACGTGAAGGTAATATGGTCATCCGGTTAATATGGTCACTTTCTTAAAACTCAAAAACTACAGCCTTGTTTGCATAGGTAGCTCTGTGATACGATAGCTCTTTATCAGTCAATCAAATAATAAAGGGTCAAAAGGGCGCTCCTTTAACGACGCTTTTGACAGTTGAGAATATAGTAAAAATTTCTGTCGATTTTAGTACCTATTGTGTAGTGTAGTTCGTTTTTTATAAGGTGATTTTCCGAAGTGTTCCTAATTATTAGCAAAGCATGTTTGCTATTTTTTTCTTAATATATTAGTTATAGTATACGACTTTGTGTTTTTATCACTGTCCTCCTCCTTGTTTTGGTTTTATAGGGCGGCAAAGCTTAAGGTGACCATATTACCCTCACGTACCTTATCATAAGAGGCGACAGAGGGAAATATCTAATATATAAAAATAAATGTTTGTTTGTTCGTATTTTATGCACTGCCATATCGTTCATCACCTTGCGCTAAAACTTTGTCAACTTATTGTTGGCACTTGATGTTATTGGCGTAATATTAACTTACAGTAGGTGGCGCGCGTATTGTATATCAGAAAGTTATATATCATTCAAATTCAATGAATGTATTATCATTCCTATTTTAACAATATAAGTCTTCCAAATTTAAAACGATATTTCCATTTTCTTCTGCGGCAGCAGTGCGCCGGGTACCAGCTAGAATTATGTATTATTTTATGTTGCGAGAGTTCGAAACAGAAAATAATATAGGGTAATGGTTTCTATTACGTCACCACCACACGGCACCTGAAAATGTAAGACAATGAAACTAAAATAACGTGAAATTAAATAGTTTTTTATATCATGATCCCGTTTCTTACGGCGGTCAATTAAGTCGCCTTACTGAAATTGAAATTCCATATTAAAAGTGTTATGGGAGATTTCTACATAACCAATTTGGATTAAATCTGTGAGAGCGGAGCTAAATACTCTATCACTGTTAAGGCTGCTTATCAAGAATATGCAAAGTTTGTGTTTGGCGTACTTATATAGAATCCCTGATATGGTTCGGTGTAAGGGTAAATTTTCTTAGTATTATACCATGCTTCTTGACTTAGAACGACCCATCTCCTTAAAATACTCTTGAAATGTTTTAATTCATTCTGCATTCAAATATTATGTCAATAGATTTTAAGTTGAATGAAGCAAGACAAAAAAAGAGAGGGAAGATGCAAATAAGAGCATCAACACCCCATTTCGTCCCGTATGTGTCGTAAGAGGCGACTTTGGGTAATATCAGAAAAATGTCATGGTTTCCGATAGATGGCGCTATAACCACCTCGTTTACGTCAGACGTAAAATACCCAGATCGTGGACGATCAGCAGCGATAAAGACGCTAGCGTTTGTTAATACATTCGTCAATCTGTCTGCAAAGCACAGTATCACAGAATACAAGCGTAAAAAATAACAGCTTAATGCTGCTGTATTGAGTATGGTGAGTGTAGAGAACCGGAGACCCTTTGTTTATTGAAAACTAGGCATTCCATATTAGCCCTCAGGGGTGAAAACGCATTTGCATTTTGATTCTTAATCGAGGATTAATGTAGATGTATATTGGCAACAGCAGCAAAAGTAAGTAGTTGACCTTTAGGTACACTGTGTGCTCGCTTGTCACCCTTATTCTATAAAAAAGCAGCAAGTCAAATCCTTTCTATAAAGAGAGAGGTCCATGTTCAACTGAAATTTTACAGGCCGATAAAGAAAGAAGAAGTTAAAATAAGAATAATATGATATAAGAAAAGAATTTAAGTAAGTTAGAATTCTGAAATTCATGTCACATGTTCATACAAAATTTTATATATGATTTCGAATAACATTAAAAAGTAAATATTAAAAGTCATTATCAAGATATTGTTCGAAATATTTAAACCGACATCACAATCAAATCTTCAAATAGGCTCAAAACGCATAAGAATGAAATCTCCATGTTTATCTTAACACATTCAACTAAAATGTTTCCACAAATCTCTAATAGGTATTGTAAATAAAATATTTACCCGGTTAAGAAGCTGATTTTACCTTTTTAGTCTGTGAGAATCAACAACCAGAATAACTGGAGCTTGTTTTTCAAATTTTGTATAACCCTTACCCGGCTCAACTCTATTTGACAACTATATCAGGTCTTTGGTCTATTCGTCTACAAAATTTGGGTCCAGGACAGGTAGGAGGTTTAAAAAAAATTAAGTAATAATCCGACCACAAGCCTATGATAATCTGATCGTAACGCCATCTTGTCCTGTGTGGCTTGAGGTAAAAAACGTGTGACATGATTATCGGTACCTATAAGACAAAAAATTAAGGGCAGGTTAACATGACAGTTTTATTTATATGATTTAATTAAATGCACTTATTTTGTTGCTTCAATAAAAATATTGATACGTACGAGAAAAAAGCAATTAAAGTGTTGAACAATTTTCTTGTTATAGGTATTTGTCTCTAGAGCGCAATTTATCTTTAGTTTGTAAAATGATTATATCGGAATGACTTTTAAAATTAGTTTAAAAATTTCATATTAAAAAAATAAATATAATTTTTCCACTATGTTATTATTCTGCACTGAAATAAGGACCTTTTATCCATATTTTAGAGAGCATAATATTTATTATAAAAAGGGAAAATAATATAAATTTTACAAGTGAAAAATTATTACCGGTACATTAAATATTAAACATATATTTTAAAGAAATTTATGTTCGCTCTATGTAAGCCTTACTCTAGCCAATTATAAGGGCGCGGTTCTCGATAAGGGATGAAAGTAATACACCCGATAACATCAGGGTCGGTTGTTAGTCGCAATAAAATAGTTTTGTGGTCGAAAGTAGAGCGAATTTTTTGTAGCTCCCGTCTCACTGGCGGCAATTTGTCGTAAGCGTGTATTTATAGGCATATTTTGATTTCGTTTGACGTTATATAGACAGGGGTTTAACTAATGGATTATTTATTATTTATACAAATAAATACAATTTAAGTGTCTGTTTGTAATGTCAAAATAACAGCATTTTACTTAATGCATAATATAAAAGCATAAACGGTACTTATAACAAAAAAACAATTTTTTAAATTTTGTCTATCTCCCTGTTTGTGCCGGCTAATCTCCGAAATAGCTGCACCGATTCTGACAAGACTTTAACTGGCAAAGGTGATGATATAAGAAGTAACTTAGACTAATTTTACTGCGCAAAAAATTAAAATCCTTGAAATCCAATCGTAATAAATTTCACGCGGACGAAGTCGCGAGGAACAGCTGGTATCAAATATAATAGAATTTACAGAAATTTAAAAAATTAATTAAGTTTTAAAGAATGTTACCCTCAATAATGTAATAACCTAATCTTATTGCTATTCCATGTTAGATTTTTTTTGTATGTACTACAAGTTCATTAAATTATTATTAATTAAGTTATATTAAAATAAACAATATGTAATGGTGACCACATTTGTAGTAGCATTTGACCCTTACATTTTTTTCTTTGTGATTCTGCCAAAAGAATAATTTGGGAACGAGTCTTTATAGTTTAGAAATTGATATATGATAATAAATAATTGTCAGGCTTTTTCTCTCTTTTATTCAAAAGCCCTTTTTACAAACACTCGTGTAGATACGTAGAATTTTCCAAGAATGTGTCATCGGGCATACGCTACTAGGTTATATTTAACATAACATAACATAACATAAACACTCACGCCTGTCACCCAGAGGGGTAGGCAGAGACTACGGACTTCCATTTGGCACGATTATATTTATGAAGAACTAATATGAAAATAAAACAATTTATTGCATGATAAATTAATTATTTATACTAATTATTTCTTATGTTTGCGCGAACACTACACATTAAATTAAACTCGTTTTTTTTTTTTTTTTACGAATTTTGTGTATTTTAATTTTCCGACGTACCAGTATTCGCTCTCGCAGTCCCCCGTGACTATAGGTATAAAATCGTAAAAAAAAAAAACTAGTTTCACTTATTTTTATGCTTCATGCTTCAAATTTTCAGCCAAATAGAGTGAGACTTGTGGTTTGACGTACAAAACTCACAAGATGTTTTCAAGCAAGCTGAAGGTATTCATAATGAGTTGGCAAGCAAATTTCCAACACTTCCATACACTTCGCTCATGATAAGCAAGCGCAAGTGTGGGCGGACAGACGAACAAGGCGTATACATAGTAAATCAGGATTCTAATGTGTAATTCACCATCACGTCCAGCGCGCGAAGTAACCTATTGGTTTGATTATTATATCAACGGATATATGTAGTTGCATTTATGCAAACTTATTATAAATTTCCTAACGATTAGCTTCATGTGTTTTTCGAAAGAGAAATGATTTGTTTTACTAATAAACTAATAAAGAAGCTTGCTTATTAATAACACACGAAACGGTCTGTGAATTTAACTCTAGATAAATCAGAACTATTTATTCTCATGCGTATTTAACAAATGGTCATTTCTAGAACTCCAACGTGCACTAAACAGTGTTTAGCTGGGTTTAGATATCTCGCAAACTGTAATTGTCTCAGTATCTGACGTTCACATCAAGACTAACGCATTTTAGTTTGAAAGAGCAGCATATTATGTCAGTAATGTCTATGCATTTAGCATTGTGACATCGCTATTATAGTGTTTATGTTAAAAAGGTAATTGCATCTTGACCATAAGATCATTATTTTTGTAGCTACTAATTATACGTTGGCAAACTATAAATTTTAATTTCGTGGTCTCACCATATTTGTTGACGCATTTGAGCAAAGGTGTGGTTAATTGTATGTGTAATCGAATATAATAATTTATATGCATCGTTTTATTTAATCGGGTTACTCAATAAATAACAACACGGCCATGTTGGATATACGGTGTAGGTATAGATTTTAATAAATTTTGTGTCAATTCAATTTGATTGTGTGGTTTTTATATTGAATTTATTATTTATTAACATATATATTATGTTACAATTAATGTTTTGCCAATGTTTGTTTCAAATTTAATTTCAAGATATATTTGTAATTAATACTAATTACCTTCATACTCATCATTATGAGTTGAACATAGGTAGTTCTATGTCCGCCCATAAGACTAATTACTTCTAGTCGTTGGATTCCGACTTTTTTTTATAGAAGAGGGGGCAAACGAGCATACGGCTCACCTGATGGTAAGTGACTACCGCCGCCCATGAACAACTGCAACACCATGGGGATTGCAGGTGCGTTGCAGGCCTTTTAGAAAGGAGTAAGCTCTTTTCTTGAAGGTAAACTATTCCGCAGAGAGGTCGTACGAGAAAAAACTCTTAGTGAAACGTACAGTGGTGGACCGCCAAGCATCTAGATGGTGTGGATGGTATCAGGAGTTTTATCGCATGTGCATTCGTGAAATTTAGCGGCTGGGATTAATTCGAGCAATTCCTCAGAGCACTCCCAGTGGTAGATGCGAAGAAAATGCAAAGTGATCCAACATCTCTTAGCAGCCCCAGTGAATCAAAATCAATCATAAATCGGAAAGGACTCGGTCGTCGACGATTCGAGCCGCTCTGCGCTGGATGCGGTCAAGTGGAAGGAGCTGGCACTGGGGAGCCCCTGCCCAGAGATGGGAACAATATTCCATGTGAGGCCGAACCTGTTCCTTGTAAAGTTGACTAACGATATTACGCTGGTTACATACACTATGAGACGTCAGCGTAAAGTAAGTATGGCGTACATCAACTGTTAACTATTTGCGACCTGCAGGTCTATTCGCTAGCTCCGTTGATATAGAAATGATAGTCACCTTGTAGTACATGGCGTCGTATGCTATCTAGCTTTTCTATAGGAGTTACCACGGCTTATAAACATACAACGTAAAATATATATCATTATCATTAATAATAAATATCATTTTGATGCCAACAAAGTTATAGGGAATAGGCCTCTTGCCCTCATTAGCATTAGCATTAGCATTAGCTCACTATCGTGAACTACTCTTGGCACTCTAGCTTAACAGGACTATTTTTTTTATTGAATAAGGGTGACAAACGAGTACACAGTCCATCTGATGGTAAGTGGATGCTGTGGCACATAGAAAATGTAGATGCACGATCACTTGAGGACTAAGATGGAATGCCTCGTTTCTAGTAAAAAAGGGTCTCCGGTTCTCTACCCTCACCATACGAAACAAAGCAGCAATAAGCTGCTATATTACGCTGGTATTCTGTGAGAGTGTTGTTCTTCCCCGCTTGAACCGACCTATTCATTCTACAACCATAATATAGCTGCAGCGTGGCTCTACCATAATAACAGTACTACTATTCTTTTTATATAAAACTATATCGTGTATTGGGCGTCTTTTAGCTTTTTCAGAAACGAGAGGATTTTCCGTATGACGGTTGGCAGGAGAATTGACTATTGCAGTACTAGATGTCTTACACCTTTTACGCTGCTGTCCGTCGTCAATCTGGTTATTTTACGCCTAGCGTAAACAAAATCATCATACTGCTATCAATCTAAAGTCATATTTTTATGATATCTCCCAGAGTCACTTCTTACGACCCGCCACGTAACCAATTGGGGTTACCGGTTCTCTTTCGCCTCCACCTGTGGACGTTTACGAGTTATTGATGAAGAAAAAGAAAAAGAATGCACGTTATGAATTTCAAGGTTATTTTATGCAACTATTTAAATACTTTAGGGACTCCTTCTGCCGTGATAGAACTGAGGTAGTAACTTTACGGGTGTAGTGAACTGATATTGCATGAGCAACAGTACCTACGTGCGTCTGCTTTGTGCAGTATCACGTTCTATTTGTATGTAGGAGCAGCAAAAAATTGATTTTAAAAATAAATATGAAAAAATATAATAAGCGACTGAAACAATTATCAGCCATTAGAAACAGCTGTTATGGTATGTGGTGTTAGTTTATTTTTAATAAATAATACAAAAAAAGCAATGAACTAAGTAAAACAAACAAAAGGTAAAGTTGGTGGGAATATATTTAAAACGACATCGTCAAGTATTCAATTAAGAAAATAATAGTATGTGGAAAAGCTCGGAGTTTACCATCTTATAACCCTTTAAAAAAAATATCCTTTGGTAATAATATAAGTAAGAAAGCGAATAAATAAGAAAAATGTTTAGTGTATTATTGTTGTTACTAATGAAATTCATATATGTATAAATCTAATTATTTTTTACATTACATATTTACTTTTTTTGTAATTTTGCTTTTTTATAAAGTACCGATATTTAGTCCTTTTTTTAGTAAAAAAGCTTTTATGGATTAAAATCTTTATTAATCAATGAAATAACTACTATTTTTTTATTAGCACTATATCTTTTAAACCGTTGGTAGCTGATAATAACCCAATGATAATAATTAATTTTTTAGGAAATTTTGCCAAACTTTTTTTTATAGCATAGGGTAACAAAAGAGCACACAGTAACCTGATGGTAAATGGATACTGTAACATAGACATCTACATTTATCCTCAACCAAAAACATTCGTTGTCACCACTGAGGTCTAAGATGGAACGTCTCGTTTCCAGTAAAAAGTGTCTCCGGTTCTCTACACTCACCATACGAAACACAGCAGCATTAAGCTGCTATTTTACGCAGGTTTTCTGTGAGAGAGCGTAGAGCCGACCCATTCGTGCTACAACCATAATATAGCTGCAGCGTAGCTCCACCACGTTCTGAAACTTTAAAAATTCGTTAAATTGTGAAAGCTGTCTTCAATTAACCAACAACAAATATGTAACTACATATTATATAAAAATATTCCTCATTCAGATAAATACCATTAATGTCTTTGCCGACTGTACAATTTGACGTCTTTATACAAATGTATCAATGCAGTAATATGCATATTTTATTTCGCTTTCATGCAATTTGATACCGTAAGCTTTTATTTGCAACATCGTACTATATTCGTACTGAAGTAGCCGTCCTACTGAAAACGGTGCGAAAAATTTCCTCCAGTATAAATGATAGGATTGCTTCAACGAGATATTACTTACTGCTTTAACTTTACCTTGGTCGTTACAGTCACTGATATAAGATTATCTTCAAGATAATTAAGTGATATTATCGCACGTTGCAAACAATGCATATTTTATAGAAGATATTTAAATATCTTAGAGTTCTTGAGGCTAGAACGTGTTATATAAGGTGCCTTGTACCTTGTAATTAACGACACTGGGACTGTAAAATTATTTTAAGAGTTTTGTTACACATTACTCGTACAGATTTTGTATATTCTGATAAGTTTTAAAGTGAAAACTTCTTTAAACTCGTTCTTTATTCTTTATTGTACACACTTTGAGATGATAACAAATTTTAAACATTTAAATAAGACGTACAAAGGCGAGCTTAACCTAATAAGAGTTCTCTTCCAGCAAACCCTTTGGGAAAGAGAAATAGTGTTATAATATGTAAAGCAAATAGGTAGCAGTGTGCGTATTAATAATGAACAAAATCACTGCTTAATGAAAACTGGCCATAAGACATATTTAACAATTAACATATTATTTGTGTATAAATATAGTTATATTTTCTTTTCTATTTCTATAAATACATAGGTACCTAATTAAAGATATATATGGTTAATATGTACATATTATATATACATAAGAAATACGTATATTTTTAATTCTAATTTGAGATATAATGTTCCTTTACTCTGTTCTGAAATATATTAAGAAGAACTAGCACGTATGTCATGTGGGAGTGAGTTCCATAGATTGATCGCCCTTACAGTAAAGGATCCACCACATCGACTTGAATATAATATAGAATGAAGAGAAGTGAGAAGGTGTTTTGAGAAGTAGCTGTTTAGTTGTCCGGCACTGAGTTTCACGAGGTACAAGATACTCAAAAAGCTCGCAGAGATATGGATATTATAGGGAGATGCAAGAGGATTAAAGAGTAAAAAGTAAAGAAATGATAACACATGTAAGTCTTGACGTCTACGGATAGGAAGACATTTTAATTCAGTCTTGTACTCTCAAACATGATCAAACTCACGAAGACCGAAAATGATACGTATACCCAAACAGTTCCTCTGAAGCATCCAGAAAACTGACATCAGTATAATCAATGAGAGGAAGAAGAAGTGCTTGAGCTAATGTTATCTTAGTTTTTAGCGGTAAAACATCTGGAGACGCTTGAGAGATTGAAAGGAGTAGTTCGCCTTCCTGCTAATCATATTAATGTGAGCAACCCAAGACAAATTATTATCAACGATGACACCAAGTTCTTAGCAGTCTTTGTATATGGAAACTGAGAATTATTGTAAGTTACAGCAGGGATCTTCGAACGGTCTAATAAGTTAAGCATATGTGAGCTGCCAATAATCATAACTTGGGATTTAGCAGGGTTAACAAGAAAAGATTTTGCCCAACTGCTTATGCTACTTAAGTCAGCATTCAGCTTATTAATAGCCTCCTCTATATCGTTGACTTTGAAGTGACGGCATAATTGCAAGTCATCAGCGTAGATTGTTGCCGTTACATAAGCTTTAAATAATTACGTTAATATTGCATGCAAAGGTCCGCTACTAATTCATAGTTTTGTTGATTAAAGAAAACCGACCAAAAATAAACAGGAAACGGGCAATTTCCATACAATACAACCCGCTAACGCCATTAAATTACCAGAAGACTGACCTAAGTCAACAAAATCAACCGGAAGACAATAGATCGGTCCTGATAAAATTACCTAATCGATAATTGTATCTACGACACTTCGTCTCACACGTTACATCGTAAAAAGGTGAGAAAGTAGACGAAGATAAAACTATAGTCGATGCAAATCAAATTTGTCAACTTATAATTTACTGTTTTTGTAATTTGGACGCTATGCTGTTGAAATAAAAATCAAATGTGTATCAGAAAAGTGTAATGTTAAATTTGTCGTATTGTAAAGTCGCGAAGAGGATGGTAATAAAAAAGGTGAAATGTCTCAGTAGAAGCGATGGAGAACGTACTGTCGATAAGAAGACCACCGTAGTAGATACTGGACCTATTTTTAGGGTTGTTTTCCGGTCTAAACAAAATATTGTGATTCATTACCTTTTTGCTAAAGCCGGCTAATTATATAAAAAATAATCAAAATTAATAAAATATATATTTTGAGATTTGAATTCCTTAATATTTTAAACAATAAATTAATGATTTGAACCTTTAATAAACAACAAAAAAAAGCATAAAATGTTATCATATACATACTACTGCCATGGCATGTAATGTAATTTGTAATGTAATTTGTAAGTGTAAATTTTTAAATGAAACAAATTTTTACGGATTCTATCGCGTTTAATTTAACTTTTTAATTCCCGACGTTTCTAAATTGTAAATTTAGAATTATTGTGTAAATTTTTCTTAACTTTAAAGTCTCTAGCTGTTTTCAAGTTAAAAATTATTTTAAAAAACATATATTGATGTGACAACATCGAGTTTCATGTCCGTCTAATACTAAAAGTGGTAAAATAAAGTACACATTTTAGTACGAGAAAAACACAGCAACACTTCTAATAGAATATCATAGTTATGTGCCTGGCGAGAACCAGCAAGAAACCGAGCGGAAATTTTTCAAACTATTTAAGTAATAGCTTGGTAGCGATTACCTCATTGCTGGAATTTTTTTTAGAAAGCGTAAAATAGCAGCTTAACATTGCTGTGTTTCGTATGGTGAGTATAGAGAACCGAGACCTTTTAGAGCTGACTCATAAGGGTCCCTACGGTGACCATAATTAAAGATTGAGTTATTTTACAACATATTTATTTTATAGGATAGGAACGCGCAATACAGTTGGTGGGCAACTAGCTACTGACTGCAATTCTTAATACTAAGTAGAGAGGTACAAAATTACTAAGTATATATGTGTGTGCAGCACACCTACACCCTCTTTACTGAAAAGAGGCATTCCATCTTAGTCCTCACGGGTGACAACGCACCTGCATTTTGATTCTTTATTGAGGATAGATGTAGATGTCTATGGGTTACAGCAACCACTTACCATCAGGTGGGCTGTGTGTTCGTTTGTCACCCTATCCTATAAAAAAAAAATAGAAAGGATTTGGCCGAATTGGCACGTTCACCAGATGTCGCGTACCTTTGATGATCTTATCTACATAGTCTGTGGATAATTTTTCGTCTTTTGGTGGCTTCTACTTTAAATTGCCTGTAATAAATAAGATAATATAGAGTAGTATTAATGAATCAATCATGTCATGCAAGTATTGACCTAGTCTGCGATAAGAGTTTAAGCATCATCGTCAGGTTAACACTTCTATGTATTAGAGCTACGATGACGCTATACATCGCATTTTGATCATATCTGAGCGGCAGGAAGAATCGTTTTGATTACAAATTTATTTCTTTTGTAAATTGAGCGATAACTTGTGGTCAGCGATGGGGACCGCCGGGCGCAGGGCCATAATAATGACGTTCACGAAATATATACGATTACAGAGCGATAGCGCGGTGAGTCTCAAGGGCTATTACTTTATTTTGTGTCAACGGCCTACGGCATCGCTGCATAATGTCCAAGCAGTTTGAAAGGAAAGGTGTTGGGTGGCTGTAACGGAATACAATTTTGAAGTCATTTAATTTCTTTTTAATCGGAGTCGCCACTTGTTTTTTGACGAGAGAAGAGAGTCTGACTTTAATAGCAGAAATAATACACTTTTAATGTATATTGAATTGAAAAGAATCATTTTTTCAATTAGTAATTAAAATGCCAAAAGTACATGACAGTGAAAAAAGATTAAGTAAAAGAAAAGAGTTATTTATTTGTATTCAATGATATATACTTACTTACCAAGTGTTACAAGGATTAATTGATAATTTACGACGCAGTATAGTAAAATAACACTTCCAAAATTGTTTTCATCATCATCACCAAATAAGTAAAGTGAAATTGGAGGTAAATATTAAGTACCTACACTTGTCAAATTATGAATAGTAGTTATTAAAATAATTTTCGTACAGGCAGTACAAGTGCGAAAATAATTCAAGGTGAATCATTGGATTTGAAACAGTTCCTTTTCACTGTTTTAGAGGGAGGTGGTACTTTGCAAAATTTTTAAGATAGGAATAATTTATGAGTATTTAATTAGGCAGCTTATAAGGCAGTAGAGCTTCTTTTCTACCTGGGCATTCTTCGGGGTAGGTATCACTCTGTTACCTATTTTCCCATCAAAAAGTTGTGCATACACTCTTATGTTTCGGTTTGAAGAACCCTTCACCAATACTATTACTGGGCTGTAAAATATTACTTCTAAATTTTGAGGTGTGACAACGCATCTCTGCCCTTCTTCTATTGAGATAAGCTACAAGTGTTGATGGTGAACTATTAGCTCATTTGTCACTCTCAAATTAAAAAAATCAAGGTGTGTTACCATAGGACCTGGCATATAGAATAGAATAGAATGGAATAGAATAGCATATAATCATTTTTATTCAATATTGATTATATTATGTAGTTCTTATTGAAAGTCATTTTTAACTTTTACCACTGGTTCGGAAAAAACTACTATCCTGGGAAGAACCAGCAGGATATCCAGCGGGAATTTTTTTAAAGCATAACTATATAATATAATATTTATACAATTGTTATGAAAACATTTAGAAACAGCATGGTAGCGATCACCTCATTCCCAGGGGTTATTATCAATCATGCACTTACTCTTTAGTTATATATAAGGTAATAAATAATTTATTATTTTACCTATTCAATTTATTATAATAATTTAAATTTTATGAGAAGTTATTTGTGTAAAATATTTTTAATAGAAGCGTGCCATTTTAAAACGCACTAGGATTTTGTAGAATATTCAAATAGATGTCGTATAAGCAAACGGCCCGGCTATCCTTAATCTTATTACTAATACGTCAGGTTATCTTTACAAAGTCAGTTATGCATACAAAGGGCAGATTTTCTCAATCCTTTATTTACTGTAGAGTCGCAAACAAACTGCCACATTATTATGATTTCATTATCCCACGGAATAAAAAAGGGATGGATCAAGCAAATGGTCAGTCTTTCACCGTGTTAGAGAGATTACGAGGCCATCCAACCGAATGAAAGTTAATCGGATTTTCTATGTAAATTTATTGTTAGGAAAAAAATAATCCCATCCAGTTGCGGGCGAAAAGTTATTTCATGAGATTTTATTTTTTTTCTATAAAAAAACAAAACAACCGCGTTGGACTGTTGTTTACTGTTGATGGATTTACGACGCTGTAAGTCTTTTTTTTCTTGCAATTGTTTTCGTTTTACTCTCTTAACACATTTAAATAAGAAACATAATTCCTTGGCAAATATGTAGTCATCAACGTGTGCCAGATTTGATTTGAATGATTTATTATTTAAAAGGCTAAAGAAAGGCTGCTACTGTCTTTATTGTTGTCACTTTTCGAGGTTTGAGATACCGTTGCTTTGCGGGCATATTTTGTTTAAATCTCTTCACGGTAAAGGATTATTCATCTTTGATTATATGTAATATAATCTAAAATGTATACGTTAGAGATATATAATATAATGAGAGTGTAGGTCCTTGTGATATCTGTATAAAATTTACTCCAACTCGTCCCGAAGACGTCTTTCAGGTCTGTAGAAAGAAATTTCAAAATAAGTAGGAGGCAACTAGAAAACAAATATTTGTGAACTTACTAGGGACAAGCCCCATGTCCAGCAGCTTGTGTCGGACTTTTATGTATACAAAGATCCGAACAAAATTAAATTAGAAAGATTAATCTCGTTGAGCGCCTTTATTATATTTTGTTTATCCTAACATAAAGTTATAGTAACTTTCTTAAACTTATTTTATTTTATTTTACTATATTATCAAAACCCATTAATGAACTGAGAAATTTAAGCAGTGTATGTCATGTCATTTGAATCTCATCTCAGGATTACTCGTTTAGAGGCGGTTGAATTGGGGGAAATGGCATGAATATAAATTTCTTAGATGGTTATAATATACCTATGTGTACCATTTTCTGTAGTGAATAACGGGGGGTCCACTAGTGGAGATGTTTCTAGAGAAACTGTATACGCGACAAGTTGTCGTCGCAGGTGACAAGTTAGACAATAATTTAAAATTTTGTACAACCAACTTCAATATATATTATTAAGAATAACTCAAAAACTATTAGTCAAACCTTGATCAAATTTATATGGGACTACATGAGAAGCACCAGCTTTCAAATAAAAAAGAATCATCGAAATCGGTTCACGTAGAACAAAGTTATGAGGTAACACACATAAAAAAAAACATACAGTCGAATTGAGTACCTCTTTTTGAAGTCGGTAGAAAAAGGACTGGATCTTCTCGCCAAAAGACTTTCAGAGAGGAAGGGTAGTTAGCGTTCTTGGGGCTATACCGCATGGAGTAGGACTGTAGTGTATTATAATTTCAGTTTTTTTATTGTTTCAAATATTGATAGAGTTTGATACTTTTGATAAATATTTATTGTTTTTTTTGTTGTAATATGCAACCTTATAAATCCATTAAGTCGACATTTAATAACGAAATTTCATGCTCGTAACACAATCTTAAGCTATCGATAAATACTTGAGCGATAAGTCTGGTCCTTGAAAGGCGCCGTGCAGGTATACGCAGGCGCCGGCGAGTTCCCTCATGCAGAAAACTACTCCGCTGATGAAACGAACACTTAATACGCGATGACGGTCACTACAGACTCTAATTAAGACTCGGTTGCCCATCATTTGTGTCCAATATATTTCGACCTCCAAAGTAAAGAGCATTTATAAAAACTGTCCTAACTCTTTCGATATATCATGGTACACGGGGGTCTGAGTCGTTGGTCGTGTAATATTGGTTGAAGCCTTGTTATCTTATCGACAGGCACTGATTTTTGAGATTCGAATGCTCGGTGTGCGGTTTCGTCGTGTAAAGATTTCTTTACGTGTTTTTTGTGATTGTTGTCTATAATTTTTATTAAAGAGAAAGCGAGTAATATACTCGAGTGATAAGAATATTCATTTGACAATTTTTAAGGAGTTGCGCTATATTTAAGATCGTCCTTACATTTTTGATAAGTTTGTATAGTTGAAGGTGGAAATTAAGGTAGAGATTATTGTAGGTATTCTAACGGTAAAGAATGGAACAATATTACCATCGTTATTTCAACCCCCACAATTCCATTGCTGACCATAGATCGTGTTGGTAAATCCAAAATTCATCACCTATGATTAAAATGTAAACAAGCCGAGTTGTGGCTATGTAATGGCGCCCATATAATCCCGTGGGTATCGCAACACAGGAAATCGAAACAGGCTATGAGCACCAGAATCTTTAGGATAAAAACTAAAAATATTAAAAAACTGCAGTTGCAACCCGCCTGCCAAGCCTGGCAAGCATGGAAAATATCTCCCTATAAGTCAGTCTATGGCCGAGGCCTATGTTCAGCTGTGGACTTTTGATAGGCTGTATCTAATGATGATTATGATTACGATGACGATGATAAAACTCGCGAAGACGAGCCAGCTTTAAATTTATTATTTGTCTGCTTCTGAGCATCGGTGAATTTATTTAGCATCCAACGCGAAACTATCCAGGAGGAGTGAGTACACGCGAAGGTGTTCGTGTAAATTTCATAAAAGCTTTTCGATCCAATCTGCAATATGTTCTGAATCTCTTCATGCGTGATTCGTCTGTTCTCTTTAAATTTTCAAAACTAGCACGTTCCTTCCGTAACAACCGTCAAAGGGCGACCCATTGAGTTCTATGTACTACGTACACATATATATCGATGGAGCGACCACTTTTTTCTTCATCTTTCAAAGTTTGTTGGTCATGCCGAAATTTGTTATACTTTTTTGAAGGGCATTTTTTATCTTTAAATGCTATTTTAATTTTACCAATCGATTGGTCCAGTTTTAGGTGATATTTAAAAAGGTAGAATAATAACGCGAAAACGTTCCCGACGAAGATCTATTTTTCAGTAAAATATTTCAATTTTGCTCGCAAAAATTGTGGAGTGAAATTTGAAATTGGAAAAATCTTATTTTTACTTGTAAATAATCGAATTTTGAAATTAATTATAACTGGCCAATATCTTATATATAAAAAAAAACTTTTGTTCAAAACTTTATGCGTGGTGCACGCGCACTTACTATTTATTTTATTGTTCGATACGGGTAGATTGACGATGAAGTTGCAATTAAGAAAAGAAAACAAACTGTTTCCCATATAACAAGCGATCACACTCGTACCTCATAAAAGCTGATTACTCAAGTAATTAGGTGCAAAAATGCGATGGCAGGTTTACGTTTACCATGGTGACTGTAAAACTTTTGAACGCGCTGTAAAAGCTCAGCGAATCAGCAATAAAACTTTACACATTATTTGAGGCTCGCCGAGATAACAAAGACTTTTGATAATTTTATACAATTGTGTATGACGGACAAATTTAATATTATTTATATGATATGTGCTCGTTTGTCACCCTTGTTTTATAAAAAAATCCATTGCAAAGGCGGTTTTAAGAGAACATCGCAGAAAATAATTAATTATTAGGAAGGGTTAGAGACAGAATATAAATAAGAATAAGTAAAGAGACGATTTAGAGATTTTTTATAAATGTAAGGAGGATAAGCGAGTACACGGTTCACCTGAGGTAAATAGATGCTGTGGCCCATGGACATCGACATACTTCCTCGATTAAGAATCATATGCAGATACATTATCAACTCTGGTAACGGAGTTTTCTTGTTGTCATTGTTATTTAGAATCAATTCAAACTTTTTCTTAATATAACTTTTTTATATTCACACAATACAAATTTGAATGTAAATTATTAGTATCACACTAAACTAAAAAAGTAAAAGCGCCTGTAACGTAAAATAGTAAAATATGCATGTACAATTATCATTATCAGCATCGCAGCCTGTTAACAGTCCACTGCTGAACGTAAGCTTCCCTCATAATATATTGACGCGTAGTTGGGATATTTGCCGTATTTGTCACTCTTGGCAGGCGAATTGGCAACTGTTGGTTACCACAGCTTTTTTATTATTATTAATTAATAGTTTATAAAAGAATCAATTGTTGTGGTCGTTGTAAAGCGACGACTGTGAGAAAAACTAAGTCAAATGCAAAATACTCAGAGTAAATGCTGATTTACACGTGGTCAGTAACAGGCGCCAGTGCTGGCGCCGAGGACTGACTTGCACCGTTTACACGCAGTCAGTAGTCGCGCAGACAGTGCTGTACTGACTCCAAATCAATTTACATTATGCCAGTAGCGGGTCAGCACTGACTTGCCTCGAATTTGGAGCCAGTTACTGTCCCTGTGTAAATCAGCCATAACGTCGAAATATTTTTATTGCCAATCGTGCAAGTGCCTGGTGCCTACTGCTATCGCTAAGCGTAGTGATTTTAAGAAATCCTTATTACGAGGAGAGGACGGTATTCAGCAAGAGACAGATCAGAATTTATACAGACAGAACTCTTCTAGGTTACCATGTTCTCTAACAGTGTAACCTAGAAGAATGTGATCTAGAATAAGTAGAATATCGTAAAAGGAGTTAGACGTCTTTGATGGCGCACGTTCTATTAAAGTTATCATGAATATGAATATGAATAGTTTTCAGCGAGTTATCTTGTGCATACATTAAAATCGCAAAGAGATACTTTTAACGCCTAATATATAAATTAAAAAAAAACATTATTAATTCAATTACCGTCTACTTTGATATGTGTGTAATTTTATAATAATACAAGTATTTGAATATACTTTAGAATAAACGAATTAGCATTTACTTATATGCACTCCCATGTTATAGCACCTGCAATTCAATAGAGCCAACACAATAAGTTTAAATATGCTGATAAATGATCGCTGTTGTGATATTAATTCCACACACATGTGCTCAAGGCTTGAGCAAGCAGCGAATATTGTGGCACGGGCGCGACAGTCGAACTAATGTCAAGGCGACTGCAATCAGAGTACGTGGGCGATATAGTTATCTTCACGTGGACACGACTGTTCGTTTTTACTTTCCTTCGAATAAATTTTTTAAAAGAAAAACATGAAAATATATCTGATAGTAAGCACTATGTTCCAATAATATTACTAACTTGAAAATTATTAAAGTTAAATAAAATGTAAATTGTATAATTGAAATTATATAAATCATTTTGTTAATTCGTTAGCTGATCAATCAAAATATTAAGTACAATCTTTATAACATTAAATTTATTGTTACTTTAATGATCTCTTTTCTCTTTTAAAATTATTAAAATGCAGGAAAGCCACAAAACACACGTCCGATTTGAAAAATGCTGGTCATTCTCGAGGACTATATAAAATGACTTCTTGTCAGTAGTAATAATATTACCAGGTCTTGTGATGAACAGTGATACTTTTGTATTGAATTAAGCTTACCAATTCAGCGCTATTACCAATTTAAAGCAGTCTTCCAGCATGGTGGATGTTAACAAATTTCCAGATGATAGTTGCCAGAAGGCACATTCTTTGGAAAGCTATGATCTATGATCAGCAGTGAACCAAAGGTTATTGATGTGATATTAATTTTTATTTGTCTTATCCACTACATTCTATCGTTCACCACAGCCGCGTCTCGGTAATTGAACGGCAATGTAAAAGTGTACGGTGCAGAAAATAAAAAAGCGGCCATAATCGCAGGTCGCACGGCCCCGCCCAGGCGTTGTGTACACTCGCCACGTACCGCTATTGTGCGGCCGAATAAATGCGCCCCATTCAAAGGATCGCAATTCAAAGATGCACTTCCACTGATGTCCGTGAATTAAAAAAATTACATAACATTAAACTATTATATTGTTTTATATTGCATTTATATGTTTGTTCAATTGTCACTTTAACTAAGCCCTAAATGTAAAAGTCTCCGTACATTTTTTAATATCAAATAGACATATTATGCTTCCTCATAAGGTTATAATTACCGCATTGTAGGTGTCCATGGCTGCAGTACTCACTATCAGATAGATTGTGAGTTCACTATCACTTCGATATTATAAAAAAATCTTGGAAAAGAGTAGCGAGCACTGTTCTTTGGATACTTGATGTAAGAGTCTCACAAACTAACCACTTTTCATAGCATAAGACTCGCGCCTGCAATGCGTATCTATAATTGTACAAGCCATGGTAACCAGTTTTTATAAGTCAACTTCAACTTCAGGTTTGTTTTTATTTCCTCTAAGATGAACAGGCGATTGTTAGGGACCGCTTTCTGCAATACTAACTACTCGACGTTAAGCTTCATCGGCGATCAGTGTTAGGCTCTAGCTTCTAAGTGTAAAATGGACAATGTTGCAAAGCCATCAACTGATACGGCTAGTATATGCCTATGTGATTCGTATGGGTAAGCATTATAGGAAGGATGCACATTCATAATTATTTGTTCTTTATATAAGACACCAGAAACCAAGAGCTACAACGGAAGGACTCAACGATTTTGGTATTATCTACAACCAATCCTGGGATATTTAAGAAACTGTGCTACAACAAATGGACTAGCTATTTCACTGCATCGACGCATACTGTCTAATATTTCGCTTCAACATCGGCACCCTACGCGTAGTCAGAACAAGTGAGGATGACATCTTTTGTTTTCGTAAAATAAACACGAATAAAACAATATTATGATAAGGTATATAATCAAATAATTAAACTCTAAAAATATCAATAAAACAATTGAAACTCAAAAATATCAATATTTTTGTTTGTAAAAAATGTTTACTACGTTTTTTATCATATTATTGCATTGACATCCGAATTGGAGCTATATTCAAAATTTCAAGTTTCCAGCTCATCGGGAAGTTAGTTTAAAATCAATACTAAATACTAAATTCCACCCGGAACGACAGACAGACAGACAAGAAAGTGACTCAACAAAAACGTGGTGAAATAACAAGAAGTAAATCCCTATCTAAAAACCAACTTTTGTGATTTTACACAAATCTTGGCTCCAGTTAGGATTTGAACTCAGTATTGTTCAGCCAGATATTTTAACCTAAATAATTGCAAAACGTTACCTAAGGTACCTTAAAACTAATTATTAAAAAAATGTACTTTCTGTTTGTGAGTTTTACCAAGTGTTTGTCCGAAGCCGTTTTAAATTAAAATTCAAAACGAGAGTTGGAAGACATATAATATGTGGAAACACAAAGTTTATTCTTTGTCAAATATCAGTAAATACATGGCACAACTGCAAAGTGAGGACGTATAAAAATTGCGCTGACAGCGTACAAGGTGGCGCCCTCTGAGTATGGCTTATGTTTTTCGATTTGTCAAACGAACGGTAAGACATCCTTTTTGGTTTTTTGAACACGGACAAAGACTTGAATAAGTGCGTCGCTGACTCGGATAAAACAATGGAATTTTACGGTCTTTAATAAGCGTCGAATAAAGTATTAAATTATAAAAATAAATTTTGTGTTTATTATATAATATGCATAAACTATGTTAATTTTAGTTAGTTAAGTCTAATTAGACCTCTTTCGACGGTTCTGTGTGGTGAATGTACCAGTTTCTTCAGTAAATGGACTTCTTATCTGCATGCAATACTGGTTAACGACAAGTGGCTTTACTGACGAGACCAAAATAGTGAAAATGCTGAATTCAAAGTCAACAGCCTGGTGACAAAGATAACAATACTAGTACCAGGGTATTGTCTCTGCGGTCACCAACACATCTGTCAGATGTGTTGGTCACCGTTGGTGAGTAAATATTTGAAGCTGTGCATCTCAGTAACTGAATGCTTGAAAAGGCTTATTATATCCAGCCTTGGTTAATAGGAGGTTGTTAAGAAGTTAAAATTCGAATTGTTGCAAAGTTTACAGAGAATGTAATTATTTCTTTTTGGGCCACACGGACCCTGCGTCGAGTATTACTGCCTATCATCTCACTTAAGCATCGGGTACGAGTAAGTTAGAATAAGTAAGGACAATTTTTATTTTCTGTATGTTTAACTCATTTCCAAAAGGACTTAAAAATGTTTGCTATTTTAGACATCGGTCTTCAGTCACCTTTGCTCAAACTTGATAATCTCCCAAAATAATGTGGGACGGATGTGGGAATCATCTCGTTCATTTGTACAATTTGTAACTGAGTAAATCAAAACAGATTCATCGAATTATAACAACTATGAATCACCTGTAATCCCTAGTTAAAATCCCACGACATTCTCAGCTACTCGTACCGTTCCTATCTAACACTAGCATCTCGGTCGCAGTTAGTTTCACCACAAAAACCATACTAATAGGACAATGCGGAGTTAAAAAATACTAAACTAATTCTGTTTTATTTTTGTAACTGTATTTTTTTTAAATGGATATGTATAAAATATGGGGAAAGACCTACGTACAAGAGTGATCTTGTACGAGCTGATAATGATGATGATGCATGAAGAAGTTTCAACTAAAAGTAGTAATTTGTGCCGTAGACACTTATGTTCAATAGCGAATATCATCGCGGGGAATGTCGCTTTTACGGGTGTGTACCTACTCTACAACCATTGATTGGATAAGATAAATGGAAAGAAATCACAGCATTTTGATGTGCGTTCAACACCCGATAGATAAAGTAAAGATATTATAAATGTATTGAGTGTAAGTTATTTTTAACCGACTTCAAAAAGGAAGAGGTTCTCAATTCTAGTGTAAGTTTTTTTGTATGTATGTTACGCGATATATTCGCAGATTGCGAACCGATTCTAATGGTTATTTTTTTATTAAATAGGTTTTACTTCAAGGGTGGTCCCAAAAATTTTAAGAAAAATTCCGCCCCCAAGGATGGAAAATAGGGGAAAAAATTTCATATTGGACTATTGTTTTAGGAATTTCATATGATAACTTCACAGATAAAGAACCGCTTTTAATGATTCTTTTTTATTAAATAGGTTCTACTTCAAGGGTATATAATATCCATATAAATTTGGAGAAAAAATTCCATCCCTAAGGGTAGCAAATAAATAATTTTTTTTAGGAATTTGAAGTCGGTTTTTACTTTTTGTTAAAAGATATAAAGAATAAAGTAATAAAATAATACACATTACGACAATCGTGTAGTCACCCTATTCAAAGTCGATCGAAAGTCTTACAAATATTCATTGTTAACACTTTAACACGGATCTACGACCAAGATATCAGATTATATGTGTTTAATTTTGTTTGGAATCCTACTGAGCCTTTGTTCGATTTTTTTTGGCTAAAACAATCTTTATATTATACTCCTATAAAATAGTTTTGATGACGGTCCGTTTTATCGAGACCGATACCTACAAACCAGGATCTGATATTTTATATTGAATTAGGATGTCTTTGAAATGATTTTGTCAATATATATTTATCCATTCATTTAAATTATCAAATATAAATTAATTATATGAAGAAATACTATATTAAAAAGAATAAATCAGTACCAAAAATATACTTAAATATTTGGTAATTTTTAACCGACTGCGGAAAACGAAAGAAAATATCTTTAGCTGGTAAGTAAATAATATGAACCTCGGTTTCTATGTCCACCCGTAAGTCCTAATTAACTAATCGACGGATTTGTTCTCAATGGATTTGTCATGATTTCGTGAGTAACATGGGCTATATGACGTCACCATAAAATAAATATGTTGTACAGGAACTGCCAAACTTACGGCCTAAAAATAATAATAACGAAATATACCGTGTATGGTATCTCATGAAAGATATTAATGAGTACAAAATGTTCAAATATAATAAATAATAATAATATAATAAGGTTATCGTGACCGAATTTCGGCCACGGCGGCCAGTCAACACGGATACTACTTTTGTACGTGGTAGAGCCATGCTGCAGCTATATTAGTAGTATAGTCGTAGCACGAATGGGTCGGCTCAACCGGGGAAGGACCACGCTCTCACAGAATACCAGTGTAAAATAACAGCGTAACACTGCAGTGTTTCGTATGGTGAGTGTAGAGAACCGGAGACCGTTTTTACTGGAAAAGACGCATTCCATCTTAGTCCTTACGGGTGACAACGCATCTGCATTTTGATTCTTTTTTGAGGATAGATGTAGATGTCTATGGGTCACAGCAACCACTTACCATCTGGTGGACTGTGTGCTCGTTTGTCACCCTATCCTATAAAAAATACTACCCATCCGCACAGGACAGGATTATAGTGCCCAAGTGTATGCGCAAGCACAGGTGCAGTCTTCATTCCCACTCTCATAGTCCGATGGGACGGTAATTCGACACGACCGGAGAGAGATCGGGCGCAGGGCGAACGTCTTTACGTGCTTTCCGAGGCACTTTCCGAGGGTGAAATACTGCCAACTTCCTTACTCCGGGTACGTAGTACCCGTAATTTATTCTGTGTTCCAGGCTGTTACTGAGAATTTCTTGACAGAAATACCCAATGACTGATTTTGGCCCGACCCGGATTCGAACCCGGGAGCTCATGATCAGCAATCGCGTTTACGATCACTAGACCAATGAAGCAGTCGATCATCCAAATATAAACAATTAATATATTATATAATTATTTCTTATATCAGTCTCATCGAGTTCTTTGTTTTTTATTATTATTATATTAAGCTATGAAACGCTATGAAACTCTACGTTCCTAAGCTCGATAGATCACTTATATACGATACACATCGTCGAAAGTGAAAAGAGGGTGTACGAAAAGAACATAAGGGTGACAAACAAGAACATAGTCCACCTGAAGGTAAGTGGATGCTGTGGCCCATAGACATCTACATTTATCCTCGATTAAGAATCAAAATGAAGTTGGTTTGTCACCCCTGAGGACAGTAAAAAGGGTCTCCGCTTCTGTTCACTCACCATACGAAACATAGCGGAATTAAGTTGCTATTTTAAGCCGGTATTCTATGAGAGCCAGGTCCTAAATTGTTGCATATTATGCGTTCCAAAAACAAAGTCCTATAAAATCAAGATGATCGCACTAAAAATTAACACGTTGTAGAGAAACCAGTAGGTAAACAAAGAAATAATTTTGTTTGCATCAGGTCAAGCACATTTGAACGCACTATTTGCTTTGTTTTATTATGTAAATGGAAGAAAAAAGCCCTCGAAAAATAATAGCAGAGGTCGCAAGATATAAAAAGGGCCACCTCTTTTATTGAAGACGTAAATAAAAAACGCGGGAAAAAAAGGTTTTAAGAGAAAAGGCACACGCGGTTACACAGTCCTATCAAAAAATAAACAAACATAAGTTTCTACTTAGGTGCGTTGTTCGCGGTTCCGTGGAAGACGGGCCGTAAAATTTATGATTCGGTGAAATATTGTCTGTTTCAATATAAATATGTAGGGCCAACGTAATCCACTGTTTATCATGTGGCACTGAATCTTTCCAAAAGAAAAAAGATATCCTAAGTTCTTTTCTCTGTACTGTAAAGTCCTATATAAAAAGATTTAGTGTGTACCCTTGAGCTTATGGAATGACACAATGTTAATGTAGGTTAAGTACATTTCATAGAACGAACAGGATCCAGAATGTAAATATCACTTTGAGATTAATTAATTACGTATCATGGACAATATTTTTTTTATAGCGTGTTTTTTTATAGGTTTTAGTTAGGAATTTTAGTAATTTTAGAAGGTTCCTAGTTTTTAAAATAATTGATTTATGAAAAAATTCAAAAAATTGAAACATGTTTTTTTTTAAATACAATTAGGGTGACAAACGAGCACACAGTCCACCTGATGGTAAGTGGGTACTGTGGCCCATAGACATCTACATTTATCCTCAATTAAGAATCAAAATGCAGATGCGTTGTCACCCCTGAGGACTAAGATGGAATGCCTCGTTTCTAGTAAAAAGGGTCTCCGGTTCTCTACACTCACCATACGAAACACAGCAGCATAAAGCTGCTATTTTACGCTGGTATTCTGTGAGAGAGTGGTCCCGGTCAAGCCGACCCATTCGCGCTACAACCATAATATAGTCGCAGCGTGGCTTTACCACGTAAAAAATCTTCTTTGTAATGCCCATTTGAGTAGTTCCGTTGCATACAGGAGTTTGAAAATAAGTTGATAGGTATATACTATATGTTACAAGAGGTATTTAGCAACAACTTACTCGGATATTAGGGTATTATTATACGTAATTAAGGTCGTAGTTATGTAAGAAGATTCTAAGCCACAAAAAGCTACTTTTTATATTAATTTTTGAAGGCTGGATTTTTTTACCTATTACAAGCTAGGGTTTAACTATTATCACACCTGATGACTGAGCCGTGGTAGCTCAGATGGTTAGCGCTCGCTGTAAATTTCACAGTACGCGAGCAAACCGGGTTCGATCCCCGCCGGCACCAATGAAATTGTTAATTGCAATTTTAAGTGCTGATTTACCACGTGCTCGGCGGTGAAGGAAAACATCGTGAGGAAACCTGCATGTCTGAGAAATTAAAAAAAAATATTTCGAAGACATGTGAAGTACGCCAACACGCATTGGGGCAGCGCGGCGGACACTACCTTGCCCTAAAACCCTCTTAGAAATGAGGGGAGGCCTGTGCGTATATGTATATAGGCTGTAACGTATATAACTTCTTAATTTTAACACCTGATGATGCATTCGAAAATGTTCTGGCTTGGCCATTCGCTATTCAGTGGTTATGCCTTGATACGTATGTAACTTTTTTCACTACGATTTTTGGTGGAGTTGTCTTACTATATTATATGAGAGAGATTAAAATAATAACTTTAAGACGTTTTCAAGCTACTAGACTGGAAAGGATACAGTATCAACATCAATGGCCAGCACATCACTCATCTTCCGATTTGCCGTCGATATAGTAATTATGGCAGAATCGCTGGAGGACCTCAGTACTATGCTCTATGACTTCCATAGTGTCTCACAACGGATTGGTCTTAAAATGAACATGGACAAAACGAAGGTTATGTGTAACGTCCATGTCACACCTATGCCGGTAGTTGTAGGCACTAAGCT
This sequence comes from Parnassius orleans, assembly GCA_029286625.1. NCBI lineage: Eukaryota > Metazoa > Arthropoda > Insecta > Lepidoptera > Papilionidae > Parnassius > Parnassius orleans. The sequence goes on from JAGSMP010000092.1 coordinate 759,745, forward strand.
CAAAGTTCTTGAAAAGTATGTTTATCTAGGATAAATTGTTCGACTAGGCAAGTCCAACTTCGACCGCGAAGTCAATTGACGGATTAAACTCGGCTGGGTAGAGTTCAGGAGAAAACGACACACCTTCTTGTCACGTATACCTCTAAACTTGAAAACAAGGGAATACAACCAGTGCGTTGCCAGTGATGACATATGGATGAGACGTAGTCCTTCACGGTTGGCCGTATGGGGAACCTAAACGTAGCTCAGCGAGCTAGGAATACTTAGAAATAAAAGGAATATTCGCGGTAGAACCAAAGTAACTGACATAGCGCAGTAAGCTGAAGTGGCAAATGAGCCGCCGTTACAGCTCGAAGAACCGAAACCTGATGAGGAAGAAAGGTTTTCGAGTGGCAGCCTCGTACCGGTACGCGAGTGTGGAGCGGCCTCCCGCTAGAAGGGGTATTGACCTGGTAAGAGATGCAGGTTGTCGATGGATGCAGATGGCTCAGGGTCGTGTTTTGTGGCATTTTTATTGGAAAGGCCATGATGGCAATGAAACGAATAACTACTACTGTACTGGAATTACCAATTCGCGAGCTAAGCGTCGCAGTTACGGTAAATTTCAGGCTTCTTAAGTCTAGTTGTAGGTACACTGTTTTTAGAATTATGGCGACTAAATATTTTCTTCTTGTTTTTCAACCCATGGTTACTACCATATATATAGTATATATATATAGTTATAGAATAAAATTCTCTTTACGATACTGATTAAATAGTGCATATAAACTATAAAATTAATGACTGTTGACGGCCAATAGTTTTATAAATTATAATTTTCATATTTACAGAAAACAAAATATTTGAATTAATTAGAAAAAAGATTCAATCTGTGATCTAATTTAGTGTTAATTCAATAGCTATTGCTAAGCAAGTTGTAAGAACCTAAAAATATCGTTTGAAAATTATCTTTAACCTATTATTACGTATTTAACGAAAATGGCTGCCGCCCAAAGCCATTTGCACTGATTACATGTTTAGTGAATGCATTACAACTAATGATAAACGTACTGAAAAAAAGAATAGACGATAATCTTATGATTATAGGAGCCGTGTCGTTGATTATTATAAAACCATTATAAATACATCTACCCTTTAACAGATGCCCTATGAGGTCGCTCATAATGGTCTCTCTTTTCATTATTTATTCTTTGTTGTAAGTTTTTCAATGGGGTTTAAATTCCTATGATAGATTTACACTTAGCTTCCTATTATTCTTTACATTTTGTAAATACAACAGTTTTAAAAACTATTATTAATATTATTAAAGCTTTTGAACATATTAATTAAATGAAGTATGATGAGACAAAGTAGTTCAAGTTACATAGTTAGCCTCATTGTTCATTTATTGAATTAATTAAATACAAATAAAAATAATATATATGGAAATGCATGTTAATCATCACTATACAACATCTAATGTTATTACCGATTCATGGCAATAGCGTGGTAAAGAGTGGGACTTAGCAAACACTTTTATAGAATAAGGGTGACACATTATCCACCTGATGGTAAGTAGATGCAGTGGCCTATAGACATCTAGATCTAGCCTCGATTAAGAATAAAGATGCTGTATGCGGTATGTCATGGAAGGCTTTGTTTCCCGTAAAAAGAGTCTCCAGTTCTCTACACTCACCATGCGAAACACAGCAGCATTAAGGTGCTATTTCACGCTGGTATTTTGTGAGAGTGTGATTATTTCCCAGTCGAGCCGACCCATTCATGCCACAACCATAATATAGCTGCAGCGTGGCTCTATCACGTACCTCATAAACCTAATAATGATAATTTTTATTTTAACTGTTTTTGGTCGTGGATGGCCCAACTGTGGTGTCATAAACCTACAACACTAGAGTGAAAATTAAAGAGAGAGAATTATCGCACTTCCACGATGAGAAAATAGAAGTAAACTCTTTCGAAATTAATTTACGCTTGGGGAAGACATCAAATTTCGTAATAACTCTGTTTAAATTCAACGCCAAATTCGCACAGCAGTTATTGAAAATATTTTTATACTAGAGTATAAAATCCTATGAGATACTGACTGGCTCTTTGGTCTAGTGGTCGTAAGCGCGATTGATGATTATGTGGCTCCAGATTCGAATCACGGGCTGGGCCAGAATAATCAACTACTTGGTTTTTTTGTTAGGAAATTTTTAGTAACTGCCCGGAGTCACGAAGTTGGTCGGGGTTTCACCCCCGTGCCACGGAAATCACGTAAAGCCGTTGGTCTTGCGCGTGCACATTTTTTTTAAAGAATAAGGATGACAAACGAGCACACAACCCACCTGATTGTAAGTGGATATTGTGGTTCACAGACATCTACATCTATCCTCGATTAAGAATGAAAATGCGTTGCCACCCCTGAGGACTAAGAAGTAATGTCTCGTTTCCAGTAATAAGGGTCTCCGGTTCTCTACACTCACCATACGAAACACAGCAGCATTGAGCTGCTATTTTACGCTGGTATTCTGTGAGAGCGTGGTCCTTCCCCGGTCGGGCCGACCCATTCATGCTACAACTATACTACTAATATAGCTGCAGCATAGCTCTACCACGTGTAGACACGTGTAGGTACGTGATAAACTACATAAAGAGTTTCAGTGTGAGTTTACGTGTTTCATTTTTATATATAATATAAGAGTTCAAACAAGCTCACATTCTTTCTGATAGCTACTTTAGCCTACAGACACCTGCACCCAATTTTGAACAAGGCAGGATACAGATACGTCACTCTAAGATGTAATGCTTCAAAGCCTAGCACCAGTAAAACAGCAGTGCTCTAGGGTCGTGAGGTTTGAATGCAACACCGACAAGTGACAAATAATTGCCTACAAATAATTGTAGAGCCGTGGTAGCTCAGATGGTTAGCGCTCCTGTAAGTTTCACAGTATGCGAGCAACCCGGGTTCGATCCCCGCCGGCACCAATGAAATTGTTTATTGCAATTTTAAGTGCTGATTTACCACGTGCTCGACGGTGAAGGAAAACATCGTGAGGAAACCTGCATGTCTGAGAAATCAAAAAAAAAAATATTTCGAAGACGTGAAGTTCGCCAACACGCATTGGGGCAGCGCGGCGGATATTTCCTTGGCCTAAAACCCTCTCAGAAATGAGAGGAGGCCTGTGCATAGCAGTGGGACGTATATAGGCTGTAACTTTACTTTTTTTAAATAATTGTATCGAGTCTGAATGTTTCATCATCATCATCATTACATTCCATCACAAGTCCACTGCTAAACCTAGGCCTTTCTCTCAAGGTATGATTTAAAGCACGGTCCTGAGCTACCTGCATCCATTGACCTCCTGCATCTCTTAGCAGATCTTCACCCCATTTGGTTGGAGACCTGCACGAGGCAGCTATACTCGAGAAACTTTCTTTCCTATCGGTTGTGGATTCTTCGAGCTATATTGCCGACCATTGCCACTTCAGCATACTGATCCGTTGCGCTATGTCAGATGCTTATCCTTGTGCAGTTTATTATTGTGAAATGCCTTACGATGCAGAAAAAATCCTACGGTGGTGGTAACATTATTTTTATACCTACTACTATATACAGCACTAGTATAATGCACTGCTGATTGGTGATCGATGATGACCAACCCAGATAGAGTCCTAAGTAGAAACGGAACCCTTTACCTAGTAAAGATGTTCATGGCGCAAACCTGAGGCGTTAACTTACTTTCATATTATTCTTCGTTCTACTCACTTGCCTTGTCTTTGACACGAACCCAAAGTGTTGTGAACAAACGATTTATAAAAAATCCAGTTGTTCAGAAAAACATAATATTTTGCTTTATATGTCAAGCAGTGGTAGCTCAGTAAATTTCACAGTACGCGAGCAACCCGGGTTCAATCCCCGTCGCAACCAAAGACATTGTTAATTGCGATTTTAATTACTGATTTATCACGTGCTCGGCGGTGAAGGAAAACATCGCGAGGAAACCTGCATGTCTGAGAAATAAGCAAAAAATATTTCGAAGACATGTGAAGTTCGCCGACGCGCATTGGGGTAGCACGGCGGACATTTCCTTACAGCAGTGGGACTTATAAATATAACTGTAACTTTAACTTTTTTAACTTTTGTATATCAATGAGAAAGACGGTTCTAGGTAGATCAACCAACATAATGTAATGTACGTTGTTACCTTTGTAACTGCAAGTTAATTGGTTACTGTCTTTTCTCTAGAGGATATTTTACAGACAATTAAATGATTTCTTAACATCTTATCGCAACTTATCAAGTCTTTAGTAAACCCAAAACACTAGGTATGCATAACAACATAAATGCATAAATTATCGTCGCCGCAATCACGGACGTCCATAAAGCACTCTGCGGTCGCGGGAATGCGCGGACAATCGTTCATTGAGGTACTTATTTATTTTAAATACAATCATCAGGGGGGCCTCCTGCCGGGCCGCTCCCGGGGCGCTGTCGCGGGCCCCCAACCTCGGTCCGCTTTCGGCCCCTTTTAATCAACTGTCATGCGGTCCTTACGATACCATTACATTGTTCGGCTATAAAAATATTTTCAGCCCTATCAGAACTTATTTAGTCAACAGTAAGGTCATATATCGCTTGCCTAGCTAGCTTGATACTTTAGCAAATAAGTACGGTATAGTTCGATCGGCTGTGGACGCCATCTTTATTATTTGATTGCGATGTATTAGATTCGGTTCGAATGACATTCAAAATTCGGTTACTGAATAGACTGGTTCTTGTATATAAAGTAGTAAACTTTCATTTCTATCCATTACACTATAACTATGTTTGTTATGACACATTTGTGATGTCGAAGTTTTGTGTATCAAAAGTGTATTTAATTTTAAATTATGTACGTTTCTTTTTTCGTTATTCACGGTAAATTAAGTAATATGTTGTATATATATGCATGTGTGTTTGTTGAAAATGGTCAGTGTACTAACCAGCTACGAAGTCAATAATTCTAAATTTAAATGCCCAATCGGCGTTGGGTCTAGTTAGTTTTCGTTTGTCTGACACTGCATACAGTATCAATGGGTTGGGTCGAGTCAGTACCACTGTATAGATGCATGCAATTTCGGCGCTGAGATGGCAATGATGTTTTTCAGGTTGATTTTCTACCAGCCGTATTCGAAAATGACCGGGTCTGGCTCTGCTGCGATCGGTCCATCATCATGGAATACTGTTCTCACCGGGGTACTCAAGTATCAGCTCCTTCCAGTTGACCGTATTCAACAGATATCAGCCCGAATCGTTCACGACCAGGTTCTTTTCGATCGATTCGACTTGCGAAGAGACGTTGCATCGCTATGCATATTCTATCACATGTACCACGGGAAGTGCTGGTTGTTCGGATTAATTCCAGCTGTTGAATTTAACATCTTACACTGCGAGATAAAGCGATTGCTTTGCAGCCCTGATTTGGCACAATGTGCCAAAAAAGGGTATTTTTTCCTAAAATAAAAAATCAACTAAAAGGGATACATTTTTCATCGGGGGAATTTGTTCTAGTAGCGTTCGAGCAGGCTATGGATGAGGTGTCTGAGGCGTACTGATTTCGAAAATTGATTAAGACACTTTGTATAGATGCTGGTGGAGAGTTCTTTGAAAATATTTAGTAATTAAAACTATTTACTGTGTATTACCATAGAATTTTTTATTTTCACAAAATTTTCTGAATGGATCAGAATATAGATCATTGTAAATAAATATTTAAAAAAATCCCCCTGGATGTTTTACCTACTGGTATTTCCCAGGCCAGAGGGTTTTTCAGAAGCAATGATGAGAGCATAAATGCCTTTAAATTAGTATTGTTGTAATTAATATTGAATGAAAATTATTACATTATATTACTAAATTTCTCCTATAGTCGTTTCTGCGCACGAATTGGACTGGGTTGTGACGACTGGGACTCCGTGACGGACCGCTTTGGACTCGAAGGCAGAAGAGAAGAGGCTGTGCTCCTCGACACCTAGACGAGAATAGCACCAAATTAACCTACTACTTTTTACTATTCTCATCTATGTATCGAGGAGCTTAAATTTACTAATTTTCGAGTGTTTAGTAAACCCAAAACACTAGGTATGCATAACAACATAAATGCATAAATTATCGTCGCCGCAATCACGGACGTCCATAAAGCACTCTGCGGTCGCGGGAATGCGCGGACAATCGTTCATTGAGGTACTTATTTATTTTAAATACAATCATCAGGGGGGCCTCCTGCCGGGCCGCTCCCGGGGCGCTGTCGCGGGCCCCCAACCTCGGTCCGCTTTCGGCCCCTTTTAATCAACTGTCATGCGGTCCTTACGATACCATTACATTGTCCGGCTATAAAAATATTTTCAGCCCTATCAGAACTTATTTAGTCAACAGTAAGGTCATATATCGCTTGCCTAGCTAGCTTGATACTTTAGCAAATAAGTACGGTATAGTTCGATCGGCTGTGGACGCCATCTTTATTATTTGATTGCGATGTATTAGATTCGGTTCGAATGACATTCAAAATTCGGTTACTGAATAGACTGGTTCTTGTATATAAAGTAGTAAACTTTCATTTCTATCCATTACACTATAACTATGTTTGTTATGACACATTTGTGATGTCGAAGTTTTGTGTATCAAAAGTGTATTTAATTTTAAATTATGTACGTTTCTTTTTTCGTCATTCACGGTAAATTAAGTAATATGTTGTATATATATGCATGTGTGTTTGTTAAAAATGGTCAGTGTATTAACCAGCTACGAAGTCAATAATTCTAAATTTAAATGCCCAATCGGCGTTGGGTCTAGTTGTGTCATGATTATTTTCGTTTGTCTAACACTGCATACAGTATCAATGGGTTGGGTCAAGTCAGTGCCTCTGTATAGACGCATGCAATTTCGTGGCTGATATGGTAATGATGTTTTTCAGGCTGATTTTCTACCAGCCGTATTCGAAACCGGGTCTGGCGCTGCTGCGATCGGTCCATCATCATGGAATACTGTTCTCACCGGGGTACTCAAGTATCAGCTCCTTCCAGTTGACCGTATTCAACAGATATCAGCCCGAATCGTTCACGACCAGGTTCTTTTCGATTGATTCGACTTGCGAAGAGACGTTGCATCGCTATGCATATTCTATCGCATGTACCACGGGAGTGCTGGTTGTTCGGATTAATTCCAGCTGTTGAATTTAACATCTTACACTGCGAGATAAAGCGATTGCTTTGCAGCCCTGATTTGGCACAATGTGCCACAATGTGCCAAAAAAGGGTATTTTTTTCCCAAAATAAAAAATCAACTAAAAGGGATACAGTTTTCATCGGTGGAATTTGTTCTAATAGCGTTCGAGCAGGCTATGGAAGAGGTGTCTGAGGCGAACTGATTTCGAAAATTGATTAAGACACTTTGTACAGATGCTGGTGGAGAGTTCTTTGAAAATATTTAGTAATTAAAACTATTTACTGTGTATTACCATAGAATTTTTTATTTTCACGAAATTTTCTGAATGGATCAGAATACAGATCATTGTAAATGAATATTTTAAAAAATCCCCCTGGATGTTTTACCTACTGGTTCTTCCCAGGCCAGAGGGTTTTTCAGAACCAATGATGAGAGCATAAATGCCTTTAAATTAGTATTGTTGTAATCAATATTGAATGAAAATTATTACATTATATTACTAAATTTATCCTATAGTCGTTTCTGTGCACGAATTGGACTGGGTTGTGACGACTGGGACTCCGTGACGGACCGCTTTGAACTCGAAGGCAGAAGAGAAGAGGCTGTGCTCCGACGAGTATAGCACAAAATTATCCTACTACTTTTTTACTATTCTCATCTATGTATCGAGGAGCTTAAATTTACTAATTTTCGAGTGTTTTTTGCAGCATGATCCATGGTCATGGGTCCTCCACCATGTCATTTGGATGCAAGGATAAAAAACGTAATTTCCTACGATTTTTCTTTTCGTTCTTCATATTCATATTCATATTATTTATTGCATCCATAATGTTACAGCTAAGGTGTTGAGAACATTTTAAGTTTTAACTTAAAACTATGAGATTATTATGGACCCTGCAGGGCACGGCAATTAACAGAGAGGAGGACCATTATAATGAAACCATAATGAAAATACACTATGTTATATTGCAACTGTAGGTATTTTTGAAATGAAAATAGAATTGAAATACTAGATAGGTCTTTAAAATTTACCATTTAAGTATTCGTTTAGTGTGTAGTAGTGTTTACAAATTAAAAAATCCTTTAGTTTATTTATGAAAATAGTTTCATTTTCTATATTTTTTACCGAGTCTGGGAGTTTGTTAAAAATTTTGATGGGCATGAGGAAGGGACCTGATGAATGTAGTTTAAGGCGAGATATGGGGAGAGTCAGTTTTTCTTTATCGCATAATTGGTATCTGGTATTGCTTTCTCCTCGTTTGATATAAAATTCTGGGTATTTTTTTAATGAATTTGCAGATTTCCAAAATGTATATGCACGGTAAGGTGAGTATTTTATGTTTGACGAAGTATGATTTTTTTTTTTATATAGGATAGGGTGACAAACGAGCACACAGTCAACCTGATGGTAAGTGGTTGCTGTGACCCATAGACATCTACACCTATCTTCAATAAAGAATCAAAATGCAGATGCGTTGTCACCCGTGAGGACTAAGATGGAATGCCTCTTTTCCAGTAAAAAGGGTCTCCGGTTCTCTACACTCACCATACGAAACACAGCAGTGTTAAGCTGCTATTTTACGCTGGTATTCTGTGAGAGCGTGGTCCTTCCCCGGTCGAGCCGACCCATTCGTACTACAACTATACTACTAATATAGCTGCAGCATGGCTCTACCACGTAAAAATGCAATGAAATGCAGCTATCAGTATTTTGTATGTTAAATATTATTCGAATTAGTTTTTTTTGTAGGGTTAAAAGATCAGAAACGTCCGTGCTATTTCCCCACATGATAACCCTTCATTATTACGAAGTGAATATTCTACGCTTCTCTACTGTATTTAATAATAATAAGTACCCATCATAATATTCACACATCGGAATCCATAACTGGCCGTCAAGCTTGCCGCGTTGATCTGACGAATTTGTTATGGTCCGAAATAATGTATACTACACATGGGCATATAATTGCTGCAATCATAGTAATTAATAAATATTTTATAACGCTGAAATATATATACTGCTACTATAAAAACATATTAATATGTAGTGTACCATGTTTATTCGAATTCTGTTTACGATCACTTTAATTTAGGATTAATTTAGAAGGTAAAGTGCATCGTGTAGTGCCGGTGTACGAATATCTACTACACCATATCGTTCAGTGGATATCGTAACAGGCGCGGAGGGAAACAAACCAAGAGTGCTGAGTGAGAATCAACTGGCAACAATGGCAAATATGAGGCAATCCATAAATTATCCATCCAAAAGTCTACTGCTGGGCATAGGGAAGAACATAAAGTTTGTAATAGATTAGATGGATGGAGTACAAATAAAAATTATCAAATTTATTTTTTAAATTATCAAACTTAGATTATAGAGAAAAGGTTAGTAGGCCTTTTGTTTATTTACCTATATAATTTATTCTTGCGATTGTTGTCACTAGGTGAAACTTCATCTTCGTTTTTGTGATTTGGAGATGCACTTGTACTTGTTTCGCAATATTTATTTAAAATTATTAATTTATTGACTATAAAATACCGACCGGTTTTGCCTCACGGCATCATCATCATGTTTTGTTTATTATGTGTTATCAAATAACCCAATAATCTTTTGTTTTACATAACTGCCACTTGCCATAGCTGCTACGCTTGGCAGGGGGATTGGCAACCACAATTGTTTTATTATTTTAGTTAGTAGATTTTAGTTGTTAAGAAAATTCTATGACGGATTCTTTTACTTTGCTACTACACGGTCTTTAAATATTTATTACCTATTGTAAAATATTGTTTTGAAAGATAGTTATGAGTTGAAATACATTAAGCATTCATATTTATAACATAACGTGACAAAGACCACGACTATAATTTGAATCTGTGTAATGTTCGGTTCGACAAATTATGTGCGGCAGTGTGTCAGGTGCGTTAGCCATTTATTTTTTCATGTCCTAAACGGGCCATAAGTAAGGCATTGTGAGGCGAATGGTAACAATAGGTACCATAATGGACGACCATCGATACTCTTTCTTTGCTGGAATTTAATTGTGTGATGAAGTGCGGTTACGACATTTTTACACACGACCCGAATGTGTTACAAGAACAAAAATAAATGCGCGGCCTTAGGGAAGGGTATTTACGTCATACGAATGTTTAAATGGTGATTTCAGTTAAAACAAAATTTGCAAAATGAGTAATATATTCTTCATCAGCCCTTCTTAATCGGATTTTATGGGACTTTTCAAGAATCTACCAACTGGCAATTAAAACATTTTTTTTATAGGATAAGGGTGACAAACGAGCACACAGTCCATCATGGTAAGTGGTTGCTGTGGGCCATAAACAATCTACATCTATCTTCGATTACGCAGATGCAGATGCTTTGTCACCCGTGAGGACTAAGATGGAATCCCTCGTTTCCAGTAAAAGGTACTCCGTTTCTCTCCACTCACCATACGAAACACAGCAGTGTTAAGCTGCTATTTTACGCTGGTATTCTGTGAGAGCGTGGTCCTTCCCGGTCAAGAGAAAACAAAATTAAAATGACCTGGAGAATAATAAATAGTGAAACGGGCAAGGTCAAACCGCGCAACTCGGATTTTCAATTGAATATTAACAACAGTTTAACTCGATCTGATCAAGAAGTTGCTATGGCTTTTGAGAAACATTTTACTGATGTTCCTTTTGACAACAAAATCATTAAATTCTTCTCCTACTGTCGCCGAATCATTGCTTAAACAAAATGTAAAGGCTTGTTCAAATACTTTTAAATTCCATAGAGTATTGCCAAAAGATATCGTTAAATATTTTAAAACAATTGCACATATTCACGAATTAGGGCAGATGGGTTGGGTAGTTTAATTCGGTGATGTTGTATCCCTACACTGAAGATGCTGATCTTCATTAACACTCTTTGATTTAAACGGCGACGGGAGCAGCGTCAAAAGTGTCAGACGTCTTGTACTACAATCGCCAATTCGCCTGACAAGTGTGGCGGTTAAAGCAAATGCTCCCAACGAGAGAAGGTCTTGCCCAGCTGTGGATTTTTGCTGACTGTTTAATAAGAAGTGATCGATGAATGTAAATATTTCTATCGCGGTTACTTTTGTCATGTCTCTGTCATCAGTATTCGCACTGAATGTTAAAAAGTCTTTAATGAAAGTTTTTTTTTAAATAATAATTGAATGTTTTAAGAAATGGGCAATGGAAAAGATGGATAATTCTCCGTATTTTGGACACCGTATCATTCATCAGAATGTATCTTGTTAGTACTACTTTCTAGACTTTGTGCAAATATACCTACCTATACATATAATTCGATTGTATTGAGGTTTATCATGTCTAGTGAAAAAAAAAATGGATACTTCCGTTATCAGTGGCGAATAACAAGCAGGGGTCTTATTGCACTTACGGTTACATTAGAACACATAAGAAATCCACCTGTAGTATATCATAATATATATGTATATATAAAGGAATCAGAAGGATATTATGAGTTCATAAGATTCATACCCTATAAGAGGGTTAACATCCGAGATACGAAGCATTTCTAGTCTCTCGACCCATTCCTGCTTGTCCAATAGTGATGCAAGCCAAGGTTTGTACCTCCTCCATACTACGACAGCAAGGGTAGGAGTGGTGCGGAATTGAAGTGACTTCAGTAGTAGTAATTTTTGATAATTTATAGTTATATCGTTAAAGCCTAAAAGTCCACTGTTGAACATAGGCTTCCCACATAGACTGCCTCATAGGGGGGATATTTGTCATAGTTGCCACACTAGGCAGGCGGTTTGGCAATCGCAGATTTTTTACTTTTTTAGTTGTTATTAGGAAGACGCTGCTGCCTATCTCCTGGTATGTTTCCCTCTGTCGCCTTTTAAGATACCCACGGGACGATATGGGATAGTGGATATTCTTACACCACCATTAGACGATAATTATATAGTTATAAACAAGTATATAGTTGTAGACAATGTATAGTTGAAATCGATTAAAATGCGATAAACTAAACTTTATATTTTTAACCGACTTCAAAAAAAGGACGAGGTTCACAATTCGACTGTATTAATTACCTCAGAACTTTTTTCTAGGTAAACCGATTTTGATGATTCTTTTTTATTTGAAAGCTGGTGGTTCTCATGTGGTCTAATATAAATTTGATCAAGAACTGACCAGTAGTTTTTGAGTTGTCCTTAATAATGCGTATTTAATTGACTTCGACTACATTGATGATGTTCTCATTTTATTTTGTATTGAAGTCGGTTCTACAACATTTCTAATTTTACCACTTCTTAGCTATGCTGTAACCAGATGAGGATTTGTAAATGTGGTTACTTGAACAGAATATCTACGTAATGTGGCAGGAAAGTGCTATGTTTGGTATAGTAAATTTCGAATGGAAAACGAAAAATCAGAACCTTTATTGCTGAAAAGTGAAAACTATCAATCCCATTAGTGTTCATGGGTCGCAACGCGCACTCGCGCACCCAATAAATTCTAAAAAGCAAGTAGTGTTGCCTACAGAAACTTTACCTATTTGTTTTTATACCATATAAGAATTATTTTATTTAGCTTAATCTGAAATCAGGCAATATAAAGCGATTATTTTCATTCATCTTAATAAATTATTGGTCTTATTAATTAATTACAAATTAGTTTCCGCGCGCAGCAGACACTTGAAGATGTACGTCTTAATTTCTTTACAAAATGTCAAAGTTCTTTGACTTTTGTGGTAAGGTAATAAGGTTTAAATTACGGTGTAATTTGTGGTAAAATTGATCGCGCTAAAAGCTCGCTCATTACACGATTACCACCCGCTAAGTCGATAACTTGATATTCATTTAAGTATAATAAAGTGTTGCAAATTATTTCATTACGGGGCCTTAAGAGGTTATAACAGTTCGGTTTGATTTTCATTGCCGCTATCACCAGTGTAGTGAGGATGGCACACTTATTTGTTCCATTGCTTGCACGTTTTAAAATTGCTGCACTGATTTCTTTGGTACGTTTATTTGTTGCGAGCAAACGAACATTTATATTCTGTAAACTGTTTACATTGTTATCTATACCAATATTAAAAAAGATTGTAGCCAGGAAAAATATATTAACTGTAAATTATTACGGTTACAACGGTTGACAACCACTCTTCTTATAAATCACACATTAATTGGGTCACTGAGTATTTGATACTCTGTTAGAGATTGTGTAAGTAAATAAGTGTCTATTTATTACTAGAAATAGTAGACGATAGTAATAATTTATTTTTAAAATACTTTTTTTTTCATATTATGTCGCAGCAACCACAGCAACAGGTCACTGATCTATTATTTGTGGTGGCAACATAAAAACCAGCCTATAATAATTCCTGGAATAGTCTATGAAACATAAAAAAAAAAAAACTATCGAAAATTTTCTTATAAAGGAAGGCAATGTTACCCTATGAAATTGCAATTGTTAACACATCATTGATTGATGGGTTAACAATTGCATATCAATCACTTAAAGGCTAAGTATGGCCATTCAGCGAGAAAACGCTTTTTAATATTGTACATATTTCAATGTTAAGTAAATAAATTAATAATTATAAAAAGTCAATTACAATCAAGCATTTTACATTTTAAGATGCTTAAAATGTATATTATATAAGTTTATTTTATGTACAACGTAATTGTTATAAATTATATATTGAAAACTTATTTTGTGCTATAGTAAAAAAAAATGTTCGGTGTAAGTGAAAGGTGAATAATACAAGAACAAATTTCATATTACGAACGTGGCGTTTTATTTGATTTTATTGTTAAGGCATGTTGCATTTTTTACATTTTGCTTAAACAATAAATGAGATGGAGATATGTTACGAAAAATGTGTTCCTAAAAAGGTGAGGTATAAAAACTAAGAATCAAACATTTTAAATAAGTATAATTTTATCATCAGTTAATAATAAAAACTAAACTTTCAGCTTTGTGTACTTTTTACATTTGATAACTAAAATAACAACCAACTTAAACTAAATTCATTTTCCTCAAAATACGTATGAGGACGATTATTATAGCGTGATTGATAATTATGTCATTTCGTCAATTATGATATTAGGTCATTTCAATTGGTTCAAACTGCTGAATAAAAATAGAAATTCACTATTTATTACTGTTTATTTCAAATATTTGTTAATAATATTTGCGAGTATTTCTCTAAAGCTACCTATCACCTACTAGTCTTTGTTATACGCACTCCACGAAAAAATCATCCTTATTACATATTAAGCGCTGAGAGAATTACAAGATCCTCTTGGACTCCGTCATTTTAAATTGTTATTTACGATGTCGATGGGAATTTTGGGTACGATACAGGACACGCATTTCTATATTAATTACGTAATTAAAAGAAAATTATGGGCTTGCTTTAAAAATTCAATTAATTTTGGGTTTTCTTATTTTTTTATTGAGTTTAAACAAATGAATAAATGAATATTAATTAGTTGTGCTGGCATCTGTGATACACTGTAATATTTTAAAATTAATTATGCATAACATATGGTTAATTAGCTGATTTGAATAATATTTTACGTATTTGATGTTGTAAATAATCAATAATTAAGTGATAACAGCTGGCAGTCAAGATTTATAAAAGCGTCATCTATTTTGAATTAAAACCTAAGCAAGTTTTCTAAAATGATTATTTAAGCGATTTGTCATCATTTTATTTTAAAGTTTAATACTTAATCATTAATAAAAAAGAACACAGAGGCATAACTTTTCTGTTTTATTAATATAGTCGTATTGGTTATAACCTATGATGTTATTATTATTTTTAAACAGATATGTTATTACAATATCAGTCAATTTCTAGACTACTAGATTAGATAAGATTACTATAATTCCAAAGACTTAAATTCCTATCAATTTGCATTATTGCAAACTTTTCAGTTCCGATATATGTCAGATAAAGAGTATAGTAAAGTAAAATTACAGCCTATATACGCCCCACTCCTAACCACAGTCCTCTCATTTCTATGACGGCTTAGGGCAAGGAAGAGTCCACCACGTTTTCCAATGCATTTTTGCGGAATTCACTGGTTTCCTCCACCGCCGAGCACGTGGTAAATCAGCACTTAAAATTGCAATTACCAATATAATTGGTGGCGGCGGGAATCGAACCCGGGTTGCTCGCGTACTGTGAAATTTTAAGTTATCGCTTATCTCCTGAGTTACCACGGCTCTATCATCATCTAAGATATAGAATATCTTGTAAGCAGTCTATGTTGCAAAGTGTCTATTACGCGATCGCTTATTCCTATTGTCAAGAGTAGCGGTAACTATGATTGCTCCACCAAATCTTACACTAACAAAATTACATAGACTTTTTTATATTAATTAATAGAATACAATATATTTCTATATAAGTACGGATGCAGATACAGAGCCGTGGTAGCTCAGATGGTTAGCGCTCGCTGTAAATTTCACAGTACGCGAGCAAACCGGGTTCGATCGCCGCCGCAACCAAAGAAATTGTTAATTGCAATTTTAAGTGCTGATTTACCACGTGCTCAGTGGTGAAGAAACCTGCATATCTGAGAAATAAGAAAATAAATATTTCGTAGACATGTGAAATTCGCCAACACGCATTGGGGCAGCGCGGCGGACACTTCCTTGCCCTAAAACCCTTTCAGATATGAAGGGAGGCCTGTGCCCAGCAGTGGGACGTGTATAGGCTGTAACTTTACTTTACTCTTACGGATGCAGTGGCACAGACAAACAATCACGATGATGTTTTTGTATAAATATTGGAATTCAAAATAATGTCTGATAGCTTAGCACGCCAATCAGAGTCATGTGAACATGGATACATAACAATTTCTAAGGGACTGTTTTATCCAAATAAGGGGGCAATAATGCAAGCTATTATTTACCATAAAGGGTGCCCATATACTAATGAACGGAGAGCCCAAATTTAACCATTTTTTTTAAGAGGTTACCTCACACTAGGAGTTCAATAACAAAAATCAATAGGGATCCTCGTTATAGTATATGAAATTTTATTTAATACTATGCATCTCAATCTATTATTCACATTTCTATTAAGCGAGAAGACTCACCGACGCACAGACCAACGGACGGCAGTCCATATATTATTTCAATTACATTTTTTGTTATGTAATCTAAAGTGAATCAATTAGAAAATAAACTAATCTTATAATTCAATGTCTATAATTATTGTAACGTTAATAATAATATGGATTTGATGTCTAGCTAAAAGTATAAGAACGACTTTATGTAGCGAAATTGAGGTATGGCCACATATCGAGAGTAGAGCACTCCCTCACGTTGTGAGTCGCGCAATAATAAAACTGCGTTTTTTTTTTTCGAATAAGGGTGACAAACGAACACATAGTTCACATGATGGTAAGTCGATACTGTGGCCCATAGAAATCCACATTTATCGTCGATTACGAATCAAATGCAGATGTGTTGTCACCCTTGAGGACTAAGATGGAATGCCTCGTTTCCAGTAAATAGGCTCTCCGGTTCTCTACACTCACCATACAATACACAGCAGCATTAAGCTGCTATTTTACGCTGGTAGCGTGGTTAACGCCCCGGTCGCGCCGACCCATTCGTGCTACAACCTTATTATAGCTGCAGCGTGGTCTACCACGTATAAGGTTGCCGCGCCTGCCAAGCGTGGCAACTAGTGCAAATATCCCCCCTATAAAGCAATCTATGGGAGGCATATGTTCAGCTGTGAACTTTACAGGCTGTATTGAATGAATCAAATATTTATGTTTGTGATAAACGTGTTGTTATAAATGTTTCTTGAACGTTAAAATGTTGAACGACTTAAATTATATTTTACATGTTACATAACATTATTTGCAAAATACTTTGACAGCATTTCATTTTATAAATAGATTAACCACATCTCATCAATCTCATCTTGAAATAAATTTTTCAAATTATACCTCTAGTATCTTTACAGCTCTTATAGGGCGCAGTAAACCATCAGGTTTGAAGGTAGTCCAATAAAATTAGGACATTTTAATTATCTCCCTATTTTGTCGGCCTATATGTTAATTAGTGGCAATGGACGGTGGTCTAATTCTTTATAAATAAAGATCTTAATTAAGAAGGCACTTCGGATGCTATTGGGCCCATAAAGCGATAAAGCCTGACTGCCTACTTAAACCTTTTCAGAATAATAAGACACCTAAAGACGGTTTAAATGAGTTCCCAATTAATGAGGACGAGATAACCAGGAGTTTTTGCATGGCCATTTAAAAAGGGCTGTGCTGTTAAAGTATTTTGGTCGTATACTTCTTTGTCAATCATAGCTTTTAATTAAAATTTATATGTGTCGCAGTAAGATGGTTGTAGTGGTGATATAATTATAGTTAGGGTTATAGCTATATACCGCAATATGGTTATATGACAGCGGTTCCTAACTGTCTTACTAGGAATAAAGCTATGATACGAGCACGATCTAGTAATCTAACTATCTTACTAGACTAATTTAGGGAAATAATTATAAGTAGGTACATGTTACAGTCAAAACTCATAACTGGTCAAGACCACTTTTGACTGCAAAATTAGGTAAAAGTAGTCTTGACTAAGGACGTTGATCAATACTAACTATCCCTAGGAAATTATCCCTAGGGATATAACTATATCATGGCTTCAACCATCTTACTGCGATATATGTACAATAGGTAATGTTTAAATTCATCAACAAGAATCTAATAAAACACATTCACAAGTCCACTGTTGAACAAAGGCCACCCCCAAAGAATGCCACAAAGCACGGTTCTGAGCCACCTGTATCCGTCGACTTCCTGCATGTCTTACCAGGTCGTCACTCCATCAAGAGAGGAGCCGCCCCACAATTCGCTTACCGGTACGAGGCTGCCACTCGAGAACCTTGCTTCCCAATCAGTTGTCGGTTCTTCAAGCTATATGGCCAGCCCATTGCCACTTCATCTTACTAATCCGTTGGGCTATGTCGGTCACTCTAGTTCTACTGTGGATATCCTAATTTCTTAGTAGTTCAGAGAAACCCCGAACATAGCCCTCTCCATAGCTCGCTGAGCGACCTTGAACTTCCTCATACGGCCAGCAGTGAAAGACCACATCTCAGATTCATAAGTTATCACTGGCAACACGCACTGGTTGTACAATCTTGTTTTCAAGCTTTGAGGTATACCTGATGAGAAGATGTGTCGTAATTTCCCGAACGCTGCCCAGCCGAGTTGAATCCGTCGACTGATCTCTCGGTCAAGTTGGACTTACCTAGTCGGACTATTTGTCCCACGTAAACATACGGATCATCGTCAACAACTTCGAGCTTAGTGCTCCCAACAACTACCGGCACAGGTGTGACATGGACGTTACACGTGATCGTTGTTTTGTCCAGGTTCATCTTAAGACATATCCGTTGGGAGGCACTATTGAGGTCATTGAGAATAGTGCTTAGATCCTCCAGCGTTTCTCGCCATTGTTATTA
The DNA here is from genome assembly GCA_029286625.1 of Parnassius orleans. Taxonomy (NCBI): domain Eukaryota; kingdom Metazoa; phylum Arthropoda; class Insecta; order Lepidoptera; family Papilionidae; genus Parnassius; species Parnassius orleans. The sequence goes on from JAGSMP010000092.1 coordinate 778,419, forward strand.
ATACCGTATCCTTTCCAGTCCAGTAGTTTGAAAACGCCTTTCAATGCAGCGGTGAAGAATTTCAGGGATATAATAATAATAATAATATTGCCAGCCTCAATGGAGACCAGCCATCGGCGCTGGACAGGATTATAGTGCCCAAGTGTATGCGCAAGCACAAGTGCACTCTCTATTCCTCACTCTCATAGTCCGATGGGACGGTAAACCGACACGACCGGAGAGAGATCAGGCGCAGGACCAACGGCTTAACGTGCTTTCCGAGGCACGGGGGTGAGACACTGCCAACTTCCTAACTCCGGGCAACTGAGAATTTCTTGGTGGAAAAGCTCAATAACTGATTTTTGCCCGACCCGGGATTCGAACCCAGGACCTCATGATCAGCAGTCGCACTACTACAACCGGGTCTAGTGGTTGCGGGAGATATAAAGTCACCCTGTCTTACACCTCTCTGCAAATGGATAGGTTTGGTACTCTGGTTCTGTACTCGGATAGCCATCGTAGCCGTACTGTACAAACATTTCAGCACTTCGATAGTAAGCTTGGCACCGCTAAAGGGACTGCAGCACCGCTCAAATTTCGACGGAATAAAAGGCTTTCTCATAGTCCACATACGCAAGAAAAAGTGGCAGATTGTACAATTTGCTGAAGGGTATGTGGTTCAAAGCCTTTTCGGAAAGTGGCTTGTTCGGGAGGCTGGAAGTCGACAAGTCTGCGTGCGAGCCGATTCGTAATGACTCTCAAAAACAGCACGTAGACGCGAATGAAGAGAACGTTGTCGCCCTTATTGAAGAACAAGACCACCGCACTTCTGCTCCACGCCAGCCACGCAGAGTGCCACCATGGAGGATGGAATTAAGGAGCTTCTGAAGGACTTCAAGTGCTGGTTTTCTACCCGCTTTCAGAAGCTCCGCTGTAATTCCATCCTCGCCCGGGGACTTGCCGTTTTTAAGGTTCTGGAGAGCCATCCTAATTTCGCTCAGACTGACGTCGTCGACGTCGTCTAATCGTCGGGGCTCGACTAGGTCCACTTTCTGTGAGGCCGCTTCTGAAAGAAAGAATTCATTATAAAGAATCCCTCTTTTTCCATGAAGTCGGCCAGCTGCTGGCCACTTGGGTTCTGTTGCCCTATCCCAAATTACCGTACCTTCAGCTCGCCGTTCTCTCTTATGCCTAGTTATGCGTTGAAGTCTCCATTAACACCGTATAGTGGGTTTGGAGGAACGCATGGCTCTAGATATATCCTCATACATTTCCTCCACTTCCTCATCGAGATGTGCTGAGGTTGGTGGGTAAAACTGTATAACCTTCAGCGAATACAGTTTAGTGATTCTGAGTATAAGGTACGCAACCAAAAAGAGTAATTTTTCTGTAAGTATTCTCTGGCTGTGCGAGTGAGTTGTCGTTGTCACCCCTTGGTGCTTGGCACCCGGGGCGTACCGCCCCCCCTTTACGCCGCCACTGTCCTAAAATCATCGGAAAATAATAAAAATCTGCGGTTGACAACCGGTCTGCAAACGTGGCAACAATGACCAAATCCCCTTCCATGAGGCAATCTATTTTGATAGGGTTTAGTGAATGAACAAATAAATAAATGAATCTAAGTATTTCGGCTTATTAAAAAATATCGCATTGAGGCGGTGAAAATAGAGCCTTCACAATATTTGAAAGACTTTTTGCTTATTTTATGATAGGAACTTAAAATGACCGGAAACTTCGCAAGAACAGCGCCCTAATCCACACAAGCACCAATACGCCGATTACCGACACTAGGCGGATAAGGACTTATTTAACATTCAAGAAAGAGACAAACCGACAGACATTCGAGCGCCTGTCACCAAATATAACGCTCTGTTTGTAGTTCAAACAACTGATAAGATAACCTTTAGGTAAAGCCGACACAATGGGCCTTGGAGTGGTGTCAATATTTGTCGTATGAATACCTTTCAGTGCGCTTAGCGCGTGCTGCAAATGAGTTGCAGTCACACCGAAGCGTTTCAATTACGGTTCGTTTTTCAGCTTCTTCATTGATATCTTGCCGACTTCGATATTATTATTATAATATTCATAAACTGACTGTAAGTACGCGGCCACGCGTTTCTGCGGCTCAAAATTTATTACAAGGTATATAAAGGTGCGCGCGTATTCGAATGCTACGTTGTGTCAAAATTTCAAAGCAATCGGTGAAAAACTTTTGGAGATTTAAGATTTTGTACAAATGAATATTAAAATTTTATTTTAAATATATAAGAGAATTGTAAGTAGTTGCGTTATGGTTGCTTCAATTAGATATCCGTAAAAAAGAGATTTGAACGAAAATTTTAATTAACGGTAATGTAATTGCTATTTTCACCTTTTGGTTGAATTTCATATAAACTGTAGATAATGGCACTGGTACTAGTTTGTCCCGTCAAATATATATACAGCATATAAGTAAGTTTGTATATCTTATAAGTATTATAATATAATTTGAAAAGCCATGAAATAGTAACTAGAGGCATGTTTAGACTTCAACCTCACAGATTGTAAGTTACCTTTACATAATTCCGGGTCGAGCCAGAATCAGTTATTGGGTTGTTTTGTTAAGAATTTTTTTGTAGCAGCTCGAGATCAGGAAGAAGTTGGCGGTAGTTCATCCCCGTGCTTCGGAGAGCACGTTAAGCCGTTGTTCCTGCGCCTCTCTCTCCAGCCGTGTCGGATAACCGTCCCATCGGACTTTGAGAGTGAGGAATAGAGAGTGCACTTGTGTTTGCTCATACACTCGGGCATTATAATCCTCTCCTGCGCAGATGGCTGGTCTATGTTGAGACTGGTCGCCGTGACCGAAACTCAGTCTTTTAGGACACGTTATTATTATAATTATACAATTTTTCTTCTTCTTTTTCAGGCCTGAGTGTCTACGATTGCAGTAAGGATATGCCTCAATTGTTGGCCCTTGGCATTCGGATGGAAGATCGCAGTACCAGACGTCTTCCACCTTTAATGCCGCTTCCCGTCACCGGTCTGAGTATTTCACATATGACGAAGACGAGATATACTGCCATCTATCGGAAGTTATAAGATCTTTCTGGCCTTTCCTATAGCCGCTTCTTATGACACCCACGGGACGAAATATTGTGATTAATTCCATACACCCCCACCACATGGCAAATACTTATAGAATGAAAATTTAAGTATTTATGATATTTTTATGAATAAAAAGTATTAGGTATGTAAATAGTTTCATTAATCAACTGCTTTTTATTTAGAACACGCCTTTTTCAATAAGAAATTTATTTTCATTACACTAGCACTAATTATTTCAAAGCTTCGTTTCCTGAACAAAATTTTCTCCTTAGTCGTAAGTTTTCTCATAACTGAAATCAATATTTCTTATGTTTCTTGAGAGCATCTATCAACTGATTGACATTGGATTTTCTTAAGTTGGAAAAATTTGCCACCACCGCCACGCTTGGCTTTAGAATTGGTGATATCAGTTTTAATGATGTCTTCCTGGCCAGTTTCGACCATAACTCCGAATAATCGGAAGCTATTAAATACGCAAGAGATAAAATGACGTTGGCAATTAGTCGTCCTACTTAATTAAGTTCTTTGTAAGCTAAGATACGATGTCAACACTACTAGATCTATAATCAAATAATTTGTTTATTTGCGCAAACGTTGAATCAAACTAAGATTCAAACCCACAGCGTAGTAACTACGAGTAGGTACGTTGACAGTACCATAGCGCACATTAATTTAACGTCACCACTCTGTTTTAGATTTGGTAATGTCTAAGATATATTTTACATCATCTGTTCACTGTTAAAACGGTCATTAATGCATACTAGTGGTTGAAATTCGACCGAAATTTATTAAATGTTTATATTTATTAATACACAAATTGAAACATAAATGGTTTTTGCCTTGACGTAAACTCCATAGACCAATAAAAAGAAATATTTGGAATCACACAAAATATTTATACGTGGTAGAGCCATGCTGCAGCTATATTAGTAGTATAGTTGTAGTACGAATGGGTCGGCTCGACCGGGGAAGGACCACGCTCTCACAGAATACCAGCGTAAAATAGCAGCTTAACACTGCTGTGTTTCGTATGGTCAGTGTAGAGAACCGGAGACCCTTTTTACTGGAAAAGAGGCATTTCATCTTAGTCCTCACGGGTGACAACGCATCTGCATTTTGATTCTTTATTGAAGATAGATGTAGATGTCTATGGTTCATAGCAACCGCTTACCATCAGGTGGACTGTGTGCTCGTTTGTCACCCTATCCTATAAAAAAAAATTCACAGCTCATTAAGTCAATCTTTCAGTAATTATTTGTTGGCAACATTTTAAAAATTTTTTGGCAGCAATCTCTACGCATAGTGGTTATACTCTGATCTCTATTATGTATGACTGTTTAACCACAGACCATTATGTGACCATTGGCAGTATGAATGTAAACAACTTATATTTTATTTAAACTACTTGCAATATACATTATAAATAAATTTTAGCTTTCTGCATTGCTACTCCATATAAACTTTAACTATGTCAAATCTCATACCTGCTCCTTTGTGCGCGCAATATTCCTAAAAAGGGGTAAAAACTAATCCCTTTACGTATTAATATATAGATATGAAAAGAAATATTTAGAGTTATTTTTCAAAGAGTAACCAAATTTTAAACTTTAGTTAAAATATATAAGTAATGAGATTTTGGAAAATACGAGTAAATTAGGCTTCTACTTTTATTTGAAATTAACCCATATTGAATATGATTTATGGGCAACAAATACGCGTACGCGCGCTTCTCTATGTGCTATGTAGTAAAATAATAAGCGTTAGATATTTTTGAATGACAATCAGTTAAAGTCATTACCACGCACTTTTAATTTAAAAGATAAAAAGGACGGAATGTTAAGTTTTGTTTTAGTTAATTTTTCTTCACCATTTGCCTATATTACTTATTCCGAACCTTCTCTGCAAATATGGCCGGTTATTCCAAAATAACCCTGTATAATCATTTTATTGGCAATAAGATATATTTATATAGGTAGCTAAATTACACAGCGAATTACAAAACGGAGAACAACAGCTTCTAAACAAACTGATAAATAAACCTTGTCTAATGATGTTCTGAAATTAACGAACGGCTTTTTCACAACTCTTCCTCGACTCGACGTATTAGTATTGAAATGTTGTGCTGAGGACTGTGCGTGTGGGAATCCCGCACAGAACAAGTATTTTTGTGGTCTGGTCTAGATGTTTACCCTTGTGCAATTTATGGATGTAAATTGCTCCCACGTTATAGAAGAAACTCCTTGTGTGAGGGTAAGGTTTTAAAAAAAAAAGAAAAAGGAAGAAAAATATGAATGTTGTGTACAATCGAACGGATGTACTTACGATAAGAAAGTTTTTTTTTATAGAATCAGGGTAACAAACTTGCTAGTTACTGTGTGCTCACAGTCCACCTGATGGTAAGTGAACGCTGTGGCCCATAGACATCTACTATTCCTTATTTAAGAATCAAAATGCAGATGCGTTGTTACCCCTGAGGACTAAGATGGAATATGGTTTCCAGTAAAAAGGGTCTCCAGTTCTCTACACTCACCATACGAAACACAGCAGCATTGAGCTGCTATTTTACGCTGGTTTCTGTGAGAGCGTGGGCTGTCCTTTCCAGCCGACCCTTTCATGCTACAACCATAATATAACTGCAGCGTGGCTCTACCACGTGCAAAATATGTATGTAAAGTTTTACGTCGTAGATCCACGCTCTAGCGTATAATGGCATCAGCATGAATAAGTCGGTTCAACCGGGGAAGGACCATGCTCGCGCAGAATAGTAGCGTCAATTAGCAGCATCATGCTGCTATCGTACGTAGCGTGGGCGATGAGAACATGATACGCTTTTTAATAGTAACGAGGCATTTTATCTTAGTCCTCAGAGGTGAGAACGCTTCTGCATTTTGATTCTTAATTGAGAATTTATGTAGGTGCCTTATTAGCCACAGCATCCGCTTATCATTAAGTGAACTGTGTACTCGTTTGTTACCCTTACTTCTATAAAAATACAAGTATATTTTCATGAGTGATTAGTATTTTAAAATAAATAAAGTAAAGAGTGTTTATGCTTGCACTGTACTTTATCACTAAATGGATTTGTTACGATCTGGTAAAACATGCAAGAAGTCAATGAACGAATGTGGGCTCCGGACCATGCTTTGTGGCATTCATTGAGGGAGACCTGCGTTCATATGTAACAACGTTTTCATTACAGCCTATTGAAGTCCACTGCTGAACATAGATTGCCTCATATGGGGATATTTGCCACAGTTGTCACTTTGGGTTGACAACCGCAGTTTTTTATTTTTAGTCGTTATTAGGAAGACGCTGCTGCCCATTTCCTGATTTGTTTCCCTCTTTCGCCTCTTACGACACCCACGGGATGATATGGGGTAGTGGATATTCTTACACCGGCACTACACGGTAATAATACCGTATCAGATTAATTTAGACGCTATGTATTCTGCACAGTTTTTATGTTCTGCCACAAACTTATACTTAGGAGGATATCGAAATTAATAATCGTTGCTTTTTTTAAATACGGACAAAGAAAACGTATTTTAAAGACGCTTTTACTTCAATTCCTTCTTTTACACATATAATCCTTTAACATACTATTTTGAATACTATGTTGAAGTTGATAATCGTGTCTTTGATTATAGGTTTTAAACGAATTTCAAATGTCTTAGTCTATTACGATATAGGTGTATAAGATTTTAAGTCTATAGTTAAGATATAAATTGCAGAAATAGAAGTAATTCAGAACAATTTATATCGATTTCGCTAGTATCAACACAACACGTGCTTAGTAAGCTATGCCTATGTAACTAAAGTGCGTTTAGGTGTATTGCCGCGGGCGCTGCTGCGTTTTACTTTAATAGGCTTTTTAAGTCAGTGAGCGCGTATTTGTTTTCACTAAACGTTCGACTAAATCGGTGCATTGTTGTATACTTTGAATTATACCTTGCAATAACGCAACACAATTTAAATTCTGGTAATTTGTAATCTGGGATGCAAGGGTAACGTTAATGAAAATAGGGAAAAATATCGCGTAACACGAAGAAATACAGTCGAATTTAAAACCTCCCCATTTATTGAACTCTGTCAAAAGAAAGGAAACTAAATACATGTATATGGTAAACAATACCATCGCAAAAATGTTTTTACATATAATATATTCAGAGAACTTAAGCTATATGCAGAGCGCTTGCCATAAATTTCATAGTATGCGAGCATCCCGGGTTCGATCCCCACCGGTACCAATGAAATTGTTAATTGCAATTTTAAGTGCTGATTTACCACGTGCTCGGCGGTGAACGAAATTGGGAATTAAAAAAAATCGAAGACGTGATGTCCGCCAACTCAGCGCGGCAGACACTTCCTTGACCTAAAACCCTCTCAGAAATGAGAGTGGGCCTGTGCCCAGACGTATACATATAGGCTGAAAGTTCAAATTACTTTACTATCTCAAATAAAAAAGAATATTCAATGATTTCTTACATTTACGCGAACACTACACTTTAAACAAAACTACTTTTACTATTTTATAGCGTTTAATTATACTTATTTTTAATTCCAGACGTTTCGGGTGCTTTCCAGCACTTACAGTTCCAGCACCTCAGTCAGGTGATTGACGTCCCGATGTCAGAGTTAATCCGGAGTACCTTCAGCTTTTTAATTATTACTTTTGGAAAGCACCCGAAACGTCGAGTATTAAAAATAGATATAATTAAACGCGATAAAATCCGTAAAAGTAGTTTTCAAATAGAAATAAATTTGTATATCAGCACAACAAAATACTGTCCGCAAAATAGTTTCAATATTTTATTCTAATGCAATATTATGTCGACTACAGTTGTCTTACATCCTATTAGTTGAATGTTGTCTGTCGTCAAATCAACATGGGTGCTTGCAGCAATTGCTCACAAACCTCGATCTGTATCGGGTGTAGGCAGGCGCGATTTGTACCTATAAGCGGAATTCGTTTTGAAACAATACAAAACGGCGTTGGATTTAAGATTAAGGTGGATCGCCTTGTTTGGTCCGAGCGTTTCCACTTTACGGTAGGTAACTACTGGTGTAGTTGCATTATGTTGTATTCTGGGTTATGTATGGATCGAGACAGAGTACTATTTTGCAACATATCAACAGTTAGCTTCTTGGACTGTCTCCGTATTTTAGCCACTAAATGTATCAATTCTCTTTTCTGCTTCTATTTATGTACATCAAACAATTTTAAGAGCTGGATTTTTTTTATTGCTATTTCAAAATTCACCATCATCAATTTTAATACTGTGTCACTGTGGTCGAAAGTCAACCAAAAAGACATCAATGTAGTCACCTAAAGTTAAGGCTTACATTAACTGAACTGTAGTACCTATATCATTGTGAAAATTTTATTATTTCCATCAAAAATGTAAGGTACCGTAAAGGTGTAATAAGGTTACATTATATTAATTAACTCTTAGATTAAAACATCACAATCCTTGATGGGGTAACTGAATATAGATTTTCTTGAGTCTAGTTCTTAATTCAACCTACTCGCAACGTGTATAAAATACCATTCAAGACTGATCGACTTAATTTCTTGCGCAACGGTGACTTGGTATGCGCATACGCACCGACACACGCTCAGCCAATGACAGAGAGAGTTGGGAGGGAATAGGGGGAGCCGGTTTCGGTCCCACCTCCCGCCCAATACCATGGTCTTAGTAAGTATTGAATTACAGATAATAGAGTTACGTTGCTATCGACGCTTTAAAAATCTCTGTTGTAAATGACTTTACAGTATTACTTACGTATGTGCGGAACTGTTACGACTGTTTACTTATATTATGTCCCAATATGTGTTTGATATCTGCTTAAGTTTACAAATAGAAGTAAAACATATCAAACTATTCTTGAAGTTGATATTGTTTGTTTAATCTATTTCAATGTTACATCATAATCAATAAAGTTTGTTCACATGATCAACACGTTTTATTTTTTAATATATTATGAAACTTTATGGATATATTTTTATTTTTAATGCCGTAAATAAGGGTTATCCTATATATATAACATTATGAATAATTATGAATAGAATGTGCCTTAAATTTTCACTTTACTTAAGTATTTACACAAAATAAATAATCATTTATTTTGTGTAATGTATAAAGTGAAAAATCTTATAAGCTTATGAATTTTTATACAATTTATTCAGTTTCTGGCATTTGCTTCTAATGAAAGCCGGCGGCAATTTGCAAATTGTGATGTTGAAGTCTGAAGCTGCATAAAATTCTTTTCTCTACAAAATTCTGTCTTTACAGTAAGACTACAATTTTTATTCTTATTATTCGATTGGAATTAGAATTCAATTTACGAATTTAAGTTCAAAATAGAAGCGATCACCCAGATAAATGAAGTAATTTTTTCACCTGTCTCAGTAGGTACTATCGTCATCATTTGTTCAGACTAGCTCTTACTGATTATATAATATTTATTCTTTCTAAATTTTTGTTTGAGTTAGCAAAACATCACGTTTTTGTATGTATCACAAGGCCACTTAGTGTGTAAATAAAACAGAGGCACGGTGTTAATAATCTGTATTCTTTTGAATTAAATTTGCATATTTTACTTGGGAATATGACGTTAAAAAATAGATATCGATGTATTCAGTTTTCGTTTTCTTATTTCACTTTTATTATAAAGGCAGTGTAGCTAATAATATTAGCATATTTGAAGTAGGTGTCAGGTCACCTTAGTGCATAAAAATAATAACGATTCATAAATTATTTTGTTATTAACGACTTCTGTTGAGAACGTGTTTATTAATTTTCATTCTATGGATCATTAATCAATTATGCATCATTTTATTACTATGAATGTAATAACAATAAAAATATATCTGTTTACTCATATAAGAAAATAAAATCACGTGTGTAGACTAGAGATGATGGTTATTGCGTCTACTGGTAATTTTTCTCTACCTTCTTATTCAACTCAGAAAAGCCGGTCATGGGTCTTTTTCATAGTAAGAGTGGCCATAATCGACACAGGCAGGCGTATTTATAATTGCAGTTTCAGAAGCATCTTTGCTGTTCCTTGTCATCGGTCTAGGTATTTTAAACCAACTTCATAAAGGAGGAGGTCCTCATTTCGACTGTATTTTTTTATGTGTTACCTCAGAACTTTGCTTTTAAGTGAACCGATTTTGATGATTCTTCTCATGTGATCCCATATAAATTTGATCAAGATCTGACCAGTAGTTTTTGAGTTATCCTTAATAATGCGTATTTAATTGACTTCGACTACCAACATTGATGATGTAGGTATTCATTTTATTTATATTGAAGTCGGGATTTTTTTATTTTACCACTTATAGATCTAGTTATTATACAATATGGTATACTACCACGTAGGAGGTCGTGAATTAAAATAAATAATAAATAAAATAACGGTTATTAACAGCCAAATATATTTAATCAGTTTTAAGAATATATTACAGTTATGTCTGTCCTTTCGCATCGCCTTTTATTTCTTGTACAGGATGAAATACTAAAGACTGGGACTTAAGACTTTCTTTTAAACACAGCAGTGAAGGCTCTGATATTTGGCGGTAGAAATAGGTAAGAATTACCTATCGAAACGGACTCCTAGACAGAAAAGGAGTCCTACCACCTACTATCTATGCTAGGATCCGACAGGTAGCGCTGTTGTCCAGTTAATAAAAAATTTATATGTGTGGACCTCCCACTAGATAGAGTGATGATCTGGTGACACATGCAGGAAGTCGATGGATGCAGGTGGCTCAGGACCGTGCTTTGTGGCATTTCTTGGGGGAGGCTTATGTTCAGCAGTGGACTTGTGAATCTAATGATGATAATGATGATGATGTGTGGACTATACTCATATTCATACCTAATATATAATATTCGTTAGAGTCAAAATCGAAAATCACAATTTGTGGTCCTGATAGGTGCGGTCGAGTTATTAATAAATTTTATATTTACACTGTAAAAGTCCGAAGTGAATTTGAAGAGAAACTCAACGCACCACTTACTGGAAAGACCAGAGCAAAGTCTGCCGGCCAGCTATTACAAAAAATATTTTTTGAAGAGTTAATACTTGGTAATATCTTGTAGTGGCGGTGTAAGAATATCCACTACCCCATATCATCCCGTGGGTGTCGTAAGAGGCGACAGAGGTAAATAAATCAGGAGATGGGCAGCAGCGCCTTCTTAATAACGACTAAAAATAAAAAAAACAGCGGTTGACTAAAAATAAAAAACCCGCATATAGGCAATAGGCAATCTAAGGGGGAGGCCTACGTTCAGCAGTGGATTTTAGTAGGATGTAACGGGTAACGGGAATTCTGATGCCAAAAGGTGAAATCGGTCGGTTATATTATAAATTTAATAAATTAAAATTATAAGTGAAACAATTCCTACGTGTCAATCCTATATAAAATATAAATATTCTATAAAATGTTTGCTTTAAGGCCAGTGTTTTTTCAGCATTTAATATACACAGCCTTTAATAATGATAGTTTAATATAAATATATTAGCTTTATTGTAATGAAACCGGTCATATTAGAATCCTTGATTTTATTTAGCATATTGTATGAAAATAAAAAATAAAAATTTATGTTTTCGTAAAAATTTCTTAAGACTTTTTTACCGAACATAAAAATTGGTACTTAATTTAAGAAATTGCGATGGACTTTTATGCATTAACGTCCGTTTTAGAGATCCTCTTGATTCGACCGCTAACAGATGTAGTGGCGGTTAACCTCGCGACCGATTTTGGACGCGACGCCGGTCACGACGCGGGGCCGTGCAAATTTTATCAGCAAAGAACAGGTCACGCAGACTAGCGAACTGGCAGACGACCTTCTCTAGAAAATTCACTAATCACATGTCAGCATCTACACGGTAAGCTGAAATACGGATTTAAAACTACTGATGTAAAATAAGCTCCGAGTACGTAAGTTGTACTAAACAGAACAACTTTTGTAAATGTAAAACATATGGGTAAATAATAGCGGTGTGGTAGAAGGCAATCCATTACTCCAATTTTTCCAATTGATAATGTAAGAGGCATCATAGAGAACGCTAGAACAATATCACGGCTTCCAATGGATGGAAGTATAACCATATTGTTTCCGCCCGATGTAAAATTCCCAGGCCGATAATAGGCAGCACCTTCAAAGGTGTGGGACGTCTGTTGCAACGTTTGCCAATCCCCCGGCAATATAAGCAATTGACTGCCTCGATGGTCTAGTGGTCTGATGGTAGTAGATACTGTTATTTAATTCTTTGTTCCATTTAAAAAAACGTTACCCCCACACTAGGATTTTCTCCTGTATCGTGGAGGCAGTTTAGAAACATAAATTTCACAAGGACAAACATCCGAACACGGACCAATTATTTGTAGGCCATACAAATACTTGGTCCGTGCGGGATTCGAACCCGCGGGCCACAGCGCTGGAACTCATTGCTAAGCCACTACGCCACGGAGCCGTCAGTGAGATACTGTGTGATTAAAAGTCAAAATGCAGATATATTGTCACACCAGAGAACTGAAATGCCTCGTTACTAGTAAAAAGAACATTTGGTTCTCGTCCCTAACCATAAGTAATACTACACCAGCGTTATAGTGCTATTTTACGCGGTTTTTTTTATAGAATAAGGGTGAAGAACACACAGTCCACGTGATTACAAGTGTATGCTGTGGCCACATGACATCTACATCTAGGTATCCTCAGTTAAAAATCAAAACACAGATGCATTGTCACCCCTGAGGACTAAGATGGAATACCTCGTTTCCAGTATAGAGCCTCTTCGTTTCTCTACACTCACTAAACGAAACCCAGCAGCATTTAGCTGCTATTTTACGCATATGAGAGCGTAATTCTTCCCCTGTCAGTCTACCCATTCATGCTACAACCATAATATAGCTGCAGCATGGCTCTACTACGTAGGTATAATGTATGTCATGAATAAAAAAATTCAAATAGCGTTTGGATTTATTAGCAATAAGAATTTATAATTCCAGAAACGTTTATTAATCTGGAATAGTCTAAAATTCACAATTTCCAACATCTAATGGACGGTAACATTAAAGAAATAAAAGGTAATTTCTTAGGTGTTATCGGCGCAATGGCAAAGGACACAGTCTTTAGAGCCTGCGCACGCATCGTGTGCGGGCGATATCTAGCAGACTATCACGACGACGCCGTAACTGTCAGACGCGACATGATAACCGCGCGTGGGCAAATGTTCATAGATGTTGCAACACAGATCCGTCAGTTTACTATAATTGCTGCTTTTGTAAATTCTTACTCGTCGTAAAAGTGATAATTAATGTTTAGAATTTTGTCTGCATGTCTGCAATTAATATGAATACATGAGAGTTTTCCATGAAATTTACTATGTACATATTTTATGACCTGAGTAACATTAAAGGTAACTTTTTCTTATATTACGGAGAGGCGAAAACGAAAATTGTTATTTTTTTCCATTTGCTTCGAAATTTTACCAATGGTTGCCGATTTTTCTGATAGGAATTGATGGTATAACCTACAGTTCTAAACAATATATTCATTAAAAAAGTCTTAATATATGTCATCCGTAAAATCGCATACACTTCATTTTTTATTTATCTTGGAATAAATAATAATCAAAGATATTTTTCTATTGCAAATATGTTTCAAAGGTAACAACAAATAATTAAAAACAGATGCGATACCTATTTTGATTGCGATTGATTAAGGGCGATGGGCTGTTATGATGACAATAATAACTAATTAGATATACTAAAAATGTAAAAAAAAAAACTTTTACCTACCTAAATTTTTGTCGACCCAATGTCAAAGTCAAATATTTTTATTCAAAATTAGCTTTTCTATTTTTTTTTTAAATTGGGCTAAAATAATATTTATGGAATAAAAGTAATTTTACGGATTTTATCGCGTTTAATTTAAACTTTTTTAATTCCCGACATTTCGGGCACTTTCCAGCGCCCATGGTCACGGTGGCCATTGGTGGGGTGGCCGAAACGTCGGGAATTAAAAAAGTTAAAATTAAACGCGATAAAATCGGTAAAATTTGTTTTATTCCATATGTAGTATTCGCGTAAATATAAGAAATCATAATATTTATGTTAGAAACTACTTATAAATGGAAAATATATCTCTGGCTTAGTCTATGACTCTATACACTTTAGCATATTATGCAAACGGAGTTTGCAATCACAATTGTCACCGTTAATTCGCGTGTTTCTGATACGGTGTTACTAGCAGGTTGTAGTTTTGCGAGTGCCACGAGTAAAATCAATTTTATAAACTTATCATTATCATTAGCTCTTAAAATATGAATGAAATACATGCCCTTACGATCGGGTCATAAAATGCTTAAAAACACAAGCTTAAAAAATAGTACGTAGGTATATATTTGGTATTCAATGCAATATTGTAAAATTATATTTTATTATTTTAAAAAGGAAACTAAAAAGTTTTGACACTTATTATCTAAGGATCATCTTTCCTGAGCTCGGAGTCAACACTCCCGTGATATTTATATGCTGCTCCCAATTAGGCTGGCTGTAGGATTTTGGTCCGGTATTTTTAAATTGACATTTATGGGTCATCTATGGAGGAGCACTATGCTTAGCAGTGGACTTATGATAGGATATAACGATTATGCAAATTATGTTTTACCAGCCATTTTAATATTTGACCCAGAAGCTCAACATGGCCTCGTTAAATCTTATTCAATATAACTCTGTGTGAATGTTGCTTAAGAAATCTACATGGCAGTACCTACAGGCCTATATAAGCATGTTGTTAAACTGCTCTTAAAACCTTCGCATAAGCATTCCCTAACTGAGGTAACTAGATAAACGCGGTAGAGCTATGCTGCAGCTATATTATGGTTGTAGCACGAATGGATCGGCTCGACCGGGGTAGGACCACGCTCTCACAGAATACCAGCGTAAAATAGCAGCTCAATGCTACTGTGTTTTGTACGGTGAGTGTAGAGAACCGGAGACCCTTTTTACTGGAAACGAGGCATTCCATCTTAGTCCTCAGGGGTGACAATGCATCTGAATTTTGATTCTTAATCAAATTTTGGAAAAAATCGTACAAGAAAGTTCAATAACCTGCTCGTTTATAATTGTCTGAAATGATTATTATGGCTTTTAAACACTTGTTACGATAAATTTATAAAATTTAAGTACAAGGTGAGCGATTGTAAAATGTACCAGACAGTGATTTAGTTTATTGCTTGTAAATTATTTTCACGTCTAAAACCACAGTATGAGATAAAATGAAGAATATTTTGTAGTTATATATATTAAAATCCACACAAGGGTTAGCATAGTGATTTCTTATAGATATTAATGCGAATGCTACATTACGAATAAAATAATTTTAAGGATTATTTTACGCAATAAAATCCGTAAAATTAATTGTATTCCAAGGGGAAGCGTAATGTAATAAATTTTCCGTACACTCCGTACTCTTCAAAAAAGTTTCTGTGATCACACAGATATCGAGGTGATTCTATAGGTATCGTACCCCGTTCTACTAAATATGACATCATGTACTAAAAATATTCGTAATGTAGCATAGATGATATTTTTTTTTTACTTATTTTAAACCAGTGCTTGACCACAATCCCACCTGGTGGTAAGTGGTGATGCAGCCTTAGTGGGTAAATCGCACTGTCACTCTTGCCTTGAAGACGCCCAGATTGTATTCGGAGGGAAAGATAGACGCCGGCAAATTATGTCACTCCTTTTGCTGTACGCATTACAAAAGATGAAGCAAACCGTTTGGTTCCAATGCGTGGAATACCGACAACAAAGGATGAAGACCCGCCGACCGCCTGGTTGTCCGATGGTGAAAAGGAGAGGGAGGAATTAAAGCGTGTAATTCCTGCGCACACTCACCGAAATTCATCCTATAGAATACCGAGAGATTGGCTACTCTGCGCCTGTGCTCGAGGCTGACAAGATTGGTTTCAACCAAATCAAGGTCACCAATGAGCCTCTTAGCACGTCTCTCCACTGAGTCCAACACTGCCAGGTGGCATTTTGCAGCACCAGCCCATATGTGACAGCAGTACTCCATGCACGACCGGACTTTCGCTTTATACGTATAAGGTAAGAAGCTGCCTCGGCGTGATGTACCGCCGCACCCTTGCAAGGACACCAAGTTTCCTTGCGGCTGCTTTGGCCCTAGACTCAATGAACTGTCCATAGTTGAGGTTCGGAGAAAATTCAACCCCTAACAACTGAAGGCGGTCAGTGTACTCCAAGGAAACATTCCGGAAAGTAGGAGCCAAGGTGAGCGGGCTCCTTTTAGCAGTGAAAAGACACGCTTGTGTTTTGGAGGCGTTAAATCTCCTTGATTAGTGTGAGACTCACACGCTCAACCATAGCCTCTCTTTCTGACAGGATTTGATCCCGACTGGCCCGGGCACCTGGTGGGTATCTCTCCACAACTGTGCTGTCGTCTGCATACCCATAGATACCGGGAATGAGCAGATCATTTATATGCAGCAGGAAGAGAGTTGCGAGTTAGAGTATGGAGGTAATTGAAATTGGCCTATAGTTGGCAGGGTCGGCACGGCTACCTTTTTTTAGGCACAGGCTGCACATTGGCCAGCTTCCAAGATTTAGACACTATTCCAGTCTTGAATGAGAGGCGGAAGAAGCGTGTCAATACAGGAGACAACTCAGGTCCACAGACCTTTAGAACTATAGCTGGTATACCATCAGGTCCACTAGCTTTGTTCACGTCTAGGCCTCGCAAGGTTTTAAGAACCTCCTTGTTGATGATGCGGACCTCTGACATAGAGGTACCGCAGTAAGGTAATTGAGATGGTACGCTGTTGCTACTGTCTAGACGCGAATTGCAAGCAAAAAGAGAAACAAATAAATCTGCTTTCTCTTTAGGTGCATGCGCCAGTGAGCCATCTAGTTTTACCAGCGGAGGCAGTACAGGCCGACAGAAGTTTGTCTCGACCGCTTTGGCGAGAGATCATAAAGCTCTACTACCAGATGGTTTGACAGAGAGCTTTGTACCGATGCGTTTAATGCGGTCGAAACTGGCTTGGCGTAATGCCTTTTTGAAGGACTTGGCGGCTTGGTTAAAGGCTCTCTTCTTAAGGCTAACATTCGGAGCTTTGCGGTCTCGAGCATCGACCCAGGATAAGTACGCCATATGCTTGTGGTTTTCAGCACGAGCGCACTCGGCGTTGCTGACTGCCGCTGACCATGGGCGAGCTTTGCCACCAATGGGCACGTCAGCAAAGGGTATGAAATACTCCATCGCTTGACGTATCACATCGGTTATGGCATTCGCGCAGCTCGACGGGTCTTCAGACGAGAAGCAGACCTGCCGCCAAGGATAAGATGCAAAGAAATGCCGCATCTCATCCCAATCTGCTGACTTGTATCGCCACACTCGCCGCACACCGTGTAAATCGTAGTTAGGTGGGGAATATAACGACACAGATTTCACCACAGTGGTCAGAAGTTCCCAAGGGTGAGGTAACCTGAACATCGTACCTGTCTGGATCGGTTGTCAGTAGAAGGTTGAGGCAGTTGGCTGTGTGCCCATCCACATCAGGTACCCTAGTCGCTTGTTGTACCAGCTGGGAGAGCCCCAGCGACAAGGCAAAATTCCACGCCTCTCTCCCAGCGTGGTCGGTCTTCTGGTATGGCAACAGCCAGTCCTGATGACAGGCATTAAAGTCCCCCAGAAAAACCAACTATGCATTAGGGTACCGATTTACATTAATTCAAAGTAATATATATGTTAAAATTAATGACCTCATTTAAATGTTAAAAATGCAAAACGTTTGGGTAAAATTAAGTTGTTTAATGTTTGTTGTTTTTTATTTTGATATTATTTATAAATAAGATATTGATTCAAACTAAACGGTTCTCTTATTTTTCGTATAATATGTAATAATCTCCAATGACATTTAAGAAATGACGTAAGCAAAATAAATCAAGTTACTTTCGAGTAATAAAATGTATTCTAAAAGGTCGTTGAAAGCACTTATCGATATAATAATATAAAGATAAATAAGTCAAGCGAAACCGTGCTTAACACTCAAAACTGCGCGAACGCACGTTCCAGGCGCATTGTCAAAACACCTTATACAATTTCACAAGCGAAAAAAAAAATACACCGTGTGCTGTGTGTGGTCGTTGCGAATAAAAGTGGCCCACAAATAGTGAGGTGACATAATGGTCTAATCTCTAACCGCGACCAACCCTAATTACTTACAAAAGGAAAAGTGATCCCGTAATTTATTGTTGAATTTTCTAGTAAATTTATTATTATTACTTGAAATCTATTAGTAAATGTTAAATTTCTTTTGCACATTTTTAGTACTTTAATAACTTACTTATGGAAAAAGTATATCTTTGTAGTTTAAGTTACCTAGTCAGATATTATTTCTTATCTACAGCAACATAAGTGAAGAGTTTGATTTTAGTGACAAAATTATACCGATTTTACGAAGAAATTATGAAGGTTTGAGACCATAATAATTTTCATGCACATCTCTAGCGACGAAATTCGAATAATATACACTTGAGAGAAAACAAATATTTTTCAAACACCGGTAAGGGCAAACATAATCCTTTGTGACAATTGTCGGTAATTTCAGTGTCGATGACAATGTGGTGTGTGAAAAAGGGAAAAAAGATAAGAGCAAAAGTATACCTTAACTTTGTTTAACGCAGCGGGATTTCCGATTGGGGTGATTGCTATGTAATTTGTAAATAATACGCGTCTTTAAAGGCGCTCTAAGATACACAGTCCCATTATTATGTTGTCATAGTATTTAATGAAAGGTTTGTCGATTGGGATTTCATTTATTTGTTATTTGTATACTCGATTTTTATTATGTTAGATCACTGGAGGAAGTTTCTATTCAGCTGTAAGGAAATATATTTAATATAGGAAAACATATTTAATGTTTCCT
Organism: Parnassius orleans; assembly: GCA_029286625.1. Taxonomy (NCBI): domain Eukaryota; kingdom Metazoa; phylum Arthropoda; class Insecta; order Lepidoptera; family Papilionidae; genus Parnassius; species Parnassius orleans. The sequence continues at coordinate 797,454 of JAGSMP010000092.1, forward strand.
CGGTCTTAGAGCCTTGTGGAGTATTTAGTGACGATGACAAGAGACCCGACGCAATTACATTGCTCCGTTGGACGAGAGGTAGAGCCCTAGTGTGGGATGCTACTTGCGTAGACACTTTGGCGGCCTCTTATCTCAGGGGTACCTCATTTAGAGCCGGGTTGGCATCAGAGGCAGCTGAACTAACTAAGTGGCGCAAATATCAGTCTCTGACAGATGACTACATATTTGTGCCATTTGCTGTAGAAACTGTCGGTCCGTGGGGTCCACGTGTGGTGTAGTTCCTAAAGGAACTGTATCCGTGACTGGTTGTCGCTGCTGGTGATAAGAGGGCTGGTTCTTTTCTCGCTCAAAAGCTAAATATAGCCATTCAACGAGGAAACGCGGCCAGCGTTCTTGGCACGATACCACGTGGAGTAGGACTGTATGATAATTTAAGTTTTTAGATTTAGCTTTTTTTATTACCGGTTTTAATGTTTAACGTCATACAAATTAAGGAAATACGAAAAATTTGGAATTAGGAATAGGAAAATTTTTATTTATAATTTTGGAATGTGTAACTACATATTGTAAAATACGTTATAAAGTACAGTGCTAACTCAATAATTACGTAAATAATGTAAATCATCTGAATGTGATGTAAAACAAGCGGGCTAATCGATAAATATCTAATACATAACTTTTTACGGTTAATCTTGATAAATATAGCAAAAAGTTCCAATCGCATCCGTGTCTTGAAAGCAATCAAGCGTGTGCTCAAGTATCTAACCATAAAAAAATAACGCAATCAAAAACCACAAACCCGCTAAATCCGTAACGAATCACGCTGTTAAATCCAAATTTCGAATGCGAATATTTAAAATATGGCGGTTGTGTTTAGAGACTGCGTCGGCCAAACAGGCGACGGACTCAATTTGTTACCTTTTTAACACGTCATCAATTATTTTCTTAATGTAAAAAAAAATCTTAAATGCCATGTGGGCTTTTGTGAAAGGATTTGTGTTAGAAAAAGAATTAAGCTTATGTCATTTTGATACACTCCTAAGAGTCTTTTGTATGGGAGTGAATTGACAATGGATGTCCTTTTATTCGTGGATCTTTGATGTGGCACTGCTTAGATTCTACGTTGAATTGAATCGATTTTTCAAGCTCAATAGTTGCCTTTTGTTGCTAATAATAGTTTCATTATATATTTTAACGTAACCTTTATAATTAAAGGTTTTACACCTATCAATATTTAGTGTTTTCATAAGAAAAGAGTTACAAAATGAGAATTTATAATGTTATATTAAATTACTGTTTTTATTAAATCTAAAAAGTTTAAAATGTGATAGAATATAAAGAAATAACGTTTTCCTTATTGATTTCAAAATGAACAAAAGTTTACCAATATATTTGCCTTGTAGTGGTGGATCGAGAGTACACTAACGCATATCATGCCGCGGGTGTCGTAAGAGGTGTCAGAAAGAAACTGAAATAGGAGAAAGGCAGCGGTATCTTCCTCATAAATACATAATAATAAGAATAAATGCGGTTACCGAACCGCTTGTCAAGCGTGGCGGCTATGGCAAATCTTCTCCCTATGAGCAGCAGTTTCAGCAGTGGAATTTTTATGGGCCGTAATTAATTAATAAATGAATTTATATACTGGGTTGCAGGGCTTCTGTTTTGCAACTAGGAATCATTGCTATGTTCCATTTTGAAGAGTAAGATGGCCAGTATAATTATCGCAGGGGTGAGAGCGATCTGTAATCGATTTTATTTAAAGGTTATTACAGGTATCCATGGGAAGCAGCACCTATTAAAGAACAGTTAGACAATTAGTTCGTTTGTCATTCATATAATTAAAAAAAAACTTAAATAAAACCTAACCCAAAAAACTATTGTTGAAAATATATCTTAGTCTTTAGAGGCCACGCTTCTGTAGTGTTCTTTGTTTTAAGTTAGACTGAAGGTTCGTTTGTCACTTCATAAAACGAAATGTTTCATAAAAAAATGTTAGTTATTACCTGTAGATATATCTTCGTTCAACCATTATCCTGCCGTATCTATTCAAGGTTACAGAAAAGAGAGTACAGCATGCAATACAATACTTAAAGACCGAGGAATATTGTCACACTTTCAGTCAGGCTTTCGCAGAGGCCATGCTACTTCAACAACATCAATATATAATATATATCTTTATTTATAATGTGATGTCAGCCCAAGATGAGTAGTTTTTTTTTATAGGATAAAGGTGACAAACGAGCACACAGTCCACCTGATGGTAAGTGGTTGCTGTGGCCTACATCTTTCCTCGAAGACAAATCAAAATGCAGATGCGTTGTCACCGTGAGGACTAAGATGGAATGCCTCGTTTCCAGTAAAACGGGTCTCCAGTTCTCTACACTCACCATACGAAACACAGCAGCGTTAAGCTGCTATTTGACGCTGGTATTCTGTGAGAGCGTGGTCCTTCCCCGGTCGAGGCGACCCATTCGTGCTACAACTATACCAGTAATATAGCTGCAGCATGGCTCTACCACGTAAAAAAATTACTAATCTTATCTGATTATTCACATGCCTTTGATTCTAAAAGCCCAAAACTGATCTTATTCAAACTGTCTTACAATGGATTCGACTTGAATACTCTAAACTGGTTTTATTGTTACGTATTTTTAAGATTCCCAACTAATGAAGCGAGGAATATGGATGGTACTAGGAAAGTATTACCTTAACAGTGTTAAAAAGCTTGGCGTGCTCAGCAGAGCGGGACAGTATTTCATGCCGGCACACCGCCTGCAACTTTACAAGGCGCAGGTTCGGTCTCACATGGAATACTGTTCCCATCTCTGGGCTGGGGCTACCCAGTGCCAGCTCCTTCCCCTTGACCGCATTCAGCGCAGAGCGGCTCGAATCGTCGACGACCGAGTCCTTTCCGATCGACTCGATTCACTGGCGCTGCGAAGAGATGTTGCACCTCTTTGCGTATTTTATCGCATCTACCACGGGGAGTGCTCTGAGGAATTGTTCGGACTAATTCCAGCCGCTCAATTTCACCATCACACATCGTGACAAAACTCGCGATACGTCCACCACTGTGCGATTTAGAAGATGTTTTCTTCCTCGCACAACTTCCTTGTGGAATCGATTACTACCAGCGATTTTTCCTGACAGATACGACTTAAGAGCCTACTCCTTTTTAAAAGGCCGGCAACGCATCTGCAATTCCCCTGGTGTTGCAGTTGTTCGTGGGCGACGGTAGTCACTTACCATGAGGTGAACCGCATGCTCGTTTGCCCCCTCTCCTATAAAAAAAAACTAGAGAGTGATACTTTTTGTACAGGAGTGAACTCCAGGGGTCGATTTTCGGCCCGCCGCTTTTCATTATATTCAGTGCTGATTTTGTCTCCTGCATTGAATAATGTTAACTCAGTCTTTATGCGGATAAGCTACAGATATATTTGCATTGTCATCCTAATGAAATAGCAGTATATGTAAATAAAATTAATGACGATTTAGATTAAAAAACTTCAATCTATTAAAGAGTATAATATAGAGTCTATACTCTTTGTTTCTAAGACTATTAAACTAATATAATTACTAGTATATACTATATAGTAGTGTATAGTCCTAGAAACAAAAAACAGGTATTTTTATCATTTTTCAGCAACCACAGGTATCTATTATAAAGAAAAATATTAATTATGAGTTCGAAGTTCGTCTCTACTTTTCCCGACAATGAATGGCTCAGTTTCAGATAACGAGTCATTAACAATCATGAAAAAAAAACTATGTCATTGAGGTGTTTTGTCGTAGGTTTTTTATTTAAAAAAGGTAACATATATATCTATACGCTCTATACGTGGTAGAGCCATGCTGCAGCTATATTACTGGTATAGTTGTAGCCCGAATGGGTTGGTACGACCGGGGAAGGACCACGCTCTCACAGAATACCAGCGTAAAATAGCAGCTTAATGCTGCTGTGTTTCGTATGGTGAGTGTAGAGAACCGGAGAGCCTTTTTACTGGAAACGAGGCATTCCATCTTAGTCCTCACGGGTGACAACGCATCTGCATTTTGATTCGTAATGGGGGATAGATCTAGATATCTATGGGCCATAGCATCCTCTTACCATCAGGTGGACTGTGTGCTCGTTTGTCACCCTCATCCTATAAAAAATGTAAGTAAAAAAAGGTCAGCAAATGAAGGGGTAATTAGTGATTTCTTGTTTATTATGAAGAAGTTTTACAGCCATTAATTGCATATGAACAAATACCTAACCCGGAACAATAACTTACTCTGTGCGAAAATCAAACCCGCGTCTCACAGCGCCGCAGTCTGGCCTCTTAGTATATTTATGTTACTACTTATGTTCACATAAACAAAAGTAGTTTTAGCAAAAAAAAGTGATATATACACTCTGTAAACACTAGAAACAAATACAAGCTAGTAAAACCAGTTTTTCGACTCCACAGAGTCAGTAATTCATTCATGGGGCAATGTACACGCTATTACAACAAAGTTCCAGAAAATATACAAGGTCTCTCTATTACAAAGTTTAAATATTGTATTAAACAAAAACTGTATAAAAAGGGTTATTATAATATTTTGTATAATATTGATAATAACCCTGGGAATGAGGTGGTCACTTCCAAGATGTTTCTAAAATAAATTTAGTAAATAGTTTGTAAAAATTTTCATATTGTAAATTTTTTTTTATTAATCCTGCTGGGTTTCTTGTTGGTTCTTCCCAGGACAGCGGCGGTTTATTTCCAAACCAGTGGTAAAAGTACAAAATGATTTTCAATAAGAATTATATGTAATCTATATTGAATAAAAATTATTCTATTCTATCCTAACGAGTTCACTACTGAACTGCAGTTAGCCGAGCATCACCAACCTACACTGGTGTTCACTCTATGTGGACATTACAGTAAAGGCGAACAACATGCGGTGATCAACGGTGCGGTGCCTGTTGCCTTCGCTCGCTTTCGTTCGGTGTCAGCATCCGGCATGATAAAATCACAAAATGATACCCAATTATGGAACAACTATACTTACCATAATCTTGTACAATATCATATGCAATTACTTATACAGCTGTAATAATCATTCAGCTTGTTATTTTAATTGCATACTGTATAGTGAAAATTTATTTCAATTCATAACATAGTTTTTGAAGTAAACTTCTTTATTGACGTAGTGGAGAGATTTAGTTAGGGATTTAAAAAAAAATTATAACGTTTTCTTGTAACGTTTCACCGCCGGGGCTGCATGAGTACTTATACTATATTTAACCTACTCATGTTAAATATAAAATAAAAGAAGAATGACATGTCTTAAAGAAGTTTCACTTCGTACGTGTGTATACAATAATTACACGCACAATTTTTTAAATAATTTAGGTATTTTTGTATAATTGAGGTCTTCGGTTCTCTACACGCACCATACGAAACAGCAGGATTAAGCTGCTAATTTGCGCTTGTATTCTGTGAGAGCGTGGTTCTACCTTGGTCGGGTCTACCCATTCGTGCTACAACCATAATATTGCTGCAGCGTGTCTCTACCACCTATAAAATTATATTATATTTTAATTTGATTCTGTATAGTGGCAATGTAATTTTTGTGAATAATTCAGGTCTTCATAATACTATATTATAAAAATAAAAAGCTCACTTTAAGTAGTTAACCTAGGCATAAACCCCATTGGTTGGGTAAAATCCGAATAATAATTAATATAACTATGAAGTTTTTTTTTAAATTGTCATAAATAAGAAAGCAGCATCAAGTATTTAACATCAGCGACAGTAGGTTAACGACATTTTAATTATGAATTATTCGGACTTTTCCCAACTCACTGGTTAACCCTAGGCTTACTGTTTTTTTGGGACAATACCCGTAACATACCGTAACCCGTAAAAACAAATAATGGAAACTATTATTTATTCAATATCTACACAAAGGTTTTAAGTAGAGTTTATTTTCTTTGTGCTCACAGTTTTAACCAGCATTTGGAGCTTTTTAAAATTAAACTGCTCATACTTTATATACCAATATAATTATTTTAAAATTTTTATAATATAGTTAAGGTTTACGGTGTTCCAATATATTCTGGGTAAATAACATTTATTGAATAAAACTCATTTTACGGATTTTTTTGCGTTTAACTTATTTTTAATTCCTCACTAAAACTTGTTTTACTACAATTAACATACATACAATGCCATACAAATACTTTTTCCTTGCGGAATTCGAACCCGCGGCCCTCAGTGCGGCAACTCAATACTACTGAGCCAAGGGCCACTAGCACTTGCAGGTAATCAGAGAACATCGTTGGACCATATCTGTTACTCTGTTTCAACTACGGATATTTTCAATACAAATTTATACCATAAAGAAAGTCCGAGCATGGCTTCTCGATAGCCCGCTAAGCGAATTTGAGCTTTGTTATACGACCAGCATTGAAGATCACGTCTCGGGTTTTAGGTCATTACTAGTAAGGTGCATTCTTTTAGTTCAAATGTTTTATAAAATAAATTAATAGCCCGTAATAGTCAATCGCACAGAATACCAGCGTAAAATAGCAGCTTAACACTACTGTGTTTCGTGTGGTGAGTGTAGAGATCCGGAGACCCTTTTACTGGAAAAGAGGCATTCCATCTTAGTCCTCACTGGTGACAACGCATCTGCATTTTGATTCTTTATTGAGGATAGATGTAGATGTCTATGGGTCACAGCAACCACTTACCATCAGGTGGACTGTGTGCTCGTTTGTCACCCTATCCTATAAAAAAAAACAGAGAGTCTCCCCAACATTTATATACGTCCGGCGCATTTAAGGAAATTATCGCGTTCCACCATAACTGATTGGCTAATCACCACAAGGGCAAATCTTAATCTTTAGATTGATCGACAGGACGTAGACGTCGGCAGTTGACACACTACGAAGAAAAAGAAGGGCTGAATAAGAGACAAGAATTATTTTTAATCTATATTAGTGACATGCATGTTTTCGCATAAAGTTTTCTTCCATCAGGGACTTAATTAAGCGACAGCAATTAATCTAACCGAAAATAGCCTAATGGCCCTGCCCTGCCTGCTAAATAGCAGGGTGCGGACTGCTAACTCAAAAGGTCGCGGGTTCAAATCCGCCATTCGACTACTGTCGTAAACCACTCGTAACACAAGCATTCTAAGCTTAACAGGAGTGGTTACTGGGAATATTAGTAATGTGAATAGCATTGCTAGTATTAAAAAAAACACGTTAAATCAAACACTCACTCATTCACTCTTACACTAGTAATGTTCTTGTACCATCAGGGTTGCTAGTGTTCTATGAAATTATGGAGCGCAAATAACTCATTTCGAAAATATACAATTTATAAAATTTTGCTAACAAAAACAAATATTTCACCATGACAACGAGTCAACGAACAACAAAGCAAAGATGGCGGTACCTACTGTAATGGCGAAAACGTTCTTAACCTCTGAGCATGACTTGAGTTACCAATTTCGTATCTCAGTCCGTCTCATTCTTCACATAGCATGTATACATACTCTACTAGGCTAAACTCGCCTACTAGGCCAAACTTTGCGCTAAATCTTATTACTTACTCAGTATCGTACAAACGTTGCACCGGAAATGTGATTGGAAATGGGTAATCGAGTGTTATACCAGCTGGTGTCCTTTTCATTTTTTCATACGTACTCGTCGATTAAGGGTGCCTTACTCGACGAGTATGTCTTAATATATCGCCAATTTGATCGATACACTTCTATCTAGGGCAGTGATTCCCAACCAGTAGTCCGCGGACCACCAGTGGTCCGCAAGAGCTTAAATATGGTCTGCGAAAGATTTAAATATTTTACCTACTTAATCGTTTTAAATAACACATTTATTATTTTCTCGTCACGCGGGCAGTGCGTCACGTTAGTAAGTACCTACTAGTATTTACAATAAATACACAAATAATAATGTTAATGAATGCTTCTTTTCAGTTTATTATAAAAGTTATGATTATAATTTATTGTTAGATTAACACAGTTCTTTCTTTCATCTTGTGGTCCCTGCTAACTACAAAAAAATCAAGGTGGTCCCTGGTCAAAAAAAGGTTGGAAAACCCTGATCTAGGGTGTATCTTGCCGACTCTGCCGCTCAAATCTGCAGTATGAATTGTCACTCTTTCCTCATTCATTCTTTTTACGTGTCCAAACTACTGAAGCATCCTTTCTTCATCCTGGTTTCACCATATTCGTGCAAGCCACACTTTTTTCTTATCACACAATTTCCCACCCTATCATTCAGAGTCAGTCCTAATATACTCCTTAATGACCGCATTTTTACAGCTTTAATTCTACTCTCATGTCACATCCAAGTTTTACTATCTTACATTAAGGTAGGGACTAACACAGCATTTTAAATTGCGGTACGTGCCTTTTTGGCAAATTCTGACTCCCTACAATTGAGTGAAGAGTCCCATTTAGTCTGTGTCCTGTATTCACTCTTCATTTTATATACTAGTCAGGTCTACCATCCCTACTAAACACACGTCCAAGTTACTCAAACTAATATAATTTCTCACCCAGCTAGAAGGGGTTCTATTCTTACTTCATATGTCGATTTACTACCTTCTCTTTTAAAAACCATTCTAACTTGCGTTCACTTTCATTCTTCTTTCTTTTAATGATATTAACGTAACCATCACTTGCATCTCGCCCGCCGATGACACTAATATGAATTGATCGTCAGCGTACAAGATGTACTTGACTTCTAATTTCTTTCAAAATTTCAAAACAACTGTGTATAAACAGATTGACCAGCCATGTGGAAGCTGCACAACCATGTCTGATACATTTATGGATGCCAAGCCCTGCTTATCCAGACACAAGTATTAGAGTCCCACACAGTACAAACCAAGCCAGCGTTTGCCATAAAGTAACCCTGTCCACTTTGTCATAGGCCTTTTTCAAGTCAATGCTCGGAAAAGTTTCTGCTTTTTGGAAACTTTTTTTTGTTGATCATGCGCAAAGAAGAGACCTGCTTCGTGTCATTAATTATATATATATATATATTTTTTTAAATTCATATAAAGTTCAATTGTATCGTGGAAGCGTTTTAGGTAATATATAAATTATGCATGGACAAACAGCAAGAAGTGGAACATTTATTGTACGCTATACAAAATAATCCTTCCTTGCGGGAATCTATCCCGCGGCATGCAGCATTGCAACTCAACGCTTAGTCACTTTGCTCCCACCATTACCATCATAGTCAAGTTGTTCAAGTTCAAAAGAAATGAAAACAAAACAACTTTTTATGTAATTGATCAATTTAATTACATCTATGTTTTATTTCCTATACTTGTACAAAAATACCATATACGTTCGGTCTTCAGTGGTTTCTTGTTAAAAATAATTTTTAGCGAAGACTACAAAAGTTTAACATACAAATATATATTACAATTGACATAATTAAATTAATAGATACTTAAACTTCTAACCCTATGGACGGATGGATTTTACATGATGACTGTGGCACCTACTAAACTATTTCTATTTATATATACAAATACGACATGAGATCAGAAAATTTACAAGTTTTAAGAAAATAACATTTCTTTAGGTTCTATAAATCCATATTAAAGTTTCCCGGATATAATTTATGGGGACGATTTAAGGCCACATATCCTAATTGGGGATAGCAACCAATCAGAACGCTAAAGATTTTTCTTATTAAAACCATAGAATGATTCTATTAACTAACAAACTAATGCCACAATATGGCGAAATAAAGTTGCCAAATTTTTTTTTTCATCATAAGACAGAACATTAAAATGAAATTCTATATCCACGTAGAAACATTTGTCACATAACACAAATTTATTTGTATATTGCTTTGTTGCAATACATTTGAACTACAAACATCAGAAATATCATTTACAATACCAAAACATTCAGAGAAGTAAATCAGTCTTTTGTCAGAACCACATATATTTCACATTTAAAAATATTTACAATTACTTAAGGATGCTATCAGTTTTCATCTTCTGTATCTATGCTGTCTATTGGAAAATTTGGATTTAAAATTGGACTTTTACCGTTAGATCCACTGGGTGACGTATTGACTGATGAAATACCGACAAGATTGTGGGTCAAGCTGTGTCGCCTTAAATCACAATTTCTCCTAAACACTTTGCCACACGAGGAACAGTTGTAGGGTTTAATATCCGTATGGGTGAGTAAATGTGTCTTGAGGTTAGACCTTTGGTTGAAACTTCTGCTGCAGACTGGGCATTTGTGGGGAGATTCTTCCATGTGAAGGATTTTATGAACAGCTAGAGTTCTTGATTGACAGAACCCTTTGCCACATTCCATGCATTTAAACGGCTTTTCCTTGGAGTGAATGTATCTGGAATAAAAAAAAAACTTTTAAAAACCTATAATAGCCGCACATTATTTTGGGTTATGGCATAAAGTTTAATAATTGATAATACGAACGTTTTTTTTTTAAATGTAATAAATTGTAAAAAAGTTAGTCAAATTAAGGCAATTTCTTGAGCACAGTAAAATAACATATTAATATTTAATGCAATTCATATAATAGGACAATATCATACATAATATTAAAATAAATATTTTCTTGTATTGGGGATATGATATAAAACATAGGTATGTAATATATAATTAAACGTATCAAGTTAATTCAAGAGCCAGACACTAATCGAATTGAATTAATGAATTAATGAATTTAATTATTTGATGAATTAGCTAAATCATCAATTTTTCTTTTCTTTTGTATTTTCTCATTCAATAAATATAAAAATGCGTAATATAAATTCATTGATGTCTAATATACGCGCATTTTATCGAGTTTAACTAACAACTTTGTACAATGCGGTAGAGCTCCTTTTCTGATTAGTTACCACTTTTACTATATTCTTATCTATTTGTGTCGATAAACAACACTGCATTATATGTATTGTTGTTTCGGTTTGAGTCATATGTTGAGCCCACTAACAAGAGGCACGCAGGAGATAAAATGCATCGATATTTTATTGTAGTTGGTTAGTTCATCAATAGTCCACTGCTGAATATAAAAACCATCCCCATAGATTACCTCAAAGGGGGATATTTGCCATACCTGCCACGCTTGGTAAGCGGGTTGAAAATCGTAGTTTTTTTATTATATTAATTGTTATCAGGAAGATGATGCTGCTCACCTCCTGTTTCAGTTTCCCTCTGTAGCTTTTTACGACACACACGGGTTGATATAGGGTAGTGGATTTTTAACGCCGACGCAGGTAGAGTTGGTAGCAGGTGTGCATATAGTAGGGTCATAGTTATAACATGGTAAACAAAACGGATGGATCATAATGATAGAGCCAATAAATTATTTATTTTGGATAATACATTTTTGACACTATTTTATAAAATATTAATAATACTGACACCTGATTATTCAAAATTAGAAAATTATAGATGAGTGTGTTAAAAGACCGTATTTAACATCAAGATGTAATAAAAGTCAGAATTGTAAACCTATCAAATTCTCAAACAAATCTTAAATTTGTGGCTTGTAATGAATCCATAGAAACAAACTATAATTAACACGCCAGACAACGTATAATCAATAATAACATGCAACAAGAAACCAGTAATCGTGAAATCATCTCAATAAATCTAACGTATCGTCTAAACAAATAGTCCCGAAGCGAAGGATTACATGTTCAATGTAACGTTATACGAGTAATAATCGAGATTAGCTAGTGACGATAAAGAGGTGAACGGTAATGAATGGAACAGGATTTCGATATTGAAGTTATGGCTGTAGAAATATAGCAATGAAAAATTAACGGCTCTTTTATTTGAAATCGCTACTGAAAAAAAATCTAATAGTAAAACGTAGTAAGTGCAAAATAGTCTATTATGTTTGAGCACGAAATGATAATAAATTAATAAGTCAATGTAAACAATTAAAAGGAAGACAAATAATGTCTATATTAATAGTAAGATAATATTGCGATACGTTTTTTTTTCACTGGCGCTAATAGGCCTAAGTCAAGCCCGACAGTATGTGACATGAACGAATAGATTAATAATATTATGTAACAACAACATTCCGTTGCTTAATATCAAATGATGTTTTATATTATAAATGTTAAATCTGAGCCAAATATTTACAGCACTCATTTCTTAAAGGAAAATGGTTTTATTTTCTTAACGCTATTCCAAATGAGTTTCGATAAAATAAGCCTTATATGCATTAAAAAGAAGAATCACACCTTATTACCTTATTTCAACATCAAACAGGTAAAGTTATTCTAAAATGCATTTTGATCGTTCTTTTTTGTATTGTATTTAACATAAATATCAACAACTTTTAGTTACAAAATTATTATTTAAAACAGTAACTTCAAAACAAGTAATAAATTAATTTCAATTTAAACCCAAAAAGACTTCGTCAATTTGAATACCGACACTTAATTTTGTATGCGAAGGATATTTACTGTGGTCTTTTTTTTGTCATCCATATTAATCCTCACGTCAAGATCACCACGTGCTTTGTTATAACCCATCGAAGTCTCGCCTCGGTCCATTATAATGTATCGTGTCAACGGACATCGATTGAACATCGACAGGCAGGCCGGCCCGAGCTCAGGTTAACCCTCCAACACGAAATTTATTTTATTGCCGCAGAGATACGGTGATTTGAAGGAAATCGTCGAGAGACAGGTGTTAAAAATTCAACACCTTTACCTCTTTTTGGTGAGGAAATCGTACAGATAAGTGGAGAAATAGATTAACGCAGATTAAATGTTGTTGTAAGCTATACATACAATAAATGTAATGACATTATTTATTGACTCATGCATTTGGAATTCGAGTTGTATAAGGGTTGTATAAGAACTATACATTTTTATTGAGATAAAGCCTTTAAGATAAAAAGATATGCACGCAGAGTTATTGGGAATTCAAGTCGAAAAGAAAAATAATAAAATAAAAGTAAATTAAAACATTGGGTTAGAGATTAGCGATGGTTTTGTGAAATAATTTACGAGCGTGACGGACGAGTCGATGATAACATCTGCTCGAACATACTTAACCCTTTTTGTTTTAAATATTTTTCTTCACCTTCATAACTCAAAGGTTCGTAATGTTTTGCTTAGGCACAAAATACTTCTAAAATGTTATATAGTTAATGCTTATAATATGTCTGAGGAAAGAAAAGAAAATACATACTATAATGGTTTTAACTTTTTGTAAAAGCTATCAAACTTAAAAATAGTTTTAAATTTCTGTTCAGTTTAGTTGTAAATTATTTTTTAATGTGATAAAGACATTTTCTGTGAAATATAGGTGAAAAACATGATACCTGCAAGATGCTATATAATGCTAAAATTAAGCACTCGACTTAACCTTAACCAGGTTTTTGCCAATAATTTTATCAGAAATTTTATAATACCTTTATAAAATACATTTGATGTTATGCATACTTATTTCATATTTTACATTTTTGTTATTAAATTTTAGACACATTATATGTTTTAATTTAAAAAGTGCTTATATAAGCTTATAATAATACACGAGTTAATTAACAAAAATTGGAAATTACCTGTGGTCCCTGAGATGATCTTGCCGTCGGAATGCCTTGCCGCAAATGTCACAAGAATATGGTCGCTCGTCTGTATGTGTTCTCTCATGAATTAATAAATTGTATGATTTCGTGAACTGTCGATTACAAAACTTACAGATGAATTGTTTCTTCGTCCGGGGACCGCTTCCCGAGGTTTTTTGTTTATTTGAAATATTACTCCCCGTTGAAGATGTGGAACTATTTGTGGACTTTGAGCTTGATGAATTCGATGGCTGAGGAGACAATGGAGGCTGTGTTGGACTACCATTCATTTGTTGTTGATACATTGCATTCATTAGTAAACTGGGGTATCCATTATCTAGATTTTGTGATGAACTGTATCCATAAGTTTTTGATGTAGATTCTAAATGTTGTTCTAAAGTAAATTCATCTTCGTTGTCTAATAATGCAAGGTCTTCTTCCACTTCTTCCGATAAATCTACGTCTTCTGCAGCTATTGCATCGGATAAAGGATATTCTTCAGGTGTCCTAGGTGAAAATTCTCTAGTGTTTTCGGATCCATCGTTTTCAGTAATCTTTGCGCTTGCCGTCGCTATTCTTAAAATATCTTGTTTTGAAGTAAGACTATTGTCAGTTACATTTGACTGATTTGAGTTACTAACAGATGATACAGATGTCAAGCGCTGTAATGTCAAATAAGATTCCAATGCTTGCAAATTGAGCGCGGCAGCTGCAGCGGAGTTTGACGGCAATAAAGCAGCTTGTTGCAATGAACTCATCATTGCGTTCTGCAGCGATATAACCACACCTTGTAACGAACGTTGTAACATATTTTCTTGTAACAGAGCGGCAGACGCAATAGATAAGTTTATATTAGATGGAGACAAATTGCCTGTCTTACTTGCTATTCCCTTGGTATCTTCAATTGGTGAAGGAGGTTCAACGCTCAGTACATTCATATCTGATGGGCTCTTGTTGTCTTGAATCTGCAGATTGTTTTTCAGCTTGATGATGGCGCTTTCCAAAGAGTTTAACGTAGACTTCGATCGCGATGAACTTTGCTCTTGCATATTGTTATTTAAATTTAAGCGTTAAATGTCATATGAACACTTGATTGGTGCACGTGTTCTGAGGGGTGCGGTGGGGGGACAATCGCGTGCGCGTGCGCTGTCCTAAAATCACGGATATTGTTGCAGCGTGCGAGGCGGCTGTGCGACGCGGCGCGACTGAGCCGGCGGGCAGGCGCTACCGCCCCCGCCACTCCCCGCGCCGCAAACCGCCTCACAAAAGCTCTCTATTTTAGGCAACTCTTTGTACTTAGTAATGGTCACCTCACGTTTGACGCTGCCCTAACGACAGACACGTCCATGAGAACAACGTTGCGCCAGATTTTGTTGTAACCCTTTCAAGTGTAATGAGATTCTGAATGGATTTGTCGGGCTATGGGAAAACAATGTACTGTCCGATTGCACAGCTCGTTTTGTTAGTCGGTCACACCTAGCCCTGTATTTGACGTAGTGCTTGTATAATTTTTTTGGTTATTATTTTGGAATATAAATAGTTTTAAGACTTAAAAAATTAAATGTTATTATCAAAAGACATCTAGCTCGTAATGTATTTATTGTTGCATGATAAATATAAGTGGCACTACAAGTATAAATAATAAATATCAAGGTAATAAGCCTTGCGATAAAAGTTTACTAAAAAATAACTAAGCATAGCAGTAACGTTTTCTGTTTGCTAACTCGGACTCATAATAACAACAAAAAACAGAGCTTTTGATAGAGACCACAGAGCTGCACTAAAACAACAGTTTTAGTACAGGTCATTTTTATAAAGGTTTAATAAATTTAAGTATATTTGTAGAAGTATCGTCATTTTTTGATACAATTTTTAAAACTGTGTATAATTTTTTGTCTAGAGTAGTAAGTAAGTAAGTAGAGATAATGTTTAAATAAAGCTGCATATGAACTGAACTATATGATTTAGTAAATTCTATATAAAAAAATTAACTATATTATAAAAAATAGAACTTAGAGGTAATATTATTTATAAGTTCCAGGGTTGGAGTTGTTTTGTCTTTTTTTTTTCAATCATCATTTTACATAATTTTAGCGTTGGATATAGGCCTCATGCATTTCTCCACAATTTGCTCTGAGCCACCTATCTACCAATGACTCAAAAATCTGTTTTCGCTATCGGTTGTCGGTAGTTCAGGATATTTGGAGCTTTTTAGATTCTTCCTACATTATACCTACAATTTTCCTACATAAATTTTCCACCTTCACAAATTGTTTTTAGAATATACAAGTTTAAAACATCTTTATTTTTAATTAACCGCGTCCTGCAAGCAAATAAAAAAGAAGTCCTTTACACACAAATGTTTATTAGTTTTGTCCTGTTAAAATTAAGCGCATATAACAATATTTACTTACGTTTGTTCTTCGAGCCTTTTTAAGTATACAAGTTGCAACGATTCGACTTGAGAAGTACTTTTTGTTCGAAATGTTGTTAATTAATTTACAGTTTACTTTCCTCGTATGTTTAGTGTTGTAATCGACTGTTGAAACTACATACAGATAATATCACCGGTCGTTTAAAAAAGACCTTAACAAAAATTCACAAGCTGGCATGCAATTTAAGACGATTTGCCTATGCTAACACACTACATACATAATATACATTATACACAACTCAATCTTCCGTGGCTGCACAAGTATCCAAAAAAGAAATGCCCACTTACGTTGGTGTATACTAAAGTATCCAAACCCACAGAACTATAAGCCGCACCATCTAAAACCCTATTAAAAATCCATCTATCGACTGTGAAATAATTATAATATTACGTCACGTGTATTTCTCACCTCTCCGGTTTTCTAATGATTTCTAACGGTTTTCGCAGCTGTATCATGGTTGCAGCACAAATGGGGCGGCTTGAAAGAGAATGGCCAGTCTCTTATAGTATACCAGCATAAATAAAAGCTGTGTTTCGTTTGGTGAGTGTAGAGAACCGGAGACTCTTACTACTGGAAAGGAGGCATTTCATCTTAGTTCTTAAGGTTGACAACGCATCTGCATTTCGATTCTTAATTAAAACTAGATGTAGGTGCGTACCACAGCATGCACTTACCATCAGGTGGACTATGAGCTCGTTTTTCATCCTTATTCTAGTAAAAAAAAATATTATTATTTCCTAGTGCTATATAATCTGCTAGGTTTTTAATATCCTAAAAGATAAGTTTTTAACAGTCAGTTCGCTACTACGTACGTAACGTGCATAGAGACTATTTTTATTCAATCTTATTCATCAGCCAGTAAAATTCCTGTTTAGCATGGACATAGGTTATTTTTGGGTGTTAATGGGCTACAGTAGCCACTTACCATCAGATGGACTGTGTGTTCGTTTCTCACTACAATTTTATAAAAAAAAAACTGAAATGCGCGAGAGATACTTCAGTGCCACTAGCATACCAGCTTACACAAAAGGCGCTTACTAGTCCTAATTTATCTGTACTTGTTGTAAAGTTCATGTAAGATCAGTGGTAGGCTATTTAACTCAGTTTTCGTGAAGCAGCAGGTTGGCACTTTGATCATGGCCAGGTCACACTAAGCCCCTAGCCAACACGACTGCTATTTTTAATATAGTACCTAATTCGTATAAGATATCCAAAGTCTAATAGCTCTGAGATACAATTAGTACCTGACTAGTTTCTGCAATTTCGTACGTGTGCAGTACAGTCACGGTTGCTGATCTGAAACAAAAGGCCGACCCATGCTCCAATAGAGCGTAATAATTGCACAAACAATTGACATGGGAAACAGGAAAATGGATCGAAAAGGCTTTAAACGTCGTAGTAAAGGGTTACTGTTAGTCTAAAGAATGTATTATTGTTAAGGGTAATTTAAGTAATACCTAAAGTTCTTTTTTTAAATAGACAGACATGATAGTCTGACATATTCGTTGAAACTTGACTCGGCTACAGTGTAATACCGATTTTATTGCAACCTTTTTAGATTCGTTTTTGGGATTCTGCGTTTGATTTTTTGCTATTAAATAGAGCGTAACTGTATTATAAATTTTCCCAAGAGCCACATATGGTACATTGCTGTTGTCTTACTATTGTGTCTGGAAACCGGACAGTGAAAGTGGTAAGGGTGAAAACTGAGTCTAGGGGCGGAGCTTCTGATTTGTATGACAAATACACGCTCTTGTAACAGCGTCCGGTGTGTTGTAGCCGGTCAAAATATATGTCAAACGGACAGATACGCTGCGGGCCCTGAAATACTTTTCACTCAGCATAAGACTACGATGGTACTTCTTGTTAGTTTGGGGCCTAAGCCTTAGGCCCGAGTGGAGAGCGTCTGGCGGAGTGTGTGGTTAAGGCGATGTTATAGTAGGTACTTTTTACCCAACTGCAACATGTATGTATGACTAGCTGTTTGACATGGTTTTATTATTTGGTTGAGAACGTATCAACCTTTCTTTCAGTTTAATTAACTGGAAAGAGAAAAACACACTAAAATACACTACGTTGCCGTATATTCTTGTTTGTTTTTAATAATTTAGTTTTTGAAAAATCTGTAAATCTATCAAATTTAAGATATTACTAAAATATTATATATATATATATATATATATATATATCATCAATTAATATACCATTTGTCACTTTCACAACTAACAAGATTCTAGCGACAACCTTTATGTTAAAATCTAACAACTGCCTATTATGTTAAAATCTATCGAGCCGTTGTAGCCTTAACGAGCGTGTCAAAGAAAAAGACATATATACATACCCTTTAGAAACATTACTTTCCTTCTGGGGCAGTCGGGTAAAAATCATAAAGAAAAACCGTGTAAAAGTTATATCAAATGAAAAGGCTTATTATTTTAGGTCATGTTAATAAAAAATTTATTACTTAATTCGTTTTTGTTTTTATCCAATGAAAATACAAACAAACTCGAACAATTCAAGCTCTTGCGGCCGGCCAGTGCCTGCCGAGATGTTTTCGTAGTTGGATTGGACAATAATTGCAGGTAGTAATGTAACGTTTTCATACCTACAGACCGTACTACAAGACGGCCTTAATGGCGACTTTAGCATAGACTCGAGCGCCAGTCACTCAGGACACTGTACAACAGCAAATGCCGTCGTCGTCATTTGTTTTGTCGTACATGCCAAACGACCCACCGCACAGAACGCTCACTACTTAGATCTTAGCCTTAATATGCACGAAAATTATTTGACTGCACATATTAAAAAATATATTTCTTGGAAAGGCTTGGTCTTATTAAGAGTATACTATTCATTGACAGAATTGTTACAAGAGCATATCTTAAAATTGACGTCAGAATTATGAAGAGCGTTGACAAAACGCTTTAAGCTCTTTTGTGCATAATATTAAGGTGTTATTACATTAAGTCGAAAGCTTATTGCGTGTTATATATTTTTATCAAACCACCAATACACCTGAGGAAGTACTAAATTAAAAAAAAGTTTGAAAAATAAGGACTATGTGTCTAGAATTTCAGACTGACAAATACTACTTATTTTGTAGTTTACTAAAGAATAGCCTAAAGTTATAGCGCTGGACATATTTCACCCTTATTACGGGCATGCAAAAATTATAGTTAATTTACAACAATTATTTGAATAAAATTACAAGAACAAGAACTATTTCAATCACAATTTATAACTACTTGAATTACAATTTATAAGAACTCTTTTAAATTTCAATTATTTGAATTACAGTGATTACAATTACATAAATTATTTAATTATTAGAATAGACTAAGTCACAGGAAATAAAAGGAAGAGCCGGTATCTTAGTGGGCACCAAATATTAGTATTTGAACTTTACAGATTTTCATAAAAGTCTGTTCACCTCCTTTAGTGGTCAGGCAACCTAATCCGCCGGGCATTAGTCGCTCGAACACGAGCGGTCGTTCTCACGCCACCACCGCCCGGGGGCAGCGCGCGCGCACGACTCCCAACAGAAATAAAATTAATTTATCTATAACTAAACCGAGAGCACTTGTGCAAAAAAGTCTCATGTGGGTGTACGTGGCTTTTGATTTATTGATATTTTCTTAGATATTTTTTAAAAGTTATATTACAAAAATAGTTAATATTTTAGTTTTCGGGTTTTGGTAGAGCCATTTTGCAGCTATATTATAGGTGTAGCACGACTTGGTCCTTGGACCGTGGAAACACCACGCTCTCACAGAATACCAGCGTAAAATAGCAGCTCAATGCTGCTGTGTTTTGTTTGGTGAGTGTCTCAACACTCACTCCAGTTCTTTAACCGGAGACCCTTTTTACTGGATACGAAGCATTCCATCTTAGTCCTCAGGGGTGACCACGCATCTGCTTGGTTCTTAAGGATAGATGTAGGTGTCTATGGGCCACAGCATCCACTTACCATCAAGTGGGCTGAGTGTTCGCTTGTCACGTTATTATTCTATACAAAAAAATGTTGTAATGCTAGATATCATTACCATACTGAATCCATCACTCAATCAGAAATCAGAAATATTGATTGGCCCTAATATAACAATCGTTACCGCCATTTCACAAGTGTCGTAAAAGGTAACTACGGGAAATGCCAAACAACTTCATTGCTTCTGATAGACGTAGATATGTATACATAACACCATATACAAATCACTCATACTGGTGACGAGAAACACAAAGTTGCGTAATACCTGTGATTGGCAATCCGCTTGGAAAACTGACTACAGAAATTAAAAACATCCTAATTTCAATAGAGAAGATGGATGGGTGCTGCCATCTGCTTGGGGTCCTATAATTAACAACATTAAATCCAAATCCAAACATATATACCACTGCAAGACCTCAAGATACTCTAAGCTCATTCCGCGTAGATCGAACCAAAAATTAATATTCAAAAACTGAAGGAAGCCGGGTTAATTATGACATCGGGACATCAAACATCTCAGACACCCCCCGTGACCATAGGTTGCTGTAAAGCACCCGAAATGTCGGGAATTAAAATAAGTAAATTAAACGCGATAAAATCCGTAAACATAGTTTTATATGTGTAGTGTTCCCGTAAATATAAGAAATCATTACAGAAATGGTAATCAAACCGAAAACAGTTTTATTTCATGAACAGATAGAGAAATAGACGACGTTTACTAAAGAGATCTGCGAGTATAGGAAATAGTATAGGGACGGGACATTTGTTAAAAGACTCAACATACTAAGATAAAGAAATGGATTTACAGGATATACGAATATCTTTGAAACGAGATCTTAACTATTTTTAAAGCTTTATGTTGTCAAATCTAGATCAAATCTAGATTTCCGAGAAACCCATCAATCTGAATTTCTCTCCAACTAATAGTTTTACAAATAATTTAGATTTCATTTCCAATTTCCAATATCAAATATATTTGTATAGTGATTAGTTTCAAATTAAGAATGACGATTGTTTGGACTGCATGCCAAAATAAACCAACTCTTACACAAGATAAATACGTTTACATTATATTATTTTCACAAAGACTGTTATTGTATTTAAAGCAATAAATAAACATAAACACTCACGCCTGTCACCCAGAGGGGTAGGCAGAGACTACGGACTTCCATTTGGCACGATCCTGGCACACCTCTCTCGCCTCCTTTACATCCATATATCTACGCATACACGCTCGTTGGTTAAGGGTATTCCTAATCTGGCCTTTTTTCAATATAACGCCAATTTGGTCGATAAACTTTCGCCTAGTGCGTCCCTTCCCGACTCTGCCGTTCACTTCTGCAACATAAATTTGTTAAAGCAATAAAGCATTACTTAATTAAAAATAAATATTATCTGTAAAATTCCATCAGCATTTCCCACCACCTTTGGCATCGAAGGATATAATAAAGAGATTACAGAGCCTTCGTCTTCGAACATATGATAAAATTAAGCAGTCGTTGCCTAACATATGAGCTTTCACCGCACTATCGCGTGATTTACTAACTTGCCAAACATGCCGGTTGTTTTCCGACGATTTTAGTAGGAACGGTTAATTGCCCTACGGTCGTTTAGATGCGTTTTTATGTACGTTGTAAATTATTGAGCATTTGAGCTAAAGATGAGGCCTTATTACCGTTTCTTTTTTAAAGTTATTTTTGATTGATACTTTGCTCGTTTTATAATGTATTAGGTTTTTATTAAAAGATTACGACAATGATTATTTTTATAACGAAAGTATATACGGTTAATTTCATTGATTAAATGATATTGGGTTTAATAGCTACATATTTTTATGCTTGGTAAAGATGAGATAGAATTTCGGTAAATATTAAATTCTGTCTAAGATGATAACCGTAATCATCGGCATTATTACAACGTATGGCAGGCGGATTGGCAATCGCCTTTTGTGAAACCTACATATAGAACGTACATAGAAAACGTCTGTTAATACAATAAATTCAGAAATGAACTACTTTAAAGAATATGCTAACCCTATGTTAGCGTTTTCTCCTGCATTGAGGAGTATTTTACGTACGCATATTGCAGGTCATACAAGCATTTGTTCTGTGCGAGATTCAATCCCACAGCGCCGTAAGCTAATGATTAGCCATTCGAAACCTTCGAGCAACTTTAGTGAAACATGTTGTATTAATATAATTAATTTTACTTTTTTTTTGATCTGACTATTTTATGCAATAGTGACAAACAGACAGCCTATCTGATAGTAAGTAGATTCTATGACTTATTGACATCTATGCTTGCTATTAAGAATTTAAATTTAGATGCGTTGGCGCCCTGAGCACTAAGATGTATAATATATAGCCTTGTTATCGCTGTAAAGGGTCTCCGGTCCTCATTCACCATACAAAGTACAATATTATGCTGACTTGTTATGCTGGTATTCGTAACAGAATAAATACTACTAATACACTTACGTAACGTGGTTCCTTCCCGGTTGAGTCAACTATTCGTGATGCAGTCATAATACGCTGCAGCTTCTCGCTTCCACGTGAACTAATTTTCATGCTGTCAATCTCACCTGCTCACCTGCATCCTGCTTAGAAACGCTCGAGGCTCTAGAGACCGACAAAAGGTATATTACCAAATATTGACAAATTTTATACGTGGTAGAGACATGCTTTTTATTTATAGGATAAGGGTGACAAGCGAGCACACAGTCCACCTGATGGTAAGTGGTTGCTGTGGCCCATAGACATCTACGTCTATCATCGTTTGCGAATCTAAATGCAGATGCGTTGTCAGCCGTGAGGACGAAGATGAAATACCATACGAAACACAGCATCATTAAGTTGCTATTTTACGCTGGTATTCTGTGAGAGCGTGGTCCTTCCCCGGTCGAGCAGACCAATTCGTGCTACAACTATAGAATTAATATAGCTGCAGCATGGCTCTATCACGTTTGATGCTGCAGCTATATTATGATTGTAGCACGAATGATTGGCTCGACCGGTAAGAACAACGCTCTCACATAGGTAACATCAGCGCTAATAATAAAAAAAACTTCGGTTGCCAACCCGCCTGCCAAACGTGGCAATTATGGTAAAACCCCTCCTGAAAGGCAATCTATGGGGGAGGCATATTATATTCATCAGTGAATATTATAATAGAAATATAATAGATTCTCAGTTTGAATTTGTGACGCGGATAATGTTAGTGCATGCTCTCTACACAGCTGTCTGACAGATTGTGATCTGCCTGATCCGGTTAACTTGAATAGTAATAGATAAGCTTTTTTCTCTCGATTTTGCTATGCATATTTCTGTCACCTTGAGCGACTATTTAATTAAAAATATCTAGCAAAATGTCAATTAATCAATTTCAAGCGAAAATAGCATGTAATTGATATTGAGAACGCAATCTGTCTAAATTAGAATATTCATTAGTTAATCTGACGGTTTCCATATCGATACACGGCAAAACTTTGACCTCATATTAATAACTGTAGATAACATTGTGATTCGACAACTACTTTAGTAGTCGTTTGTGTCATCCATACACATCAGACGGTGGAAGAACTCTATAATTTTCTAGTTAATCATAGTATATCATCATATAAAATATAGTAGTTTTCTACTAGTGTTAATTAAATCATAAATATATTTTTGTTAGAGAGTAAGAATCTGCCATCTTTTCTTTAAAATGAATTACACATTTAATACGTTGGAATCGAAACAAAAATAACAATATAGTAACAACCTTATCATCCGTTACTGTTACCGTTACAGCCTATTAAAGTCCACTGCTGAACATGGGCCTTCCCCATAGATTGCCTCATACGGAGGACATTTGCCATAGTTGCCACGCTTGGCAAGCAGGTTGGCAACCACAGTTTTTTATTTTTAGTCGTTATTAGAAAGATGCTGCTGGTCATCTCCTGATTTGTTTCCCTCTGTCGCCTCTTACAACACCCACGAGATGATATGAGGTAGTAGATATTCATACACCGCCACTAGTCGGTTCTTCCTTAACATACTATTATGAAAAAAATATAATTATTCAATGTATGAAGATAAATTTTTTGTGTGTATGTGATATCTTCGTCAATTGTGAACCGATTTTAATGAATATTTTTATATGAATGGTTATACTGTAGGGGACTAGGGGTGGTCCCATATAAATTTGGTTACAAAAATTGACCGCCAGGGGTAGGAAAATAGGGGTAATGTTTTTAGTTAAATGAAAATCTGGTTGTTACGTTGAGCTTGTGATATTTCTTAGTTGACTCAAAAGGGTCAAAAATTAAACTTTTAATAAAAAGTTAAAGCCAGCTTCAGCGATACTATGTATTGTCTAATATATAATACCGTGTAGTGGCGGTGTAAGAATATCCCATCCCATATCGTCCCGTGGGTGTCGTAAGAGGCGACAGAACCAGGAGATGAGCAGCATATTCCTAAATACAACTAGAAAAAAAAACTACAGTTACCGAACCGCCCGCAAAGCGTGGCAACTATGGCAAATATCCCCCTTATAAAGTATTTTATGGGGAGAACTACTCGTATGTTCACCAGTGGGCCTTTGTAGACTGTAATGGATGAATGATTTTCAAAGAAGTAAAAAGAATGAAATAACTATCACATAACAGCTTATGAAGTTTCTACTATTACACTATATTTCAGAAAGTGTTGTATAGAAATTATTTTATTCTTTTTTAATCCCCGACGCAAAAGGAGGGGTGTTACAAGTTTGACCGCGATGTGTATCTGTCTGTCTGCCTGTGTGTCTGTCTGTGGCAGGAGCTTTTAAACGGGTTAATCGATTTGGGTGCGGTTTTTTTATTTAAAAGCAGGTTTTCTAGCGGTGGTTCTTAGACATGTTTTATCAAAATCGTTTCAGCCGTTTGGAGATCATCAGCCCTTTTTGTTTTGGGGGTTTTTTAAATTTTCAATTTAAGTTATTGTTGTTTGAATTCAGCTTAAACTTAATAATTTATTATATTTACGCGAACACTACACATTTAAATAAAACTATTTTACAGATTTTATCACGTATATTAACTTATTTTATATTCCCGACGTTTCGAGTACTTTACAGCACCCATGGTCACGGGGGGGACTGAGGTGTATGACATCCCAATGTCATAGTTGGTTAACTACGGCTAAAACTAACTACTACGGTTAAAACTAACGGCTACCTCCAGATTAAAAATTATTAATTTTTGTTCCGATCTACGCAACTTACAGTATCTTGAAGTCTTGCAGTTGTATACTTGGGTTGGGATTTAATTTTATTAATTATGGGATCCCAAGCAGATGGTAGCACCCAGCCATCTTCTCTATTGAAATTAGGATGTTTTTTGATTTCAATAGCCTCACGAATCATCCTTGGAAGGAATCGGTGTTCTTTAGCGAGGATTTGTGGTCTATCAAATCTAATGTAGTGACGGGGGCGATCCTGTACGTGTTCACAGACTGCAGACTTCCCGGAGCGTCGATTCTTCACATCAGCTATGTGTTCTTTAACGCGGGTTTTTTTGGATCTATTAGTTTGTCCTATAGAAGAGAGACCACATTCACAATCAAGCTTGTACACTCCTGCATCTTGTAGAGGGACATTACACTTGACTGATGGTAAAAACTGACTAATCTTCTTCTTCTTGAACATGGGTGCTCTAAAGTACTCGAAACGTCGGGAATATAAAATAAGTTAATATACGTGATAAAATCCGTAAAATAGTTTTATTTAAATCAGCTTAAACTTTTTATTAAAAGTTAATTTGGTTATATTATTTTTACTAATACCAATTAATTAATACCTATTACATTTAAACTATTTCAAAATTATTTTAATGTTTTTTTTTGTATTTACACAACAATTTTATGGAGTATAGAGCAATATTAACTATTAATAAATAGTGTGGCTAAATCGCGTAGTAGTCACAGATGGATATCGTAATGAATGGTTAATGTAATTAATAGAAACAGGCGTTACTTCGCGCATATCTATTATATTAACGATGTTAAAAAATTAATCAGACCCACGTAATAAACACACCACCAGAGTCTACTCCACCTGAGGATGCCTCGTGAAGAGGCGAAACACGTGTTGTATTATCGACGGTGTGTCTTTTCACGCTATTGAGGAAGGGCGGGAGGTGCTCTTCAAACTAGGTAAGACACATTATGTTATTATATTACGCGGATGTTAGCTGATTAATTTTAACATCGTTTATTTAATGATTAATGATCTATTTCACCCCGGAAAAGACAGAATACTCAAATACTGCCGCCTTCAGTGACTGGAAAAGTAATAATTTTTTAAATGATGACTCCTTGGTGCAGTGGTTTAGAATTGAGTTGCGATGCTGAGAGTAGCTGGTACAATTACCACGCGGAACAAGTATTTGTATAGCCTACAAATAATTATTCCTCGTCTGGATGTTTGTACAGGATAAATTTTTAGTGTGGGGGATTACGTACAATTAAAAAAAAAGATAAGAAAAAATACCATGTCTTTCCTTAGGTATGAGGTTATGTCGTAAGGGAATATGTCATATATCCCATTATATCCCGTGACTGTCGTAACTTGCGACTATGGGATATGCCAAAAAAATCTTATGGTTTCCGATAGATGGCGCCATAACTATCTTGTCTTATCCAGACGTTATATAATCTAAATTGGAATAATCACTTTGTCTGTCTGGTTAAAAACTCTCTTGATTCTATAAAGTGTCTGAAATAAAATAACATTATATCTTTCTTTACTGGAAAAAAGGGTCTGTCGTGCTTGACTGGGATAGGGCTCGCCCACATACAACACGCGTTCTTGATGGACAGTTTGTTTTGTCCGGCGTATAACTACAGTAGTATAAGTGAAATAGTTGTGTACACTGATTCCAAAATATCTAAATTTAAAATGAGATAAAAAAATTGGTTATTTATATTGCTGATTATTGTTAGATGACCGCGCGGTCTACTGGTCAGAGTATTAGAATACTCCACCGCGGGTCCTGGATTGGTTTCCCAATTAGAGCCATTTGGCTGATGAGTCAAGTGTCGTGATTAACCTCAAGTTTCTAACACAGCAACCGAATTAAACTCAGATGTTAGTGTATAAGTTTGGATTAGCCAGTGCTTTTATGTTCGCGCGTGTGATTTAATTTTGTTAATTATAGGATCCCAAGCAGATAGTAGCACCCATCCATCTTCTATATTGAAATTTGAATGTTTTGAAGTGAAAACTTCTTCAGGAACTTTGGGCACTTTTGGGACGAGGAAAAAGTACTGAACTCGCGTGACCGTCACGCTCAGATACATATAATTGATAAAGGTCATGTTGAAAATCTAAGTAATAAAATTTTATAAAATTGATATATATTTATAAATTTGTTTGTATTATATAGATAATAATCATTATTAATACGTGGATAAAAATAATTTCTAATAAAAATACTTCCTATAAAAATATTTCTTAACAACTCAAAAATAATTTTACAAGTTTAAGTTTAAGTTTTTGTTTTCATTTCTGACGTGCAGTCCTACAACTGATAGTTTTTTTATTTCAATAGCAAGTATAAGGAATCGATGTTCTTTTGCGAGGATTTGTGGTCTATCAATTCTGATGTAATAGCGGGGACGATCTTGAACATGTTCACAGATGATGTCTGTGAACATGTTCACACACTTCGCGGAGCGTCAGTGCTTCACGTCAGCTATATGTTCTTTTATGCGGGTTTTTATAGATCTTTTTGTTTAGCCTACGTAAGATAGACCACATTATACTCCTGCATCTTGTAGAGGGAAATTACACTTGACGGATGGTAAAAATTGACTAATCTTCTTCAGCGGAATGTAGTAGGTTTTAATAGAAGCCCGCTTCAAGATGTAACCAATCTTGCCTAATAAGAGCATACAGTCGAATTAAGAAACTCCTTGTTTTAAAAGTCGGTGAAAACAATTAAACAATTAATAGCTTACTTTACCAACTTATATATTATCTATATAACTCTAGTTCTAAGATACTGTTTGTAACATTAAATAAGACCTAAACTCAACACCGTAGTAAAAGAGCATATATTTATTCCAAGTGTAAAATGGTCTTGTCCGAGCGTCCTGTTTAACCGTGTATAAGATGGTGATTCCAGGTACCTTGTTAATAGATAGGCAATATCAGCATTACGCTTCAAGCGAATGTAGTGCTGCACTTTTAGTTGCTTTTACATATCACCTGCGAGATAAGAGACGTGCCGATACACTGATATATTTTTATTTCGAAGATAAGGAGTTAACACAATTGTTTCTGAAACTTTTCACTTTGCACCTAATAAATCTTTTCTGTATAACCTCAAGGTAGACTAGGAGGAATGCCTTGTGGCATGAAATACGCCTTTTCCACCAACTATTTATAACAATAAATATTATTATAATAGATGGGGGAATATTTGCCAAAGTTGACATGCTTAGCAGGTGGGTTGGCAACCGCAGCTTTTTATTTTTAGTTGTAATTAGGAAGACGCTGCTGCCTATCTCCTAGTTTGTTTCCCTCTGTCGTCTCTTACGACAACCACGGGATGTTATGGGTTAGTAGATATTCTTACACCGCCAATACACGGGTATATCCTCCCACTTATGAGGCAATCTGTAGGGGAAGCCTTTGTTCTGCAGTCGACTTTTGATAGACTGTAACGGTAACGATAAATATCAGTTGATTAGTTGATTTTAAACTAGAGTCGGTATCCCAATACGAACCCGGGTTTTTCACGTACGGTAAAATTTACGATTAGCGCTCAACTCATGAGCTACAACTACTACAGCCCTTGAGCTACCAAGGCGGTACGGTATTGTATATGAGTTTAATAAATTATTCAAATATAATGTATGATTCACAAAGATGTAAAGTCACAGTCTATATACCGTCCCACCGTTGGGCGCAAGCCTCCTCTCATTTCTGAGAGGGTTTTAGGACAAGAAAGTGTCCGTTTACGTTTTCATTTTTATAATACGATTATAATAAAGAAAACGTAAACTGCCAAACATTTTTCTCTATCAAAAAACGTGATTTATTGTTGTCACTGACTAAATTCGATTCTCATAATTAACATATGAAACATAACAATTTAGCACTTCTGTGCTGTATTCGGTAATGCGTGGTAAGCTATCATTTGATAATATAATTTAATAATCAATAAATCATAAAAGGTTAAGCGGGAATTTAAAATATCATATTCAAAGTCGAAGTCAAATCTGAAGGAAATTTCGTTTATCTCATAACAAAAGAAGTTACCAATTAAAACAAAAGCTAAGCTTTGTGCAAATAGCTTTATACAGAAAGATTAAAATCAGCTGTCTTTGAATTACTATTCCATATGGTTCGAAAACCGTGCCAGTAAAAAGTTCACTAAGTCAATGTTTAACTCTCAATGCATTTTATTTAAGACCCAGGTCTTGGTTCGAACCTCATGACCTCCGACCCGCAACGGGCATAATTTATTGCACTGAACCGGTTCTCGCATATTAGGCGTCTCGCAACATTGAAATACCTAATCGATGTAAAATGTGAATATTCCATTCTACCTATATATGCTTTCTCGCTTAGATGCGTAGGGATGTATGAGATGGCAATATTAATGCCTGGTGTTACAGATGTTTTTAACATAATTAAGAATGGTATTACATGTTTAAATGACTATAATACTAAAGTACTTTATTACTATAATAATATCTATAATACGTTTTATACTGATTAATTTAAACCTTCAATAATAATAATAATAATATCCCTAACCCTCAGCTGTTTGGTCTCCCCTGCTAAAGGCTTCCATCTGGTTGGGTTTTAATTTATTTATTTTACTATATTTAATGTATATTTATCCATGTAATAGAAATTAAAATACCTAATGCCTAATATACCTATCTAATATAAATTTATATGTAAAAGTAAAAAGTAAAGTTACAGCCTATATACGTCCCACTGCTGGGCACAGGCCTCCTCGCATTTCTGAGAGGGTTTTAGGGCAAGGAAATGTCCGGCGCGCTGCCCCAATGCGTGTTGGCGAACTTCACATGTCTTCGAAATATTTTTTTGATTTCTCAGACATGCAGGTTTCCTCACGATGTTTTCCTTCACCGCCGAGCACGTGGTAAATCAGCACTTAAAATTGCAATTAACAATTTCATTGGTGCCGGCGGGGATCGAACCCGGGTTGCTCGCGTTCTGTGAAACTTACAGCGAGCGCTAACCATCTGAGCTACCACGGCTCAGATGGTTAGCGCTAATATTATAATTTATATGTAATAGAAATTAAAATACCTAATGTGCTGAGGATACTGTGATTGTAAGCTGTTATTTTAAAAAAAGTCCTGCTGGGTTTCTTGCTGGTTCTTCCCAGGACAGAGGTTTTTTCGAACCAGTGGTAATTAAACAAAGAGTGACTTTCAATAAGTATTATTTATAATCTATATTGAATAAAAAGTTTCTGTTTCTGTTTCTGTATCCATATATGTCTACATTCATCCGTTATTAAGAATAAAATGCAGATTGCGTTGTCACCGCTGAGGACTAAGATGGAATGCCTAGTTTTCATTAAAAAGGGTCCCCGGTTCTCTACACTCACCATACGAAACACAGCAGCGTTAAGCTGCTATTTCATGCTGTTATTATGTGAGAGCGTTATCCTTCCCCGGTCGACCCATTCGTGTTACAATCATAATATAGCTGCAGCGTGGCTTTGCCACAAATTGCTATGCCAACGTAAAGATCATCGTACGATAATCTTTAGAAGCAAGAACAACACGGGACGTTTCTCTATTTTTTGGGCTTAGAACTAAATCCAGACGAATTCAGTAACTGCATCAAAGTTGAACTAAAATCGTCCGACAGGTGATCACTGTGTCGATTATTGCTTATAAATCAGATCACTTAATTACTCCCCTTAAGTTTGGACTATAGTCGGAGCCCAAGCCAATATTTGTGCAAAAACAGCAGTTTGTGGTTTCCAGTCCTGGATGTATTATAGTCGTCTCTGGATCTGATCTTATCGCAAAGACATTACATTCGATACAGGTAGGTCAAAACGAGTTAGACGATAACATAAGACAGTTCTCTTCTTCCGTCGAAACCGACAACAGTCAGCGGCAAATTAGTATCAAGAAATTTATTGAAATAATATACTATATTACTTAGCTATGTGAACAACAACAATTCTGAGACATTCAAATCATTTTGTCGACGTCGAGTCATCGACGATTTTATAACTTTAAAAGAAAAAAGGCATTACGTATTTTTTTTTTGTTTTACTGTACCGAAATCGATAAACTAAATGATATTGAAACAAACATCTACATATTTTAGTAGATCTTATAAATTACGTTTTTAAGTAAACTTTGGCTTTAAGCTTTAACTAAACTTTAACTTTAACTTTTTTTTGTAAACTTTAACCCTCTCAGAAATAAGAAGAGGCCTGTGCCCAGCCATGTGACGTATATAGGCTGTAACTAACTAATTACTATTAGCTTTAAGAATGTAAAGAAATGCACAGAATGTAAGCATTTAAAAGAGGCTTTTACGATCATATCAAATTTCAGAATCATTCATATATTTCAGTGTATACTTCAAAATAAAATGAAATGCAGTTAAAAAAGTAAGGTTAGATAATCCAAATGTTTAAAAATATAAAAATTATTAAAAATTTATAGTCCACAGTAAACTTCATTTTCAAAATCTAAGCTTTGTTTACTACTATAAGTAACTGCTTCTTAAATATGTTAATGATTTTACTTAAGAATGAATTCATTATCATCATTACAATCCTTCACGAAAGTCCACTACTAATCATAGACCTGCCACAACGATTGCGTCAAAACACGGACCTGAGCCACCTGTATTTATTGAAACGAAATCGAAAATTGTGTCTGATTGACTGTAGTAATGTCGGAGTACTAGTGTTTGTACAGTAAGGCTACAATAGTTATACGAAAACACAACCTTCAAGAATCGAGCTTACTCCTTTTCAAAAAGCCGGCAACGCATCTGCAATTAACCTGGTGCTGCAGATGTTCATGGGCCGCGGTGGACACTTACCATAGGGTGAGCCGCATGATTGCTTGCCCCACTTCTATGAAAAAAATCGAGCGAGGGTATGCAACCAACTTATATCGGAAAATCGACCAAAAAAAGGCGGTTTCCAAATTTCACAGACGGGTGTTGCAAAGCAGCATTACTAGTGCGAGAGTGTCAGCTCTGCAATAACCAACCATGGGCATGGGCATTGGGAAAATCTTTAGAAATACATCTTTTGGCGTCTTCCTGTAAAATCCTATCACATATGTACTTACATCAATTAATTTAAAACATTGATAAATTAAATATTCTTCTGAATACTATTACTATGGGCCTATATGGGGACAATCTAAGTTCGCTGTTATTAAGAAGTTCTTTCGTTATTAGGAATTTTATTATTTTTAGTTTATTAGGAAGACGCTGTTGCCCATCCTCTGTTTTGTTTATCCTTGTCACCTCTTACAACACCCACGGGACGACGTGGGTAGAAGATATTCTTACACCACCACTACATGCTGTATACCCCTATAAAGCAATATATGGGCTTATGTTCAGTAGTGGACTTTGAAAGGCTGTAATGATGACGATGATGATTACTATTATACGAATCTGTGGTCGCTCAGGGATAGGTAAGTGCTCGCCTTGTAAATTTTAGTAAGGTCCCATGTTTACGTGCACAAAAATAATGTACCAAGTGTGTTATTTGCCTAGCATGTCGTAATAGGCAACTAATAAATTGCTAATTACAATTTCTTAATGCTGAATTATCACGTGCCTCCTTCCTGAGAAAAAA
The DNA here is from genome assembly GCA_029286625.1 of Parnassius orleans. NCBI lineage: Eukaryota > Metazoa > Arthropoda > Insecta > Lepidoptera > Papilionidae > Parnassius > Parnassius orleans. Next base: position 830,321 of record JAGSMP010000092.1, read on the forward strand.
CACAGGTTTCCTCGTGAAAGAGGACTTAAGAAGGAGACATGTGTGAGATAAATATAATTCAAGGACATGAGAAGACCGCCAACACTATACGCAGCAGCTGGACCGGGGAAAGGCCAATCTCGTACGATTATACCACATCGTCATATCCACCGTATCGTCAACGACCGAGTTCTTTCTGATCGGCTCGATTAACTGGCGCTGCGTAGGGATGTTGCTTCTATCGCATCTACCATGGGGAGTCCTCTGAGGAATTGTTCGGATTAATTCCAGCCGCCAAATTTCACGAACGCACATCGCGTCAAAATTCACGATACCATCCTCACCATCTGGATGCTTGGCGGTCCACCACTGTGCGTTTTACTAGGAGTTTTCTTCCTCGTACAACTTCTCTGTGAAATTGTTTACCACCGGAGATTTTTCCGGACCGATACGACTTAGGGACCTTCAAGAAAAGAGCTTACACCTTTCTAAAAGGCCGGCAACGCACCTGCAATTCTCCTAGTGTTGCGGTTGTTCATAGGCGGCGGTAGTCACTTAGCCGCATGCTCGATTGCCCCCACTTCTATAAAAAAAAATCGTGTCTTTACGAGCTTCGTACCAATAGCAGCAAAATGCTGGTTTGTTTTGTTTGGTAACTAAGGAGAATCAGAGATCCCTTTTACTGGTAAGGGGACTATTCATACCTTAGTCATCAGAGGACGGAGCAGGATTTAGGTGTCTATGAGAAACGTCATTCAGTAATCATCAAGTTCACCCTCTTGCAATTTTCTTCCGCAAAACAGCATTGCGTGCACTGCTGGGTTCCAGTCTGAATGGTATAGAGAACCAGTATAATTAAAGGATTTTTATATTACCATTTTAACTTAGTCTCCAGAGGTGACAACGCAATTCTAGCCTTATTTGTTTAAAGCAGGCGTATATGGGCTGCAGTAGTCACTTGCCATCAGGTCCCAAATAATAAATAAGGCGACTCAGTGGAGAGACATGCTAAGAGGCTCATTGATTGCCTTGATTTAGTTTAAACCAATCTTGTCAGCCGAAAGAAGAAGCAAGATTGGTTTTAACCAAATCAAGGTCACCAATGAACCTCTTAGCACGTCTCTCCACTGAGTCCAACGCTGCCAGGTGGCATTTTGCAGCACCAGCCCATATGTGACAGCAGTACTCCATGCACGACCGGACTTGCGCTTTATATAAGGTAAGAAGCTGCCCCGGCGTGAAGTACCGCCGCACCCTTGCAAGGACACCTAGTTTCCTTGTGGCTGCTTTGCCCCTGGACTTAATGAACCGCCCATAGTTGAGGTTCAGAGAAAATTCAACCCTTAACAACTGAAGGCGGTCAGTGTATTCCAAGGATGCATTCCGGAAATTAGGAGCCAGAGTGAGCGGGCTCCTTTAGCGGTGAAAAGAAACGCTTGTATATTGGATGCGTTGAATCTCACAAGATTGGCATCGCCCCATTCGGAGACTGCCTGCAGTGAGAGATTCGCACGCTCAACCATAGCTTCTCTTTCGGACTGGATTTGATTTCGACTGGCCCGAGCATTCGGCTGGTACCTCTCCACAACTGTGCTGTCGTCTGCATACCCATAGATGGCGGGAATAAGCAGATCATTAATATGGAGCAGGAAGAGAGTTGCGGAGAGAACGGACCCCTGAGGAACTCCGGCGTTTGTCGCGATAGGACTAGACGAACAGCCATCGATGGCGACGACTGAGATCGTTCACTCAGAAAGTCCTTCACCCAGTCAATCAGGCCAGGGGATAAGCCGTACGCTAGAAGCTTGCCCAAAAGGCTAGCGTGCCAAACCCTGTCAAAGGCCTTCTAGACATCAAGGGAAACAGCAAGTGCTTCTCTTATTCTGATTTCTGAACACCGGCAGAAATTTGTCTTGACCGCTTTGGCGAGAGACCAAAAAGCTCTACTACCAGATGGTTTGACAGAGAGCTTTGCACCGATGCGTTTAATTTGCTGGAAACTGGCTTGCCATAATGCCTTTTTGCAGGACTTGGCGGCTTAGTTAAAAGCACTCTTCTTAAAGCTAACATCTGGAGCTTTGCGATCTCAAGCATCGACCCCGGATAAGTACGCCATATGCTTGTGCTTTTCTGTACGAGCGCATTCGGCGTTAAACCATGGGCGAGCTTTACCACCAATGGGCACGTTAGCAAAGGGGATAAAATACTCCATCGCTTGACGTATCACATCAGTTATGGCATCCGCGCATCTCGACGGATCTTCAGACGAGAAGCAGACCTGCCGCCAAGGATAAGATACAAAAAATGCCGCATCTTATCCCAATCTGCGGACTTGTATCGCCACATTCGACGCATACCTTGGAACTCGTAGTTAGGTGGGGAATATACCGACACAGATTTCATCAGACAGTTGTAAGAAGTTCCCAAGAGTGAGGTAACCTGAATATAGTACCTGTTCGGATCGGCCGTCAGCAGAAGGTCGAGGCAGTTGGATGTGTGCCCATCCACATCGGGTACCCTAGTGGCTTGTTGTACCAGCTGGGAGAGCCAAAGTGACAAGGCGAAATTCCACGACTCTCTCCCAGCATGGTCGGTCTTCTGGTATGGGAACAGCCAGTCCGGATGACAGGCATTAAAGTTCCCAGAAAAACAACTGTGCAGTAGGGTACCAATTCAGAGCCACATCAAAAGCTTCACTGAGGTGTTCAAATAACCTAGTAGTCTCCTCGTCACCGCTGTGCGATCGGTAGACACTAGAATAAATTATTTTATCCATTCCTGTGTCTATCAATGCTCAGATTGTGGAGAAGTTGGGGTCTTCAAGGTGACGGAGACGCTAACAGCAGATGTTATTGCGGACATACAGGCTCCAGCGCGCTGGTGGAAATTATGCTCCAATGTGTACCCAGGGTAGCCAAGGTACTCCGCATCTAGAGGACATCTGATCTGCGTCTCAGTCAAGAAGAGTAAGTGCGGGTTGTTAGTCTCATGGTGGTAGTGGACTGCATTGAGATTACAGTGCAGACTTCGGATGTTTGTTAGGTTCACTTTGAGGGAGAGGAAGAGCAGCCGCTGTAATGACTTACTACTCTTCTTTTTCCTTTTGTTCATTAGTGGTGGAGTGAATGATAGTTGGACGAGGCGTTCCACATATAACATAGGGACGCAAACAGAGTCACAGCATCGATGGTACCTGGCATGGAGATCGCGGGGACGCCCGAACTCCCCTGGAAATCACCACCAGGCCCTCTCCTCCGGTCACCAATTGGCATGGTAGAACCATTCCAGGATTTTTCGTAAGATGGCGGGGCAGCCTTTCATGAGTGACCGGCTTAATAATTGGGCCCCCAACTAGCTACGGTTGGCCAGCGGTGCAATCGTGCTTCGGACACGCTAACTTTCATAAACAACTGTCCGGACCCATTCTCCCAAAGAAATGTGTTTCACCTAACATCATACCGGAACACGACTTGCGTCATTTGGCGGTATGTGTTTACCAGGTGGGTGGTAACTAACACTCACCGGGCCTCTCACTTATAGAGGACCAACCTACCACCAGTATGGTCCACCAAAAATGATCGACGGGTCTGCACGCCTTTGTTATCGATATTCCACGCATCATCATCATCATCATCATTACAGTCCTTCACAAGTTCACTGCTGAACATAGGCCTCCCCCAAGGAATGCCACAAAGCACGGTCCAGAGCTACCTGCATCCATCGACTTTCTGCATGTCTTACCAGGTCGTCACTCCATCTAGTGGGACTGGGACTCCATCTAGACGCCCTACATTTCGTCCGCCGGTAGGAAGCCGCCACTCGAGAACCTTTTATCCCCATCGGTTGTCGGTTCTTCGAGCTATATGACCGGCCCATTGCCACTTCAGCTTACTAATCCGTTGGGATATGTCGGTCACTCTAGTTCTACTGCGGATATCCTCATTTCTAAGTTTATCACGCAGAGAAACTCCGAGCATAGCCCTCTCCATAGCTCGCTGAGCAACCTTGAGCTTCCTCATCCGGCCAGCAGTGAAGGACCACGTCTCAGTTCCATAGGTCATCACTGGCAACACGCACTGGTTGTAAAGTTTCGTTTTCAATTTTTGAGGTATACCTGACGAGAAGATGTGCCGTAATTTCCCAAACGCTGCTCAACCGAGTTGAATTCGTCGATTAACCTCTCGGTCGAAGTTGGACTTACCTAGTCGGACTATTTGTCCCAGGTAAACATCCTCGTCAACAACTTCGAGCTTAGTGCTCCCAACAACTACCGGCATAGGTGTGACATGGATTGTTTTGACATTTGTAACTTTTTGTTGTGCCATAAGGACTATATCGTCGGCAAGTCGAAGTTGAGTGATGTACTCGCCATTGATGTTAATACCGTATCCTTTCCAGTCCAGTAGCTTGAAAACGTCTTCCAATGCAGCGGTGAAGAGTGTCGGGGATATAACGTCACCCTGTCTTATACCTCTCTGCAGTTGGATTGGTTTTGTACTCTGATTCTGTACTCGGATAGCCATCGTAGCCCTTCAGCACTTCGATATACCGTCAGTCAACTTGGCACCGCTGAAGGGACTGTAGCACCGCCCAAATTTCGACGGAATCAAAGGCTTTCTCATAGTCAGAGGCAGATTGTACTCTTCTGTCTTCTGAACAATTTGCCGAAGGGTGTGTATGTGGTCTATGGTACTAAAGCCTTTTCGGAAATCGGCTTGTTCGGAGGGATATTCCACGCAATAGGACCAAACGGTTTGCGTCGTCTTTCGTAATGCGTACAGCAAAGGAGTGGCAGGAATAATTGGCCGGCGTCTGTCCTTCCGTCCGAATACAAACTGGGCGTCTTCAAGGCAAGAGTGAATAGGCTTTTGTTACGCTAAGACAGTGCGATTTACCATCTAATGTTTCATCACCACCTGACCACAATCCCACCTGATTGTGGTCAAGCACCGGCTTATAATAAGTAAAAAATAATATAAAGAGGACAACGCGTTGTGTATGCAGGTTCTGAAAGTGGATTTATTTCCAATGCTCTGTTGGTATTCAAACAATATCAAAAACCAAGGAACTACCATGATAATCTAAGGCTTCATCACTGCTTACCTTCAAGTGGGATTGTAGTCAAGTACTGGCTTATAATAAGTAAAAAGGCCTTACTACTTTAACTCTTTTATTAAAAAAATATTTTCTTAATAAAAATATTAGTGACCATAACTAACTGAAGATTGCAAAGGTTTGAACGAACGATGAATCTACAGCAAGGAATTTTACTGAGTAAATGTGATCCTAAGTCGACACGGCTATAATGTTTTATGGAGCTTCAATGTTTTACGATTGTCACATTTAATTATTTCATTGCCGGCAATTAAAGTTTGGTGGAAAACGATTTTTTATGTTTTACAACCGCATTTGGGTAAATAAAACCTTGAATCATTTCGTTTGTTTTTTACCACACACGATTTCGAAATAGTGATGCGCTGTGATAGATGGTTTCACTGTCGATGTATTTATGATGTAACAATGTCTACAATTTAACAGTACATGACACAGTTACAATGCATGCTGTCTGTGAGTGTGTGGCACGTTATAACTCCTATAAACGAATCATCATCCTTTACAAATAAATAAATACAACTGGTATTGTGTCTGAAGTACAATTCCAGTTCTATTATTAATGTAATATTAATAAAATTTGTGTACTATGCGCACACAATAATGGGACTGTAGAATTGAAATTTTATTTTGTGTTGTGAATGCATTTTAATGTGAATGTATTCTTTAAAATAAATAAAATAATAATTTCAAAATGGTGGCGTGAATTTGTCTTATCGTGGTGCGGAAGGGGAGTGGGAAGGGTAAGGTGGTTTAGCAGCCGTGGTTTGTTCACCCACGGAGAATTAACCAACGTTACGTTATTCATCGTTACGGGGAGATCCACTGCGCAGATGGAAGGGCGCAGAAGAAGGCATTGTATTTTGGAGCACCTTTACTGATGAAGCTCTGCTAAGCCGGGGATGTGATGGAAAACATTCCCGTGGTCCTGCCAATATGCGACGAAAGTGAAACAGCAAAGAGTTTTAGTCGATATATGTCCGACATAACCCGTCCGAACAATGCTTACCGAACAATGTAAACCGAGATATTGGCTAGAAGAAATAACCAACATTTTTAGAGATTATTTAAAAAGTAAAAATAATTTAATATTTTTCGTCATTGTTGCTATGGTAGCTCTATTCGTATTATAATGAGTCATAGATAACGGGTGTAGACTTTAAAATTTATACTTATTGTACATATTAAAGATTCCTGAAAACCAGTTTTAGAAGAATCCCAGAAAAATATTAAGTGGTAATATAGCGTGTGTTCATGAGGATACACTCTCACTTTATGTATATCGATATATCGATAAACAAAATTATGATGCAGTGGGGATAGTGACCGCTTCAAAATCCGTTCCGATTTATAGTAATCACTATCTCCGTCTCGCGATTTATGTGTATGAACATTATCAAAAATTATTCGAAGTTTAGTGATTTAATTAGTAATTTATTGTTGACGATAACAATGTTTAGTGATGTGACCGGGAGGTAGGTAATCGTAAAACGCCACATGTAGTTACAGAGATTATACTGATATGTTTAAGAATTGTTGTTAAATACGAATTTCAATCTTACTCAAAAGTAATGTAGTCCTTTTCCTAAACTTTAGAAAAGACGTAAACTTTTGAGAAATTTAAGTTAATTTTTTATAATCTTTAAAAAATCTCTTTAAATTTTATAACAAAATATTATGATTTCTTGGCCTCAAAATTGAGGCAGACCGAAAATGATATAGTGAGATGTGGTCAACAAAGATCGTAAGTGCACTTGCAAGTTAACTGAAGATGATGTGTTGGATAGGGCAAAGTGGAAGTGGAAAATATGAAAGGCAGACCCCACTACCATGTAGAAATAATAACTGCGCAGGAAACAGACAAAGAGAGTGAGAGAGAGAAGAGAGAGAGAGAGAGAGAGAGGGGAGAGACAGAGAGAGAGAGAGAGAGAAATCGATCGATAAATTTTTGCTTAAAACTTTCTAATTATTCAATGAATATCCTATTTTATATAAATAAATCTTCCCGTTTAATAATACAATTAAAGTAGTTATACTATAAAGACCTATAATTATAACAGCACCGCTAAATTGCAATAATTACTACGTATTAAATTCTACCCTCGTATTTGAAGGCGGGTGATTAATAAGGGGGCATTAACCACTCTATAAGAGTCGCAAACTCGTAAAGCCGTACCGGCATCAGATAAATTACTTGCTGTGCTAATCTAATTACTTAGCACAATGTCTTATTTGTAACTTTTTGTTGTGCAATTAAGAGCGGCTTCGTTCCGCGTGTAAACAGAGATCGGTGCAGGCGCAGCAATTTGTTACAATACTTCGTGGTAGTGATTCCGCGGTATCAACCGCCAATAAGCGTTTCGTGTTTTGATTTGTGGTCGCTATATTATTCCATTATAAGTTTTACTACAAATGAACTTGGTTTTAAATTCTTTTTATAGAAATAAAAACTGTTTTATATTGAATATACACCTACATAATATATTTACTGCTTTTTAAGTCCAGTACTGAACTGGAATGCGCTAGTTTCTTTATATAGAATAACGGTGACAGACGGGCACACAGTTCACTTGTTGGTAAGTGGATGCTTTGACCCATAGACATCTACGTCTGTCTGCGATTAAGAATCAAAATGCAGATGCGTTGTCATCCCTTTGGACTAAGATTGAATGCCTCGTTTCCAGTAAAAAGGGTCTCCGGTTCTCTACACTCGCCAGCATTAAGCTGCTATTTTACGCTGGTATTCTGTGAGAGCGTACACCGGTCGAGCCGACTAATTCGTGCTACAACTATAATTTAGCTGCAGGAGCCATACCGTGTATAAAATATAGCTGGAAAGCATTATTTAATTAATTTGACCACACACACTAGTCAGTACGTTAACGTCGATATCCTTACACTAGTAGTGCTGCTTCTATCACCAGTCTGATAAAATAAATGAAATAAATATGGGTTCAACGTTCAGCTTTAGATGGACTTTCTATTAGGTGGTCACCAAAACCTCGTCCTTCAGTCAGCAGAGTGCAAGTAAGACTGGTGTTTGGGAAGAACGTGATATATTCGGCCTTTTATCCTTGTACTGCATGAAACAAATGTACAATTACGAATATAAAATATTTCCATGATTCAACAGTTCTTTTTTGCATAAAAATATAATATCAAGCAGCAACAAAAGGTACAATAACAATTAGGAGTATTTTCTGTTTTTATAATAACAAAATTATTATTATTAAAAAAATAATATCTAAGCTTGAAATAAACCAAACCTGATTTGTTTATCTGAAGATGCGCCCATCGTTCTTACTATGTCGTTATTTCAATTAATTCGATTAGCACGCTTGGATTGATCAAAACATGTTGTCAACCATCCAAACGAGTAATAGTTCACGAAGTCTCCACAGAACATAATTAGAATGAAGTCCAAAAAAATGCGGTTATTAGCTTATTAGTATTTTTCTTTAATTGTTTATGTTATTATTGAAAATAATAAATTTTTAATTATAGCTGAACTAGAACTTTACGTTAAACATAATTTTGGTTTTTATAGGTTTTTTTTATAAACGACACTTATTATTAAACAATTCCACCTGGTATACAAGTATATGATACCTCTTCTCTTTTTAAAGAAGTAAAAGAGACAAACGAACTCACATGTCACCTGATTGCAAGTGGATGTTCTGGCCCACCTACACCTATCCTCGATTAAAAATCTAAATGCAGATTTGTTTGTTTTTAGGTTTTGGGGTGATCGCAGTAGAAACGGTCTTCAGTTATCATCGTTTACCATGTGAAACACAACAGCACATGCTGTTATTTCATGCTGGTATTCTGTTTGACGGTGGTCATTCAATACAATACAAATGGGTCTGCACGACGGGGTGCAGACCCATTTGTATAGCAATACCTATTGCAACCGAAAATTGCTAGAGAGGATAGCCAAAATAAATAGATTGAATGAAAGTAGACGAAAATGTAAAGAGTTATGGATACCTACATCCTTGAATAATACAATGATAATAAACATTTTCTGACGTGGTCGAGCCATGCTGCAGCTATATTATGGTTGCAGCACGAATGGGTCGGCTCGACCAGGGTTGGACCATGCTCTCACGGAATACCAGCGTAAATAGCAGCTTAATGCTGCTGTGTTTCGTTTGGTGAGTTTAGAGAACCGGAGACCCTTTTTACTGGAAATGAGACATTCCATCTTAGTCCTCAGGGGTGACAACGCATCTGCATTTTGATTCTTAGTTGAGCATAAATGTAGATGTTTATGGACCACAGCATCCACTTACCATCAGGTAGACTGTGTGCTCATTTGTCATCCTATTCTATAAAAAAAAACTAGTATGTCTAAGAAATATGTGAAATATTTCCAGGACATGTGAATCCGTAAACGTGCACTGGAGAAGCGCGGCCGACTAATTGCTTTATAACCTCTCTAAGAAATGATAGGAGTAGAGACATAATATACATGATGAACATATTGTATTTTTAGCTATATAATATATCATAAAAATTGAAAACCTGTATGGCGGCAATGACCTCAAAGTCAGTTAGGCGCGTTTAATAGGATTGCCTAGATATTGGTGACGTCACCAGCGCGCTAGAATTGCCAGACGAATTGGCACGTCGCGGCGCTAAAATTGCCATATTGCCACGTAAGCCAGCTGCCATTCACTTCAGCAACGTTGACATGTAGTCTTTGCAGCGATTGGTCAGTGTCCAGTTGGTCGTACAAGTTTGTAAATTTATGGCGAGATCTTTAGAAATTTAAGAAGCAAGATTTGGAATCAAGTTGTTGAGAGATGGATATATGATATATGGCTCTAAGGGTAAGTCCTCAGTGGAGAGTGTACGCAGCATGTGCGGCGTAGCGTCGCATTCCCATACAACTCGAGGTGGCTGCTACTCATGAGCTTAGGACAGCATTTCTACATACTCTCCACTAAAGCCTCAGGAACCCATTGTACTAAAACAATATTGATTGGCCAGGTTAGGTTCCTTAATTTAGGTAGGTAGATATATTTTATGAAATAAAAACGTTATTAATTACTAAACATTTTTTCTGTGAATAATATAACATTTTCTATAATTTATGTAGCAAAAGTGAGCGGCAGAATCGCAAGGGACGCCTTAGACGGAAGTTTATTGACCAAATTGGCGATATATTATATACTGAAGCTGGGCCAAGTTAAGAGTATCCTTAACATCTATGCGTAAATATATGGTTGCAAAAGAAGCAAGAGAGGTGTGTCAGGATCGTTCCCAATGGTAGTCCGCAGTCTCTACCCATCTCTCTGGGTGACAGGCATGAGAGTTTATGTTATGTTATAATATTGAAAAAATATATTGGGCAACCTTTGCGGTATTTGACTACAAATAAATGCATTAGAATATGTAATATGTACATGTAGAAATATTTCTAAATTATTCTTAATCATATTAAAAACTATTAATAAATACATAATAAAAGGAAACAAAACAACTACATACGATCATAAAGGTACCGATTTAAGAGCGGACAGACTGAGCTATAGACGAAGCAAGATGTTATTAATGACGTTATTCAAATTCCTTTATTGCATTAACAGTAGGGGCCCTACTGTGTAGAGAATGCAAAACGTATCTTCATACGTTATGGTGTTATGTTCACAATAATATCATCAAAATAAGGAATGTAGATAATTTTATTGTTGATAAAACGATAGTGACACTTGGTTATGATCAGTCAGACACATTTTTTTTTTATAAATTAACTTTGCTTCGGAAGGCGTTTTACATATATAAATTGCAGATGGACAAACACCGAGACCCGTAACAATTTTTTGTAGGATATACCGACGCAATGGCTTAGCAATGAGTTGCAGCTCTGAGGGCCGATGGTTCGAATCTCGCATGGAATAAGTATTTGCATGGCCTGCAAATAATTGTTTTGGATCTGAATATACGTCCTTGTGAAATTTATGTATACAACTGACTCTGACAACTGACACCATCATACAGTATTATATTCTAGTGGGTAGGTTATGACGTATATATAATGTGTTTTAAAGAAAATAATAGAATGGAAAAAAGAATACTAAGTTCCGTGCGGGAATCGTATCCACGACCCGCAGTACAACAGCTAAATGATTGCCACTGCTCCTCAATAAAAATTAACATATTGAAAAAAATCTGTTTCTAGGAGGCCTACTTCCAACAGTGAACTTATAAGACAGTTATGGAAGAAGAAAAGCAAGAAGTAAAAAACATTTTCTTGAAAAAGAAGTAACAACTCAGTGCTTTAGAAAAGGAAATGAATGCATTTCATAATCGAAATGCACCTGCCAATATTTATCTTTAAGCTGGAATAGAATGCAGACGTGACATTAAATCCTCCCTTTTTATTATACTAGTTTTAAAGTGTTTCATTTAAATTTTAAATAACTAACTATATAATATGAGAATATGACAATAATTACTTCAAGAATTATACAAAACACTTAACTAAAGCAGAGGCATTATCCACTACCGGGTCATAAACCTGTGTTTACTTAAAGCATGATGATCGTGACGCCAGAGTCAAAATGAAGCGTTAGTTTTTTATTCAGTGTTATCAGAGTTCCCACCTCATACGGTGATGTCATGACTTGGACCAATAAACATGAAATATCATAAAACGTGCCACGCATGCTTGATACTTTCATGTTTAGTAAAAACAGCTACACGCAATCAAAAACTACACACAAATCATATTCTATTTAAAAACATTTTAAATCTATTTAAAATTGAAAACAAATGCTTATGAATGAATTCGGTTACAGTTGAGGTATATTAAAAAAAAGTGAAAAGGTCATTGCTTCAATAGTTTATTGTATATAAAATGTATCGAAGCGTGGCGTAATAAAAAAGAGAAGAAAGCCAAACTTTAGTAGAGTTGACAGTAATAATATTACAATAAGAGAGCTTACGATCAACGCATTTCGATATCAGAGACACGATCAATTCTTTTTCATTTGTCAAGTGACTCAGCGTTGTCGTTGACGTGACGTTCTTAAAATGCAAATTTTTCATAAATCGAACAATACAAATCTCGACCGATCCGTCTCGATTCATCGACGGTATCGACTCATGTCTCGCCAAGCAATTGAATTCATTCGATCACTAATCGATGTCTTGTCCGTGATAGACACGGTCGGGGTCCACGGCAGCAGGGTGCCGACTTACCACACAATCCATCGTTAACTTCTTTCTTCCTTCCATTAGGAATATCATTTACAATATCAACCTTATTGTAAACAGTATAAAGTATACATTATCCGTAACCCTGTTAAGTATTCTATCTTTTTTGTATCATTTTCCACTGCACTCTCGTCAGCATGTTCTGGACCTTCGTCTCCAATACAGGCTGTAAGTGTTATTATTAGAAAACACTTTCCTTTGTACTTTTCAATAACTTAAGCTCTTTTCAAACGGAGAAAAAAATTTAACCTCATTACCTATCTTAATGTAGGATTTGCCCTTTCGCGCCGACTAATCACAAATGAGCATGTAAAGTTGGTAAATTATGTTTTATGTTGCATTGAGTTAAGATTACTGGAATTTTTTTGTACTTTAAGCTCCAATTGCTTATTCATAATTAGACCCCTTTGGTGTTTTATTACTTCTGTATGAGTTTATGAATCCAAGCAGATGTGCTTTTTAGAACTGACTTCTTCATAAGTATCATACCTACTTTATTCATATTCTAACCAAAGAATTGTAGTAAATTATTTGCGCTTTATATTTTACGTGGTAGAGCCATGCTGCAGCTATATTAGTAGTATAGTTGTAGCAGGAATGGGTCGCCTTGACCGGGGAAGGAACACGCTCTCACAGAATACCAGCGTAAAATAGCAGCTTAACGCTGCTGTATTTCGTATGGTGAGTGAAGAGAAACGGAGATCCTTTTTACTGGAAATGAGGCATTCCATCTTAGTTCTCACGGGTGACAACGCATCTGCATTTTGATTTGTAATCGAGGATAGATGTAGATGTCTATGGGCTGCAGCAACCACTTACCATCAGGTGGACTGTGTGCTCGTTTGTCACCCTTATCCCATTTTTTTTATTATAAACTAAATATTCTTTTGTGATTTTAAATTTCTTAAAATATCCTTAAAGCTATATATACCATTTTAAATTAAAAAACGTAATTACTTTTTGTACCTTCCAATATAGATTCTCATCTATTTCCATAACTACCATACATAAAGTGTCGAAGGTTCCACTGATGACGACTGCAAGAGTCAAGAGCAGCCGCGCTCGTGGATGCCCCCCGCCGCCGCTCCCCAGGGGCCAGACCAGCTCGCCGAACTAAATCAAATAATGACTAATCGATTCCTTCTTATATTGCACAGTAGGTACACGTCAAACGTTATTCCCTTTAATTTTTAATACCTGTTTTCTTGTTTCTCTGTTTGCATAAAATCAGATTCGTTATAGACAATGCTGTGATTGATTCGTTTTATTAATGCTTTAGCCTTTGATTGATGTTTATTAGTTCGGTAGTCGGAGTTTTGGGAATCATTAGATGAGTACGACGTCTTATGAAGAGTAATGGTAAACCCAGCTTGTGGTGCTCAACTTAATTCGAGATTTGATTTGTAATTTATGATTGTCGGACCACTACAACTCCATTCACATTATTCAAGTAGATGTCTATAATTAAGGTTAATTCAATTAATTCCAAAACCGGAACTTGATTTGCTATACGTTAGTTAAGGTAGATAGATCTTTCAAATTTGTGCTCTATCGGACGATGATGGCGGAATCTCGCTTAATCATTATACAATATGCCTAACCGGATCATAAATAACATGGAGATAAATTTTAACAATTATTTCGAAAGTTGTCCGATGCGGACAGATCGTTTCATAAAATGCCGTCTTTTCTACTCCTACGCAGATTGAAACCCATATTAGCTAGAACAAAAGGCGATTCTTGAACTTATAAAAATTACCCATTCGCGGTATTGCGTGACCATAAAAATTTGAATTTGATTTTTGGTTGTAACAGATTTAAAAAAAAAAGTAGTTATACCACATAAAGCCGCAAAATACAATTTAGTTACTTACGTAGTTAAAAAAAAGTAACAAAATAATTTACACAATTTAAAAGAAAGATTACTTGTAAGGTACTAAATTCTTATTTAAATCCCTATACTTCATTACATTATTTTAAACACAGCTTTACAATAAATGTCAATACATTTTCATTACATACGCACCACAGTTTCACTAGCTCTTATAGAGAACTGAATATTTAAAAGAAAATAAAATGTTTATTCATCAAGCATCACGTCTGTTCTTGTTATGACTTCATTTGGTTTAGATATAAAGCCGCGTAGTTCACAACAAAATGGGTTTTATAGGACTATTGCCTGTATTTACATTTTAAATTTATATATATCCATGCATACTAACACAAATAAAAAGTAGAAATATTTGTAGTTAAACTAATATTGAAATGGCATTCTCAGAAAAGAATAACATTTCACAATAAATTATAGATAAGTACAGAGGTAGGCTAGAATGCAGAAAAGTTATAGTTACAGCCTATATAAATACCACTCGTGGGCACAGGCCTCCTCTCATTTTTTGAGATGGTTTTATGGCAACAAAGTATCGACCGCACTGCTTCAATGTGGGTTAGCGAAATACTTTTTTACTATCTCAGATATGCAGGTTTCCTCACGATGTTTCCGCCGAGGACGTGGCAAATCAGCGCTTAAAATTGCAATTAATAATTTCATTGGTGCCTGCGGGGATCGAACCCGGGTAGCTCGCATACTGTGAAATTTACAGAAGCTACTGCATCCTTGAGTTACCACGGCTCAAGGATGCAGTATACAGTTGCAAAAACCAACAATTTGTGTGTAAAATATTGTGCAAAAACAATCGTCGCCTTATTACAAAAAGTTGTTTTTATTAGTCTCAGGTTTAAGCTAGAGTTTGATTCAATAAAGAAATCCCGTAGAAAATATGTTAAATAAAATGTAAAGTACAAAATTTAACAGCAAACGCCAAATTTCTACGTTGAATTTAGCTAAGGGACTTCTTTTACGACAAATACTTTAAACCCGAGACTATCCATAAATCACGTTATGGAATAAAACCGATTATATTGGCGGAACAGCCAGATATCGTCACAAATATATTACAATATTGGCAAATCCACAGAAGTAAAAGGAAATCTTTTCACCTTTATAATTGTCGTAAAGTCTACCGCTGAATATTTGAAAGATAATACCACGCTTAGCAGGCAGAATGCCAATAGAAGTATAAAACTCGTACCTTAAACTTCTTTCTGACGTTTTAAATCTGATAAATGGTTATTCCGCGATCTTAGAGAAACCATATTTTTCTATGGAATTTCCCTTGTTTAACTGTATAATACCATATCCAGTAGGTGTTATGAAGTGATTTTATTATGACGACACTATCTAACATATTTCGCTTTGAACTCCCATTAGTTCAGACAAGACAATGAAAACAGAAAGTACCCGAGCTGAAGAAGTTACTAGACGACTGGTATGACTACTTATTTGTCTAGGCGACCATTAGTTAGTACCTTCCTCTTAACTTTTCCTGGTCCCAAGCGACATTGCATCTGCTTCTGTTCTTGGAAAGGTAAAATAATCATTATTGCAATTAGGCGGTTTTTTTAAGCAGACGTAGACTAGTATCTGTGACCTTCTTTAACTGAGGTTGGTTGCAGTTGCAGTAGCCCAGATGGAATGTTAGCGGGCTTATTTATTTTATTTATTTATTTAAACTCTCATGCACAAAGTTGTACATATGGCGGACTTAATGCCATAGGGCATTCTCTCCCAGTCAACCATAAAGCTAAACAGAGATAGACAAACAAGAGGCGGTGCAGCAGTAATCAAAATAGAAAGGGCTAAAAAAAATAAAAAAAAGTTTGTATAATACATATATACATATAAATATACATATACACACACATACATACACATATACATGCATACAGTACATATATACACAATAAATATAAATATTATCTATGTCAGAACAAATATGAAATATATATAATTAAGTAAATGAAAATAAGAGCTGTGTTAGTTCAAACTTGCAACGATTTTTTCACTTGCTTACGGACTTGATTTTTAAAAACAAACTTGTTGGGAGTTTTTTTAATGTTAAGAGGGATGTTGTTCCAGAGTCTGATGGCCGTGAGGGCGAAAGAGTGAGATAAATAACTTAAGATTAGCCGAAGAACGGAGAGATTCTCCGTTCTTCGGCTAATAATCTTAAGGGTATTGAAATTTGGATTTCAGATACTCGGGAGCACATGGATCGTTCAGAATTGTAAAAAGGGTGCAGAGTATTCTAACATATCTGCGCTGACGGATAGGCAGCCAATTTAGCTGAGAAAAGAAGATGCTGTTGTTAAGTAGACGATTCAATGTATTAAGATGATGTTGAGACAGGTCTGAGCAACACACATCGACATAATCAATAATCGGTAGAATAAGTACAGTGTGTAAGTTTAGTGAAAGTAAAATCTTAGTATTGGTGGGAAGAAAGTGTTTTAATCGATATAGAGATCGCAAAGTTCCAGTAGTTTTGCGACTCACCTCCTGTACATTTTTGTTCAATGTTAAGCAACCATGAACATACAGACCAAGGTTCTTTACATGGGGAGAGAATGGTATGACATTATTTTTAAACATAATTGATGGTAGGGTGGGAATATCTAGTTTCGATAATAATCGTGGGCAACCTAAGATTATCGTTTGGCATTTAGATGGGTTCACGTTTATGCCATACACAGTGGATCATTCGGAGATGTATTTCAAGTCATCATTTAATAATGAGATAGCATTAGAGATATTTGAGGGTTTGTGAATTTATATCACAAAAATTCACGTTGAAAATGAAATTACATTCTGCTAACATAACGTGTTTGTCATTAATTAAAATTTGTTTAAATGGTTAAAACCATGTGCGTACGTATCCCAATTGATTTAATTGTGAAAATTTGTTCCTACTATTTGGATTTTTATATAAGCTACATGCGCATTTTACAAACATATAAAAATCAAAATTATCATTTCAACGCTGTGTCAATTGCAACAACACAGCAAAGCACAAAAACATAGCCTAAGAATTCAAGCTGTGTTTTTTTTAAACTGATTGCAATGGTAGTACAACGTAGGCCCTGAAAACAATTTTAGTAATTTCCTAGCGTATCAAATATTGGCTCTATATTCAGGTCGCAAATTATTTTAATTTGGACCTTAAAATTATAGCAATAAAATAACAATTAACACAGTGAAAAGTTTGCGTTATGATATTTCGTAATAAAATAATGATGCGAATCAGCATGTGCTCTGCGAGCTCGTACGGGAGTCAAGTACAAGTGACAAATAGTCACGCTGTTCTGGAAAGGTTGGAGGCGCAGCGACACTTCGATGCTTTTATTTCTTCAACTCGATGACTTAATATTAGTGTTGTACAAAAAAGTGATCGATATAAGAATAAATACACATATTTTATATCATTTATAGTAATCCATATGTAGGTATATCTATGAATACAAATATACTAGTAGTTGTAAATGTTTACATTACAATTTATAAGAATATTATTGTAAAACATTACAAAATTAGCATGTAAATATAACTGTTTAAAAAATATATATAACCAATAAATTTACCTTTAATCGTAATTATATCGACAAAATTTTAACTGCAACACATGAACTTGCTCATCTCTCTCTTACTTTATAGATTCATATCTTTTAAATGTATGCATTCAGCAGCACATAATTCAGGATTACAAATTGTTTGTTTTAGGCACAGACAAGAAATGTATTGGCGCGATTCCAACTTAAAAGGGTGGCGATAAATATATAAAAATCTGATGAGCCATTGCGAAATGGAAGGTCGTGTTTTTTTTCGCCGCGACATTTTTCTCGTTTGCCTGACAAAGGATGTGGAATTTAAATTCGTTTTTGAATACAGTCGTCGCTGCTTCACTGTTTATTTTAGTCTTTTGTGCAATCGTGTTTGTTTGGCAAATGAATGATTTAAATGCTGATTAACATTAAATTTATGGGTTTGTTGTAAGTGGCTATATTACCTTATTGTTCGAGCTTCAAAAGGATTTAATGGTATATGATAGTCTTTTTCATTTTATTTTTTAGTGTGCTTCGGGTGTAAATCATAACAATCATATTAAATTTGTAATTTATCATAGAACCGATTATATTCTGTAAATTACTTTTCACATCATATCATTACCTATATATTTAATTATTTGACATGCGAAAATTTTATTTTTAATTATTTGGCATGTAGGCAAACAGAAGAATTTAAGGAGATATACCAACATTTTTAAGGCCAACCTCACCCTAACGGCTAACGAACGAATCGTTGGCGACCGACAAATTAATGGCGGTATATTCATTCATAAATGCCGAACCACCAGACTGATGACCGATACCTCAAATTGGTTTTCAATGTAGCAGATTTTTCAGTGGAAAAGTATCTATACTGCGGTCACTAATTCGCTTGCCCACTTAGTATGCTAGCGTGCTGTGCGTTCGAATCCCGCACGAAGCAAGTGTTTGTTGTGTCTACAAATAATTGTTCTACGGTCTGTATGTGTGTACACATGCGATTTATGTATGTAAAACGTCTCCACCAGACAGTAGAATTTCTTAACGTGGAGGTATATTTTTAAATAGGATTAAAAAAATTGACCCATTTTAGAAATGCCTGCATTCAGCAGTGGATACAAAAGGATGATAAAAATGAGAATGAGAAAGGTGTTAAAGTTAAAGTTACAGCCTATATACGTCCCACTGCTGAGCACAGAGCTCATTTCTGAGAGGGCTTTAGGGCAAGGAAGTGTCCGCCGCGCTGCCCCAATGCGTGTTGGCGAACTTCACATGTCTTCGAAATATTTTTTTTTAATTTCTCAGACATGCAGGTTTCCTCACGATGTTTTCCTTCACCGCCGAGCACGCGGTAAATCAGCACTTAAAATTGCAATCAATAATTTCATTGGTGCCGGCGGGGATCGAACCCGGTTTGTTCGCGTACTGTGAAATTTACAGCGAGCGCTAACCATCTGAGCTACCACGGCTCATGGAGAAAGGTGTATATTCCATGAATTAATATAATAACTGAGTGAAAATTTAAGTTCCTTGGTTTTCTACAAACTTCAAAGCATTTAAAATAAATAATATGATAGCGGCGCACGGGAACCAATAACACTTTTAAATGTCATTAGCGTTAGAGACGAGTTAGAGAACATTAAAAAGTAATTCATCGCCTTCTATAAATAGCGTATTCTAGTCTTAAAATAAACAGATTGATGAGTAGGGTCTAAAGGGTAAAGCGTTTTTATTCAAGAAAATGGTTATAATGCGACATACAAAACGTTGACTATATTATTAACCTAAGGAGCCTTTTTACTCTTGCTTTAAAAAAACTACCAAATATTCTGAATTCCATTCAAACATATAGTTGATTGGCAATCTACCAGTGCAATTTTCTTGAAATTTTCTGCCATGATTCTTTTTTCTTTTCTTTTTTTTTTTTTTTTTTACAAAACGTTACCCCACACTAGGATTTTCTCCTGTATCGTGGAGGCAGTTTACAAACACAAATTGCACAAGGACAAACATCCAGACCCGGAACAATTATTTGTAGGCCATACAAATACTTGTTCCGTCCTTGTACGTAAAAGGAAATATCACCCGCCACGCAAGGTGTTCAGCCCGGGAGCGGCCAACGTTCCGTGCGTTACTATTCTATGCTCTCCTACTTTCCGTACTCCAGTTGCCAAAACACTCGGTAAAAGTAATGATTACTGCAATCTTACCCAAATTGGAGGATACTTTTCTGCAGCATATTCTGTTTGCAAGTTGATTGAGTACGATTTCATATTAACATCGCGCTAAGAGTATACATAGGCATAGAGAAATCACGATGAGTATTTAATTATTTTTTTAAATTGAAAATTGTAAAATAAAAGCTTGCAAATATTTATTTAACATCACCTTTATTTGATATGGATATAAAACCAGCCATCATTATAATCTTGTTGATTATTAGCACTGGTTGTTTTAAAAACTTGAATAATTTAGTGATTCAAACATTTGATTAGACAAAAATATGTCAAAGGAAACACGCCGTAAAATTGTCGGACATATTTAAATATCATTTAAAATTTAGATCCAATGAAATGGAAGAGGCTGCACAATGGAAATACAAATAAATAACTGCCAATAAAAATCTATTGCTTGAGATTTTTACAATTTATGTGGAAATTTACAATAGATGAAATAACAGCGAGCTCTTGCCGACGTAAACTGGTTTTGCTGATTAAAATTTGTCAGTTGTATAGAGTCAAGATAATGTAGAGACTATAATTTATAACGAGATTCGTTATAAATACATATAATAAGGGCTAGTAAATAGAGCGGATTACTTTTTAAGGAAATTAGGGCTAAGGACTAGTGGTGATTAAATATTTTTATGACCTAAGGAAAATATATTGTTAATTTGAAACAAGAATATAAAGTAAAAGTGCGAGAATGGGCCTCAGTGTTGTAGGCGTCCGGTCAAAGTTGAGCATTTGAACTCTGTTGACCCCGCGGAGTTGTCTTTACCAGTGTTCTCAGTAAAAGTCACGCAGGTTTTTTCGAAAGTGACATTTTGTTGGCGTTTGAAAAAACGTAACTAGGTTGTAGAAAATTACTATTGTCACTTGAAAATATGTATCTAAATTAGTTTTGTTATATAATATGATAACAAGATATTATCGTGAAGAATGAATAAATGAAATGTAATAACGTTAGAACTGTCTAAATAAGTATGCAGATTTTTGCTATTTATTCTATAAATTAATGTATGAATGAATGAATGAAATGTAATAACGTTAGAACTGTCTAAATAAGTATGCAGATCTTTGCTATTTATTCTATAAATTAATGTATGAATGAATGAATGAAATGTAATAACGTTAGAACTGTCTAAATAAGTATGCAGATCTTTTATTTATTCTATAAATTAATGTGAATGAATGAATGAAATGTAATAACGTTAGAACTGTCTAAATAAGTATGCAGATCTTTGCTATTTATTCTATAAATTAATGTATGAATGAATGAATGAAATGTAATAACGTTAGAACTGTCTAAATAAGTATGCAGATCTTTGCTATTTATTCTATAAATTAATGTATGAATGAATGAATGAAATGTAATAACGTTAGAACTGTCTAAATAAGTATGCAGATCTTTGCTATTTATTCTATAAATTAATGTATGAATGAATGAATGAAATGTAATAACGTTAGAACTGTCTAAATAAGTATGCAGATCTTTGCTATTTATTCTATAAATTAATGTATGAATGAATGAATGAAATGTAATAACGTTAGAACTGTCTAAATAAGTATGCAGATCTTTGCTATTTATTCTATAAATTAATGTATGAATGAATGAATGAAATGTAATAACGTTAGAACTGTCTAAATAAGTATGCAGATCTTTGCTATTTATTCTATAAATTAATGTATGAATGAATGAATGAAATGTATAACGTTAGAACTGTCTAAATAAGTATGCAGATCTTTGCTATTTATTCTATAAATTAATGTATGAATGAATGAATGAAATGTAATAACGTTAGAACTGTCTAAATAAGTATGCAGATCTTTGCTATTTATTCTATAAATTAATGTATGAATGAATGAATGAAATGTAATAACGTTAGAACTGTCTAAATAAGTATGCAGATCTTTGCTATTTATTCTATAAATTAATGTGAATGAATGAATGAAATGTAATAACGTTAGAACTGTCTAAATAAGTATGCAGATCTTTGCTATTTATTCTATAAATTAATGTATGAATGAATGAATGAAATGTAATAACGTTAGAACTGTCTAAATAAGTATGCAGATCTTTGCTATTTATTCTATAAATTAATGTATGAATGAATGAATGAAATGTATAACGTTAGAACTGTCTAAATAAGTATGCAGATCTTTGCTATTTATTCTATAAATTAATGTATGAATGAATGAATGAAATGTAATAACGTTAGAACTGTCTAAATAAGTATGCAGATCTTTGCTATTTATTCTACAAATTAATGTTGGTGCAACCATTGTACCTCAATAGGCATATTATTTTTCACTAATTTCTGCATTCGTTTTACATATGCATATAGGCAGTAGGGTTCCTTGTCTGCTTAGGATTCTATTTAGCTAGGAAGAAAAATGTATTTATACACCATACGTTTCAGCGGAGCCTTTATTTCGGAAGTCGTCAGTATTTATCAATTAAGGCATCAAAAACTATTATAGAAGGTTTGAGATATTTGTTGCTAGGCTGTAGACCTAGAAACAAATATCCAACCCTAACCTTGGTCCGGTCTTTGTTTCAAAGTAACATAAGAACTAATTAATGTTTCTTTTATTTTTTTATCTTTTGTTTTTGTAATATTTTAATGTAATTTTTTACTAGCCCTAGCTATAAGTTAATTTGTTACTAACACTTGTGGGCTCTGCCTGAAATAAATAATAATATTCGTATCCATCAACATCTATTTTTATTCAATAACAATGATAGTTTTATCTTAAAATTTGAAAGTTGTTGTAATAGGTCTTAATGTTTTAAAAGGATGTGTCTGTATGTGTTACTATATGAATGTTCGTCCTTTTGTAGTGGTATTTTCACGTCTCGCCTATCTTGAGAAGAAATTATAATATCGTCTTATTCCACCATAAAAACCAATTCCACCCGAAGTTTTATTGCATTATGAATACTTGATAACGTTTTCATTAAAATCGATTCCGATGTTTTTTTAAACAAATAAAAAATCGATTTTAAAATGAGTCATCAAACGGGAAGTTGACAGTGAAAGCAGACCAAATCAAACCCACACTCATTTTAAAACATTTGATATACAGTATTTTTTTAAATTATATACTTAGCTATAATAACAAAAGTGTTCATCGTCTTCAGAAATTTGTAGACACTTAAGAGTTTGATTACGTGCTCTATTTTCTATAACAAGTAGCTAGGCAAAGTCAATCTCTTTTTATAGAATGTTTTTATTTTTCTATGTCAAAAAGCAGTGCGTCTTCAAATAGCAGTGCGTGCACTGTTGTGTTCTGGTCTTTAGGGTAACAGAGAGTCAGTACAATTAGAGGCTATGAGGCATTCCATCTTAGTCCTCAGAAGTGACAATGCAGCTGATGTCTTCTTTATTTGAAATTGGTTGCAGGTGTACATGTGCTGCAGTAGCTTACTGTCAGTTGTACTGTAAGTTCGTTTCTCACTTCATTTTTTAAATATGTTTCCTTATTACCGTTACCGTGTAGTGGGGGTGTAAGAATATCCACTACCCCATATCGTCCCGTGGGTGTCGTAAGAGGCAACAGAGGAAAACAAATCAAGAGGTGCGCTGCAGCGTCTTCCTAATCTATACAAATGAATAAAATTGAAGTGTCTGTATGTAATGTCAAAATAACAGCTTTTTACTAACTAAATGCAAATAAAAGTATTTACGGTACTTATAACAATAAAAACTATTTTTTAAAATTTTGTCTGTCTGTCTGTCTGTCTGTTTGTTCCGGCTAATCTCCGAAACGGCTGGACCGATTTTGACAGGATTTTCATTGGCAGATAGCTCATGTTATAAGGAGTAACTTACTTTTATTTTAGTAAAAGAATTAGGGTACCGCGCAAAAAATATAATTTAATAAATTTTTTTGCTCCGCGCAAAAAATTAAAACCCATGAAACCCAATCGTAACAAATTCCACGCAGGAGATATCGCGGGGAACAGCTAGTAATGAATAAAAATAAAAACTGCGGTTGCCAACCCGCTTGTCAAGCGTGGCAACTATGGCAAATATCCCCCTATGAGGGAATCTATGGGGGATTCCTATGTTCAGCAGTGGACTTTAGTAGACTGTAACGGTAACGGTATATTTCTTTATATTTAAAATTACGCCATTTATTCGTGTTTGATAGTTTTTCAATAGAAAACTACCAGGGAAGGATAACAAACGAGTTTTATACAAACGCACAGGGCCAGGTTAATATTCAAATGAGGTCGGTAATGAGTGGCGGCTTATGATTCCTGTAAAATATGTACGTTATTTAGGTGCCTGGTCGACGGCAGCCGCGGGCGCGGACGCTAAATTAAAAACACGTCAAATGTTAAATTGGACCGAGACATCTATTAAGGCTGGTAAGGCTGTGTATGCATTTGAGAACATTTCCATGTGTTCTTAGTTTTGAAAACAGTTTGTCGAATTTTTTCGAAGGTTGTAACACTGCCACTGTTCACATCTAATTAGCACCGCTTGTATCTACGTAACAATACCCACTTCTAACCATTATCTGCACTATATAATATAAGAGTAGTGATCCGCTTGCAGTCATGTTTCTTCCAACCCCTAAAATTCTACTAACCAATCACAATTTAAAACTAAGTATCTAACAACCAGTAGTGTCTTGAAAAAAACAACTATTCTCGAGTTTGCTACTGAGTGGCTTGTTATTATAAATATTTTAACTAAATAATAAATCGAATTGTTTTCTAAAAATCATAATGTATACCTAAATAATTATATAATTAATAACCAACACTCAAAATATTTAAGAAACTATACTCGAATGTAACCGGCGTAGATACTTGTAAGTATAAATATCGCTCGCTATCGACGTCAATGTGACCGCATCTTATGTACCAACTAGAGGTATCAAGAAACAAGAGCTTGAAGGCTTTTACTTAATTCAGAAGCACAGCGGGTGTTCCCGAAACCATTCGGCCGACACCGTGAAATATGGCACGGACCATGCGGAGATCGGTGATTCCCTTAGGCTATGTCCTGCGTGACTCGAATTCTTACAATGCGCCCGTCTAAATGCGGAGTTTGTGATACTTTAAGGCAAATTAGATGATATTATATTTTCTTGATCTCTTATTTGCGATGCATTTTGCAGTCAATAAAATCAATCTTATTTTGTTTGATTTTCTTATCATCAATCGTAACTATAGTAATTGTTTTATGATTTCATAGTTTGTTAGGTTTTTCTTTATATGTATTAATGTTGTTTATTTTTAATTTAAACAAATTATCGATTTAATTAGTATTTGTAAAGAGATTATTAGTTAGGCACATAACTGAACAAATAGAATTTTAAGTTAATTCGATTTCGCAGTAAGCGATGGCTGTTTCATCATAACACCCATGACGGTGCCTTTTGTCGGCTAAATGCAATTTTCTTTAACAAAAAATACATTTATCATGGCTTCAAGTGACGTTTAGAAGTAGCAAAAACAAATCAAGGGACCTTTTACGGTGTAAAAGCTTATTTAAAATTTATAACTCCTCGAAAAGTTAATTAAGTTTTAATGGAATTCAAAACGGGAGTGGATTTGGTAGCCAAAAATAGGCGGGGATGTTATAAAATATAATTATTTTTCGAGGTTAATGATTTTGTTTTTCTATACCGACTTGTCTGCTTCTAAGTTTGAAATGTAAACAGTTAGTTAATCTTTGTTTGTTTATTATATACCCATTATTTGTTACATTTATTTTAATTATTAAAAAAATATTGCTGATTATTATTCCACATTTTGATTCATCGATGTTAAAAATTCTATTATATATCGGAAATCTGAGACGCGAGCAATCTAGTACGCCTAAAATGTAAAGATCCAGACATTAGGAAAGTTTTACGTAATTCAAAAATAATATATTGTACCTAAGTTAAGAGTTACCTACATTGTATCCATTTAGTACCAATTCTTTGACCTATTTCTGCTGTTAAGCTGAAGCTGAAGAAAATTTCGTACAATTTTGTGATCTGTTTCAAAGGATATAGATGGTCAGTCTGATTAAAGTCATATAATATAATATAATAACGCATTTGTATTTTTTTCTTTTTACTTGACTGCCTCAGAGGGAGGGTAATGTTATTCGGGTATATGTATATATGTATGTATGTCTATTTATTTGGCACACTCTGTAGCCTAAACGACTTGACGGATTTGTGGACATAGGCAGTGACATAGGCTTTATAATATTTAGATATTGCATCTGCAAATACAAAAAAAGGAGGGGCAGGTATTTTCAGCTAACTTTTTAACGCAGTCGGTTTATTTTAATTACTGTTTTATCCGCTAAGCTTTTCTTTTTATTTGTTACTATATTGTTATTAAGGTAGACTAGACTTGCTTTTAAGGTGAAATAACTATCTCGAAACCTGGCTTACAAAATACATTGTTGAAAATAAGCAGCAAGTAGATTAAGTTATCCGATATTTAAATACATTAATCATACGAGTACATAGACATAAACTTTTACGACTCACCTAGAGGGGTAGGCAGAGACTACAGACTTCCATTTGGCACGATCCTGACACACTTCTCTCTCGTTTTTTCAGATCATATGGATCTGATCCATATATCTCCGTATACATGCTCGTCTGTTAACTTGGGCTTTCAATATATCGCCAATTTGGTATATATGTGCAAAGTGCATCTATTTAAAAAAAAAATTAACAAGTACAGACATGACATTTTTTAAGAATGATAGCCCTACTCGTAGTGACATGTATGGAATGCGCCTCTCCCGTTAAGAAGAATTTACCTTAATCGCCAAACTTGGCAAATGAACTGGCAATAGCAGTATCAAGAGGTATGAAGGGTCGTACCTTTGACGTCTCTTATCGTCACAGGGTATTTGATAAATAGATGTTTTACATACATAAAATGCGCATGGATTAACATTACACCCTGGAACCAATATTTGTAGGTCTTATAAACATTTGTTTTGTGCGTGAATCGGACCCTTGGCCCACTGCACAGCAGTTATAGCTTAGCCATTGCGCTGCAGCACCATTCGTTATAAAACAAAAATAATCTAAATTAATTTTAAAACGAGCAAAATAAATTCCAATGTATGAGTGGTTTTCTAAATGTTAGGTAAAAAAAACCACCGAAAGTGACAAATTTATCGAAACAAGATATAAGTTATAATACTTAAATATAATATGATTACTAAACCTATATGACAAACTGTAAACATGCCAACATATTGCCATAGTTAAGTTAGTTCTTTATTGTGAACTTTACTTGATTTATTTGTTTACTTTAAGTAACTGGAATGTGAACATCATGTTAAACTTTTGTTTGAACAGAAGTTTAGGAAAACCAATACGACAATGCTTCGTAAATCCCCACGTAAGTCCACAAGAGTCAAGACAGACGAGAGTTTATGACTCCATTCAAACCTGTACGATCGTTTTCACTAAACGTATAGTAATATACTTTTATAAGAAGAAGCAAACCTCAACTTAGTGATTTACCGGACACCAACGTCGTAATTCTAACAGAGCGAATGGTTCCTTTGAAAAAAATGTCAAAAATATTTTATGGTTTCCAAAACGACGCGGCGAAGCGAATCGATTCAATCTCATTCTGTCGCTTGCGTTCGCCGATTTTTATTAATATCGCAATGGCGTATTCGTTTTTTAAATTAAGCAACCCCTAATAACATCGATTTTTAATTGCCCAATATAAATCATTACTCGTTGTTACGACCGCTGGTGATTTACTTACTGGTTTGACATACGTATATGTGCTTTAAATCACGTATTCTTGCTGAAATTGCTCATTGTCATTTCGGAACGTCTTTCTGCGTATAATATTTTAATGAGATATTTATGATGGAAAAATATTTCAACCAATAATTTCTATTGGGTTTACCACTTTTTTACTTTCTTTAAACCTTTAAATCTTTCAAAGTGAAGCATTTCTTACCCATAATCACTACGCTGCGATTTGAGGACAATTTTCGTCAATACCTACCTTCGCACTGGTGATGACAAAATTAGCAGCGTAGATCTGTATGATTGGAATTATTTGGTGTAAGCTAGATGGTTACACCACCATCTATCGAAAGTCATAAAACATTTTGGTATTTCCCATAGCTACCTATTACGACATCTACAGGATGAAATAAGGGATGTGTTCTATAAGATCAAATAAACTAAAGCCAGTAACTTTGATAGAATATAATATGTATAAAGTGTAGTTCTAATAACATTTAAGTAATTCATCATCATCATCATCATTACAGCCCATCACAAGTCCACTGCTAAACATAGGCCTCCCCCAAGGAATGCCACAAAGAACGGTCCTGAGCCACCTGCATCCATCGACTTCCTGCATGTCTTACCAGGTCGTCACTCCATCTAGTTGGGGGACGCCCTACACTTCCTCCGCCGGTACGAGGCCGCCACTCGAGAACCTTTTTTCTTTATTTAAGTAATTATATTATTTCTAAAGGAAATATACTTAAATTTTAAAATTAATGCGAAAATTGACGCTAAGCATGCTCACTGTAAAATTAACTTTATCTACATGTGTCAGTTATAAGATTGTTATTACATCAGACAACATTTTATTGCGTAATAACTTCCTATGATCCATACTCAAAAACGATCCTTAAACTAATATATGAATATATAATTCAAAGACAAATTAAAATATTTTATTTGTAAGAGTATAAGCTTAAAACCTCTAACTAGTTATAACTGCAGTATTACCGAGTTCATTAAGCGTCATTTCATTGGACAGGTCGTTTCTCAAACACATTGTTTGTCTCGCTAGATGAGGAGCCAACAGCTTTGTAACTAGTGTTTGCTTCTCAATTTACAACTGACACATTGAAACAAAGAAATTAATTGATGTTACAAATGGTTGAAACTAATGAATGAATTTTGTGCAGTGTAATGCAAAGAATCAGAGAGCTCATGCTAGAAATATAATATGCTACTTAAAAGACTTCATATTCTGCATTCGGTACTGAAAATGACGTTCTTCTGGTTTAAGTCAACTCAGCTGCAACATTATCTATATCCATCGATTACTTGAAACAAATTAACGTAGAGCCTATTTAGTATCTGTTTGTAATGTCAAAATTAAAGCTTTTTACTAAATGCCTATGAAAGTAACGGTACTTATAACAAAAATATTTTTTTTTAAATTGTTGTCTGACTGTCTGTCTGTTTGTTCAGGCTAATCTCCGAAACTGCTGGACCGATTTTGACAGGACTTTCACTAGCAGATAGCTGATGTCATAAAGAGTAACTTAGGCTACTTTTATTTTAGAAAAAGAATTAGGGTTCCGCGCAAAAAAAATTAAAACCCATAAAATCCAACCGTAATGAATTCCACGCAGAAGAAGTCGCGGGGAACATCTAGTAGTTGTTTAATAAGTTCGAAAATATTCTATAAAGCAATTTAAAAGAGGGCCTTCTCCGTCTGTCAGAATTTGATGAAAAACTTTGTTTCTTTTTTAATAAAAATTATGTCTGAAGTCCAGTCGACTTAGAACCATAACTTAAGCTGGATATCATAAAGTCTAACTACCAATCTAAGCGGTCATCATTTAGTGTTGTAGTTACGATGGGGAGTAGCGTCGAAGGAGAATGCTGATGCCCTTGACAATATTTCCCGATGTTAATCTATGTATTTTATATCTGACTTACAAACTATATGGTCAAATATCCATCGGAGGCCGTGAAATCTTTCTTACATTTCCCATAGTTGCCTTTAACCATATCCACGGGATGGTATAAGGTGATGAATTCTCTTACGCCAGTACTAAACAGCAAATAAATTTGTATATTTTGCTATAATTCTGTAATCCAGTAGGAGTTAACTCTTGGCAGCTAAAATTTTTATCACTATAACATAAACTTTAGCAGATATAATATTTGTCATATCAAGTTTAAGTACTTCTTCTTCCACAACATCAGGTAAAATTCCGCTGCTGCATATGGGACTATTCTGTTGTAGAGAGAATTTGACTTAACCGTCACATTTGGCAGGCAAATTGACGATTGCTCTAATCAGACGTCTTGCACTTTTGACGCTGCTGCCCGAAGCTGGTCTGGATATGGTTATGCCGCCATCTGCCGAAATATTAAGCTTTATCTGGCACTTCCCTTACGACACACACAGATAAAATGGAGAGATGGATTTTCTTACAGTAATAAAAATAAAAATTTGCTCTACACTGTAAACTACTCTGTGCAAAGCTCAAGCATAGTCAATTCTATCCATCAAACTTGGCTTTAGGCTATATTCGCTTTACTCGTGACTTCTGTGATTGCCTCCTATAAAGATAATACACATTGTATTCTTATGTTTACTATTAATTAGCTAACATCAAACGTCAAAGGCTTGTTGTACTTGGTAACAGATTAGACAGCAAGACAGATTGTTTGGCTTGCTGTATGGATCTCACGTGGGAAATCAGAAGAATCTAACGGAAACAGCATTCCAACACCTACTTTCATATCTCTATATCATCACCTTTTGGTGTAAAATATAACAGTCTATGGGTTATGTAAGGTGTCTCCTAAAATTAAAATGAGAATTGTACAAATGAGCGCTGCTCTTTATTAAATTTTTAAGTAACCCCAGAAAGAGATACGAGATACTGTAATAGATTTCTTGACACGGTCACGTATGATACATCAACCCTTATAATTGGTTTTAAATTTATTAATATTGAATTGGTTTTAAATTTATTGATATTTTTATATAAAAAATATTTTAGGACTGTATTTTAGTTTTATTATCAGTTTTATTTTATCGCTTTTTTATTCTATTTTAATTTTTTTAATTTTTAGTGTTCATTATTATAATGTTTAATTGAAAAAAAATTTTGTTTGGCGCTCTGGTTATCCCACTGCAGAATAATGCTGAGTTAAATACATTTTTTTGTAGTTGCAAATATTATTTTTGGTAATACAAATAGGTATCTACTTACGTTCTATTTTGTTCCATCAAATTAAGTTCCTTCTTTAACTTTTTTTTCAAGTTTCCTAAAACTTTTTAATTTAAAAAACTTTCTCCATTACTCCAGTTTTATTGTTCCTCAATAATTGTGTATATGAGTTATTTATGTTGTAGAAATGGGACATTTTAAAATGGACCAGGTCAATTCGTGCTCAGACTATTTGTACCCACGGTAGACGTGGACGCAGCAGGGAGCACACCCTTAATTGGAAGCGCAATATGTTACGACTTCGGCATTGCTGTAGCAGTCTCAGTTTTAATTGGGCTGAATGTCGTATATGTATCCTTTTTTATTTTTAAAATTAATAAAAATGGTTTTAATAATAAACTTTGAGTTAAGGCTTGAATATAAATGTGGGCAGTTACAGAAATTATATTTCTTTGTTTGTTTGATTGGAAAAGAAGACGAAATTCTTATGTTACGAAATACATTAATCAAATTATACAGTTATTTTATTTTAACTATTGCTTTCATGTCCAGTTTATTGTGACTATTAATTCGTGAACTCTGGTTTCGATACTAGGCGAAATAGATGACGGAGCTATGTCTTCCCTGGCTAGATGTAAATATTCGTGCCCGGATTGGGAAACAAGCGATGACAAAAAACAGAGTTGTTCTTAGCGTTGGCGGTTCGGAGTGTTAGAGATCCTAAATTTCATATATAAAAATATGTTAGCTTACAACTTAAATACAACTTTATTGGCCATTTTATATTTTCTAATTATTACTATCACCAACGAACATTTTATTCATTTTTTTTAATTAATAACTACGATAACTGAAACAATTTTATTAAAAATTATATTTTAAAAAATTGGATAACAGAGTAATATTAACCCGAAACCTTACTTGAACGAAATTATTATTAATAACTAGATGATAAATTATTTTGAATTATATGTTCACTGCACAGTCTCGTTGGAAAAGGGTATTCTTAATTTGGCCCATCTTTAAAATATTATTGCAATTTCGTCAATAAACTTCCGGGCGTCCCTTGCCGACTTTGCCACTCACTTTTAGAGCATATATTTGATTTTTCACGCTTTCCTCGTTCATTATTTTTACCTGTCTAAACCACCAAAGCATTCCTTTCTTAATCCTGGTCACAACATCTTTTAGGGTGATATGAGAATAGTATCAAAACCACACTTTTCTCTTATTACACATATTCATTATTCAGATTTACCCTTACATTATACTTATTCTTAATGACCATATTTCTACAGCATTAAATCCACTCTAATGTTTCTTCTGCCACACTCTACCATAAATTAAGGTAGGGAATATCACAGCATTGTAAGATACCATACGTGTTTTTGACACATTCTGACTTCCCAATGAATGAAGAGCCCCATTTACTCTGTTTTCTGCATTTACTCTTCGTTCGCTATCATTGATATATATGAACCTAACTAGTCTAGCCTCTGCTAAACACACATCCCAAATACAAACTGATGAAATAGCTCAACCCCAACTTCCCTTCCATCCTTATTCCATATGTCGTTTTACTTTCTTCTCTTTCAAAAACCATCACTTTCGCCGTACTTGCATTTTTTTTCATTTCACTTTCTTTTAATAACATGTTCATTAATGTACCCATAATTTGCTTCTCTCCCGCCGACGACGAAATTCTGACGTTATTGTCTGGTTGCAAGAGGTATTAGATCTCAACCCACATTCTTCAACTTTCAATGTTTCCATAAAACTGTCCATGGCTGTTTAATCATAAAAACTAATAATTAAACAGTCATGGGGAAGCTGCTAAGCCCTGTCTGATGCCTCTATGGATGCCAAACCAGTCTTTGTAGGCCCTTTAATCCCGTTAATTTTGAAAACAAGATTGTTAAACCAGTGCGTGTTACTAGTGACATCATATGGATCTGAGATGTGATCCTTCACTGCTGTCCGTATGAGGAAGGACGCTTAGTAAGCATGGAGGGAGCAATTCTCGGAGTTTCTCTGCATGATAAACTTCGTGCAAATAAGTGCAAACGTACGAGTACCTTCTTTTTTACTTAACTTGGTCTAAAGTCTACAGTACTGAAGACAGATTTTAGAACCAATAATTTTAAAGCTACACACAATCTCAAATCTAATTTTGTAGAACACTAAGGCCACCATAGGACTTGGTAGAGAGCGTTCAGGGGAGTGCAGTGTCTAGAGTTGATGATAAATAAAGGCTCCGTGTAGTGTAATATCTCTTTTTTTTCTTCAGCAATCCGTAAAAGTCCACTATGTCAACTCCCGTTTCAGAGAGGTTTGAGAGTTCTATGGAGGAAATCCTCACGCTTGGCAAGTTGGATTGAAAATTGCAGTACTGGAAGTAACGAGCCTTTGAATTTGCCGCCCGTTGCCAGTCTGAATATTTTACTTTTGGTGTAAACAAGACGGTTATATTGCCATCTATCGGATGGTAATAGCTCTTTCTGGTATATCCCGCAGTCATTCTAATGCTTTTCACTCATAAAAACTCTGCTTTTTTTGCCTTACCCTTATCGTCATACTTAGTCTTAAATCTTGGATTGAAGACTTGCAATCTGACCGCTAAAGTCAATCATCCGTAAACAAATGAAAATGTCAGCTTCGACAGCTGTCAACACAAAAGAATTCAAATTTAAAATATTATATCGTAAACTATGAAGCAATTATTCGAAAAAGTGATAGAATTTACTTACTTGTTTAACTCTAATTAGTGTCCCGCTGGTTTGTATAGGTTTCCATATATGGTGTGTTTTTGTGGATCGTTAACAAAACATACGGATGCTATGGGGCTATTATGTGATATATATTCTATAGTACTGAACTATAAAACCGAATCTTAAAATTGTTACTGTTATTTATAGTAAAGGTATAGGTTACTTTATGTTTCTACGTCTGAGACAGCCTTGTACTGTTAGAAATTACAACTGCGGGCCGTGTGGGTGTTTAAACGATCAGGCGCACTACATGAGGATAAACCTAATTAAATACCGTTTTATTTGTAATCGTACAAAATGACAGGTAATAGAAATTATATTTTACGCTTATGCAAAAGACATTGTCATTGATAAAAATTATTTAATAATTAATTTCAAATACGGATAGGCTTAAATCATTTGATTTATATTAATACTTCAGTGTAATATGATGCGTATTATACCACATATATTTATCCATCTATATACATATAAAAAGTTTTTTTTTTTATAGAATAAGGGTGAGAAACGAGCACACAGTCCACCTGATGGTAAGTGGATGCTGTGGTCTATAGACATCTACGTTTACCCTCGATTAAGGATCAAAACGCAGATGCGTTGTCACCTTTGAGGACTGAGATGGAATGCCTCGTTTCCAGTAAAAAAGGGTCTGCGGTTCTCTGCACTCACCATACGAAACACAGCAGCATTAAGCTGTTATTTTACGCTGGTATTCTGTGAGAGCGTGGTCCTACCCCTGTCAAGAGGACCCATTCGTGCTACAACCATAATATAGCTCCAGCGTGGCTCTACCACGTAGAGAATGTCCTGAGAGACTGACTTATATGGATGATGAAACATATCGACAGAACATTTGATCGTCGTCGCTCGACTAGCTGGTGGAGTGCAGGTGAGCGTCAACGCGTTTGGCGTGCTTTGCCACCACTCTGGATCGCTCGCCACGACTCGTCTCACTTCGGAACAGTGTCGGTTTTTCTGCACAAATCAAAGGCGCTCGCCTGCTCTTTGCAATTTGTTATTCGGTCATGTCAGTATGTTCACTCATTCAAACTTGAACAACATTTAGACTGTAGCACTCACCTTGGCTAAGGCTTGGCTAGCGTGTATTGCCGGCTTATTAGTGTGAAATAGAGTGTTACAGTTTAAGAGTCTTTTTATTTTACAGGCCGGGTGACTCGGAACTTACTAAAGGTACCTACTCTGTAAATAAAATAAATGAATACGGATTTTGTGATTTTTCAAAACAATCCTCCACACTGTGTGTGTTCAAATTTGTATGGATAGTAAAAATAATTAATGTTTATTTTTAATTCAAAATCTCGTGCAAATACACTTGAATAAAAATATTATGATATTCCTTTGTTTTTAAATTTCTCAAACCACTGTGTGATTGGGACAATAGCTTCTTTTGGATGCCAAGTAGGCATCAACTAAGAAACGAAATTGGAAAATTCAAATCCTAAGAGGGTGAAATAGGGTGTAACAGTTTGTACGACACTTTTTATTTTATGGGGCAATTTCATATTTGTACGATAAACATTTTTATTTTATGGGGCAATTTCATATTTGTACGATAAACATTAAATTACTATTTTTTGCCTTAGTTGATATTAAAGGCTTCAGTCTAACTTAAAATCTGCGATTATTATCATCCCGAATTTTGAGAAAGTTTTCACGTGATAGCTTGAACTCTCCGTATTATGCGATCTTATGATAAGCATGGGTCGTATCTGGACGCTACAACTTGCTTCTTTATTGTAAAATTCAATGTCTCATTTCGTTCTTTTGTGATACTTAGGTTCGATGTGTGTGTATATCGTAAAGGCGAATTTTCCAAAGGAACATTGCAGAAAAACTCGTGTCTCTATAATAAATAAATCAATGTCAGGAAGAAGCGTCAAAAATGCGAGAACTTGATGCAACCACCAATTTGTTACCAAAGCGGGGCAATTAAGGTAAATTTACTTAACTTGAAGGAAGCTCAAATGGACTGTACAAACTGATGTCAATATTTATTTTTTATTAAATTGAAGTGACAAATGAATGTAACGTGGTAAAGTCAATAGGAAGTTCGGTTCAATAGGAAAGGGACGTCCTGTCACAGTAGTGTACGCACTGCTGCGCAGACGCCTGGGTAGAAAAGAAAAGGATCCCTATTACCTTGTATAATTATATTGTTATAAATTGAAATAAGTTCAAAATATTGTTATGAACTAACTTTGGTCTGGTTTGGAATACGTTGATTTTATCTGGTTTTTAATGCGAAATTTCAAAAAGTTTTCAAATATCGTTGCTTAAAGCTTCATTAGTCACCTCATGGCTCCTAAATGATTTATAACGTATTGTATAATATTTTATAATACATAGAATTGCTCAGCCTTTTCTTTATTCAGAGTAATTGCTAACTTTACGTTTTGTGTGTTCAGTCGGAGCGTGCCCAACGCCCATAAATGGCGTCAATTATTGCCTTATGTCTTATTGAAAATTGTATACGCTGACATTTATAAAAGCTTTACAGCATTTGTTACGGGTAGAATATGTTTTATCACGTTCCAAGTGAGCAGTATTCTTAAACTCTATGAATATTTGACGTTAGATATTTTCGAAGCTTAAACATTAAATAGAAATAATGTTTTTGTTGTAACTTGTAATATAATGCTTTAAAGTTAGTATCTATCAGGTCAGTACGAAAAAGATTACACTCTTACGGATGAAAACGATTATTAATTATTCGAAAAATAAATAAAATGTGGTTATAGTAAATATTGTTTTCCTTGTTCTTAGCAATTATTATATCATATTTAATTTCACAAAAATGTGAATGTCTCTTCTGTATCGGCCTATAAACAGTCGAATAGGAAATTGGCGTCTCCCTTAGTAGGAAGGAAGTATGATTGGGTAATAAGAGAGATCACAACATTTGATAATATATTTAAAAAAGTGAGGTCACAGAAAGCGTTTATTCAATTAACCAACACGACCTCTCGTTCATATTATTACCATACCCTCCGATCAAAACATGACCACGTGCATCAGTACACATTTTTTTATTAAGTTACTAGTTAAAGATGGACGCCGATACGCTATCAGAGAATGTATTCAAATTGATGATTGATTTGAACATGCGGCGTAACTATGATTGAATAAAGATACATAATATTACTGTCTCGACTTATTCAGCAGACAGATGTTAACCTTACGACCGTTGTCGACAGATGTTGATGTTTTGGTCTCGCATGACTTTGGGCCTTTATGTTTGGTAGTTCATTAGGGAAAATGTTTATACTGCTTGCAACGCCTACTATACCTCAATGGTTTGAAGGTCAGGAGAGTTCTTCAATTGGAAATTGCGTTCTCATGTTCTACACCAAAATGTAAGTTGTGTGAGACTGAAAAGTGAAAGACGTTAAAAAAAATTCTAATTTTCTTACTGACCCAAATATAAGATACTGCTAGTCTTCTCGCAATGAATATTTCACTATTAGCAGTCTTATAATTCCTATCCAAAGAATTTACTTTAGGAAATTAAAAATTATTTACGTGGAGTGTACTGTACCTACATAAACTTCTTCTTCTTTCTGTCCTAAGTCCAACTTATTTGGGGCCGGCATAATATTATGTCTTCGTCTTCCTCGTGCGTTCTTTTCTATATGCCGAAATTTACTAGCTCACTTTTTCCTTATAAGACCTCCTTCTACTTTCTTAAACATCCACTTTCATTGGCATTCTGCAAGTGGTCATTCTTTTTCAGGTATACTATGCCCATGACATATGCATATATCTTCATTGCCACAAACGCCGCAAACAGCCGCAAACATAAGGAAGAAGAAGTAGCTTCATCATAGCAAATTTTAAATTAAATGCAAGGTATTGTTATGTTAAAAAGATTTTGTTCAGTTTTTTAAATATATTATCTATTGTAAGATAGAAGGGAAAAAATTTGAAAAAAATCAGTCGCTCATTAAACTTATAGTCAATAAGTTTTCTATCTTTATGATATAAATTTTATTTATGCATCAACTCATGCCTCCACTCCTTGAAAAGATCTTATAATGCTCACGTTTTTTGGCACCACAAAAGATATCGCCGGCAAAAGGTGGTAATTAGAGACAGGTGCTCCCATTTCATAAATCGTATAATTTCGACGTTCAATTTTTTACGTCCACTTGAGAAAAAACTTTTGTTCGCCGTAAGAGTTTATCCCAACACCCTTTGTCAATGTCATATTCGCTACTATTTCGACTAGAGTACAATACAATGGTGACATGTGGGTGTAGATAAAATGGTATAACTCATGATGACTTTTACAAATTTCGTTCCGTTGCAGGCTCGCGAAGATTTTTCCACGATGCGATTGCTTCTGATGCTCTACCCACGTTTTTGCTGCGTTTTACATTTTTCTATGATGGCGACTCATTGTCTGGGTGGACTTTGAATGTGAATATATTTTTTTCCAAATAATTAAATGATCTTCACGATTATTAGACGTATAATAGAACGTTTTATTGTTGTTTTTTGAGATACATACACACATACGTAAACTCTCACGCCTGTCACACAGAGGGGTAGGCAGAGACTACAGACTTTTGGAGAAATTCTGACACACCTCCCACAACTATGT
This sequence comes from Parnassius orleans, assembly GCA_029286625.1. NCBI lineage: Eukaryota > Metazoa > Arthropoda > Insecta > Lepidoptera > Papilionidae > Parnassius > Parnassius orleans. The sequence goes on from JAGSMP010000092.1 coordinate 868,626, forward strand.
CAAGGGTGATTTGCAAGAAAAAGCTGTGACCAAGATTGAGACTCAGTAGTTTGGACACGCAGAAAGAATGAATGAGGAAAGTGTGACAAAGCAAATTAATGCTAATATTTTTTTAATTTAATTTATTGACCTAGTTAATTACTTAACCGTCTTAATTTAAATTACTAAACCGTCGAGCATGTATGCGTTAATAAATATATGTCAAAAACTTTTTTTAAAAATTTTAATAAAAAGTACAAGCCGGCTTCAAACAACTAAAAAGAATAAAATAATTTCCCATTCTGTTGTCGGTGCTAAGACAAATTGTATAGAAGAACTAGCTGATACCCGCGACTTCGTCCGCGTTGCTTGATACATTAACAAAGTTTTCGTATGTGCAAAGGAAAAAACATTAAAAAGATCGCAAGAAAAATATACTTTGCTTACAAAATTTCTTTGTAAACAATGTTATTCGTTGCTCCGATGTAGCTAAAATATATAAATTATATGGGTTAGTAACGCGAGAGCAAGCGACGTACAGTTGACCGTGTGAAAAACCCCGTATTAAAATCGTTGTTTCTTAAAACTTTAGTAACCTTATATTAAATGAAGATATCGCAATTTTTTTTCAGATAAGGGCCAAATGTCTAAGAAATAAAACTTAGAAAACGTAATTGAAATCTATCCAGTAGTTTTTCCGTGATGCGCGCACAACTGCAAACCTCTATCATTATATAGATTAAAGCCCTGACTTTAGAATATGAAATTACTTTTATCTTCTTAATTGTTTAAAGATTTTTATTCTTTATTAAAATTATTATTTTACCCTTTTGACCTTGATCTTTTTACTCATTGTGGACTAAGAAATATCAAAATTCAGTGCGTCTAAATATTTCCAATAATTATTTTATTTCCTATTATGCCACTCTTAAGGATTAAATTTATTCTCCAGATGTATATTTGCACTGCCCGTGAAATATAATAATCTATTTAAAGAAAATAAATCATCAAAATTAGTTCACAATTAACGAAGAAATCGCATATCATACATATAAAACATATAATCGAATTGAGAACCTCCTTTTTTTTGAAGTCGGCTAAAAAGCAAGAAAGGTGTGTCAGGATCTTGCCAAATAGAAGTCTGTAGTCTGTCTGCCTATCCCTTTGGGTGACAGGTGTGAGATATTATGTAGGTGTCCATTAAATTCGTAAGCATATTTGAGCTAAGTTGGTTCAAAAGATAAAAGATTTAAAATGAGTGTGAACCGAATCAAAAGGAGGAATATACCAACTTATTCACTAAATTAGCCTCACCAGTACGTGGTGCATCTTGCTGCTTCATGAACATGAGCGAACCTTATAAGGAAAATTATCCAGAATTTTTGAACCGTTCTGTTGCAGACTCCGACAACGCATCTGCATTTTGAGTCTTCAACGAGGATAGATATAGACGTCTAAGGGCCGTAGCATTCACTTACCATCATGCGAACTATGTGTCCGCTTGTCATCCTTATCCTTATCAAATATAAAAAAATATAAAATTCTAATGGACATTATGTATACAAAGAGGATCATAACCAAACGCAAATATTTATATCGAATATAGGCGATAAAACTTACCACGATTCCATAAGACGTTGTAGCTGGTATTACTACCGCAGCATGAATAGGTTAGGTCGACCAGGGAAAGACCACGCTCTCACAGAATACCAGCGTGAAATAACAATATGACGCTACTTTGTTTCGTAAGATTAGTTACGCAAATATTCCTATTGTCTGGGATTTGCACCCGGCATCCCCGACAAGGTCATCACGAAGTTCTTACTTGAACTTATGTTGATCTTCAATACATATTTGGATATAGTTCTTATGCACGTTGTGTTAAACAAACTTTAAAGGCATAAAAATTCGGTATAAATCAATAACAATATTAATTACACAGTATAATCAATAAATCCTAATAACTTCTTCACTAGTCCTACTGTTATTACGTCATAAAACTAAATGGTATTTTAATAAAATTTTAAGTATTGTTTCGTGGGCTATCGTCTACCCACGCGTATTTATTTACGATTATGTATCCAAACATAAATTAAACGTTAAATTATTATCAAAGATCAAGTTGCTAGGGCCGTGAAGTTGTGGTATAACGAATCTAATATCCCGTTACTCAATATTTACGTAAGTAACATCAACGATTTAAGTTAAAATTTTTCATTATACTCCTGTATACGCGATTTCTGGTCTGTTAGTTAATAACAGAATTAATATTTAATTTATTGTTACAGCCCATCAAAAGTAGTCATATCTAGTCCACTGCTGAACATACAAAGCATAGTAACATAGCATAGAATATGCTGAGCATTGGCAACTGCAGTTTTTTTAAATATTTTTAGTCGTTTTAAATAAGGTGCTGCTGCCCATCTCCTGGTTCGTTTCCCTCTGTCACCTCTTACAACACTCACAAGACTATATGAGGTAGGGTATGTTCTTACACCGCCACCTACCGGGTCCAATTTTGAATCGTCGAATTTAGATCATCCAGGGACCCACACAAACACACGCAAAAAAATTTTGCGAGACTAAAGGAGCTATAGATTAAAATTTTAAATTTATTTTTTATATTTAATGCCCCCGCACTGCCATTCGTGGGTGGAATTTCATAAACTCTGTTCTTGGTAATTTTAATATGTCAAAAAGAATATTCTGGCTAAGTTTTATACCTATAAGAGCTATAGTTTGAAAATGTGATTTTTTTTATTTAAAAAAATCACATTAACCCCCGCATCCCCCCTTGCGGGTGGAATTTCATAAAATCCGTTCTTGGTAATATTAACATGTCAAAAAGAATATTCTGGCTAAGTTTTATACCTATAAGAGCTATAGTTTGAAAATGTGTTTTTTTTTTATTTAAAAAAAAATCAGATTAACCCCGCAACCCTCCTTGCGGGTGGAATTTCATAAAATCCGTTCTTGGTAATTTTAACATGTCAAAAATAATATTCTGGCTAAGTTTAATACCTATAAGAGCTGTAGTTTAAAAAGTCATTTTTTTTATTTAAAAAAGTCACATTAACCCCGCAATATGTAATATAACGTTATTCCTTACGAGAAAATACAAGGAACGCTATCCGTTGCACAATACTAAAGCCAGAAAAGAATTAGCCCAGTCATTTGTTATTATGCTCAATTATCTTTAAGAAATTTATGTTAGATATTATAAGATAGGCAAGTATGCACCATTAGCATGAGAATAAAGGGCGGGGGCAGTCTATTCTCAGCATTGAATACCGGGTCGCTATCATCTTCATGTGACAGTCCACACCTGAATATCCACCTCATCCAATAATACAGTGCAGTTAAGGGCGGCAACTAAACAGAGTAATAACCTAATGAGGGGTCCATGGAAGTTTTTGGAGAAGTATTTTTACCGTTACCGTTACAGCCTATTAAAGTCCTCTGCTGAACATAGGCCTCGCCCCCGGATTGCCTCATACTTTTGGATTTGCCTCATTCATTGGACATTTGCCATAGTTGCCACGCTTGGCAAGCGGGTTGGCTGTAATGGTGACAATAATGGAATAATGACGACAATCATCATTTTGGTAGAGCCATGCTGCAACTATATTATTTGTATAGTTGTGGCACGAATGGGTCGGCTCGACCGGGGAAGGACCTCGCTCTCACAGAATACCAGCGTAAAATAGCAGCGTAACTCTGCTGTGTTTCGTATGGTGAGTAGTGAACCAGAGACCGTTTTTACTGTAAAAGAGGCATTCCATCTTAGTCCTCACGGGTGACGACGCATCTGCATTTTGATTCGCAATCGAGGATAGATGTAGATGTCTATGGACCACAGCAACCACTTACCATCAGGTGGACTGTGTGCTCGTTTGTCACCCTTATGATATAAAAAAATCAAATCTCCTGCTAAATAAATCACAGGTCTTTGCTCGATTTTTATGATTACTGGTGTTGTATTATATCACAGAATGATGAATTAACTGATGGTAAGTGGTGATGCATCATTTTAACTTCTGAACGAGATTCAAAAGAGTAAATATGTATTCAGTGGAATCACAAAAAACTTACTTGTAAAAGCAAATTGCCTAGGGTAAAACTTTCTTCCAGCCAGGCAGTCAGAGGGGCTTGATGGGCAAGTAATGTGTTAAACAAAGTTTTACAACGTTTTAGAAACCAAACTCTTCCAAGGCTGTATTAAAATGTCATTTATGTTAGTATATCTTAAGTATTATTCTTTTCAATGCTCAAATAATTAGGCCTATACTTAATTTATAATTTATCTTTTAATTATTGAAAAAGTCACTATAATACAAAATCAAACAAAAATTATGACACAACGTATAATATTACGTTTATACAAACATTAACAATAATTCATAAGCAGCACTCTTAACATAATTTAACAATAACATTGTGAACATTATACGTTAACAAAGGTATCATATCACAATAATGCTTTGAATATAATCCCATTTTTATGGATAACTAAAAGATACTCTCAAAAGATACCAGAAATGTTGGTCACACTAATCATAACTAATTTCCAATAAAAATGCCGTACAAAATCGGGGCAAACGTTTTGTATAGTCCACGGTAATGTTCTCGGCTGTGTTTTGTTGATTTCTATAAAATATTATAAATGAGATGGCTACCACCAGGCGAATGACCAAATATTAATTCTCGTTGTTATACACAACGTAAGTACCGACACCCGGTCAATGAAGCAAATCCTTTGAGTGAAATTCAATATTTTTAAAAATTTTTGCAACTTTGAATTTATAAACTATTTTTAATATTAACGTAGCCTTAAAAATTTTGACAACATTATTTGTCGGAACAAGCTTTTGCACTACGGTTTCCGCGCTTTTCATTTCTCATGGTATGATCGTTTTAATTAAAAATGGTGCGAATTTTATAATTTATAAAAGTCTTTTTTTTCTCTTCTTCTTCTTCTTTAAAAAATCCAGGACATACATACAAGTGAAGTTAAATAAAAGCTTTTAATATAAAAGGTTACTAAAATTTCCATTTTCAATTACAATTGACTTAAAACAGAAAAAAAACACCTTGCCCGTTATTAAAGTATTTATTCTGACGTAACTATATTAATTTAATCGCATAATAATTAATACCAATTGTCAAATGATGTAATCCACCAAACTTTATTGTGCTGTCTTTTTATTTCAATATTACTGTCGATTACGCAATGCAAGCTTCATTAAAAGTCAAGGTTATTGAACTTTTAACATCATTAGGATGTTCGAACAGGCAAATAATATTATGCAAAATGGTTGCCTAAATACATTTCGTTCCACTTAACTATAAAGTTTATTCGTTTCCATAGTTTCATCATGAGCATCAAGGTTCAATTTTAATATTTTACGGTCATATACTATGCAACAATAGTTAACGGGAGGAAATAGACCATTAATTAGGAAGGAAAAAGTTATTCAATGTGTAATATATAACATATTTTATAATTCTGGTCTTTTTGAGTTTTGGTCACGGTTGGAGTAAGATAACAATAAGAGTTAGAATTCCATTGCAATTTAAAAAAAAAAGTTTTCAATAAATTTGGCCTGAACGAGTATTCAAAACAATTTACTAAGATTTAATTGGATTAAATTAGTTTTTTCTTACTAATTCAGTACACACGCTAGCACCTATGTTTGAATTACCTCATTTCCAGGGGTAATTATCATCTATGTTGGTATAGATTATAATCATTACATTAAATTGAACTAGACAGGACTTTCGTCGTGCTGATGCATCTTATGCAATATGAATCCAGAAAAATGGAATATTCTTAATATTTTATTCACGGTTGGGGCTCAACAGGTAAGCATGAATAAATTCCCTGAGCGATGACAAAGCCCGCTCACAGCCAGAGTGCGTTTTTCATAAAGTGTCGGTCCGGTTAAACATTTTTTATTTGACCATTTGCTACCAACTGCGTTTTATGAAAAATGGATCGTAACATCGTACCCTTTTCTCGTGCGTTTTTATTTTTTCGGAATAAATCATGTCATTAAATTTTAATAGTCACTGTAAGGCAAGCTGGGTTAGTTAGGGCTTTTGTTGGGCCATGATTTCGAGGATCCTTTGAGTTGATTGTTACTATTTAGGTCCATTGTATTCATTTGATGGTTAACTCGAGTAAATGCCGACATAATTTCATTAATCGACTGCTTTGTACGAATTAAGATTTAATTGAGTCAAGCCGACTTTTATCGGGTATTGTTGTTTGAATAGCTTTCAAAGAATAATGCTTGGAATGTGAATTATTTGAGGCGAGACTTAATGATGAACACATGTTTTTTAAGGATCGCGTGCTTCGTGTCTCACTTGATCTTTTTTCTTCTTTTGTAAAGTCATATACATAATATGTTGAGGATGTACATCTATTGTTCTTTTAATCAAGATGTGTCCTGTTATCAGTCAACATTTCATACTTTTAAATATTAAAAACTAAGGTCTAGAACCTTAGACTTAGACCTAAGACAGTCACTATCTACTGGCCATATGAGAAAACCTGAGGCCGCTCATAGAGTTATAGGGCCTTCATATGCTCGGAATTTAACTGGCTGATAAACTTCTTAGTAAAGATATCCGCAGCAGAACAGATAGAATAGACAGATAAGATATAACGAAACATGTAAGATGAAGTGGCAATGGTGAGCCATATAGCTGGAAGAACAAGAACGATCAACCGATAGTGTAGAAAAGTTCTCGAGGTAGCTTGTTACCGGTATTTGGAGCGTAGGACAGCCCGCCACTAGATGGAGTCACAACCTAGATATGCAGGAATTCAATTAATATAGGTGGCTCAGAAACATGTTCTGTGCCATTTTTGAGGAAAGCCTATGATCAGCAGTGAACTTGTGAAGGGCTGTAATGGTGATGATGATAAATATTAGGTTAATAATAAGTCTTACTAAGTAAAATTTCACATCAATTAATTTAACTATTTTGAAGAGTGCCGTTAAAATCTATCAGTATAAATTGACTTATGGGTATAATAAAAAAGATTTTATGATACCCATATTAAATAGAAAAGAAGCTGGCAGCTTTTAAAAAAAATATTCTGTAATTGCTATGTTAATTGTTTGAAAAGTAGTAATAACGAAAATATTATGAAAAACTAGCTGGCACCCGGCGCGTTGCTGCCGCAGAAGAAATAATTGTAGAAATGTCGTTTTAAATTTAGAATGAATTGAGATAAATATTGTTTAATTAGGAATGACAAACAATACATTCAGTGAAATTGAATGATATATTACTTCCAAATAAATTTATCGGTACGATACACGTGTCACCTGCTGTAAGTTATTTGTACTATGCCTATAACCTTCGCGCAAGTGCAAGCAATAAGTTAACAGAGTTTTACCGCAATTTCATAAACGGTATGGCAGCGCATAAAATACGAACAAACATACATTAATTTTATATATTAGAGAAGATAATTCAGCCACAGACTATCACATTCTGAAATGATAATGAAGTTTAAAATATCGTTGTCATTTAAATTTATAAAGATCGTATTCCATGTTGATTTGTGAAAATAAAGAAAAAGTGAAAAATCAATTCAATTTATTTTTCACAGTGCTTTTATAACTGTACAAAAATAATGGCACTAACGATGTCCCCGTTACCATTTACTGAACATAGGCCTCCCCATAGATTTCCTCACAGAGGGGATATTTGCCAGAGCACCTTAGTAGGCGGGTTGGCAACCACAGTTTTTTTTATTTTTTATTTAGCTGTTATGAGGAAGATGCTGCTGCCCATCACCCGGATCCGTTTCCCTCTGTCGCCTCTTATGACACCCACGAGATGATATGGGGTAGTGTACACGGACCAACAGTCAATTAGATCGACTTTATATTTAAAGCAATTTTTATTATTAACATATAGGTAGATAGATTAAAGAGAGATTAAATTAAATATCTCTCTTAAAGATTTAGATGTATTTTATAAAGCTTTGCCATTTAATATTTACCGTTACAACCTATTAAATTCCACTGCTGTACATAGGCCTCCCCCATAGATTGCCTCATAGGGGGGATATTTGCCATAGTCGCCACTCTTGGTAAGCGATTTGGAAACCGAAGTTTTTTATTTTTAGCCGTTATTAGGAAGACGCTGCTGCCCATCTCCTGATTTTTTTCTTTCTGTCGCCTCTTACGTCACACACGGGATGATATGGGGTAGTGGATATTCTTACACAGCACTACACGGTAATGTCATGTAATATTTAGCGACGAATAAATAAAATTTATTTTTACAGACACTTAACGTCAGACATCAACAAATCGAACTATCATAATACGCTAAGTTAAAGATTTTGTGCGCTATCGACTTTTTACTTTGATACTAAAAAGGCACGGGGCGGTATCGCCCCGGGCGAGGCATGTGTGCGGCGTGCGGGGCGGAGAAGACGTGCGGGCGAAGGGCAGAGGTCACGCAAGCCTGTACAGCTTAGTGACGTGCCGAGTTTATAGCTATACCGAATGTTTTGAAATTTGGTATAATCTCACAAAAACTTAGTACCACAATTACTTTATCCTGTAATATGCAACAAGATCAGTTATTACTCGTCACGAATAAATAAAACGATAGGCTGCATGACTGTGTATATTACTATACGCACATAAGAACTGTACGATTTTAATTTATTTCTTGTCTTCCAAAAGAAGGACAAGTAGTTTAATTAAAAATTTTGTACAACCTACTTCAATATAAATAAAATGAGACCATCATCAATGTAGTCGAAGTCAATTAAATATGCATTATTAAGGATAACTCAAAAATTACTGGTGAGATATTGATCAAATTTATACGGAACCACATAAAAAGCACCAGCTTTCAAATAAAAAAAGGATCATCAAAATCGGTTCACCTAGAAAAAGTTTCTGAAGTAACACACATAAAAAAATACAGTGGAAATGAGAACCTCCTCCTTTTTTGAAGTCGGTTGCGAATAGGTGGAAAAGTAAACCTATATTTAATATTAAAAAGTACTGCTTCTGCAAACTAAAAGATGAATACATAATGATGATTAAAAGATGATGATACATAAGAAGCCGAGTGTTCGATTTTTAGTTATTGTTTTAAAATATCATCTTGATAAGTTCTAGATTTATGAACGGCGTCGTAGGTACAACATATTATGAATGAAATTTTTAAACATAACTATTGTAGTATATACATATAAGATACTTACTATATACTACAATAAAAACATTTAATAATTTTACAGTACATTTTTCTTTTGTATTTTCAATTGCTATCAATAGTAACAACTAATACATATAATTGTGCATCAAACAAACAAACAAACGAGCACACAGTCTACCTGATGGTAAGTGGCTGCTGTGGCTCATAGACATCTACATCTATCCTCGTTTGCGAATCAAAATGCAGATGCGTTGTCAACCGTGAGGACTAAGATGGAATGCCTCATTTCCAGTAAAAAGGGTCCCCGGTTCTCTACACTCACCATACGAAATACAGCAGCATTAAGCTGCTATTTTACGCTGGTATTCTGTGAGAGCATGGTCCTTCCCCGGTCAAGCCGACCCGTTCGTACTACAACTATATTATTAATATAGCTGCAGCATGGCTCTACCACGTATCGTAATATAAGTATTTCAAGTTCACTATTATGTTATATTTAGATTATGATATAAAATATAAACTTATTTGCGTTTGCATATAGAAATGCTTGTAAATAAAACTTAAATCAATTAATAAGCAATGAATAGATTTAAAAATACGTGTTTAGTTTTAAGTACCTGCAACGGAAGGCAAACAAATTAAATAGCAAATGCGTTTAGAGTTTTCAACGTTATTTAAACAAGCCTAAAATTTTCAATACATTTTATTTAAACAGAATTAACCTTATTTCATTCGGACCTACATCGATGAATCGTTTATTTATTCACGGTGTAAAATTTCAATGCATCACTGAATGAGCAACGGAAGAGAAAATAAAACGAGTGAGAAGGCAACATCGATGTAATCTCAATGTTGAATCGATCAATGCGGCCCGATGCAGATGGAAGGCTGTATGCAAATAAGATCAAGTCAGGAAAACAATGAAAGTGCCTACAATACTGATAATCATTCAGTTTCTGTGTTTTACATATTATAATGAATCATTTCATTACACAGGATATAAGTTCGTAAGAAACAGGTTCGGGTACGATAAGTTTTGCTTGATACCAGTTCGACTGAAATATTAAAAAGGTGCTATTTTTCATTATTCCATCATTTGTAATAATACAAACGTATGAAGATTTTTAGACTTTTAGATTTTTAAAAATTCAACTGTTAATAAAAAAATCCAACTTAAAAGAACTAAAAAAATAAAATAATTTCAACATTTCAGCTTTTAATTACTTAATTTCACACAATAGCTTCAAACTCTTTGAAATTGGCCTTTAATTATTCAAAAGTCAATTTTTAACCCTTTCGAGTGGACGAAGGAATATCACAAGCCCGGTAACAAGTAGTGTTATCCAAAAAGTTAATATAAGTATCAAAAACTTCACCTCCATTTTCCACTCTTATTGAATTTTTTCTCCAAACTATTACGACCCCTGAAGTATAACAAACTTAATGAAAATCTGTTTACAGTTGACGAAGATATGCGTGACATAAAAATAAACATATTTTTTATATTGAATTAGCGACCTGCCCCAGCTTCGCTAGGATGAAATCTATTAATGTGGGGTGAGATAGTGAAATACCACTTATTTTATAAATTTTAATTTTTTATCAAAAACAAATCTTCATATTTATCGCATAAAATATAGATCCTAGATACCTCCTGGTATTGGTTTCTATCTGTTCGGAAAGTTGCATCACAATCGGTTCAGCCATTCCGAAGATTAGCCCGGACTTGTGTCTTAACCATTCCACTGTCTCGTGAGTCTTAAATGAACAATTCGATTGTTTAACTTTTGTGTCTTTTTAGAAGACAGGGAAGTTGTTAATAGCATCCAAATAACCTCTGAGTTTAATAGAAGCCATTTATTTTAATATTACAGACAGACACTTCTTTTTTATATTTACATATTATGTAGATAAAACCAATTTTTGAGATGTATGTATTGTATGTATTTATTGCTATATTGTATGTATTGCTTTAAATCTTAACTTATTTTTAATGTTCCAAATAATATTTGAGTTTAATCGAAGCCAGTTATTTCAATATTGCAGACAGACATTTCTTTTTTATTTATATATATATATATAGATAAAACCAAGTTTTGGGATTGTATAGCTCAAAATCTTAACTTCTTTTTAATTTTCTAAATTCCGATTGTTTTGCAGGTCCCAATGTCACGAGGAACTGAAATGTGTAATGTACTGATGCTACAATTAACTTTTAGTTTTTAATTATTAATTTGTTTCGATCTACATTTGTTTAATGCAGATATAATACACTTTTATACGTGGTAGAGCCATGCTGCAGCTATATTAGTAGAATTGTTGTACCACGAATGGGTCGGCTCGACCAGGAAGGACCACGCTCTCACGGAATACCAGCGTAAAATAGCAGCTTAACGCTGCTGTGTTGCGTATGGTATTTTGATTCTATGTCTATGGGCCACAGCAACTACTTACCATCAGGTGAACTGTGTGCTCGTTTGTCATCCTTATACTGTAAAAAAAAATAGAAAATTTATTTATTAATTAATTTATAGGGGTACGAACTTCAAACCGAAATGGTCAGGGTTTCGCAACCGCTAAAAACTGTCATGAACTACTTCTAATAGCTACAAGCATTTTTAATTTCGTTAGAATGACGAACGGAAATATTAGTACCTATCGTAATACAATTTCTACTTTTCCTATTAAAAATCATATTAAACGTAGTTCTAGAGACACCCAGCATCTAATCATTTAAAAAAATAGCCCACATGTGCACAATTATTCCAAGCCCTTCTAGCTTGAGCCCTGAACTGTATAGCAGATAAAGCGATAGCTACGCTATGAGACGTATCACCTTCTTCTAATGCCACCCCATCTGGATGCCGTAAAAGTAAAGTACCTAGCTTACCTACGTCATTCACAGTCCCACTACTTTGCACATGACTCTTCTCATTATTTGTATTTGTGGCAAGAAAAAGTCATGTTGGCGTTACCGTTAGAACCTATTATGTCCACTGTTGAACATAGACCTCCCCCATAGACTGCCTCATAGGGGGATATTTGCCATAGTGGCCAAATTTTATAATTGCACGCATAGCAAGCGGGTTGACAACCGCAGTTTTTTCTTATAAATTTTTTAGTTTATACTTTTTTTTATACTTTTCTTACGATGTTATCATTATCGAGCAGTAAATAGCGTGATAAATAAGCACTACAATATTAAAACAGGTGATTTTTTTTTAAATATAAAAATAATTACCACGTTTTCTTAACATATTCTTGTATTATAAAATTTTAAGTTTCCAGCTCATCAGGAAGTTAGTTTAAAATCAATTACTAAATTCCACCTTGTCTGTTTGTCTGTACAAACAGACAAGAAAGTGACTCAGACAAAAAAGTGGTAAAATAACAATATAGAAACACTTATAATCTTTATTTTGTCATTTCTAATGTATTTTTAAATAACCAATCAAATAGTTTGCCAAGTTTAATCGTCATTATTAATTTCTTCGTCGTAATTTACTTATCTACGCTAAAATTACTTATGTGTTTTGAGCATCCGAACCTACGATGATTGAGCTTATTTAATCATATTAAATCACATACTTTTGTTGCATAACATTAAATTGTTATGTAATCGAAGATTTTTTTAAGTTGTTTTATTTTAGTTCTTTCAGAACATTTTAAGAAAGAAGGAAGAGCGAATAAAAAAGATTTACTGCTGGTAGCAAAGACTCTATATTCTTTTTTTTTTTTTTGCTTGTAGAGTCCTTTGTGCTACTTCAGTTGGTGTTGATGCGTGTGATTTCTTGTAATAACTTAATTTTTTCTCAAGTATGATTCTCAAGATTTTTTTACTACATGTTCGTAACGACATGTGTTCGAGAAAAATAAGCAATTACAAATCGCTAATTAAGTTTTCTTTTGTTAAAATGAAGTGATAAACGAAGTTATGTTGCACCTAATTGGCAAGTGGCTACTGCAGTCCGTATATATTTTTAGAGAATATTGGTGACAAACGAGCACACAGTCCACCTGATAGTAAGCGGATGTCGTGGCCCATAGACATCTATCCTCGATTAAGAATCAAAATGCAGATGCGTTGTCACCCCTAAAAACTAAGATGGAGCCTCGTTTTTAGTAAAAACGGTCTCCGTTTCTTTGAACTTTTACGCTGGTACGCTGTGAGAGCGTAATCCTTCCCGGGTCGATCCGACCCATTCCTGCTACAACCACAATATAGCTGCAACATGGCTCTACCACGAATTCTGTAGCCTCGTTCTTCATTTAAAGTTTGTTCTATAGACACCTAGCGCTAACTTCAAGCGAAGGATACCACAGATTGTTCTCACCTCTAAGATAGAATGCCTCACATCCTGTATTTATTATACTGATTGTCTCATTGGTCTAGTGGTTATAAATGCGACTACTGATGATGAGGTCCCAGGGTCGGGCCAAAACAAATTTCAGTTATTGAGTGCTGTCGATGCCGTCAAGAAATGCTCAGTAGCTGTTAGGAGTCAGGAAGTTGGCGGTGTCTCACCCCCGTACCTCGGAAAGCACGTAAAGCCGTTGGTCCTGCGCCTGATCTCCCTCCGGTCGTGTCGGTTTACCGTCTCATCGGACTATGAGAGTGAAGGAATAGAGAGTGCACCTGAGCTTGCGCATACACTTGGGCACTATAGTCCTGTCCTGCGCCGATGGCTAGTCTCTGTAGAGGCTGGACGCCTTGACCGAAATTCGGTCTGGAGAACATTATTATTATTTATTATACTTACTCTGTATTCTCTCAGACCGGAATACTGTTGTAGTGCACGCTTTACGGCAGAAATAAGTTAGGGGGGTGGTAATCCACCCAGATAACTCCTATAGTGTCAATCGCAGTAGATCTCAGACAATCTAATAATCATAATTAGGTTCTATAAATAATAAAAGTTTAAGTATTTAATATTACTTCACCGATTCAATTACGAAAACCTTTTATGTAATAATATTTGTTTATGTAATATAATTAAAAATATAAACCCGAAAGGCTTTTTCACCTTCAAATTTAACTATCTTCAGCTTCAGTAGTATCTACACGAAGTTGCAGTAAAATTAGCTCCCACCTGCGTTAGAATGATCTGACTTGTATAACCCGATGATGTTTTGAAGTTATGCTTTCATCGTAACTTGTGTTGCAACTAGAGCGCTAGATGGCGTTCACAAATATGCGCGCCGCTCGCGGCAAAACGCAACGAGCTGTCGACGCGTCCGACGAATGTTGCCGCTTTCTAGAAGTAGGAGTACGTAACTATGTTTTGAATATACATAATTTATTTAATGAATGGGATGATATAAACAAAAATATTGTAAAAAAAATATTCCATTCTTCTATTGTATTGGATGACTTTAGCATTGAAGAGACTTTTTAATTTTATTGTAATATTTGAATTATAAGTTTACAGTCCACCTGGTACTGGTTGTAGGTAGGTGGTCTGTAAGCTACGTGGTCCCTGCAATTCATGGATACTTCCAAATAAAGAAGGCTATAGGTGGCTAATCATGCTTGAGCTGGAATATATATCATTAAATTTCAAGGAATCATAAAATTATAGGAATACAAATTATAGTACTTCTTTGTTAAATTTTGTACCATATTACGAAGGTTTTAAATAAATTAACTCGATTGTAATTAATACTTTAATAAAAACCACTCATTTACCTTTAAACAAATGGTAATTGCTAATTGTGGGATAAATAAAAATCTGGGGTTTTATGATATGAGAGTAGTGCAGTTTAATATTATTATAGTTTAATATTAAATATATGTACATATAATATTAATTTATTACCTTAACGTATATATACACAGGATTATTTATGAAAGAGCTGACAAATTTGAAACTTAAGTACAAAAAATATATAAATAATGATGCTTCTTCTTTTATTAGAAATTATCCCAAATAGAATGTGATTTATAGGCAACAACGTTTCTGCCTACCAATCGACCCTTATAAATGTGTGCGTGCGCAGTAAAATAATGCATTACTACGCATTTTGAATTTAAAGGATAAAAAGGACAAAATGTTTGAGATTTTTTTAATTAATGTTTCTTCACCATTTACGTATATTACTTATTCTGCACCTTCTCTGCAAAATTAGCAAGTTATTGCGAAATAACCCTGTATATTGTAGGTTATGTGTAAGGGAATTAAAAACTTTTTCTTGAAATACTGACCAAGTGCATAGTTTCATGGGGAACATCTTGCAAATTAAAGAGTTAATGAAAGTTATTTATTCTGTGATGTAAGACTGGTAATCGTGATGAGGTAAGAATTTTGTACAGACCATTTCTGCACAACTACCGAAGGTAGGTAAGCTTTCTTTATTTGTAGTGTTTAGTAAGTGGTACTGGATATGTTCGTTACTAATTAAAAGGCCTTGGATTCATATGAATTCTAAAAATCCTCGAACATTTTACAAAAATTACTTTCATAATCTTTTTTTATATATGCCGTTTTTATCTGAACACGTCAACTATTTGGAACTAGATAAATATTATAAGTCACAATAATATAATTTATAATTCTAGAAACGCTAACCTAAATATTGTAAACAAATTATAACTCGAAAAGAAAGAAAAAGTAGAAATTTATAAAACTACTAAATAATAAAGTTTAGTAGTTTTATTTAGTTCTTATTCGTCTTTTCTTTTAAAAACATTCGAGGTGTTTTAATTATAATGTATGCATTGACTATAAATTTAATATCAACTATAAAGTATAAGAGTTAGGTACAAATATAAAATAAAAAAATATTGTCAATATAACAAAAACACACGTATGTCCATATGCGTATAGAGCCTTTCACTTTGTAATAACCTTACAATGGCGCAGTTTGTCGATCGCTTGACTCCGGCTGCGACCCTTGACTTATATGCCGCTGCTTCACACCGAAATATGGACCATCCTGACTTATATGGCGCTGACTATTTAGAATTTATTGTATTGCCGGCTGTGCCGTTATTGTGATGGGCTCATTCGATTTGCGACTTTACCCGTTGCTGTTAGATTAACGGACGTAAGCTACTAACAGGCACAAGAACAAATTCTAACTATACGCGTTTCACTAATTTCTTGAAAAAATTAAAATGAAAAATGTTTTATTATCAATTTTTGTATATATAAAAAGGTGATACATAAGATAAAATATATATCGTCTTTAATACTAATACATATTAAATGAAGTAAAATAAATTAATAAATCAAAACCCCATCAAACGGAAGCCCTCGGCAGGGGAGACTAAACGCTTGAGGGTTAGGGAGACAGGGAAAGAAACCGTTCTGTATTTTAGCCCATAGCGGTTTGTCGCGTAGTTTCAGTCGCCTCAGATATCCCGAGAGGCTGACCGGAAATAACCCGTATATCCCGAGAGGCTGACCGGAAATAACCCGTTTGCAGAAATTACCACAGTGGATTGAGGCAACTGTATCTACGAAAGACTTCCACACGGTCTCCCGGTCGGAAATGTTCTGTTGTGCCGGGTCCTGCCATTGCTCGTTGGCTAGGGTAGAGGGAAAAACCCTTTATCACACGAAATAATGTCCTTGTAGAATGGATCATCCGATCTCGCCAGGAAGTAATTACGGAGGGTGTACACTTCACGACTATGTATGGCGAAAGAGCTCAAAAAGCCGCGCCCACTATGTGTCCTCGGCAAGTACAGCCTCATTACCGTCGATCTCGGGTGATGAATTCTGAGGGATGTCATAACAGTGCGGCCTTTTCTATCCAAGGTGTTAAGTTCTGTCCGAGTCCACCTGAGTATGCCAAAGGTATACATGAGAACGGGCAAGATCCAACCGTTATATGCGCCTGCCTTATTCACGCCTGACAAATGGATGTTTAGCACTTTTAATGGAATTTAAAAGGAAAATTAGTCATCCTAACTTTCTTTAATATGATGCAACCGATCTATGAAGTTAATCAAAATTGTATTTTTACAACATTCATTAATATATATTTTTCTGGCCAAGTAGTTTTTACATAATGGTTTCTTATATTTACGCGAACACATTAAAGCGTTGTACAACTTACGCAACAGACCAGAACTCACGATTCTCCGTGCAGATAAAGGAAATGCTACGGTAGTAATGGATACGTCAGATTATAATTCTAAAATACAACAACTTTATCGGACGAAAGTACGTACAAAAGGTCAAAACAGACCCTACAACCAATGTGCTAAAACAACAAGCGATCTGTTAAAGAATTACTCCGAAAAATTAGATCTCGACGTAAATTGATAATACCACCATGTACCAAACCACCGAGGTTGTATGGGTTACCAAAATACACAAACCAAACGCTCCACTACGTCCTATAGTGAGCCAGATCGACTCACCAACTTATAAATTGGCTCAACACTTGGCAAAAGTTCTGTCACCGCTGAGAGGACAAACCAGAGCTCACACGAAGGATTCGTACCATTTTGTTAGTGAGATAAAAGACCTACATCTCGCTGACAATGAAACTATGGTCAGTTTTGATGTTCAGTCACTATTTACATGCTTACCCATTGAAGACTGCATCTCAACTATAACCAGGAAGCTAGAAGAATACAACATGCCTACAGAATATGCATTACTGTTAAAGCACTGCCTTACATCTGGCTATCTATTGTGGAAGGAGGAGTTCTACAAGCAAGTAGATGGCGTAGCAATGGGTTCACCTGTATCTCCATAGTCGCCGACATATTCATGGAGGACTTTGAGGAGAAAGCCCTTCTTACTGCTCCTGTATATCCAAGATTCTACAAGCGGTACGTAGACGACACTTTCACAATTTTACCATCTGACAAAGTAACTGCATTTTTAAACCACCTTAATTCCATAAATTCTAAAATACAATTCACAATGGAGTTAGAGGCAAACAATTTTTAGCTTTCCTAGATGTTTTAGTCATCCGAAACCTGATAACACTATTGGTCACACTGTGTATAGGAAAAGACCCATACCAACCGATATTTAAATGGTGAATCGCACCATCATCCATCACAGTTAGCTACCGTGGGAAAATCTTTGTTTCAGAGAGCACGAGGGATCTGTGACAGAAAACATCTGGCCGCCGAGCTTCAGCACGTCGAGCAAGTATTGCAAGACAACAAGCTTCGGGTCCCGCGCCTACGTCACAGTGACCGAGTGAAGCCGGCCACAGTCGAGCGTGTGCCTGTTGTACTACCCTATGTCAGAGGAGTCACAGACAAGGTTGGCTATATTTTGAAGCGAGCTTCTATTAAAACATACTTCAAGCCGCCGAAGAAGATTAGTAAATTTTTACCATCCGTCAAGTGTAATATCCCTCTACAAGATGAAGGAGTGTACAAGCTTGATTGTGAATGTGGTCTCTCTTACATAGGACAAACAAAAAGATCCATTAAAACCCGCGTGAAAGAACATATAGCTGACGTGAGGCACCGACGCTCTGGGAAGTCTGCAGTCTGTGAACATGTTCAAGATCGTCCCCGCCATTACATCAGATTTGATAGACCACAAATCCTCGCAAAAGAACACCGATTCCTACCAAGGATGATACGCGAGGCTATTGAAATTAAAAACATCCTAATTTCAATAGAGAAGATGGATGGTGCTGCCATCTGCTTGGGATCCTATAATTAACAAAATTAAATCAAACCCAAGCATACCACTGCAAGACTTCAAGATACTGTAAGCTCATTCTGCGTAGATCGGACCAAAAATTAATATTCAAAAAACTGAAGGTAGCCGGGCTAACTATGACATTAGGACGTCAAACACCTCAGTCCCCCCCGTGACCATGGGTGCTGTAAAGCACCCGAAACGTCGGGAATCAAAATTAGTAAAATTAAACGCGATAAAATCCGTAAAAATAGTTTTATTCAACAAGTACTTTTTATTTAAAAATCAATCATTCACAACATCCTTCCTACCTTCCATTACAGCCCATAAAAGTCCACTGTTGCATATGTTCATGCCTCTCCCATAGATTGCCTCATATTTAGATGAATATCTAGATATCATATCTAGATATTTGCCATAGTTGCTACGCTTGGCAAGCGGGATGGCAAACGCAGTTTTTTATTTTTAGTCCTGATCCCATCCCATCTCCTGATTTTTTCCCTCTGTCGCCTCTTACGACACCCGCGGGATGATATGTGGTAGTAGATATTCTTACACCGGCGCTACACGATTATCATGTAGTAAATGAATATATTCTACGTCACAATATATTGAGACTAATTTGGTAAGTTCTCTTAGCTTAAAAATTAAAAATGAATATTAATTTTTATAAAGTTTTACTAAAGAAAAGGAATGAAATGTTTCTTTTTAAATAAATGATTTAATAATAATAATCAGAAGACAAATCTTGTGAAAATTAACGCCACCATATGCATAAGTTCGGCTTTTGAAACCGTTTGATATTAAAAGTACCGACTCCAAATTGTTGCACATACTACAAGTTGTCTCAAAAAAAAACCTAAGAGCACGCCGCGCAAAGTTACAGGGCAGAAGGGCGATAAATTCCAATCAGGACCCGTATGCGATGCGCAAGGGCACTAGGTCGCGGGCCGGGTCACTTAAGGCCAAGTTCTTTAAAATAAAATTATAGCCGACACGGATAATTAAGTTAATTTAGCACACCAGCTGCAATTAGCTATGTATGTGATATCACGCTTTTAATCACAGACGCGATTGATAAAAAACGTGCTAAATACGCAAATATGAATTAAAAGTAGGTAAGCCTAGTGGAATACATGTAAAGTTAGCCAACACGCGTTGGGGCAGCGCGGCGAACATCTCCTTGCCCAAAAATATCACCAGCACTACTCCCAACACCACTACACTAGAGTTGAAGACCATTTTACTGATAACAAGGCATTTCATCTTAGTCCTCAGGGTGACTACACATTTGCGCTTGACTCTTAATCAATGACAGACATTGACCACTTACCATCAGATGGACTGGTAGCTCGTTACCTCGGCACCCTTACTTCCTTACTAAATAACAAAAGAATCAAACTACAAGAAAATAAAAATCACTGAGGGAAAATTAATATGAAAGTGTTTCTCTTTCTACATGGCAATGCAGTGACCAAAAGCTAGTTAGCATTAAGTATTTAAAGTTACACATATTTATAGTTACACTACCAGTCTATGGGGGAGGCCTATGTACAGCAGTGGACTTTAATACGTAAACGGTAATGGTATAGTTACACTTGTATTGTATATATAATGCAAGTATTTTTATTTATATTATACATATAATACAAGTGCGTAGTTATTTTGCGGTAGTTTCTTTTATAAAACTGAAGTGACAAAAAAATTTATAGTCCACGTGATGGTAAGTACATGTCGCTACTAAGGGCTAAGATGGAATGCCTCACAGCCTGTAGTTATACTGGCTCTTCAGACCGGAACAGAGCAGTGCAAATGGTACCTACGCAGGTACCAATAGCACTGCTCTTTACCTAGGCAGAATAGGAAACAGAAACAGAAACTTTTTTATTCAATGTAGATTATAAATAATACACATTGAAAGTCACTTTTTTGCTTAATTGCCACTGGTTCGGGAAAAAACACCTCTGTCCTGGGAAGAATCAGCAAGAAACCCAGCGGGACTTTTTTTAAAAATAACAGCTTACAATCATGTGTGTTACACAATTAACAACACAAGACAAATTAGAAATAGCTTGGTAGCGAACACCTCATTCCCAGGGGTTATTACCATCCATAAACTCCTTAATATTCTAATAACCCTTTTTATAGAAACTTAGATTAATAAAGTTTTTGAACTTTCAGTAGGTCAAATTTTGTATGTTTTCTGGGAGTTTATTCTAAAAGTCTATACATCGCCCCAAGAATGTAATACTGGCTCGCTGCTACTAACTTGTGTCTGCTCCTAGTATTTACAGAATGAATGAATATGAATCCTACCACCTAGCCTAGTGTACCCTAAACTAGTTATTTCGCCTTTTAAACAAACGAATAGAAGTCTTTATTTAAAATATGTCAGCCGTATCCATCTCCTTAATATTTTAAAACCTCTCCTCATACTGCTTATACTTAGTCTGAGAATGCATGTTACACGTGTTCAAGGTGGAGGTCTGAGCTACATGTTTGCATATTTTGAACATGGTACTCTAAATAAAGCACCGGCAAATATAAATAATTAAAAAATGTTAGTACGTTCTTGTTTATTGATAGTTATTTACATATTATAAAGAGTAATGTTATATACTGAGCCGCGGTAGCTGAGATGCGCTTACGATACATTTCACAGCATCCGAACAACCCGGGTCCGATCCCCGACAACACCAATGAAGATAGCCTGCATGTCTGAAAAATAAAAATATTTCGAAGACATGTGAAGTTCGCCTATAGCGGATGTATAAAGGCTTCTTTCATAAAACGTTCGCTTCTTTAACGATACTTTCCGTCGCCGATTTGGCTATTTTACGTATGGCATTAATATATTCATTTTATTATGTTTCCTTAAGTAGTCTCCTAAAATACCCACGCGATGATATGGGGTCAGGAATTACCTTATGCTATTACCACGTGACAATTTTTTGGCTTAAAAGAACACAAAATACAATTTCTATTACAACTTTCGTAAATGCTTTATTACAGCTCAAAAAATTCTACTACTGAACAAATGCCTCCCTTTAAGGTTGTCGAGAAGTATGATCCTAAGATACGACAACAAATGAAACCCTATATTTTTAGTATTCTGCAATAAAAATATTTATCATTACGCATATGTAAAAGTGTCTCTGCGAATTGGGTACTGAAAACGCACACGCCACGCCGTTAAGCTGTTACGTAGCATCAATACCAGGTATTGGCTCGAATGTGAGGCAAGCACCTAGCTTCATCCCATTATCGATACACTTCGACAATCACAACACAAACAGCAAATTAAATAATTTATGTTCTATGGAAAAGTTTATATCGTCTGGGATTCGAACACAGAACCTATGGCTCAACTAGCTTTGTACTCTTATATCTTTACATTTATATATATTGCAACAGGAAAAATTAACGGCGTGTAAATATTGTGAAACTTTTACCTTCAAAATTAAGCTGATATTAAACTTGGTCCTAATACGTATATAATCATATGTTGCTGTTATTTGGTTGTCGGAACAATAAAGCGGTGCTATGGGAGTTCAGAGTTCTAATCGCCGAGAAACGTGAAAAAATCCACCCACAAAGCGCGTGCGCACCGCGGCCGTTTAAAAAAATATTGGTTGTGTTTACAGTAATAACATAGAGTGGTTTTACCATAATTTAACTATTAGATTTTATTAACATAAATGTTTTATTTTTATTTTTTTATGGTGACAAGCGAGTACACAATCCACCTGATGGTAAGTGGTTGCTGTGGCCCATAGACATCTACATCTATCTTCGATTACGAATCAAAATGCAGATGCGTTGTCACTCGTGAGGACTAAGTTAGAATGCCTCGTTTCCAGTAAAAAGGGTCTCCGGTTCTCTACACTCGCCATACGAAACACAGCAGTGTTAAGCTACTATTTTACGCTGGTATTCTGTGAGAGCGTGGTCCGTCCCCGGTCGAGCCGACCCATTCGTGCTACAACTACACTACTAATATAGCTGCAGCATGGCTCTACCACATAAAAAATGTAGAGAATATTTTGTATAATAATACACAATACGATTTCTGACCTCGTTCTGTTAGTTGCACTTCCAGGTGAAATCATCAACAGGGCGTCTGAGCAAATCTTCTAAATGGTTTGTATGCCACAATATCTTGTTCAGACCTATATGGAAAGTAACGAATTTAAAAAAAAGGGTGATGATGATTTGTGCGGACTTTTTCAATTATAATATGAACTCACGCCTATCACCCAGAGGGGTATGCAGAGACTATACATATACTACAGACTTTGAGGTACTATTATTGCCTTCAACAGTTGAAACCGTTAGATGAAATACATATACAGACATCTCTACCTTCGTTAAAATTTGGAGCTGTCTCAATGGTCTTACTAACAAACAAATGTTAGATTTTTTAATAATTTTTTTTTACTTTCATCACTATAAATGTATACCTACGTGATAGAGCCACGCTGCAGCTATATTATGGTTGTAGCATGAATGGGTCGGCTCGACTGGGGTGTGCTCTCACAGAAAACCAGCTTAAAATAGCAGCTTAATGCTGCTGTGTCTCGTATGGTGAGTGTAGAGAACCGGAGACCCTTTTTTACTGGGAACGAGGATTTCATCTTAGTCCTCAGCGGTGACAATGCATCTGCATTTTGATTCTTAATCGAGGATAAATGTAAATGTCTATGGGCCACAGCATCCACTTACCATCAGCATGACTGTGTGCTCGTTTATCACCCTTATTCTATAAAAAAAAAATATGAATGTTTATTCTAAACGTTAAAGTGTAGTTATATTTTCTTGTATATTTTTCTTTCGTTAAATACCTTTTATAAATCAATATTTTATAAATCAATAAAAATATAAATATTTTTGTGCGAGTGCTAAACAAGTTCACCTTTAATGTGAACGTACATATTACCGCCGTGTAGTGGCAGCGTGATATATTCCACTACCCCATATCCTCCAGTGGGTGATATTAGTGGCGGTATAGGAAAACTACATAGCAACATCTTCAACACCATCTTCATGACACTACACTGACACTAACTAACATTCTATGAAAAGACCCGCCTGCCAAGCGTGACAACTAAAGCAAATATCCGTATGAGGCAATCTAATGGGGGAGGCCTATGATTAGCAGTGGACATTTGATAGGCTGTAATGTAATGTATATAATATATTCAAATTAAAAGTATTAACAGCTCTGTAAATATCATCGGCAGAATAGCGCGAAGCTCCGTGGCCGATACATTGCGACAGGAATGCGCCTCGCCAAAATTTTACTTTTTGTACTTATAAATTTAGTTCCCACGCTAATCATCATCGTCATTGATATCCCTTACTTCAGTATGTTATTTATAATATAAATCTTGGCGATATTATCAAGAAGTGATATATTTTAATAAAATATGATTACCCTGTTTCTGCGTATTGCGCATATATTGCTCGAAGAACCGACAACCGATGGGGAAGAAAGCTTCTCTAGGGGCAGCTTATTGCTGGTAAGCAAAGTGTTGTGCGGCCCCTGACTAGATTGAGTGACGACCTGTTAAGACATGCAGGAAGTCGATGGATGCAGGTGGTTCAGGACCGTGCTTTGTGGCATTCCTTAGGGTCCCTTTTAATTGGTAACAAGGCATTCCATCTTAGTCCTCAGGGGTAAGAGCGTATCTGCATTTTAATTGTCAATCAAGGAATGATGTTGATGTCTATAGGCCACATAATTGCATCCACTTTCCATCTGATAGACTGAGTGCGTGTTTTTCAGGCTTAATATTTAAAAAAAATGTGGTTGAACATCGCAGGCAAAGTTATTATTATTGTACTGAACAGATGAAATTGTCCAAAATTAATGCAAAAGGGACTTATTTTAAGGTCTTTATTTACTAATACACTAGTTCTGTCCTTTTCGCTAGGTAGTTTGAATTCGAACTCAGGACTTTTAACAGTGTAAAAATGAAATTTAGCCGGTCTCCTATTTTAATTTCCCTCTGACGCTTCTTACGACACCCACGGAACAATATGGGGCGGGGCGATATAACGATTTTAATATTACATATTATTAAAAATGAGTCAAGACAGATATAATGACAATTAATTAAGTACTCAGTATTAATTATAATAAGTAGGTAGCCAGTTTTTGATGTGATTCTAAATTTATTTAGTTTCTTTGGTTTTCCTTAAAAACAGCAAATGAAATTACATACCTTAAAATATTAACATGAATCAAAATCAACAAAATTGTTAAGGCTACTAAATTAGCTTAATTGACATAAAACAAGTAACAAGAGAAGCAATAAAATAAAGTATAGCTCGCCTAATGACAGCATACTGCAGTGGGAAAAATGATATTGATTGTAAGATAATCGCGACCATTAAAATAGCTTGTCTGATTGGAGTTCTCATGGTAAGGTTGTGAGAATATCGCTGGCTGGTAGCTATTGTAATCGTTTTAAGAGAATATGATTATATAAATCACACCTATCATTCTAAGTCAGTTCTAAGTTGAAAATATAAGTCCCTATTTACACTTTTGGAAAAACATTGATCGACCGGAGCTGAATCTCATTAATTTTTCTCGTATATTTTTTGTATTTTATATTTTATTATCAGAAAATTTCACAGTACGCGACCAACCCGAGTTCAATTCCTGCCAGATTTACGTTGAGGAAAACATGGACATGTTGTATAGTCCGGAAACGTGCAAGTACGGCGCTACGGACTTATTGTTCTCTAACACTTTCAGAAATGGGAGGACGCCTGTGCCCAGCAGCTAGACGTACTCGCATTATAGGCTGTAACTATATACTTCTAATATACTACATCCACGTGACCTAGTGGTCAGACTACAAAACTGCGGATCGTGGGATTCGAGCCGTAATTTTGCAAAAAACAGAAATTGTTGGGGGGACTGATTATGTTCTAATGGGTGCTTATGGACAGTAAAATGACATTTGTCCCACATATTGACTACATCATAGGAAGGGCGTCCAAGATGTTGGGTTTTATTATCAGGAACGCTAGAGTATTCAAGCGCCCTTCCTCAAAATTTGCGCTATACAATAGCTTGGTCAGAATGATCGTTAAGTATGGAAGTGTGGTCTGGCGTCCAAATTATGCTACTCACATACTTCGTATTGAATGCGTTCAAGAACGGTTAGTAAAACACTTGGTGTTCTCACACTTTTAGCATATAAGATAGAGCTACAGAGCACCTATTAGAGTTTCTAAGGATGCAGACCTTGGACAACCGCAGGGATCTACTTGACCTATCCTTCTTTTTCGAGATTATAAGATATCAGTGGCGTCTTCCTGCACTCCTAATGAAATTTAATTTTAAAGTTCCGTCACGAATACGTAGTAAGCCCATTGAACCTCTCTCTCGTCCGTTTCGTCCAGTTCTGGCAGCCATTTCATTTCACTGGTCTTCAGGATTTCCTAACTATATAATAAGTGCGGGGGATCAATAGATGTTGTATGTTATGTCTCTAGATAAGTTAAAGGCCACAGTAAATGATAAATTATTTAAGTAACTAGGTGTAAGTCATTGTTTTATACACATAATATTAATTTGTTCTATCGTAAGTTTTTGTATTTTATATATTTAGAATCATTAGGTAACTTTTGGTAACTTGTAGCATGCGGTGTATACATTTAATTGATTGTGCAATTAGTATCTAAGTTGATGTGTGCTTACTATTTCTGCACTGTTGCAACTATCGTTGGTGTACTACATAAATCCCCGTATCTCAGTCCCAAAATTATTACTTTTTATTGTTTTAAATATTATTTTCATTGTTTAATGTTAACTGAATTATAATTCCTGGTGCTTAAGGTGCATTGAAGCAACCATGGGTATGGCAGTAAGGTGTTTGAAGTCTTGACACTGTAATAATTAACCCAGGATAACTTCAGTGTTTTATTATTATTGTATGTCCCCAAGTATGACCCCAAGCATAATATACCACATAGCTATTTTCTATATTCAAATTAGCACTTTCAAATTTCAATAGCCCCACGAATTGTACTTAACAATCGGTATTATTTTACGAGGATTTGTGATTTATCAAAATCTTATGTTATGGCGGAGAATATCGTGAACATGTTCACAGACTCCACACTTCCCAGTGTCGATGTTTGTTGATTTTAATTTTATATCTATAAACTTTTATTCTATATATTTAATTGTATGTGTTTCTTTATAAGTTGTTACAAATAAACCAAATTGCTTTTTAATATAAAGTAGTAATCACAAATGCATTGCGTGCGCCAAAACAATAATTCTTTTTTTCATAAAATTACCATGTCTTCTTTTATCACATAAATGAAATAATATTTAGCCGCCAGTGTTTTATACGCCACAGTTAATATCTGTGAAGTGTTATTTTTAAAGATCCCTGAGGCAAAAGCTACGCATATGAAAAAGGTTTTTGCGTGCTGCGAACACGGTAGCGTCCATAACACGCGATCTAAGTACTGTGTGATTTAAACACTGCCTCCATTGACTAATGACGTTTATTATGGCAATCAATTTATTGGATACTTCGATTGAGATATCCTTAAGGCTGGAATAAGAGTAGCTGCTGTTAATCGACGGAAGACACGCGATCTGCCGATCGCGTTTACAAAAATTACATTTCGATTGTCTTTGAGAGTTTCAATTTATGTGACAGATAATTAAAGAAAACATATCAAACAGAAAAAAATATTTTAAAATACAGATTGAAAAGTGTTAAATTATTCCAAAACAATGTATAACAATTGGTATTTTCGTTGAACATTTTCGAACACAGTCTACAATATTATCAATAATACAGAACAATTTTAGACGTTAAAAAGTAAATACTCGTATGTAACATTAATATTTTATTACTTTACCTATTTTACCGTGTAGTGACGGTGTAAGAATATCCACCACACCATATCATCCTGTGGGTGTCGTAAGAGGCGACAGAGGGAAACAAATCAGGATGTAGGCAGCAGCGTCTCCCTAATAACGACTAAAAATAAAAAAACTGCGGTTGCCAACACGCTTGCCAAGCGTGGCAACTAAGGCAAATATCCCTCCTATGAGGCAACCTATGGGAGAGGCCTAAGTTCAGCAGTAGACTTTAATGGGCTGTAACGGTAACTTTACGTATTGCAGCTGTTCACCTAATCTATATATCTGAAAATGCTTTACATATTTACATTGTGGACCTATAATGTTTTTACAAGTTTTTTCTTCTGTTGAACCTCAGCGAAAGTTGCTTTACTCTTTCGTGGGTTGAAATTTCATGTTGAAATCGAAAATATGCATATTTATCTAAAACACAATTTTTCTTCTTAAAACATATGAACTTAGCAATATACATAAAAAGTTAGTAAGAAATTGACTAAAGTTTGGAAATACATTTCTTTTTTTTTTATATAATAAGGGTGAGAAACGAGCACACAGTCCACCTGATGATAAGTAGTTGCTGTGGTCCGTAGACATCTACATCTATCCTCGAATACGAATCAAAATGCAGATGCGTTGTCACCCGTGAGGACTAAGATGGAATGCATCTTTTCCAGTAAAAAGGGTCTCCGATTCTCTACACTCACCATACGAAACACAGCAGCGTTAAGCTGCTATTTTACGCTGGTATTCTGTGAGAGCGCGGTCCTTACCCGGTCGAGCGGACCTGTGCAATAACTATGGTACTAATATAGGTGTAGCATGGTTCTAACTCGTATAAAAACATGAACTATTATAAAACAAAAGCCTCCTTAAGGTAAGGTCTTAGTGGAGAGTATTCGACAGGGTGTGGATGGACGGCTCATTTCCAAGACAACTTGAGTGGCCGCGATTCAGGACACTAATAAAACAGCATGTATTTGCCTTGCACGCCGGATACTCTGCCGCCTGCCCGTTACAAACTTTTGAGAGCATTCGCCAGAGCGTGTGGTGTGGCAACATTTTTATACAACAACGTGTGTTTGTAATGACGTCAATTATTCGCATCAAGATCAGAGCACGCTACAAGCTTACGAGTTGGAACGTACCACCATCTTGCCTATTTCTGCCGCCAAAGTTCGGTGCGTGCATTTCTGTGTTCCGGTCCGAGAGGTATTATAGAGAGCCAGTGTAATTACATTTATTCCATCTTAGTCCTCAGATGTGACAACGCATCTGTATAAGCCTTTTTTATTTGAAAGTGGTTGGCAGTCACTGACCATCAAGTGGACTATAAGTTCGTTTGTAATTTAAATCTTATAAAAAATTTACAGTTTTATGGAAGAGATTGCAAATGAACATGCGAAGTAACATCTGCAACATTAAAAGACTGGCTGGTGCATTGTCAGCCTTTTAAAAAGGAGCCTACTCCGTACTTGAACATCCCTCAGTATTATTAATCCGGAAAACAATTGGCAACAATTAATTCTAGAATAACTGTTAAAATCAATTTTAAATTAATGTCCAATAAATTTTAACAAAAATTTAAAATTGTATAATTTATGCAATTTAAAATTTAAAATTATATAATTTAAAATTTGTTTAAGTAAGTGTCAAATAAATTTTAATAAAAATTTTAAATTATATAATTTTTTAAATAAATTTAACTGTTAGAAGTATCGGAGATTGCCTCCATATGTCACAGCATTTAAAAGTTATTTTATTTTGTATGCTCTGTTTAAAAGGTACACATATTATATTTAAATAAAAAGGAAAATCTTTTTTTTTATCTGCATGCAACTAGTTCGCGTGAGCTGTAACTGGCAATTTGAATTTAGAACACGGTGCCCGCCCTACTCCGACACGCCCAGCCGTAGGTGCACCGTAAAGCTCTATCAGATCAAGCTTATGTAATACTGATTATGCACTTTCCGACCCGTTTACACCGGTGCGATGACGTTCAGTAGATATGGGTTAGTGCATTTATGGAGCTGGTACATATAAAATATATACAGCGTAGACTCTGTACATATGTGGTACTTGGTAGCCAGGGTAAACAAGGCACTGGCACTTCAATTTCAAAGTACACGAGCAAAGCCGTTTTCGTTCTCCACAGGCGCCAATGAAATTATTCTTCGCCAATTTACCACATTGAAGACAAACATCGTACGAAACCTGCATATCTGAAAAATTAAAAATATATTGGATAAGTGAAGTTTTAGTGCCCACAGCAAAGATTGGAACAGCCTCTTTACCACCGCCGGTTTTCTCAGACCGATATAGCTGTTCTTGAACTCGGTGTAATTTACCATCAGGTACAATGATGCCTTCATCATTGTACCTGATGTTAAATCTATACAAATAAATAAAATTGAAGTGTCGGTTTGTAATGTCAAAATAACAGCTTTTTATTAAATGCATATGAAGGTATATACGGTACTTATAACAAAACACAATTTTTAAAATTTTTGCCTGTCTGTCTGTCCGTCTGTTCCGGCTAATCTCCGAAATGACTGGACCGATTTTGACGGGACTTTCACCGGCAGATAGCTAGTGTTATAAGGAGTAACATATACTACTTTTATTTAAGAAAAAGAATTAGGGTTCCACGCAAAAAAATTAAAACCCTAAATTACACGCGGGTGAAATCGCGGGGGACAGCTAGTAAAGAAATAAAAAAGTTCTCCAACACACATTATGGTCGCGCGACGTAATCTGTTCTGTTTCCCTCTCTATCACTCTATCAGAAAGGATAGAAGGCTTGTGCCTAGTAGTAGGACGGATGTGCGCTGTTACTTTGTTAATATGAGTTTAAGTGCATTTTATATAAAGAATAGCAAGATTAACATTGTGATTATTCAATATAATTAATATTACTTAGGTAACCTAGATGTGGTTCCACGCTGCTATGAGAAAGCTAAAAGTCTATACTCGGGTGTATGTAGAGGCTATGCTCGGGATTATTTTATCGTTACCGTTACAGCCTATTAAAGTCCTATGGGGGATATTTACCATAGTTGCCACGTTAGCTGCCAGCGGGTTGGCAACCGCAGTTTTATTTTTATTTTTAGTCGTTATTAGAAAGACGCTGCTGCCCATCTTCCGATTTATTTCCCTCTGTCGCCTCTTACGACACCCACGGAATGATATGGGGTAGTGGATATTCTTACACCGCACTACACGGTTTACTTTACGTGATAAAAATCGAAACGAGATGATCAGCAAAAGAACAGGAGTAACTAACATAGCCCAACGGATCAGTAAGCTGAAGCTGAAGTAGCAATGACATGAGACGGAAATTAGCTCGATAAACTAACAGCCGATGGTGAAGAAAGGTTCTCATGCGGACAAGCGCGTGTTGGGTGTAGTTATTTTTTTTTAGATTCAGTTTAAGTAGCAAGCATGTCATCCATTCCATTACAGCCTATAAAAGTCCACTGCTGAACATAGGCCTCTCCTATAATTTGCCTCATAGGGGGGATTTTGCCATAGCTGACAAAACTGGCGAGCGGGTTGTCTACCAGTTTTTTATTATTTGGAGTTGTTATCAGGAATATACTGCTGCCTATTACTTGTTTCAATTTCCCTCTGTCGTCTCTTACGACAACCACAGGACGATATGGGTTAGTAGATATTCTTACACGCAGTATGCATGTAGATAAATTTAATTCTTTACAACAGTTGTGTAACAAAATGAAACGTTTAGAAACTCAAAATGGCCTCCTACGGCTATCATTATGCGTCATATGAGAGTATGTATGGAAGATTGCTGTCAATGCGGTCACGTGCGGTGCCGACTTGTAATTTGAACGGACGACGTGACAGACCCGTGTCCCACAGTTCCCATGACTGGATCTGATGCCTTTTCAGATTGCTAATTGTATAGAACCATACGTTAATGTATTTATTGTGTTGTTTAATATTTAGGCTAATCTGGACCTCCAAATAAGTTTCACCATAGTCTTTCTATATATTTATTTAAAATTTTATAATTAATTAAATTAAGTATATATTAACCAGCAAGGAAGCTACATTATTTAATAATATGCTTTATTATAGGTGGTAGGATTCCTTTTCTGTTTAGAAGTGCGTCTGGTTTGGTATCATCCTCTGATCTATATCTTTCAGTTCCAGTTATCAGTACATCCTTTGTTATGGTCCATTGCGAAGTATATTTTGTTAAGCAAAATATTCAATTTTTGTCCTTATTGCTGACATCGCATATGTAGTATTTCTATTTGAAGATAGTTGCAGATGTGAAGGGACTGCAGTACAATATTAACTATGAGTTCTAATGTAAAATCATTCAAATTTTTATGAACTCATGTAATATAAAGACACCACGGTGATTCTATAACTGTTCCATTATTGATCTTTTTTAAACCAGCAAAGGTTACAAGCGAGCCAACAGTTCACCTGTGATCCATTTATGGTGTGTTGTAATCCCCGAGCACTAGATGGAATGTCCCGTTACCAGTAAAAGAACTGACCAGTTTCTGTTTATTCCCTCTGTTGCCTCCTACAACACCCACGGGATGATATGGGGTAGACGTTTTACAGCGTGACTCTCTGATAAGAAATCAATCACCATGCGAAACATAGCAACATTATGCTGCAGTACTAGTGTTCTGTGAGAGCGCGGACATTCCCCGGTTAAACCAATTCATTTCTAGCGTAAATTAAAAAACAAAACATTATTCAGTTAAATGTATTTAACGCTTACCAAATTACAAGTTACAACCTTCATCAGCATGCTTCGCCAGATTAAAGTAATTATTTCAGATTTTCCATAATTAAAGTTAGTAAAAGTAGTAGTAAAACGGATTAATGTATCTATTTTAACAAACCATGTAATAATAATAACTAATTTAATATTCTTAATCTTGAAAACGTCTCGCTTATTAAAGAACTTGGCGTGTTCTTTGATTCTAAACTTCATTTTGATTACCACATTAACCACATTATCAACAAATCCTTTCAACTTTACGGTTTTGTCATGAGAACTTGTAAGCCATTTAAAAAAATCTGGCACTTATCTACTGCTTTATAAATCTCTTATAAAATCTCAATTGGAATATGCCACACAAGTTTGGAATCCCTTTTACCAAAGGTATCGTGATTTACTAGAATCGGTTCAAGGTAAATATCTACGCTCTGTAAACTATAGATGTTACCATTCTTGGTCCTCTTATGATAACCTCTTGCATAAATACTATATAACAACTTTAAGTAATAGGCGATTATTGCTTGACTGTATTTTTCTTTACAAAATTTGTCGTAACTTTTTCGATTGTCCTTCATTTGTCAATTGTATATAGTACCTTCGTGTACCAAGTCGCTCGCAAAGAATACGAAACACTCACGTGCATCGTTTGTTTTCCTTAATCTGTGCAAAACAAATGCGGGCAAGCGTGCGCCTTTGTGTCGCATAATGGAACTGTATGATAACAGCTTCTCCGATGTAGACTTATTTAAAATGTCACTACCTCAATTTAGAAAAGCTATAAAACTTGTATTGAATGACTTGTAATTTTTCTTTTTCTTTTATTCTAAAGTTGTAACGTTAATTAAAATTGTTTTTTTTTTCAAGTAATACATGTAACATTCATGATTTTGCTCTTAACGGCTAGGTATGCATTTTTGCCTCTTGTTTTTTTTTATTATATGTGCCTTTTAAATTTTTAATAACTACGGTATTTTTGTGGATAGCGGTGTTGGTTGTGTAATTGGCTAATCTGTTTATATAAGATTTGAATTGTAATTTTTATTATACAACTGTTAGTTGTCCTTAATAAAAAAATATATAATTTAAAAAATATGTTTCAAGTCACATGGCTGCCTGTTTTAAGTCTGACTGTTTCTAAGGTGGTTGTTCTGACATTCCATTTTCCTAGTAAGTATTCCCAAGTCGATTTTATAACCTGCTACGGAATATTATAGATTTTTTCATACTAGTGCGACCAAATTCGTAAAGCGTTTGTCTGCAGCGCTATGGGTCGCGGGTTTGATTCTTGCACATGACAAATATTTGTGTGGTATACAAATAATTGTTGCAGATCGCTCTTCTGAGACGCCTCCATGATACAGGTAAAAATCTTAATGTTCTTATTTTTTTAGTTACACTACAGAGTTTTAAAATAAGAGAAAGAGATTTTGTGTTGAGGTCTTCTTCATACTAAGCTATATAAAAACTTTATTTTTGGATGTAGATCTAAGCAAAGTCACTATCTCATTTTAATATTAGTACTAGTGACTAATATTTTATTTAAAAATTAATGAATTTGATTTTTCTAAGGAATTCCTAGAATAACGCAACTCTGAACATAAATTACAATAGTTTTATGCTTATTCTCAAGGGAAATATTGAACACTAAGCATAGTTTCCAACTTAAGTCGTAGTTAAAATCTGATAAAATTTATGGGCGTTACTTTCAAGTGAAATGTGGTGCACTTCCCATCGTTACCGAGCCTATCCGCTGTGACGGGAGCCTACGGTATCTAGGCAGATCTAGATTTACGTTGGTAAAGGATGCCCCAGAAAATTACTTCTTGTACATCTTTTGTTGTACATACAATTCGTACGCTGAAAATATCTTAATTGAGTTTATTGTATGATGTAAATTGTTGTATAAAAATTTTAATGGTAAAAAGCTTAAAAAGATACGGCCACACTACAATTATGTAATTATTTTTAAAAACCGTTGTTTTCAAAATAACTTAAAAGGAATAAGTCGACATTTGATATCTATCATCTACTGAAGCGAGTGTGTATGTGGACAGGCCGAGCAGTCTTTTACCAAACATTCATCGACATCGACTTCAATTTCACCGCCCGACTGTACTTAATGATGCCGACCCGAATACATCATATTATATGTATAGCACGACTTCTTAGTTCTATTAATTTATCTGCGAATATTAATTTTATGTGAGAAATACATTATTAAAAAAAATGTATAAAACAGGTTCGGTCGTGCAGTTTAGCATTCATGAAATATACCGTCAGGTAGACAGTAACGACGCTGAGCTAAAGCGCAATGAATCAACCCCCGCAAGTATAAATATACGGCACCAAAACGTAATTGGCCCGTAAATATCCCAGCAAATGAGCATTAATGAGCCAGGCCAGTACGGTGTCTTCATTTCTTATTCGAATTTTTAATTTATGTTAGTGTATAACTTTTTAATGGGAGTTCTATTAGTGGTTTAATAACTATTTGTTTGCTTTGCTTTAAAAAAAACTATCGTTTTTATTCGGACTGAAGTATGGCACGAAATCATTAACAGAAATGGATATGAATATTCTATTAACCCTGACGAATATAAACATTCATAATATGATTCCCATAGGCAACAGTTAATAGTTCACTTGTGACCCAATGCTGAAAGTTTTCTGGTAGAATAAAATCTTCATCGTTTTAAATAATTAGAATAAAGATAACACTTACAGTAAAGTAACACTGCAATCAGATGATGTTTGAGAAGTTAAGGTTACCGTTACATAGCCTCCGCTATAGATTGCCTCATAGGAGGGATATTTGCTGTGAGATTATTGTAATTGTCGATTGTCGCATGCCCATGTTGACATTTTCCATAGTTGCTACGCATGGCAAGCGAGTTGACAACCACAGTTTTTTTTAGTCTTTAATAGGCGGACGCTGCAGCCCATCTCCTGATTAGTTTCCCTCTATCGCCTTTTACAACATCCACAGGATGATATGGGATAGTGGATATTCTTAAAGTTAACTGTCCCGTTTATCCACAAATTTTCAAACAGTATTAAATTATAAAAGGACAGCAACGTCAATAGTTTTGCATAAAGATCGTTACAGAAAATGATGGATGAGCCCCACACGGATCGACAGAGTGACCGGAGATAGACGATGACTCGAGGCAAGCTATCTTCTACGCCATAGCAATTTTAAGTGAGTTGTCAATAACTTGGTTGAAGCAATTTTCACATTATACAATAAGAGAATTTCGTTCACGAATTAAATGAAACCTCCACTTATGCCAGTTTTTTTTTTAAATTAAATTTTATATTTCAATTTGTTGCAAATTTAAAAAATAATATGAGCCGTAGTTCTTAAAGTTGCATAAATTTAGCCTATTTTCAGTGTAATCTTAGTAACTTTCTTTTAATGTAATTTTGCTATATATTTACTCTTCTCCTACTCTACCCATCTTTAATTTAATAAATTAAAAAAATTTGAATATATAAAAGTCTATTATTTAAAAATTGACGTAATTACAACATCCAAAATTCCGTGTGCTGTCAAAGATTGTTTAAAGATTATTATTATTATTTACACTATTACTAATATATATCGATAGTGTGATCGCAATGCGAGAAATTTCCCTCAAATCTTTATAATTATTCGA
Source organism: Parnassius orleans (assembly GCA_029286625.1). Taxonomy (NCBI): domain Eukaryota; kingdom Metazoa; phylum Arthropoda; class Insecta; order Lepidoptera; family Papilionidae; genus Parnassius; species Parnassius orleans. The sequence goes on from JAGSMP010000092.1 coordinate 904,743, forward strand.
TAGTAAAAATAAAAGTAGGAGTACTAATGTGTATGAAGAGACTTTAGATTGTAGTTAATTTATCATAAGGCTATGTCACTTTCAAATTAAGAAATCTTATTCGAATTCGATTAAATTTTTTCTATCAGAGTCATTTACTTTGTTTAGTGACATAACTTCGCTCGTCTGCAGTGAGGTTATATTAAAGCGTGAGAAAACACCCGTCGGCACAACAGTGACTCGCATTCATTTGATATATTACCCTAAACGTGCCATTTAGCGCTTACGCGTCCAGTCTTAAGTATAGTGGAGCAAATTAGAAAAAAAAATGTAAACACAACATTGTACGAATTCAATAATTAGATTAAGTTTATAATGAGGGGGTTGGATGCCTATGGCGACGGCGAGACGAGCACGGACGCCGCCCCATGGCGCCTCGGGCGGGCCCTTTTTGACCCTATTTGTTTTAATTACCAACCAATGATCTTTAGGACAGCCCAGGCCTTTTATGCTAGCCGAAAATTGACCCTAATTGGTGTTGAGCCTACTGAGCCGCAAAGAGGGTTACTGCGAATGATAGAAACGACGTAATCTTGATTGTTTATCAATTTATTAATGATATTGCCAGCAATTGTCTTTTCTTCCGATTATAACGTGTGTGCCTTAAAGACAAAAGTTAATAGGATTTTATTACGCTAAGACACAGTGCGATTTAGCACTTAGGGCTACATCACAACGAAGCACTAGATGGGATTGTAGTCAAACACAGGCTTATAAAACTAAAAAAAATAATGTATTCTACACAATATTGTTTGTGGCTATTAATATTTGGAAATATCATAGCAGCAATAAAACAAATTACAACGTGGCAGAGCCATGCTGCAGCTACGTATATTAATTGTATAGTTGTAGCACGAATGGGTCGGCTCGACCGGGGAAGGACCACGCTCTCACAGAACAACAGCGTAAAATAGCTGCTTAATGCTGCTGTGTTTCGTATGGTGAGTGTAGAGAGCCGGAGACCGTTTTTACTGAAAAAGAGGCATTCCGTCTTAGTCCTCACGGCTGACAACGCATCTGCATTTTGATTCGCAAACGAGGATAGATGTAGATGTCTATGGGCCACAGCAACCACTTACCATCAGGTGGACTGTGTTGCTCGCTTGTCACCCTTATCCTATAAAAAAAATTGCTCCTAAAATGATATAAATAATAAAAATTATTGTATAATACTGTTACATAAATTATACTTACTGTTATATGCAAACAAGTTTTAATGATCATGTTACACGATTAAAGTATGCAGTTAAAGTTCTTTACCATTATTTAAATTATAGAATGGAATTTATATGAGGCTTAACTCAGTAGAGAAGCTCATTAACATAGCTCAACTAAATACTATATATTTACGTTAAAGAATTCCCCGATTCCTTCCAATAACGCGATCAGTATCATTATCGACAAAACCCTCCCATTTTCTTTGGCGGCTGACGACGAAAAAATTCCTTGGACATTATTTTAAAATATAACAGCGTACCACATCGATTACCAAATAATTCGGTAAACGCATAATCCCTTCAATAGGATAGTATAGTTATTACCTGAATGCAGCTATTTGAGTTCCAATTACGTTACTCATATTCGGAATTTATAATAAACGAATGACTCACACCCATAGAATTAATGTATAGAAACTGCACAACTTGCGGTGACCGCTGTTGGTACTGAGGAAAGGAGGCAATATGCAAGGCAATTAAGAGGAAAATCCGTTTTTACATCATCATTGATGTCGATTCGAACGTTTATTATTTTTGTAAATACACCTTTATATATATATATATATATATATATATATATATATATACGAGTATATGATAATCGTAGGTTCGTCTGTTAGTGATCGTGTAACTTCACATTGACTCGACTGATTGAGGCCATATTCACACAAGATAATAAGATAAGAACCATCGTCTCGGTAAAATCAAAATTTTGTTTTACCGAGACGATGGTTCTTACCTATGTAAAGTTCCAATAGGTGGCGCTGTAGTCAAGTTTCTACACGAATTCTATAATGATTAATATTCTTAATATTTAATAGCTTATTGTCAAAAATAAAAATCACCTGTAGATACTTCGGAGCGTCTCTCGTCATTCGTACTGCTTGAGTTAGAGAGTGAGGTGATATCTACGTTCTGTAGCTGACGCGCAGGCCGGGATTCTTCGTCGTTTTCCCGGTGCTCACTATCCTTTTCCTTGTGAGCTCCCTGTCCTCGTCCTTTCTATTCACTCTCTTCTGGGTTCTTCTCTTCTTTCTTCCCTTCTTTTGGAGGGTTCTGGGATTGTTCCTCCAACCATTCTTGAACTCGGCTTGGCTGTTCCCCTTCATCTTCAGACGCAGAAGGTGCTGTCTAGTTTGGCTTGAGCGAGTGCGAGTGATGCGCGCATTTCCTTTAGCTTCAATTCGACTATTTTTTCTTACGGTTTCAACTCCAATAACCTTCTTCGATGCGAGTCAGAATGTGGACGTGAATGTATTTTCTGTAGACGTGGTCTGTTCTGTGGTTGAGGTTTCCGTACTGTAGCAGTGCCTTCCGATGTGGTAGTAGATTCTTCTTTACTTGAAGGACTTTCTACCGAGGTCGTACTTCTTCTTGTTGTGACTCAGTACTTCTCAAGGTGCTGGCGGCACCTTCTATATTACTATGGTTTTGATTAACAGGCCTTAGACGCTGTTCTGACGCATCAGCTACGCTTCCTTTCTTCGACCGTGTAACAGGCAATTTTCTTTTCTGCGATAGCTTGAAACTGTAGAAATGCTTGAAAACCCGCAGTGTTTATTCTTCTTAATTATTCAGCGAGCGAAGGACCAGTCGATGTTGTAGATAGATTTCCCAGGGTTTTCAGGACGAATACAAATGCTTGTTATCTTGTCAGGAGGCAGCTGAGGCAGGGCAGATCAGAGTTCCCGTTTTACTTTGTTCTTCCCTTTTCTGGTAAGGCCCGAATGTCGAATGAATTCCCAGCCAATGAGCGCGATATTTATATGTTTTCCAGTGACTTTCTAGAAACTTCCTGCCTCACCTCCATTATTCTTTATTTTATAAAAAAAAATTGACATATATTTTCCTTATATCAAAATCTTAGCTTACATTATGCTACTTACATTATACATACGATCGCACTCGGCGCCGCTCGGTATAGAATTGACAGCGCAAATTCGGGAGTGCCCTTTAACTACCTCGCTCCCGCTTCAATTCATATAAGTACGCCCTAGCTTACGCGCGCGACCCAGTTCTCAGTGGAGCGTCGGTGCGTTCACATACATTATTATGAATTTAGATATGACCTTACTTATGGTTTAATTATTCGTAAAACATATTATTCCTTTTTAATCTTTCAATAAAACACAACAAATATATAACACTTTATTTACATACATATTTATATGCCTATAATACGAGTTTAATTTTATAATATTATATTACATCTTTATATACGTCCTATAATATTACATTATATCTTTATTTATGTCCTATCTTATCGCTTATCTATACAAATAAATAAAATTGAAGTGTCTATTTGTAATGTCCAAATAACAGCTTTTTACCAAAGAGATTTAAATATATAGGTATACTATAGAGCGGACATAGGGAACATTTGCATACAAAAACTTTGAGCTCGCGCGTGTGTGACGCCCTCTAGCTAAACATAGCAAAACTACGCTGAATATTTATTAGGAAAACATTTCAGCTATTCCCCAGTAGGTGACGCTAATAAATGTAAGGTAAAAACCCGTTTTAGGAATGTTACCGTTTCGACATCAAAGTATCGATAATGTTGTTGAAGGTTACTAAGTTTGTAATGCTTTACGATATAATAATAGGGAATATGCATGCTTTTTAATGTATTTATTATGACTCCCATCACATCAATAACATCATATGAACTGTTTAAGTCATGAATAACGCCATGAATGAAATGAATTGTCATGAAATAAGATATTTCATTTCCAATAACTAAGAATCAATTCACATTGGTGGCATCTTGATGATGTCACTAGGTCTATTAGACGCTATGATAATAGCATATTGATTGGTCGGTCAGCGTCGAAGGCACATCGCGAAACGTCAAATCCAATAAGAGAACGCCTCCGTGTTTTTCAAATTCGTTTCTTTTACAAAAATACACTTTAAATCTAACATATTTTAGGAAAGCATTGAACTTAAAAGTCGTAACACGATACATTATTATACAAATTCACATGTTTGCGCATTTCAGAGCACTTCCCTTGTTGCCGCAGCCAGTAGCGGAATCTTCGGCGTCGACATATTGAATGACCTGCAGTAGCATGGTCACTGGAAGAAAGCTAAATTGGCTTCTAAAAGCTTGGCGTACTCAGTAGAGCGGGACAGTATTTCATGCCTGCACACCGTTTGCAATTTTACAAGCGCAGGTTTGGCCTCACATGGAATACTGTTCTCATCTCTGGGCCGGTGATTCCCAGTGCGAGCTCCTTCCACTTGACCGCATAGAGAGCAGAGCGGCTCGAATCGTCGACGACCAAGTTCTCTTTGATTGGCTCGATTTACTGGCGCTGCGTAGAGATGTTGCATCCTTTCCATTTTCTATCGTATTTACCACGGGAGTGCTCTGAGGAATTGTTCGGATTAATTCCAGCCACCAAATTTCACCAACACACATCTCGACAAAACTTACGTTACCATCCACATCATTTGGATGCTCGGCGGTCCACTACCGATTTTATGGACCGATACGACTTAGGGACCTTCAAGAAACGAGCTTACTCCTTTTTAAAGGCCGGCAAATATGATGAAATATAATAAAAGAATAGTTACGTGATCCAGCCCCACTGAGTAATTCTGCGCTTGGGCTCTGTAGACTTCGGACGTGTCGGTCGAGTTCACTCCCGTCACTCCACTCTCTTAGCTCATGCGCAAGATTAACAATTGTTATACACCGCCTTGCTTTCTTGCTTGGTGCTCTGTGTTTGGTTGCTGCCTTGGTGTTCTCACTGTGGTGCGCGAAGCACGCTGTTCCGGGAGACAGCGGTCTCACTGTGTTGTTGTGAAGTTTATCGAACGCTTGTTGCGGTGCAAAGTGTGGTGTGTGCGTAACTCTCCTTCCTGGCTTCCTGGTATCGGTAACCGTAAGTAGAGTGAAACACACCCACCGCATTAGAGGTGGCCATCGTTTTAATTTCTTTGTTGTTTGTTGCATTAGCAACAGTTAGGTACACACCTTAGCGTATCAACGCTAGGTGTATAGGTGTTGTTTTAGGCACACAGTTTGATACACATCTGTGCTTGTGTTAACATTAGCATAGTAAACAAGATGGCGTCGTTTACAACCGACGAACTAGCCGACTTTTTTAGCCGAGCCCACCCCGACATCTGGACTGTGTATATTGCACAGCGCAATACCCAACCCGCGCCCGAGTCCGCGATCGAGTCCGCGCCTTTAGACGGCCCGTCCACTCAGCGTGTCTGGCCTCCTATCTCGACCGTCCAACCGTGCGGATCGACGATCCTCTGTCGCTGAGCACCGGACCTACAACCCCTGTGTCCATAGACACAATTTATTACGCCGCGTCCCCCGCGCCCTCTGCAATCACGGCCCCTCTCCGGTCTTCTCGGATACCGAATCAGGCTCCAACATGGAGACTGACTCGCATGTCCCGCGTAAGCCCGAAGATGAATGCTTCACCCTCGTTCACTGCTGTGCACTGCTGTGTTCTGTTCTGATGAGTATAGAGAGCTAGTAGAATTAGAAGATGTGTGGCATCGCCAAGTAGCAGTACGTGCACTGCTGTGTTCTGTTACGATGAGTATAGAGAGCTAGTAGAATTAGAAGATGTGTGGCATCGCCATGTAGCAGTACGTGCACTGCTGTGTTCTGTTCTGATGAGTATAGAGAGCTAGTAGAATTAGAAGATGTGTGGCATCGCCAAGTAGCAGTACGTGTACTGCTGTGTTCTGTTCTGATGGCAAGGCAAAAAGAGCAAACGCGCAGCCCCTAAAAACGCAGCCGAGCCTAACTTGGCCCCCTCGTCCCCCACCGCCACTCCAACAAAAAAGCCTGCCCCCGCGGCGCGCGCTCAACCCCCAAAGCCTGCGGCCAAGCCCGCAGCAAATGGGTCCAAAAAAACCAAATGGAATAACCTCTCCAATTGGTTGAACTCTAAAGAAATTTACTGCCCATAGGTGCAAAACGCCGGTCAGGGCATTCGAATTTTCGTAAATACGACTGAGGATTTTCGCAGTGTGACAAACCACCTGCGCGCCCAACAAGTCAGCTATCAAACGTACGCCCTCCCTGAGGAACGTAACCTGCGCGTAGTCGTCCGCGGCCTCCCCAAGGAGCTCGAGACTGTCCACATTTTAGACGCACCAGACCGACAAGAAACGATTTCATTCTTGTCGGTGTCACGATGTCATCCTGGACCTGTCTCTGGAAGGCAAGGAGATTTTTAACGTCCGGCGAATCTGCAGCCTCAAGGGGCCAGTGCCATCGGTGCCAACTGTACGGCCACTCGGCCAGAAATTGCTACGCCAGGCCTAGGTGCGTCAAGTGCCTAGGTGACCACGGCACCACTGACTGCCCCCGCACGCCCGAGACGGTTGAACCCAGCGAATTATCACGGGTGTTCCAAAGCGCCTCGAATGAAGCAGCGCGGAGGTAGAAGCCTTCCCGGACGCGCGGGTCAAGCCAGTGTGTCACGCTCTCGGCTGCCTGCCCCCAAACCCACACCGTCCACGGTGCCCACCTCCTCGCCTCAAACCGCCACCAAGCCCGCCCCAGTCGCCGGGGCAGCCAAGCAAGTTGCTAGCCCTCCCGCGCCTTCCGCGCCAAAACCCAACGCTAGGGTGATACCACCGGCACTTAAGGACATGAGAACAATTAAAATGAGGTAAATTATTACCTCATTTCAAGGGAATCCCTGAACAAATCTAAAAAGTGAGATATTATGTAGTTATTTTGCATATCTGTATTAGGGTGTTACCTATAATGCTACTCAAAATACTACTTACAAGCTACACATCTAGTAACTATAGGATCGATCCACACAACCACACGTAAAAACAATTAAATTAAATATGATAAATATTTTTCGGACACACATACATGAATTTACAAGATTTTTTTCTTATTTAAGCACATTGATTCATAATTACAATAACTCTACCTTAAATTTCTTTTGTGTTATGTTTTTTTTTTTTGTTTATGTATAATTTGTACAATTTTAAACTAAATTTGTATATTGCTTACTAAAATCAAATCCAAAGCGTATCGATAGTCTATTATTATAAGTTTGATAATGTAATAATTTTTTCTCTATATAGACAGAATCTAAATTTACGTTAATACATATTTACTTTAAAAACAAAATTGTTCTTCAAATGTTAAACAAATATTTTGTTATAACTTCTAAATTAACTTTATTACACTTTTTAAACTCTGTATTCAATTAAGATAAACATTTTTCTATGAAAATCTTTTTCTAAAAGAGAAAAGTAGTAATCAGTTTTCGACTATTATAAATAACTTAAATAATAAACACTGATAATGTATGTAAATGTAAATGTATTATAACAATGCAATGTAACGATCTCAACTACGTACATTAAAAAGTGTTTAATACTATAATTTTCAAATACTTTTAAGTGTACTCATAATAGAACATTTTGTAAGTTATGTTGAATTAGATATTATGTTTGTGTCATACGATGTAATTGAAAACCTTTCCTTATACGTGCTTTGGATATTATAAAAGGTGTCTGTCACCAACCGCTTACGCGGCTGAGATTGCAAAATGTATTTTGATATCTGTTTTAAGTTAATGATCATGATTACGTTGCATTATGTCTTTGTTCACTTCATCTAAAATGAAATGCAATATTTTGGTTATATTATTGAACCTTCAAATCATATGTTTTTAACTTTATAAGTCATCATTTTTGAAAAAATTGTAGAGTATTAATATATAACTTATTTGTGGATCATGAAAGTAACGATTAATCAAATATAAAGGTATAAATAAATGAAGTATAAAGTATGCAATTATAAATATAAATGTGAAAAAAAATATAAGGGAAGAGTAGGTACTACTTAATGCGAGTGTCTGGATAAGTTACTTAATAAGTGACTAAATAACTCAATATCTAAGTATGTTAATAATGTGTCGACCAAAAAATAATATATCATGAATGTTCACCTAATTATGTCAATACGTATGTTGTATGTATGCATAAACATTATACTAATTTTAATGTGATTGAGCATTATGCATAGGAGGTGGCCAGCTGTCCTACCCAATCCAAGACGAATTATATATTATCCGTAATTAAAACGTAAGATTTTATTTAGGATTAACTTTACAATATAAAAAAATGTTTTAATTTTTTTTTTTTTGTCGGTGGGAGGTGTGTGTAGCCACCACAATATATATTATTAGTGTTAGGTAGAATAAGGATCAGTATAATTAAAGTTCTTGCAAGCAACACGTCTCCTATTTATTAAAAACCTTCAACATTACAACACCTTATATATATATATATATATATATATATATACGAGTATATGATAATCGTAGGTTCGTCTGTTAGTGATCGTGTAACTTCACATTGACTCGACTGATTGAGGCTACAAGATAATAAGATAAGAACCATCGTCTCGGTAAAATCAAAATTTTGTTTTACCGAGACGATGGTTCTTACCTATGTAAAGTTCCAATAGGTGGCGCTGTAGTCAAGTTTCTACACGAATTCTATAATGATTAATATTCTTAATATTTAATAGCTTATTGTCAAAAATAAAAATCACCTGTAGATACTTCGGAGCGTCTCTCGTCATTCGTACTGCTTGAGTTAGAGAGTGAGGTGATATCTACGTTCTGTAGCTGACGCGCAGGCCGAGATTCTTCATCGTTTTCCCGGTGCTCGCTATTCTTTTCCTTGTGAGCTCCCTGTCCTCGTGCATTCTTTTCACTCTCTTCTGGGTTCTTCTCTTCTTTCTTCCCTTCTTTTGGAGGGTTCTGGGATTGTTCCTCCAACCATTCTTGAACTCGGCTTGGCTGTTCCCCTTCATCTTCAGACGCAGAAGGTGCTGTCTAGTTTGGCTTGAGCGAGTGCGAGTGATGCGCGCATTTCCTCTAGCTTCAATTCGACTATTTTTTCTTGCGGCTTCAACTCCAATAACCTTCTTCGATGCGAGTCAGATTGCCGTGATTTGGCGCGATTCGATGACTTGAGTATGTTGTCGGAATTTTCGACTTGTTGCGTAGTAGCAGAGATAACGTCAGTCTTCGTACCTGCAGTCTTTTCTGTAGACGTGGTCTGTTCTGTAGTTGAGGTTTCCGTACTCGTAGCAGTGCCTTCCGATGTGGTAGTAGATTCTTCTTTACTTGAAGGACTTTCTACCGAGGTCGTACTTCTTCTTGTTGTGACTCCAGTACTTCTCAAGGTGCTGGCGGCACCTTCTATATTACTATGGTTTTGATTAACAGACCTTAGACGCTGTTCTGACGCATCAGCTACGCTTCCTTTCTTCGGCCATGTAACAGGCATTTTTCTTTTCTGCGATAGCTTGAAATCCGTAGAAATGCTGGAAAACCCGCGGTGTTTATTCTTCTTAATTATTCAGCGAGCGAAGGACCATTCGATGTTGTAGATAGATTTCCCAGGGTTTTCAGGACGAATACAAATGCTTGTTATCTTGTCAGGGAGGCGGTTGAGGGCAGGGCAGATCAGAGTTCCCGTTTTACTTTGTTCTTCCCTTTTCTGGTAAGGCCCGAATGTCGAATGAATTCCCAACCAATGAGCGCGATATAGATATATTTCTAGAAAGTGACTTTCTAAAAACTTCCCTGCCTCACCCCCTCTGACCATTATTCTTTATTTTATAAAAAAAAATTATTGACATATATTTTCCTTATATCAAAGTCTTAGCTTACATTATGTTATTTACATTATACATACGATCGCACTCGGCGTCGCTCGGTATAGAATTGACAGCGCAAATTCGGGAGCGCCCTTTAACTACCTCGCTCCCCGCTTCAATTCATATAAGTATGCCCTAGCTTACGCGCGCGACCCAGTTCTCAGTGGAGCGTCGGTGCGTTCACGTACATTATTATGAATTTAGATATGACCTTACTTATGGCTTAATTATTCCTAAAACATATTATTCTTTTTTTTAATCTTTCAATAAAACACAACAAATATATAACACTTTATTTACATACATATTTATATGCCTATAATACGAGTTTAATTTTTTAATATTATATTACATCTTTATATACGTCCTATAGTATTACATTATATCTTTATTTATGTCCTATCTTATCGCTTATCTATACAAATAAATAAAATTGAAGTGTCTATTTGTAATGTCCAAATAACAGCTTTTTACCAAAGAGATTTAAATATATAGGTATACCATAGAGCGGACATAGGGAACATTTGCATACAAAAACTTTGAGCTCGCGTGTGTGTGACGCCCTCTGAAAGCTGAACATAGCAAAATTACGCTGAATATTTATTAGGAAAATATTTCAGCTATTCCCCAGTAGGTGACGCTAATAAATATAAGGTAAAATCCCGTTTTAGGAATGTTACCGTTTCGACATCAAAGTATCGATAATGTTGTTGAAGGTTACTAAGTTTGTAATGCTTTACGATATAATAATAGGGAATATGCATGCTTTTTTAATGTATAAATATATTTATTATGACTCCCATCACATCAATAAAATCATATGAACTTTTTAAGTCATGAATAACGTCATGAATGAAATGAAATATCATGAAATAAAATATTTCATTTCCAATAACTAAGAATCAATTCACATTGGTGGCATCTTGGATGATGTCACTGGCGAAGCACGCTGTCCCGGGAGACAGCGGTCTCATTGTGTTGTTGTGAGGTGTATCGGACGCTAGTTGTGGTGCAAATTGTGTTTGTACGTAACGCTCCCTCCTGGCTTCCTGGTATCGGTAACCGTAAGTAGAGTGAGACACACCCACCGCCTTAGAGGTGGCCATCGTTTTTAATTTCTGTGTTGTTTGTTGCATTAGGCAACAGCTAGGTACACACCTTAGCGTACCAACGCGCTAGGTGTATAGGTGTTTGTTTTAGGCACACTCCTCCGCCGCCGAGATGTCATCAAAAATCTCAAAAAGAAATCAGCACCCGGCCCCGATGGCATCAGCAACAGGGTGCTGAAATCACTATCCGCGCCGCTCGTATGTCTCCTAGTAGGCATTTTTAACGCTCTTCTTTCCAGCTGCTCCTTCCCGGATGCCTGGAAAGAGGCAGACGTAATAGGAATCCCGAAACCAGGGAAACCGCGCAACTTAGCCTCCAGCTATAGACCTATCAGTCTCCTCAGTACACTGGGGAAAGTTTACGAGCGACTCATATTGAATCGACTACGTAAATATGTCTTCACAAATAAACCGCTTCCCGACGAGCAGTTCGGATTCAGACCCGAACACTCGTGCACAAATCAGTTACACCGCCTCACAGAGTACGTTCTGAAAGGCTTCAATTTCCCAAAAAGAAATCATAGGACCACTAACACCGGCGCACTCTTCTTCGATGTCGCAAAAGTGTTTGACAAAGTTTGGCATGACGGCTTACTTTATAAGCTGTATAAACTCAACGTGCCAGATAGGCTCATCCACATCATCAGAGCCTTCGTTGCCAACTGCCACTTTCAATATCGAATAGAGGGCACTCGATCCTCGAAACGCCTCCTTAAGGCCGGAGTCCCTCAGGGCTCAATCCTCTCCCCACTCCTCTTCATACTCTTCACGAATGACATCCCGAAAGTCCCAGTAGTTAATACTGCTCTCTTCGCTGACAACGCGGCACTTTTCGTCGCCCATAACAATAAAAGAATACTCGCCCAGATGCTCCAAACAGCCGTCAACCGCTTAGGTGATTGGTTCCGCTTGATCAAGCCGCGCACGAGATATCACCTTGTGGCCGTTAAATACTTGATTGCGCGGGAGAATATATGTATCTTAAATTAGAGGAATTAAATTTACTTACCGAGAAGCTCGTACTCAAAATCACTAATCTGCGTTAATTCTAAATATTGTGGTGTGTAATGTTGTAGGTGTTACTGTATGTCTATAATAGTGTATAGCCGAAAAACACTAGCAATTATAAACTTTAAAACTAATTAAATTAACAATGCGGTAAGAGCATAACACGGTGCAATAGCAGGCGATGAGTGACAATTTTTACTCACACCACCGCCATCTATGGTAAATACTGGGAGATTAATTCGAGCGCATGTTCGGCGCGACTAACGCTTATGGAGAATCGAAGTGAATCCTGAGAAAAGTGTAGCAATATACTTTCAAAGGAAACCAGCACTTCGTCGTCATATAAATCCCAAAATAACGCTAAGTACGGTCACCCTATACGGCCGCCAGATCCCCTGGAAATCAATACTTAGGGGTCACATTCGACCACGGCATGACCTTTGCGAAACACATTCGCAATGACCGCAACCGTGCCAAATTCATAGCTAACCGCCTCCACCCGCTAGTAAACAGCAAGAGCAAACTGTTCTTAAGACACAAGCTCCATCTCTACAAAACATGCATAAGACCTGTCATGTCATACGCTAGTGTAACTTTCGCCCACGCGTCTGAAACAAATTTGAACAGCCTCCAAGTTGTCCAAAATAGCTTCATTCGAAAAGCCAACGGAGCCCGTTGGTACCAGCGAAACTCCGATCTTCACAGAGATTGTCAACTTCCGATGATTTCGGAATACTTCAAGGAAATGTCTCAGCGCTACTTCGAGAGCGCCGAAACACATCCTAACCCGTTGGTGGTAAACGCAGTCACTTACGTTCCGACTCCAAACGTCACGGCCTCCCCCGGAGGCCTCGTAACGTTTTAATGAAAACACCGATTCCGTTAGACTCCGACGACCCAAACGTCGCCGGACCATCACACACCAACACTACACACGCACCTAGTGTCACAAACACAATTAGGACAACGGATGGGACGCAGCGAGTCCGCAGACGGGCGCGCCGTGCACCCCTCCACACCGCGTATACACTGTACACCCGCGTTCCTGGGCGGTTCTCACCGCCCAGAACAATGAACGCATTGTACATCCCCGCCCAGAACATCCCCAGCTCTTACGACTAACTCGTATCGTTATACGAGTTAGCCGTCAGAGCCGGGGCCCGCCACCCCCTGTTCGGATGGCCGTTAGATAACTCATCCATGTTATGTTAATGTGATCACCGAACTGAACACAATATTATCCTACTCCCCCAAGATTATCAATTTTAGTGCAACGTCGCGTCCGCAACATTGCACTAAAATAAATAATCTCCCCCCCTTTTTTATAGCTTGCGGCCTTTCAAGCTGCGAGCTCTGACTTTGGTGAAGCTGTAAGAGCCGCATAGGCTAACAGCATTAACATTACAGAAACTAGACCAGCCCCCACTAGATGCACCGCACCGCCCGCACGGTCCCCTTCGATGCTGTCGTGCACAATACCTATATATGTCAATCGAAAGTGAGCAACAAAGTAACCAAAAATATTTCGTCGATTAGTAATTTGAAATTCACCACAATTTTGCATGTTTTACTTAAAGTTATAATGGCGATGCCTTATCTTTTTCAATAAAGTATTGGTCGGTTATTGGATGAAATCCATCTTTTAATATAATGCAGCAGACACATCTGCATTTTACTTTCAGTTTCAGATTGATTTTATTAAGTACAACATGTCCTAGATGTAATATCTGTTTGAAGTATAAACTGTACGTAAGTACGTCAAATACTGCAACTTCTTTATATAAAGCAACATCTACTTAATAAAATCAGACCCTGACCCTTATTAGTTGTATTGATCTATATATCAAGACAATACGTCTCACAACTTCCAAAAATGATTAATGTTATAATTAAATAACTCTCCTTTAGTGCGGTCAAAATCCCACGATCGTATGTCTAAGTTGAGAAACAAAATCTTTTAGCCTGAAGCAAACGGTAGATCCACTGTAGCAGCAAATGCGCCTGTATGTGATAATTCAACAAGGTGAAAATAAAAATCTTAAAAGCCACAGACAAAATGAGCTGTGTACATGTCTACTGTCATACTGCACGTTTAAAATAAAAAATACTTTGGTATTTTATATGATGACTTGGATGAGGTTGTAGTAGTGTTTACGATCATGGATGTGGTGTAAGAGATCGCACGCAATCCAAGCATTCAGAGCACGTGGGAAACACAGAGTTGAGGCGGGTAGCCCTGCGGCAAACCGCCACGGTTGACGATCGCCGCGATAAATTCACCCGACATTAGTGTAAGCACAGAGTAGGCACCTGATTGTGCTCAGATTTATGTGAGATCAGGTTCAACTTTAATTTTTTAAATCGATATCGACCCAAAAGTATGTCTGCTAAAGATTTTTATCATTAATCTCTCTCTTCCAAAACTAATGAAAACAACAAAATGGATTTAACTTTTTTATTTTTTAATAATTTTCAAATGCGTTTCATTTTTATTATATAGTACTCTGTAAACTTTCGAAATTGTTCTTGCTTCGGATCAAGACGGCCGTAGGGCAAATTCTCAAAAAAAATCGGTGTACGGGGTCAAATGTCGAACAATTTATTGCCTCCACAGTAAGGCTCAACCGTTTGGCTTTCGGCGTTCTTTGGGAATATCTGCAAACCTCTAATTAGAAGGATTATGAAAATATTCACACAGGTGCTCGGTACGTCCCTAATAAGTATCTTGGCTTGAGGCAAAAGTCGTGAAGGACCTTAACTTAATATTTGGGTGTTATTGTTGCAGGTGATTTTTGGGGTTCGTCGTCTTTTTTGGGTCGGCGTCTTATTCTAGGATCGATCTTTCATTCACGTAATATTTTATTTTGTATGAGTGGCACCTATCTGTATTTTAATTTTATTTGATGCAATATAAATAACGTAATCAAAAAAAATTGTTTTGAAACGTTTTCATTGGGGTATTATTATTATTAAGGAGATTATAGCTATAGTCGGTTGCAGCAAAACACAAAACATCAACAAAATTCATTATAGTATTTAAAGCTAGTTAAGATTTTTTTTTCTACAAATATTTATTCTGTGAAGTCATTATCACAGTAGAGCTCTCCAAGCAACGAGGAATTTGGCGTTATCACCACGCATTGAGTGGCGAATTAGTCATCGCCAGATAGCTTCATATCGATAGTTCAAACCTTTGAAACTACTATGATATTTAAAGTAATTCGCAAATTTTCTGAGTTCCAAAATTTTCCTGGCATTTTCCTTAATGGAAGGGAGGGATCTATAGAGCTAATTGTAATACATATATAATTTTTTTTTTTTTAAACTAAGGTAAGATTATCAATACATCTTAATATTTTAATAACGATAATAATCCAGCGCGTGCTAGCCATTAAATTTTATCATGCACGAAATATACTATAAAACGGTAGTTAAGACCACCTATGATGAGAGCAATCTGGACAATTTATCTTTCGGGGCTGTACTTTTACATACGATACGCATGAGCTGATATTTAGATCTTAGTCAAATGTATATATGAAAGAGGATTAATTCATAAATCGTGACATATTTTTAACATATGAAATACAGTTATGTAGTTAAGAGCCGTGGTAACTCAAGAGCTAAGTACTCGTGGTAAATTTCATGGTACGCGGGTAACTCGGACTTAATCTCCTAGTAAGTGCTGATTTACCAAGTGCTCGGCGGGCATACAAAACATCATGAACCTGCATGCCTGAGAAATCAAACATTTCGTAGACTTGTGAAGTCCATCACGTCCGTCACACGCAATGGAGCATCGCGGCGGTCTAATTTATTTACGTGGTAGAGCCACGCTGCAACTATATTATAGTTGTAGCACGAATGGGTCGGCTCGACCGGGGTAGGACCACGCTCTCACAGAATACCAGCGTAAAATAGCAGCTCAATGCTGCTGTGTTTCGTATGGTCAGTGTAGAGAACCGGAGACCCTTCTTACTGGAAAAGAGGCATTCCATCTTAGTCCTCAGGGGTGACAACGCATGTGCATTTTGATTCTTAATTGAGGAGAAATGTAGATGTCTATGGGCCACAGTACCCACTTACCATCAGGTGGACTGTGTGCTCGTTTGTCACCCTATGCTATAAAAAAAAATTACTTCTTAGCACTCTCAGAAATGAGAGGAGTCATATGCCCAACCGATAACAACTCAGAGTTATAAAAACTACGGTTTCAAACCCGCCTGCCAAGACAACTATGGGGGCCCTATGTTCAGCAGAGGAGTTTTATAGGCTGTAATGGATGGATGGATGGATATGCCCGGCAGAGGGACGTGGGCTGTAACTTTATAACTATTTCTAACTCTCATATTGTTTTGGTCAACATGCCTCCTATATTTATTTAATGTGTACAAGGAAACTTCACGCCTTACTTGCAGAAACTATTATGGTAATTCTGGTGCGTAATAGTGAGTGACGACTTCTCGTCTATTGTAACACAAAAGAGTGTTATAGTCTGGTTCGCGGCACGCTATAACAGAGCAGGCACTAAGTTTCTACACTAAAAACTTGTCTTATAAAGTCAAGTTACTATATGCGTCCCATTGCCGGGCCTTCTATCATTTCTGAGAAGGCTATAGAGCAATTAATAAGCCATGCCGTTCCAGAGCATGTTGTCAAACTCTTGAGATATTTTATCATACAACCTGCATATAGGATTGTTATTTGTTGTTGATGATGTTTTCCTGCACTGGCATGGTAAATCAGCACTTAAAATCGCAATTTAGAATTTCATTGGTGTCGGTGGGGTTCGAACGCGTGCTATAAAATTTACGACGAGGCCATACACCACTTTTGATGACACTGAGTATCAGAAAAGGAAACTGATACCTATCGGTAAGAGCAAAATAATCGAGATTTTTTTTTTCTAAGTAACGCGCCAGAGAATGGAGTGTCGGCAACCGACATATTTTAATTTTATACATGGGAGAGTTGTAGCAAGAATGGATCGGCTTGACCGGGAAAGGACCGCGCTCTCACCGAATAGCAGATTGATGTTGCTGTGTTTCGTATGATGAGTTTAGAGAACCAGAGACTTTTTCCAGGAAACAAAGTATTTCATCTTAGTCCTCGGTGGTGACTCTACATTTTGATTTTTAATCTAGGATAGATGAATATGTCTATGGGCTACAGCATCCGCTTATCATTAGGACCGTGTGCTCGTTTGTCAACCTTATTCTGTAAAAATTACAACGGCTGCTTTATAAAGCATATATAAAGCAGCCGTTGTAATTAAATATAGGTCTATATATTATAATGCTTTCGAAATGATTTAAGTAGATATTTTCTTATAAGTTTTGTACGATTTTTTTCTAAGACCTTCATATTTCACCGACACATTCTATTACCTATACATAAGCATAAATTTAAAAACTAAAAATTAAAAGCTTTTTAATTACAGAACCAAGATGTTTATCACTGGTGTGGCCAGTCTGGCTCACATCTTCTTATTTCATCGTTAAATACAATGCAATCACAAAATTGCAACCGTGACCATCAAAGCTTCCATTCATAAAATGGCACAAAAACTAACGATCGCTCTCGTTATAATGATAGGTGGTCTGTCGGAACGAAACCAGCAAATAAAGGACGCCATAATTTTTGACATGTCGAGCATAAACACCTTACACATTGGCATAGACTACTTCGAGGGCATAATAAAATGTTTTTTTTAATTATTTTGATAATATTTTCAATATATTGCACTGTATTTGATATTTGAGTTAAACTTTCAGCTGTACAAGTAATTTTCTTAACAAAGGCGATCAATGTAAGTAATTGTTTTATTGTGGATGTGCATAAACGTGTCTATTGTTTTCGTTCATTTACTTATTATACAAATAAATATAATTGAAGTATCAAAAACTGTAAATGGTCATGTATATTCCACGTTCCAATCAGCGTGCAAAGCTCTCGGCTTGCTTGAAAATGATCAGCATTTGTTCGCAGCAATGTATGAGGCAGCACTTTGCCAATCACCGCAAATGATTCGGGATCTTTTTACGATTATTTTAGTGTTCTGCCAAGTATCAGACCCTTTAAGCCTTTGGGAGAAATTCAAAGAATACCTATCTGAAGATTTTAAAAGGCAATTAGAAAGACAGGGAGATGTGGATGTAGAGCACATAACAGATGTGGTATTTAACAAATGCCTTTCGGTAATAGAAGATGCCGTATTAGCGTTGGGTGGTCGGCTACTAAAAGAGTATGGGTTACCTCAGCCAAGCAAAGAACAACAATTTGAAAATAGAGAGTTTCTTAAAGAGACAAGTTACGACTTAGCATCATTAGAAAACACAGTTAAAAATAATGTAGGATCACTGAATAACGAACAAAAGCAGTTTACAATCAAATTAACTTAAAAATTGAATCAAATGAGGGTGGAATATTCTTTTAGATGCTCCCGGTGGAACAGGCAAAACATTTTCATAAATTTGCTATTAGCAAAAGTTAGAAGTAATCGCGGAATCGCTTTGGCTGTGGCTTCTTCTGGGATCGCAGCTACACTGCTTGAGGGTGGACGAACTGCTCATGCTACCTTCAAGTTGCCACTCAATTTAACAACAGCTAATACTCCCATTTGTAATATATCGAAACAATGTGATTTTGCTGAATTATTAAAATATACGAAAATGATAGTGTGGGATGAAATAACCATGGCTCATAAGAGTGGCCTAGAGGCTTTAAACAGAACTCTACAAGATATAAGAGGAAATAAGAAGTTAATGGTGGTGTAACGGTTTTGCTGGCTGGAGATTTTAGACAGACTCTACCAGTAGTGCCAAAAGGAACCAGAGCAGATTTTTTTATAGAATAAGGGTAACAAACGAGCACACAGTCCACCTGATGGTAAGTGGTTGCTGTTGCCCATAGACATCTACATCTATCTTCGTTAGCGAATTTAAATGCAGATGCGTTGTCAGCCGTGAGGACTAAGATAGAATGCCTCTTTCCAGTAAAAGGGTCTCCGGTTCTCTACACTCACCATACGAAACACAACAGCATTAAGCTGCTATTTTACGTTGGTATTCTGTGAGAGCGTGGTCCTTCCCGGTCGAGCTGACCCATTCGTGCTACAACTATACTATTAATATAGCTGCAGCATGGCTCTACCACGTAATGAAGTTAAGGCGTGTCTTAAGAGATCCACTTTATGGCTTCTAATTAAAATCCTCAAGCTCTCGAAAATATGCAGGTACACTTAGGAGAAAAAAGTCTGCTGGTGGATTTGCGAATTTCCTACTTGAAACCGGCAACGGTGATTACCCGATAAATGACGGAATGATAACCATCCCTGATAATTTGTGCACAGTTGTATTTACGTTACAGGAGTTAATATCCAAAATTTACCCAGATATTGCTCATATCCACGATAAGCCAATGGAATGGTTGGGTGAACGTGCCATACTAACCCCGAAAATGACCAAGCAGCGGCAATTAACGATATACTGTTAACGTTTTGAGGGGAAGAAATGGTGTACACGTCAATGGACTCTGTGGTCAACACAGATGACGCAATTAACTACCCTGTCGAATTTCTTAATTCACTGAAACCATCGGGTCTTCCACGTCATAAGCTTATACTGCGCGTGGGCACTCCTGTTATGTTGTTGCGAAATTTAAAACCTCCTCAACTGTGCAACGGAACGAGACTAAAAGTAAAAACGTTACATCGCAATGTAGTGGAAGCCACAATTATAACTGAATGTGCGCAAGGAAACTGTAATGATCTTCCTTCGAATTCAAACGAATACAGTTTCCTCAAAGTCTGCTTTGCAATGACCATAAACAAATCACAAGGGCAGAAATTAAAATTTGCGGGTATAGACTTGAGAGAAAATTGTTCTTCACACGGGCAATTCTATGTGGTGTGCTCACGCGTAAGCTCGCCCAGTAGGCTGATAATTTTGGCACACAGTAATAGATTAGCAAAAATGTGGTGTATAAAGAAGTTTTGTAGTTTAATAGCTTTTGCCCGCGACATCCAGTTATAATTGTGGCTTGTACCAGCAGACTCTTTTTCATACATAGGCGCGATATAACCGAACTCCACGCGGACGAAGTCGCGGGCAAGAGCTAGTTATAATATAAGTGAATACATGGTTGATAATAACCCCTGGGAATGAGGTGGTCGCTCCCAAGCAGTTTCTAAAAAAAAATTTGTAAATAGTTTGTACAACCATTAATGTACGAGTACAACTTACTTTAAAAAAAAGTCCCGCTGGGTTTCTTGCTGGTTCTTCCCAGGACAGAGAGTTTTTTCGAACCAATGGTAAAGTAAAAAATGACTTTCAGTAAGAATTACACATGTGATCTATATTGAATAAAAATTATTCTATTCCATTCTATTCTATTCTTAAGCTACTTTTATTTTAGAAAAATAATTAGGGTTTCGCACAAAAAAATTAAAACCCATAAGAAAATTAAAACAAATGAATATCCACTAGAATATCATCCGGTGGGTTTCGTATGAGGCGACAGAGTTAAACAAATCAGGATATAGGCAGCAGCGTCTTCCTAAACTATGGCAAATATGAGGTAATCTATGCGAGAGGCATTTGTTCAGCAGTGGAATCTTGATAGGCTGTTATGAATAAATGAATGAATAAAGTAATATCTATTTTTAGGTAAAGGTTCTTTATTTTTAGGTAAATAAGCAGTGGACTTTAATAGGCTGTAATGTTTTATTTTTAGTGGCAATAATCCCTTACGTAGTATTAAATTTACGTTACTTAGAGATAATAAAAGAGTGAATAAGTTTTTGTTTGATCATTGCGCTTCACCATCTTCGGCTGCATTACCACTTACCATCGGGTAGGATAGTAGTCACTAACTGGCTTAGAATAGGTAGTAAAAAAAAAGCCATACACGGAGATAATATTAAAGTTTTTGGAAATGTATACAATTGAGGATTTTTTCTATCATTTCCAGTATTCCCAAAATATTCTTAAGTGGAACGATATGAAACAAGCAAATTAATAAAATTCCGAAGCCCATTTCCAGCGATGTACTTTTATGAACTGATAAAGAAGAAAAATAGCTGGTCTATTAGTAAAGCCTTCGCATAATAAAGCCACGGCATGAGGGATCTCGAAATGGCGTTTATGTTATGCCTACCTGAACGACAGCTATTCTATGAAAAAGTTAATGACAGATCAATAATCTAATATTAGAGTGTTCAGGTCACATTCGTTGTCATATCTGAATGTTTTTAATCTATATTTTAAACTTTTACTCATTTTCGTTGTCTATCGGATGGGCCGACATTTTCAAAAATGACGGCATAATAATCGGGTGTATTTGATTAGTTTGCGGTTGCACTCCGTGGTCAAGGGAGCCGGTCGGAGCCAAGTGGCGCCAATAAATTAGCTATTGCTCACTGGTATTTTTCAGTGTTGTCGGTTTTTATTGGATTTTGACAAATCTATGTGCAGATAGACAAATTGTAAAAAAAATTAATTGCAAGAAAATGTTATCAAAACAGTCAAAACAATAATTAATAATAATACGAGTGTTTATATTTAAACATTCGTCATAGAGAATACCCTACTGCGCCCTCGCACTGGGAATGCTGCCTCTGATATCGGTTACTATATTGTTTGTATGGGGAAAGAAATGCCAAAGTTTAGCCAGATTTATTTATTTTAAGCTTCGAAATTTGTTCTAACACCAGCAAAGTTAGAAATGACTATGTGTATTCTATATTATTATTTTATGTTTTAAAATGTAAACATTAATTTCAATTACTTTAAATAAACTGTACTTTAAAAGTGCAAATTTAAAAATAGGTGAGTATATTTAAATTAATTATATTACATAAATGAAAAAAATTATACAGTATAAATAAGCAGCCAGTTCGTGCTATAAAATTTAGTCATTATTTCTCTATATAGTGGTGGCGCAAAGCTTAGCCGCTTAGCGGTCTATGCGTCTAAGCGGAGACTAGCCTTACAGAACACGAGTGTGTTTTTAAACAAAGATGTAGTCTCTACTCGCTCACTCTCATAGTTCGAAGAGATGGCAAACCCACCAGACCGGAGAGAGATCAGGCGCAGGAGCAACGGCTATACATGCTTTCCGTGGCACGAGGGAAAGACCACCAAATTTTTTGACTCCGGACTTCTAGAGATCCAAGAGGCCAATAGAAAAGGCCAAATAGACCTCACGACCTCTGATAGGTATATACCCTTCCTCTATGTGCCAAATGTAAAATACATCAACTTCTGACGAGTAACAGCATTAAATGTATATCGGCTACTGTGATCGCCAATTCGCCTACCAAGCGTGGCGATAAGGTGGGATGGGAGAACGGACGGACAATGTGAGAACCCCATATATAGTAAAAGAGAGTTAACGTACGATAAAGAATACGAAAAATAAAAAAGGAACAGCGTGCCGTATGCAGTGCGTGTAAACGTTGGTGGTGTAACGTCTTCTATACAGTTTCATATGTTTCAACTGCAACCGCATCAAATTTGCGATACCATCCATAGCATCTGGATCAATCCACCACTGGACCGTTTACCGAAGTTTTTTTTTCTCGTACAACTTTGTTGTGGAATTGGCTACCACCAGCGATTTTTCTGGAACTATAAACCTGACCTAGACCTTCAAAAAAAGAGCATACACTTTTTTTAAAAACTGGTAACGCATCTGTCTCTGGTTGTTCATGGGCGGCGGTAGTCACTCACCATCAGGTGATCCGCATGATCGTTTGCCCATCTTCTATAAAAAAACACATACGTACTGAACATGTCACTCATACGCATGCACGCATACATATATAAGAGAGACCTATGCTCAGCACTAGACAAAGTTGTTGATGATGATGATGAATCTCCGCTTTCAAAACAAATTATATTCCAATTTTCATTGTGCATTATGTCAGTTAGGGTTAGTTCACACCGAGACGCGACGCGACGAGACGATGATTGAAGAGGCCAGTGGTTTCGCACCACGCAGCGCGCCGCCGCGATACGCATTGCGACGTTGCAAGGCGCATCGTGAAGTCGCTGGCAGCGCACCGCTTTTGTATGCTGCGCCTACCGACGAAGCACCGCTGCGTCGCGATGCGTCGCGCTACGCCGGGAGGTATTTTCGAATTATCTCAATAAAATATGTATCTTTTTGTGTAGTAAATATAGTCATATTTTTGTATCACTATCTTAAAAAGTGCGCGCTTACGTCGCGCCGCGTCGCGTCTCTGTGTGAGCTAACCTTTAGTCATTTGAAAATATCATGACAGTTATGTGACGCAATAAATCACTCAACCTCAATTTTCAACGTTATTCAGACGTCGACCGCTAATCAGAAAAATTAAATCGTCCTTATTACTATACCTCGCTATGGTATTACGAAAGCCCAGTGACCCATGATTGCTGCAGATTTTAAAATCACAACAAAATTACATTCATCTATTTCCGTACAATTCAAAACGGGGACGAATGGAACTATTATAACTACATTTGGCCTTAAAACGTTGTATTTAATAACTGGTCCAAACACCGCAGTTCACATTTGATCTTTTATAATTATACGTCTTTACTTTGAGAAACCGTATTTTTCGATATACCTGGTTTTACTCAGAAGGTCTGCGGTTTCAACTCTACTACATCTTAGGATTGATTAAGAGATTGCAAATATATTTGGCCTTCTTATTATTCATACAAAATATTTTTTTAAAATGTATAGAGAATTCGATTGTTCAAAATTGTATTAAGTTATATCACACATAAAATTAAAGTTGCAATTTATCCGGGAGGTTTCAGCAGTGGACTTATTATGCGTTGCAGTGATAGTGATAGTGATAGAGACGCAGTACAACATCTTATATAGTCGCAGCTAGAACAAAAAAGGATTATGTGGATTGAAACTCCCAACAAATTTAAGATTATTAGAAAATAATACTAAATTATATTTAAGCCGTGAAATTAATCAAATCTAACATATAAGTGATATGTTAGATTTGATTAATTGAATATATTAAGCATAAAAAATAATAATTTAAAAAAATCAGAACCCCAGTAATAAAGTTTTAAAGGAAATCAAAGCACTCCTATTATTACTAAAACATTGTGTGGGACCATATTTTCACAGGAATGTCATTCTTAACCCTTCATGATAAACAAATGATAAATCATAAAATAAAATGTGCATAAATGATGTTAAATAGAACTCGAAAATATTTTTTATCTTAGTATTTAATTACGTGTTTTCTATTATAAAAAATAACTATATTGTGGCATATTATTTATGGCTACATTTCTTTATATTTGATAATTACTGATCTTAAATTACATACTAGTTTTAAATAGATAAATGCTCCAAATTAGATACCCCTTTTATAATCACCACCTAATTTTATACTACTACTTTTTCTATTTTGGCTTGACGCGTCTATGCAGGTTCCAAATGCTATTACAACAAAACACAACTTTTGAACATAAAATCAAAATTATATATTTCTTACTTTATTAATATTTTGTTAAAGTGCAAAGTAAAGTAACGCAGGGTTTTGATTTTTTTACTGGTTAAAAGGCAATTTCGATCTGACCGCCTACATGTCAATCTGCAGGATATGTTTGACGTGAGGTGTACCGGCATTGGACACGGCGTTCTAGTAGATACGAGTGACACGCGTATATAATTATTAGGTTATTTTACCATGTCTGTATTTTAAACATTTAATAATACATTACAGACTAAAACAACATATTATTTTTCTTGAAATATAACGAATTTTATTCAATTCAAATTTTATTTTTGACGTTTAGTGGTAGCAAATGTGAATCGCTTAACCAATTTGGCCGTAGATGTGGTTTGGGCTCGACTAATAGGAAATATAACCTTGTTTTTACATTTTAACATATTTTTTTTACATCTAAATACGTTACATCTAAATTATCTAATTTACTAACACCAACTAACTAACTCACAACTGTGCTTTGTTCAACTGTGCTTTGTTAATAGCCTATGAATAATGAGTTCAATTAAAACATTACTCAAATATTATTTTGCGATACGAGCAGCTTTTGATATAATCGATAATAAATAATTAATAGCGGTGCACACATCGGTCGACAAATCTAAGATGACGTTGATACCGTATTCTTTCCTGTCTGGAACCTCAAAACGTATTCCAATGCAGTGGCGAAGAGTTTCGAGAATATACCGTCACCCTGTATTCCACCACTCTGCAGTTGGGTAGGTTTTGTATTCTGTTTTTTATTCGGATAGCCATCTCAGCCTTACTGTATAATCACGTCAACATTTCGATGTACTGACAGTTAACTTGACGATGCTAAAGGGACTGTAGCATCGCCCAAATTTTGACGTAATCAAAAGCTTCTTATAGTCCAAATAGGCAAGATAATGGAATACTGTTCCCATCTCTGGGCAGGGGCTCCCCAGTGCCAGCTCATTCCACTTGACCGCTTCCAGCGCAGAGCAGCTCGAATCGTCGACTACCGAGTTCTTTCCGATCGGCTTGACTCACTGGCATTGCGAAGGGATGTTGCATCTCTTTGCATAGTTTATCGCATCTACCACGGGGAGAGCTTTGAGGAATTGTTCGGATTAATTCCAGCCGCTCAATTTCACTATGGCACATCGCGACAAAACTCCCGATACCATCCATACCATCTGGATGATTGGCGGTCCACCACTGTGCGATTTAGAAAAAGTTTTCTTCCTCGCACAATTTCCTTGTGGAATCGACTACCACCAAAGACTTTTCCGGACCGATACGACTGTGGGACCTTCAAGAAAAGAGCCTACTCTTTTTTAAAAGGCCGGGAACGCATCTGCAATTCCCCTGGTGTTGCAGTTGTTCATGGGCGGCGGTAGTCACTTACTATCAAGTGAACCACATGCTCGTTTGCCCCTTCTGCTATAAAAAAGAAGATAAAGTGGCAGATTGTACTCTGCGGTCTATACAATTTGCCGAAGATTATGTATGTGGTCTATGGTACTAAAGTATTTTTGGACACTGGCTTTTTCGAGAGCCTGGAAGTCATCAAGTTTACATGAGAGACGATTTGGAGTGACTCTCGATAAAAGCACGCGGGTACGGCTCAAACGGCTGTAAGCTGATAAGTGAAACTAATAATAATTAATAACAAAAAAAGATATCGATACCATCGGAAATTACAAATATTATATCACGTCATCTTTACTATTATTATACCTTTGGGTAATAATATTATTGGAAATATTAGCTAACGTGTCAAAGCTTTTCATCGCCTTACAGTGGGTGCGCCTCCAAATCCCTAATTGGCCAAAATTCAACCTATTATATTCCGTGATATGTGATGATTGACAGCTGCCAATCAGTGTTGCGTGATTGAGCCCCCAGGTGGCGCGTGCCCTTCGGGGTATTTATGTGTTCGATGAGGTATGGATTTTTAAGGATTACTTTATTGCTTGCAATCGTCAGTTTTGGTTAAAATAATAATTAAAATTAACTAATGATTCTAAAAATATAATGTACGTACAACATTACATTAGGAGCTATAAGACAATAGAAATGACTCATCTGACTGACTGAAATCATCAGACCTAAATAGAAATAAGCATAAATTACTGGTCCCTTCCTTAAGACTGAAGAAAGTAAGTCATTCCTTTGCAGGACAATGTGTACGCTTCTTCAATAAGATACCCAAAGAGCCAAAGACAAAGTAAACTTACATTTAATTTTTTTTAAATACCTAAAAGAGTCACTCACAAAAAAAAAGCATAATATTACACAGTCAATGACTATCTTGTAGATTAAGATACTTGGTCTAATATCTTTCAGTTTAACACATATACAATCTCATTTTCAAAGTTGGAAAATTTAATAAGTTATATTTAACATAAATTTGCCAAAGACGTATTTCCTCGTAGCTATTTTCTCTGTATGAGTATAGTATGACAGTAAGTGACAATTATAATTATTATGATATGTTGACGTTCATAAGTGCTATGTTTAAAGTCTACATGAACAAAAATATATGATTTGAATGTTTCTCATTCGCGAGAAGAAAAGAGTTATAATATTAGGTAAGTATATTAAATAAATAAGAAACATGAGAATAATGTCCTGTGTATCATAAATGTAGATTAATATATTGTTCTTGGTGGTGGCGTAAGAGAATCCATCACTCCATTTCTTCCATAGGTATCGTTGGAGGGGACTATGGATAGTGTCAGAAAGCCTTCGATTGATGGCGTCATTACCATAATCATCATTATTACAGCCCATCACAAGTCCAATGCTGGACGTAGGTCTCCCCAAAGGAATGCCACAAAGCACGGTCCTCTGCCTCCTGCACTTTTTTATAAAATAAGGGTGACAAACGATCACGCAGTCCACCTGATAGTAAGTGGATGCTGTAGCCCATAGACATCTACATTCATACTCGACTGAGAATCAAAATGCAGATGCGTTGTCATCCCTGGGGACTAAGATAGAATGCCTCGTTTCCAGTAAAAGTAGTCTCCGGTTCTCTACACTCACCATACAAAACACAGCAGCATTAAGCTGCTATTTTACGCTGGTATTCTGTGAGAGTGTGGTCCGACCCATTCGTGCTACAACCATAATATAGTTGAAGCGTGGCTCTACTACGTTAACTAACTCTACACGTTCCTGCATCCATCAACTTCATTCATCTCTTAGGCAGTCATTTTATCTAGAGGAGTACCGCCCTAAATTTCGCTAATCAGTACGAGGCTGCCACCCGAGAACTTTTTAAGCTAATGGATAGACATTCCAATCTCGCCCAGACTGATCTTCGATCATCGAATTATAGCTGGCGGAATGCCATATGTAAATTATCTACACCGATAATGGGGAGCAGCGTCAAAGTTAACTATGATCGCGATATTGTATGGCGATTAAACAAGTGATAAAACTAAAAATTAAAATTTTGTACAACCGACTTCAATATAAATAAAATGAGAACATCATCAATGTAGTCGAAGTCAATTAAATGCGCATTATTAAGGATAACTCAAAATCTACTGGTCAGATCTTGACCACATGAGCACCAGCTTTCAAATAAAAAAAGAATCATCTAAATCGATTCACCTAGAAAAAAATTCTGAGGTAACACACATAAAAAATACAGTGGAATTGAGTACCTCTTCCTTTTTTGAAGTCGGTTAAAAATCAAATTAATCTTACATACAATGGGAAAGGCTTCATGTTCAGCAGTATATAAGAGCTAATGATCATTTTTTACTAATGGAGTGAAACAACTATAGACAGAGCTTTTCTTTATGAATATTCTGCAGACCGTACTAACCAACATAGCCTAAAGGTTCTCGAATTTAAGTGAGTCGATCATGGCATGCCATCAAATTTGGGGAACAATGATTATAAAGTTGCAATCTCGTACCAGCAAACGGAATATCGTCACAAGGCTCACTAGATGGTACCTACACATAAGATACATTTTGTAGCGTAAATTAGCAGCATAACACTGCTCTATTTCATATTGTTAATTACACGAAACTAGGCATCCAATATGAATCATCACGTTCTCTCAACGCAATTGCATTTTGATTTTTGTTTGAGGATACATTGAGGTCTATCTAAATTTATCCTATAGCATCCATTTGTCTTAAGCTTGATTGTGAGCTCAGTTTTCTTTTACTTTTATAAAAAATTCAAGTTGATAGTAAAATAGTTTTTTTTTTTATTAAAAGAAAACATCAAACCGTAAGATTCTTGCTATTAAATCATATTCAGTATATCCTTTAGAACCCACCTACAAAAACACATCGTTATATTAAAGGTGGAACATAAATCTTCTTCAAAAACGTTGATATTATACTCAATTATACCGTCTAAGTAGTAATAAATCTCAAAATAATACCCTAAAGTTTTACTTGTGCTACTTCAGGTGATCGTTACGTTACATTTTGCCACAGGGCAAATGCAATCTTCATTAAGTAAAATTTATTTTTATTTCTATGAAATTATCTAAATACTTTTACCCTAAAATCGTCATGCAAACCTAAACACATGATATTTAAACAAAATATTATTTACTAATATATAAATGATATCGGAATAATAATATTAATTAGTCATCTTTTACGAAAAATGTGTAACAGAAAACCAGAATAACCATAATGGCAAAAGTACTACTACTATATTAGTACCTACTGTAGTATAACTACAGTAGTCTTAAGGCCTAAAATTTATTCATAAAATATCGATATACAGCGAAGTCAAGCATATTATCATCAGCGAACATTTACATATAAAATAATGAATCATTTAATATTTTAAAACTATATAATTTTATTTTCAAAACTGATTTATCCATAATACACACACCACATACTCGTATATCAATCCAAAATAGTAAACAATAAAGTGTAAAACAGGATTTGTAATTTACCTACATAATTACTCACTATTGTTTAAACTGAATACAGCTTTTGTGAGTTCTAAATTAACTTAATTGAAACATAATGCTTGCATTAGCATCAATAAGTTAATGGTTTACAATTATAAACCAAAGAAATGTCAGTCAGCCTCTTAGTGCGCATAACAGACTAAACATTTTAAAATATAGTCGGGACTACACTAAATTTAACTTTAATCCACTCTAAATTGCTTTTAATTGGAACAAAAGAAGGAATTCAAGCGTCGAACGATTATTGGAATCAGTCGGTTGGAATAGTCATGGGAAATTTCGGCATTTTGTGCGATTTCGTCAGCGATTAGACCTCAATCGTGAGGGATTCGTTGCAATTTTCATTGACTGGCAAATTGCGGATACCTACGTTTGGCAACATCAAATTGTACCATCTGTCAAAGCGTTGCATACCACTTACGGTTTTATGTTATCAAAAGCGGTTGAGAAAAATAGTGCTATTATGGGTACAAAAATTTAATAATAAGAGAATTTGATAGCATTTATATTTTCAGAAAGAAGATTAATTTCCTTTCGCCAGTAACGTCGATTACGTTTTATTATGCTAGAATCCTTGAGATGGTTCATTTACAGATTTCAGCTTCAAATGTTAGCTGATAGGCGGCACTAAATTTCAATTTTAACAGAGGAAATTGTACGGTGTTCATAGAATTTTATTAAGTTACAATGATTCATATACATACACAGTGGCATGCACATAATCCCAGAGGGGTTAGGCAGAGTCTAAAAATCAGCGAGCTACTTGGACCACGTTTAGCTCAAGATGTGATGGTTGACTAACCCTTCGTCTACATAGTCGCAAACCTAATTTTATCAGTCGCATTTTATAGGTACATATACTAGGCAAGTAACAGAGTTGGCACTTTTTGTAACAAGTTCCACATAAACATGGAACCTATATGTCCAAGACCAACATAGGACGATTCTTTACCTATCTTTTGAGCTGTTTTATCTGTGGCGTAGCTTGGGTTTCTACCTTCCAGAGCCACTAGAACCGAGAATGTCCTACCTTCTTAATTTTGCAAGCACTGTCAAAATATAAATTTGATATAAGCCTTTTGTAGGCTATTTTATTTGAAAATGTATTTTTGTACTTATTCCCACCCTTGAAGAGTGGGTTGTGTGCTGATTATCTCTATTTTCAGAAATTTCAAAGCTACAGTTATCGTCATATTGGAATCGAAAGAAGTTAGGGCCATTACATTTTTTTTATTTAAAAATTTAATGCGGGAAACGGACTGACGGAAAATAGTAGTACCTAAGTAGGTATAGTGAGTCATGAAAACTGGAGACCAATTTTTATTCGTAATGAGTCGTTTCATCTTGTCTCTATCACGTGGTAGAGCTACGCTGCAGCTATATTATGGTTGTAGAACGAATGGATGGGCACGAACGAGTAAGGACATGCTCCCACTTACACTGAAGGAATCTAAAGAACAGACCTCTTACTAGAACTTTTCTTTACTTTTTTTTTATTTTTTATTTTGAAAAAAAATTAATAAAATAATATTTTTTAGACGAATCATTTCATCTTACTTTAGCGACGACAACTCATATGCATTTTGATTCATAATTGAAGAGAGATGAAGATGTCTATGGCCACAGCATCCACTTACCATCAGATGAACTGTGTGTTTATTTGTCACTGCTATTCTGTTTTCCTTCACTGCCAAACACGTGGTAATTCCTCAATTAAAATTGCAATATACATCATTGTGGCAGGCGGGGTAGAACTCAAGCTCCTCGCGTACTGTGAAATTTACACTCATTGCTTAGTCCCTGGGCTGTCACGACCTATTCTGTCTTAATTTAAGTTATATCATAGGCGATAAAATAGTATTCATGATGGCTTTCTAGAATAATAATAAAATAAATTAGAAAAAAATTACTACGTCTCTAAATTTGGGAGAGGTAAATGTACCTAAACGAAATATCGAATGGTGAAACTAAACGCTGTCCAACCAGTAGCGACATCCTGTTTTGACAAAGGACATTTTTTAGTTCGCTCAATCGTAACTAGATGGCGCTCTATTCCTGAAGAATGTGTAATTATTTTACGTGTTTTTATTCGTTATTACACTATAATACATTACTATTATTTACTACATATTATAATTTATCATTATATATTTCCTACGCTATAATATTATTAGTATGTGTCTAAAATATTATATAATTAAATAATTATTTATTTTATTGCTACTTTACAAATATTTAGCATATTATTTTTGTAGAATAAGGGTGACAAACGAGCACACAGTCCACCTGATGGTAAGTGGATGTTGTGGCCCAAAGACATCTACATCTAAGAGAACCAAAATTCAGATGCGTGGTCAACCCTGAAGACTTAGATGGAATGCCTCGTTTCCAATAAAAGGGGTCGCCGGTTCTCTACTCTCACCATACGAAACCTAGCAGCATTTAGGTGAAATTTAACGCTGGTATTTTGTGAGAGCGTGGTCCTTTCCCTGTCTATTCGACCCATCTATGCTACAACTATAATATAGTTGCCGAATGGCTGTACCACGTCAATAAATAAATAATAATAATACTGTTAATATGTCTTTATAGACAGAGTTGTTTGTGATATAAGTATTCATCCTTGGTGACAAATATGCTATTGTAGGTAGGTAAGTATATACTAAGTATGTAAAAGTTTCTGAATTATTTTATTTTCTTTAAAAACCATTACAAATTTTAATCAAAAATGCATGGAATTTAGAAAATTGTTCATCACCGAGCAACCCACAATTATAATTAATTTTATCGGTAACATCATTATAATAATTGAGCCTGTATCGCACGATCTGTGACGCCAAACACGCCCATAGGCAACTCTCTAATGGCCGAATGGACACGCTTCAAATTTAACGGATACAGTTAATTTAATGCGAAGTGTAGGTAAAAGCTTACTTTGGCAAATACTTGCATAGAAACAAATTATTTGATAATAAATCTTATTACACTATGTTAATGTTTAAGCACTGTAGGTAGATAAAAAGCTAAGATTGTTGCAAGGAAAAAAGCTCCAGTAGTGAATAGAGTTCAACATTTTTTGAACTAAAATGACTCAGTTTATTAAACTGTTAAGAACTGATTGCATTCATACATTTATTGTCTTCTTGCAACACGTTTTCGACGGTGCTAATCAAGTAATCATTACCAAGTTCAAATTTAAATTCGTTATAATATTAATTTGAGTATTATTTTAGTACCTAATAGCAATTTGATTTTCTTTAGCAGTATGTATGTATAGTACGTTCTCGTATATATTTTTAAATTAATTGAATTATTGCTAAATATTTAAAAAAATAATGTTTTAAAAATAGTGATGATCTAGAGATATATTTATAACATACTATATATATACATATATCCAATCTCTATAAAATTCTATTTCTTACCATCTTTTTAATCACAACATTTAAGTATTTAAAAGCTGCCTTTTTGGTAATACAGCCTTTATGGTTTTGAAACCATTTCATTTATTAGGTGTTATGAAATTAGCACTCAACATTACTTTAATTACTAACCGGTTAAATTACTAATCTATGTAATTATTCTCGTAACGTAATCACAGCTTATTATTAGATATTTTATGGTCGAATCAGATATTTAATTTTTACTTATGAACATAATTTATACTACCAATGTTATAAATAAAACAAAAAATAGTTTTAAATGTAATTTTCTTTATGTTATATGTTTTTATATTTAGCCTCATGCTTACAATTATTTATTATATTACATATTTACAAAAAAAAACTATTAATAAAAGTTTCTCTTATATCGCTCCGCTATTTCTTACGCAGATAGTTTATAAAAGCGAAACTTTATTCAATAGAAATATAATTGTACTAATACTTAAATTTAAAAGGTACATTTAAATCCCAACATGATACGATGTCCACATAGCCTCAAATTTTGGAATAGAAGAACTTATAACGAAGGTAATACTTTTTGGTAACTATAGTTAACCATAACATAGGCCTATTTGAGAAACTATCACAATAAATAAATCTCTAAGAAACATAACAACAATAAACAATAATTCAGTCTTTTTTAGTTGAAAGAAGATCAAGATTTTATGAGCTAAACTAATTACAAACAGTGAATTCAGAATATCTATCTAATAACTACAGACAATGATGATATGACATGAAAAAAAACCGGACACTGTTATTTCGAGAAATAAATATTTTATGACAAAATTAAGAAAAATAACAACTCGAGATATTTCTTTGGCTAACAAGGTAGGTACTACAAGGAAATCCCTCACTAAGCCCAGTTTTTCGAACATGATATATGCGGTGATGCAAAGTTTGATCACATTTTCTATGTCGTCATTGCGACTGGGTAAGGCAAGTTCATTGACGTCCATACACACAGATTTTCAAACCTGTTTTACAACCGCAGGACAAGTTCACTTTCAACTAATCCTATATAATATTAATAAAATTAGCGTTTCATAATATCTTCTATTGAAAAACCTAGTGATCTTTTGGGACCTTCCACAGGTGATTGCTGTGAGTTTGGTTGGGCTGGATGTGGTTGATGGTAAGGCTGTACTGGCGGTGGAGAGGGCTTGTGTGATAGGTCTAAAAGTGGACTTTCCGCAACTTGACTCGTTGACGAAACTTCTTGGCATCCCTCGAGGTGTTCTAAATGGTGCTTGTTCGCTTCACTGTGCGTTAGTAAATGCGTCTTTAAGTTAGATCTTTGGTTAAAACTCTTGCTGCAAACGGGACATTTATGGAGATTCTTCCATATGTAAAATTTTATGTACTGCTAGCGTCCTCGACTGGCAAAATCCTTTTCCACATTCAGAGCATTTAAAGGGTTTCTCTTTAGAGTGAATATACCTGGAAAAGACAAAAAATAATAATACTATACCATACTTTTACTAACAAGCTATTCAAACATTTTAAATGTTTACAATTACAATGTAAATAAGGTATTTAATGAATGTCTATGAGAAATTACAATATGCGATTCAAATAAAATTAAGGCGTTTCCATATTAAGGGCATTAGGCACTGGATATAATTTGAAAGGGAAAAATGAGTTTGTCTCGTAAAAGCGAAGAAATATAACGTGTAATTTGTTCGACGACGAAGCAAGACAGATACGGTGATCGTAAAGAACGAAACCGGTTGTTGAAGAGCGCGTGCGCCTGCGCGACCTCACAAAAAGTTTTACTTTTTTTTATATATTTCCTTATCGCCTACAAAACCTTAGTAAAACAAACCCTAAATCACGCTGTTGGTATTAGAAAGGTGAAATAAATTAAATTTGTAGAGCTTGAGATAATTAATAACTACGATCAGATAAGGAATTGATAAACGATCTCTGAGAAATAAAACTTAACTAGGTAGTAACTAAGTACGAAGAATTGGGGAGGTGGGATATACTTAATTAAAAGAAAATACTGTTACTTACCTATGATCTCTAAGATGATCCTGTCTTCTGAAAGCCTTTCCGCAAATGTCACAGGAATAAGGCCTCTCATCCGTATGCGTCCTCTCGTGAATCAGTAGATTGTATGACTTCGTGAATTGACGGTTGCAGTATTTACAGATGAACTGCTTCTTTGGTCTTGCACCAGGAACACCGGGGGCTCGCATTGGAGGTGGATTTCTTCCAGGTAATCTATGTGCCATAGCCCCTGGGTATCTTAATGAATGATGATACAGCGCAGCGTTTCTGATCCACTGATTGACGAGCATGGCATGGTAAGGAGCTGAAGGGGGTAGCGTTGCTACTTGAGCCTGCATGTAAGCTGACATCGGGTGTGAGTAGTTAGGGACTGGGGCCTTCTCGTAAGGATATGGCGTTTGCATCGCTGGTCGTGGATAGGTAGGATAAGTTTGAGGTGTGGGAGTCCAAGCCGGTTGATGTCGAGATATGACAACGGCGGGAGGCGTGTCGTCGGTGGGCGTATGCGGCGGCGTCGGCAGAGGTGGCGACGGACGCTCTAGCTTCACCAAAGCTTCGATTGGGAAGTCTGGAGGATAGCCTGTAGAAATGAATATTAAGTTTAGACTAAAAAATAAAAGGTCTTATTATTATATTAGGGTTTTATTGTAGTTAGTAGAAAAGGGATATATTAACTTTAAATAAATTTTTGCTTTAAATTAAAGTGTATAAATTTATTTATTTTTATTTAAAAGCTGATAATTAATAAATATTAATAAATTAAATTGACCTCCGTGTTCTTAAATAATATGTTGTATTATATTAAACAATAATAACTAACAGAAAACAAAACACAAAGGTGACATGTTTACGTACTGTGATTTTCTTCAATATGCTCCTCGTCTTCTTCCTCAATATTGATATCGTCTGAACTATCAACACTGTAAGGCTTGTCTTCCATATCCAAAACGGAACAATCCATCGGAACTATACACTAGGGCACTGTACTCAGCACTTTGGTATCAACACCGTACCTGTGTCGTCACCACCAAACCGGTTTGTGAACTGACAACTGGTCCGAGAGAGCGCGCGGAGCGTTATGAGCTTGTGTGCGTTTGTTATCGGGGCTTGAGCTTGCGCGTGGCGCGGAGGGAGGACATCAAACGCGCCGCTTTTACAGGCGCTTATGCCGGCTCCCGAAGAGGCAAAGCGCCGCCCACGAGGCGGGGCTTAGTGAGCTCGGCCTTCGGAATCGATCGGTTAACAATCGCGAATCGACTTAAGCACCCTACCGGTAACTGTACTAAAGTTCCACAATTTGAAAGCTGCTCGCTTAAATGGGACTTTGTCAAACTAGAATATTAAGTGTTTCTTCGCTTTAGATATGCGCTGGACTAATTCCATGCAAATTTTTGGTGACATAGCGTCCCCTAGTGAAGCTATTAGGTGAGCAGATTGCTCTCGTAATTGCGTCTCGTAGGCAAGTCTTTATACTGATTTTAGTGCCTTTGTTCGGTTTCTCTTTGTAATTTGTCTTTAATCGCTAGAAGGTATGACTGTACGTTTTTGATATTTATAGCATTGACTATAGCGTTCTTTAAAGAGATAACAGCGAAGCAGCTGAACTAATTATGTAATTTTTTTTTTCTAAACATAATATTTGCTTGCAGGATATATCTATAAAATACGACCTTACTCTTTTTAATTAACATAGTACGTTACACACGGACAAAATATCGAGACACAAACCAATTATTATTTGTGGGCTATACAAATAGTTGTCGTGCAGGTTTTGAACCCATAGCCCACAGCATCGAAGCTTCTTAACGTTACTGTTAAGATGCTAAGCAAATCGAGAATATTTTATAATTTGAGTGTAAAAATTATTTAGACCAGAGTAAAAATATTTTTATATAATATGTTATAATATTTAACTTTGTAAATTATAATATTAGGTTGAAGTTTATAACATCACAAAATTTGTCATTTATCTTGTAGGTATGCATTTTTTAATTAAATGCATGAAAGGAAAGCTTTTTTGAAAATATAGGTTAACCCTTATGTGTTGGTAGGTATCCATAATCATCAAAAACAAGCATCTTCATAAGTTTCATTCAAGTAATAGGTATTTTATACATGTAACTATTAAATTGAATGTCAATTGGTGGATAACACACAAATATTTTTTCTAGTAAAATTAATTCCATGGATTTGCTAAGGGTGACAAAGGAT
The DNA here is from genome assembly GCA_029286625.1 of Parnassius orleans. Taxonomy (NCBI): domain Eukaryota; kingdom Metazoa; phylum Arthropoda; class Insecta; order Lepidoptera; family Papilionidae; genus Parnassius; species Parnassius orleans. The sequence goes on from JAGSMP010000092.1 coordinate 941,910, forward strand.
CTGCCTTTTGTTTAGTAACTGAATTGTCTATACCTACACCGCAACATCCACCTCTGCCATCACGAGTTCACGAGGACTGTGTGCTAGACTTGCAAGGAATATTAGGTACTTATACTATATTCTCAACAAAAAACCTTACTTAAGAAATCGATATTCGACCCCATAGTTCCCATATAATCGGTATTCGACCGAATAGGATAAAAGTAGTAGAATAGGCCGAATACCGAACAATATTATAGCCGAATATTCGTTGCAAGCCTACCCGTTTGCCACACATTAAAAAAAATGTTTTTTTTTAAGCTTCCGCCATGTCAAAAAGTTCAAGCGTATCTGTTAATTCCGAAAATTCCTTTCTTATCAAAATACATTTAAAAATAAATTTTTACATTTCCGTTTTTGTAGAACATTACCTGACTTGGCGCTCTTTTGTTCATTGACCCAAAAAAATGACTGTAAAGGTACAAGAGGTCAATGGAATAGATAAATAAGAGCTAAAAGAAATTGAAATAAAGAAGGCTTTGCAGAATTGTGCCATTTTCATGTTAATGTGTAAAGAATATTCAAAGAATCGATACACCACTAAACTGTAAACAGACTAGAGTCTACAAATATATTTCAGTTGTTTTAATTTTGAAGTTTAATAATTTCATAATGATATTTTTATTTACGCGAACACTACACATTGAATAAAACTGTTTTTACGGATTTTATCGCGTTTAATTTACTTAGTTTAAATGTAAATATTAAAATTAAAATTAAATAAAAGCATACCACTGCAAAACCTATGCGTAGATCGAACCAAAATTATCTAATAATTAAAAATCTGAAGGTACTCTGGGTTAATTTTGACATCGGGACATCAATCACTTCTGTCGATTCTCGTCCCGATGTCAAAGTTACGACGTCGTATTACGTCGTGTTAAAAATAAGTAAATTAAATGTAATAAAATCCGTAAAAATAGTTTTATTTAATAATATGCTTATACAAGGTTAGAGTGGCTAGTTTCCGTTCAGACTGGCCGCTGTTACTAGAATTCGGTGTGGACGACATTATTATAATTATAAAGTTAGAAAAACTATCATCTCATGTCATTTAACGCTTGCAATTCAGGTTAACCAGAACCTTAACAATGAACGTAGATGAAATTTAAGTTATTATTATTTAAGTGCTATATATTTATTACTATTGTTTATATTAAGGACCCTGAATAATCTGCCGGATATTAAAATCTTCTTAAGGAGAGATTTGCCGTCATCGTCACGCTTTGCTAGTGGATTGACGACCGCAGTAGTACAGATTTCGCACCCTCAATAGTGCTGCATTGAAGAGTTTTAATAACTTTTTAAAATCTATGGGAAATTTATTGGACATTTTTGTTAATTGGTAGTGATGACAATAAATAAATAAACAATACACATTAAAGTTTACTTAAAAGCTTCCGCAGTTGTTACTTCAAACATACAGTTTCAGCGTAGGTATGCACTTAAATTTCTCGTAGTCACCTCTTACCGGAAGAAATATTTTTATTATAAAATGAAGTGACAAACTAACTTTCAGTCTGCCTGATGGTAACTGGCTACTGCAGTCCATGGACACATGAAGCCAACTTCAAATAATTATAACTTTTAACAAAAAATAAAAACCGAATTCAAATTGCTAAAAATAAGTTATTTATTTGCTACCTTACGGGTGAAATGTTTTCTCCAAATTTATATGGGACCACTCTTCAAGTATAACTACACTATTTAATAAAAAAAAGGTTAACAATCTGCGAAGACATTGCGTAACATACAGTATACAAAAAAAACATACACTCGAATTGAGAACCTCCTCCTTCTTGAAGTCGGTTCAAAAGGCTATACATGCGTTATCACTCCTGACGGGATTCCTCACAGCCTGTAAGTATATTACTTACAGGCTGTGAGGAACTTTTACACGTCTCACGACCATGAGTGGTGTAGTGATTAGCATCACAAGCATTTTTATCTTAGTTCGGGTGATTAAAGCGAATGTCAGACGTGGTAAGCATTTCTAGTATTTAAAAAACTCTCTATACCTCTATAAAAATCAATTGCTCGGGCGAATTTGATGAATTTTTTTGTTTGTTTAAATAGGTCCCTAGTTGGTTGAAATATACATTTGGACTCGATAGGTGGCGCTGTTGTCGAGATCCAGAAATCACCCGTGCAGAGCCGGGGTGGATCGTTAGTATAATATAAAAAATAGTCGATGTATATATGTACATATAATATATTTTCATTTTTCGAGATTCTCAAATTGAAAAGATAGTTATCTGACATATTATATTCGTTGAAAACATAATCAGAACCTTAATATTTATTGATCATCGCTACAAAGAACTGACTAATAATGGTGATTAATAAAATGGTATCGCAGATACGCAATTATATTGAATATAATTAGTCCGTAAAATGATTCGTAATAAGAAATTGCAGTAGTCTAGTGATTAAATAATCACGTTTTACACGAATTCAATTTGTAGTATTTACAATCAACATGAAGTATTATGTTCTCGCTACTTTTTCACAAAGGGAGTTAGCAGAATTTGTACTCGTACATTTTAGGTAGACTCTTAAGAAGAAAGACGGAGCGTAGTACATTTCAAGTGATGCCGAAACCATGCTCAACTTCCCCACACGCACACACACACACATATTTCTTCTTTCTTTCTTTACTGCTCGTAAAATTTAAATGCTGGTCGCACACAACATGTACAGCTAACCATGTCGTTAGTTCCAAGTGATTTTAGATTCATAGAGTATGAGTAGGTACCTACGTGAGTGCAATAGTTAGTATCTACTTATTACAATAATTTATGGATTGGTTTCTGCATGCCTTAAAATGTATACACTCTCCATTTTTTTTTTCTTTGTTGGTCTGGAGCTAGTGATAATGATGGTCGTGATGATGACGATGATGATAATGATCTTAAAATTGATTGAATATCGAGGTTGACCATGTTTAATATTATTTGTCTGCAGTTGACGACAGAAAAGAAAAACCTAAATAATTTTTTACAATACATTGTATAACTTAGGTATTTGAAAAAAATACTTTAAATATTTTTACGTTTTGGAAACGGTTGACAAAACCTCTGTCCTGGAAATAACTAGCAAAAGCTAGCAGTATTCTCATGATACTAAGAGAAGTCATTACTTCTAATTTAAAGGATTATAGACTTTAATATTTGCAAAACAAGATTTGGTAGAGTTGAATTGTAGTGGTCTCTACATGTGTTTTCACAGCAATATCATTGTTTGAAAGGTAAAATATATTAATGACAATAAACGAAAATAATTCTATTAATATTTGTTTTAAATATAAGGATACCTACCATTTAAGAGCCGTGGTAGCTCAGGGGCTAAGCGCTCGCTGTAAATTTACAGTACGCGAGCAACCCGGATTCGATCCTCGCCGTCACCAATGAAATTGTTGATTGTAATTTTAAATACTGATTTACCACGTGCTCGGCGTTGAAAGAAAACATCGTGAGGAAAACTGCATGTCTGAGAATAAAAATTAAAACTAACTATTTTGAAGACATGTGAAGTTCGCCAACACGCATTGGGGCAGCGCGGCGGATATTTCCTTGCCCTAAAACCCTCTCACAAATGAGGGAGGACTACTGTGGCCAGCAGTGAGACGTATGTAGGCTGTAACTTTAACTTTAACAAGGTACCATTCAAAGGTTAATTAATGACTATGTAAAAACAACAAGTACAAGAAGTGTTCAATTATTATACAAAAATATCCTTTTAATCAACAAAAATTACCAATCAAGTTTTGTTTAATTCCGTTCAACAATTGTTGTCATTGAAGCAGGCAACATAATGGTCATTCATAACAATTGTACAAATACACTCTGGGACGTGTGTCACCAACTATGGTGCGTTTGTAATGCGTGCGTGCAAACATCGGTCAGGTGAGCGAGGATAAACGACACGCATCGGCGCCCTTTGTGTTGTGATCAAAAGCGCCGACGCAAATATGGTAAAACGCTATAACAATGTCGAATCATACAACAGCACATGCCAAATCATGCTTTAAAACATTCAGTTAGAGGCGATTGTAATTTGTTATTTTAGGGTTCTTATGACATTGTAGTTAGAGAGGGCACAGCCGGCTGTGATGCCACTAGACACCTTGTTAAGTCTAGGAGTTAGCTTGTTGATGGTTGAAGAATGATTGTGTGAACAAATCAGCGTTAAAGAAGTTTTTATAGATGTTTAATTGGCAGTCCCAGGGCAGCTAAATGTTGTCATTGTAATAGGAAACTTTAGAATGGACCTAAAGTTTGTATAAACCTTTACATTTAATGCAAATTAAGTCAAGAGTCAAGACATCAAACATATTTACATTTATTATTAGTTTACAACATAATATACAATATTTATCATAATAAATAAATCAAACCTAAAAATGTTAATTATCAAACAGTTACAATCCCCGCTATATAGTGACAAGAATATTGGTTGCGTTTCCTCACTGAATGTACTTAGCCTTTAAACGAGAATAGAAACAGCCCTCTTATTAACAGCTGATATGACTAGTTAAGGATAAAGTGCTTTTAGGAATTTCATTGCATGTGGACCCAACGAACCGATAGTCTCTGCTGCAAATGGGAGCGAAGTCATACCGTCGCGTCGGGACACCTAATAGATAGCAAAATGAATAACATTACACTATGTAGGTATTTACATTATTATGGAAAGCTCTTGAATTATTTTTAATTTTTCATAAAATCAGGTTTACCTGCTCGTGCTTTTTCCTTCCCCGATAAGTACCGCGCAGTATCAGGGCTTAAAACTGCGACTACTCATGTAGTTCTGGCTATTGAATTACGAGTTTGAGTTTATACCAAACCATAGTAGAACCAAAAAAAGCTGGTAATAAACAGCAGAGAGTGTAATGGCAGCCTAAGAAAAACACTACCCTATGTCATCGCGTGGGTGTCGTCAGAGGTGACAGAAGGAAGTGAAACAGGGGATGAGCAGCAGCATCTTCCGGATAACAGCTGAATTTATAAAAAAACTGCGGTTGCCAAGCAACCTGCCAAACGTGTCAACTATGGCAAATATACCCCCTATGTGACAATATATGGAGAAGGTAATAGGATAATAATAATAAGGAATAGACAGCAGTGAACTTTTGATAAGCTATTATGATGACAAATGATAAATAGCAGAGAGTGCTGGCCGCGAAGCATCCAGATGGCGTGGAAAATATTATTGGTACCTATTGTGAACTTTGTCAGAGTGTGTGATGAATCTTAGTGTTGCAGTCACTTTAATCCGAACTATTTTATGCACCGTAAATAGAAAAATTATGTAACATGAAAATTTTTTATAAAACACCGAAGAAAAATTATAAAATATATAAATAAATAAACATAAACATTCTTATTCATTAAGTCGTTAATTTGGTTGATAAATAATGATATATTATATTTACGCGAACACTACACATTAAATTAAACTAATTTTACGGATTCTATCGCATTTAATTTAATTTTTTAATTCCCGACGTTTCGGGTGCTTTACAGCACCTATGGTCACGGGGGTTTCATTTAATTGGTTGATAAATTTCATTTAATTGGTTGATAAATTTCCGCCTAGGGCGTCCCTTGCAAAAATGAAATATAAAAATAAAAAATTTATAGAAAAATTTAGAACAATGATGTACTTATATCATAATTGTTCAATTTCAGTGTCAAATACAATTTCAAACGTATGTCCTCCATACCGGATTTCGGTCACGTCGGCCAGTTACAACGGGGACCATCTGCGCAGTACAGGATCATAGTGCCCGAGTCCCCGAGTGTATACGCAAGCACAGTTGAACTCTCTATTCTTTCACTCTCATAGTCTGATGGGACGGTAATCCGACACGACCGGAGATAAATCAGGAGCAGGACCAACGGTTTTACGTGTTTTCCGAGGCATGGGGTGAAACACCGCCCACCTTATGACTCCGGGCTGTTACTGAGAATTTCGTGATAGAAAGACCCAGTAACTGTTTTGCACGTGACCAGCAACCACGTTTACGAACACTATATCAACGAGGCAGTCAGTTCAAACGTGTAAGGGTTTTATTACATACATAACGTGATTTATTGATATCTTGGGTTTAATGAAATCTCTGTTACGAAAGAATAAGTCGCGGGGCCACAGTCTTCGCGAAATTTGAAATTTGTTGTCAAATACTATCTAATACCTTATATTTTAGTTCGCATATTTTTCACGAGACTTCTTCATTGAACCAGACTATAGTAAAATTACCTATCGATCCCATAGGTCATCGCTGGCTATACGGATGTATTAATTTCATTTGTCTAAATAATAATAATTATGTATATTCGATCATACTACCTGCAATGATGTGATACTACGAGATGTACAATTTCGCTGTTGTTCGCCAGCCTAGTTATGTGCAGTGTTATTTGATGTTGGACTTACATAGACTTAATTTTCCTTGTAGTTCTTAATAACTTCAAGCGAGAGATCTTAAGTTCTTGTCAACTAATATCAGCTGCTCAGTTTAAATTCAAATAAAAGTGATGTTCATAATTGCATCAATATGATAAAATTATTTGGAATGGTATATAAATAGTACCTACTGTGGGTATACGGCAACGGTAATATATAATAGATGTCCAAATTACATACGTGTGTTGCCGTATTATAATGGCCTTAGGACGTATTCATTATTCTATCTCGTCTGTATGCCGTGAGAGACAAATATAACATGTTAAATTATGTCAATTTATTTTATTTAATATTGAACAGTTATATAAACACATCACAATATTTACAGTAATAATAATTACATATTTATGGAGTCATGGTAGCTCAGAGGTTAAAATACTAGTTAGTAGGACTCCTTTTCTGCCTACGTATCCGTCTGGGTAGGTAGGTACCTACCATCCTCTTACTCACTTCAGTTTTATAAAAACAGTGGAAATAATTACAGAGAAAAGAGGCCCAACGAATAACTTCGTTTCGAGAACTGTCACGATTAAACTTGCTAATGCTTTCCTTTTATGAATACCTGTGAAGTTCAAACTCGTCGACGCTGCATCTGCAAGGAAATCGGTGAGATTAAAAACAGCTGTTATACGGTTTCTTGCAGCTGTGAATGCGCATATAAATTGTAAGATATTTACCTAGTTGATTGTAAATCGTGATAATGTGTGCAAAACGTGTAACTAGATTTCTTTGTCAAAGCAGCTACAGAACGAGCCTGATCTCGGTCATTATTGTATTTATTTTATAGGACAGGGATAGCAAAAAAGCACGCAATCCACTTGATGGTAAGTGGCTGCTGTGACCCATAGACATCTACATCTATCTACGATTAAGAATCATAATTCAGATGCGTTGTCACCTTTAAGGACTGAGATGGAATGCCCACTTACCAGTAAAAGGGGACTCCGGTTCTCTCCACTCACTGTACGAAAAACAACAGCATTATTCTGCTATTTTACGCTGGTATTCAAGGCAATGCTAAAAAACGTGGATTATTGTTCATTATCTTTTTGTAACTACATCATTGTTTGTAATATATCTTCCGGAATGCGAGAGTAAAATTCGTAGCTTTGGCGCAATATATTAAATTCTGTCATATTAAGCCAAGTTAAATATATCGTACTAAGAATGTAGTGTTTACGCTTGGCTTCTGTGTCAAAGTCACCTTTGTTTACAGTACACTTTAAACAGATTACTTGCTTGAACTAAATACGTGTTTTAATACTGGCTGAGAAACTGTTTTAATGTAATAAAAATAATTAGAGTTTTAAGACAATTCATTTTATTGCCTTCAATGTCTGATAGTGTTTTAATCTAAGCCTTGTACTGCTCTCTCGTAATTTTTATAACACGTCTTAGACAACTGTTTATGGAACCGGGAAATACGTTCTAGGATTATTTGAGAATGTAAACTGGGTTTTTTATTTTTTAGAACTACTTGCAAGTGTCTTATTTAAAGCTTGTTATCGAAATTTCATCCGCACAGTCATCATCATCATCATCATTACAGCCCTTCACAAGTCCACTGCTGAACATAGGCCTCCCCCAAGGAATGCCAAAAAGCACGGTTCTGAGCCACCTGCATCCACCGACTTCCTGCATGTCTTACCAGGTCGTCACTTCATCTAGTGGGGGGATGGCCTACACTTCGTCCGCCAGTACGAGGCCGCCACTCGAGAATCTTTTTTCCCTATCGATTGTCGGTTCTTCGAGCTATATGGCCGGCCCATTGCCACTTCAGCTTACTAATCCTTTGGGCTATTTCGGTAACTCTGGTTCTACTGCGGATATCCTCATTTCTAAGTTTATCACGCAGAAAAACCCCGAGTATAGCCCTCTCCATAGCTCGCTGAGCGACCTTGAGCTTCCTCATACGGCCAGCAGTGAAGGACCACGTTTCAGCTCCATAGGCCATCACTCGCACTGGTTGTACAGTCTAGTTTTTAAGTTTTTGAGGTATACCTAAAGTGACCATATGTCCCGTTTTGAACGGGACTGTCCCTTTTCTTGGTCACCTGTCCCGTATAAAGCTCCGGGACGCAAAATAGTCCCGTTTTCTGAAACTAAATAATATTGATGATAGTTTGTGAAAAGTACAGCTACCGAATTTTATAAAACAAGCCGTGAATATCTGGAACAGTGGACTTGCTTTCTTACTAAAGAAATGGAGATATTTTATTGGGCAGATTTAAGAAAAGTACCTGCATGGGAAGATATTCAAAAGCACTGGATGTATTGATTGAAAAGTGATATATTGACTGTAATAAAGATACGGAAGTATTTGAAGAATTTACATTAATTTCAAGATACGTCACTTTCCAAAAAATTACCGAATGGGATAATTTAAAAGTTTCCACAGAAACTCGTTGGGTGGAAGTATTCAAACACTTTCGCACCATCATCTTCAACATATTTTTTTTGCATTTTAATCGAATACATTTTATGTCTACCTGGTACAAATGCTCCAGTAGAAAGAGTTTCTATAATGAACAAATTGTGGACGTCTGAAAAAAATCACTTACAGGTTTCAGTTCTAAAGGCGATAACAAAGGTCAATTTAAAAAAAAACATGCCCAGAATTTTATTCTTATTTAAAATATTAAACCAATTTTATAAAAGCAAATTTGTTCCACTGACAAATACTTATAAATATAATTTAAAAAAATGTTGCATTTAATAATTACTGTATGAGGAGTTTTGCTTAAAAGAAGCTGGTGAACCGGTGATTGATTTTTATTTTTCACAATTTGTTATAGTAAAAATAATTATAATTAATGTTAATATAATTATAGTGAACACTAATTGTATAAAGTTACAGTTTTTCTAAATAAATAACATTAAAAAGTTGTGTTTATTTTTATTGTTAACCTGCTAACTGGCGTGTATAAATAAACCCATGTCCCGTTTAGAGTTAAAAATAAATGGTCAGTTTAGGTATACCTGACGAGAAGATATGCCGTAATTTCCCGAACGCTGCCCAGCCGAATTGAATCCGTCGATTGACCTCTCGGTCGAAGTTGGACTTACCTAGTCGGACTATTTGTCCCAGGTAAACATACTCGTCAACAACTTCGAGCTTAGTGTCCCCAACAACTACCGGCAGAGGTGTGACATGGACGTTATACATGATCTTTTGTTTTGTCCATGTTCATCTTAAGACCTATCCGTTGGGAGGCACTATTGAGGTCATTGAGCATAGTGCTTAGGTCCTCCAGCGATTCTGCCATAAGGATTATATCGTCGGCAAATCGAAGGTGAGTGATATACTCGCCATTGATGTTAATACCATATCCTTTCCAGTCCAGTAGCTTGAAAACGTCTTCCAATGCAGCGGTGAAGAGTTTCGGGGATATAACGTCACCCTGTCTTACACCTCTCTGAAATTGGATAGGTTTCGTACTCTGGTTCTGTACACGGATAGCCATCGTAGCCCTATTGTACAAACACTTCAGCACTTCGATATACCGACAGTCAACTTGGCACAGCTGAAGGGACTGCAGCACCGCCCAAATTTTGACGGGATCAAAGGCTTTCCGCACAGTGTAATATTACATTAAAATTATCCTCAAGAAACTAAAAGTACAAAATTGAAACAGATCTGATCTACATTTATGTATTGTAAAAACTTCATTTTACACTTAACTACGGAGCTAACGAGTCATGAGAGTCGAGTAACCTACGGGATGATATGGGATAGTAGGTTATTTTAGCAGCCACTACACCCTGCCGCCTCATGACATCACGTGGATGTTGGAAGAAGCGACAGAGGGAAATGAAACAGGAGATGGGCAGCAGCCACTTGATGAACCTGATAACAAATTAATAATAATTAAAAAACAGCGTTGCCAACTCCCCTGCCAAGCGTTGCAAATATGGGAAATATTCCTCCTTATGAGGCATTTATGGAGGAGGCTTATGACCATGAATTTTTATAGGTTACTAGCGATTTGCCCCGGCTTCGCAAGCGTGATATATGGATTCTACAACAGCGCCATCTACCGGGTCCAACTATGCTATAACCTTCGCGTAAGTGTAAGCAATAAGTTGACAAAGTTTTAGCGCAATCTGATGAACGGTATGGCAGCGCATAAAATATGAACAAACGAATATTAATTTTTATATATTAGACTAAGAATGTATTAAGAAATTGTAAAAAAAATTTGTAAAATAATTGGAATGAGAAATGTTGTCATGTGAAAATATTTTATATCTAACTCATGTAAAATTACTTTTTCTCACTCTAACATTATATGAATAATTTTATTTTCATATTGAAATATATGATATTACTATATTGCGAAGTATGTATCGAATCTGCATGATCAACAGCAATCTCCGCTTCATTTTATTAAGTACTTCAAAGATTGCTTCAAAATTTTAATAGGCATATTCAAATGCTATCTTAATGTAGTTAAAATTTCAAGGGGACCACTTTTATTTATATTACATCGATAAAGCAGTGAAGGGTAAAAGATATACGAGGATATTTATTTTATTTCTTACCCTACATTTATATTTACTTTTACTATGCAAATTTTAACTAGGCAGTGATGATTTGATAGAAGTAATCACTATAGTTAATAGAATTTATGCATGCACAAAATGTTTTATTGAAAATGTCTCTCTTGATAGATACTTCTTAAACTAACGATCGATAAGAATCAGCTGTACCAAGCTAAACAATATCTTCCAATCGCTTATACTCTACCACAGATAAAAAAGTGAAAACCGTTTATTCATAACCTCAACATAATCTTTTAAATATATCTGATTACAGTTACGAAAAGGCTTACAATAACAGCGCTGTTATTCTTTCGATGCCTCTGATTTACGCGCATTTTAATTCATTATATAAAATATATACGAGAATATCAAAATCGAAGTATTTAAAAAAGGCAATATTTGTTAATTTTAACTGTTACAGATAAATAAACAGTTTAAAATACTTTTCATAAATATTAAGACTAAAATCATATTTCAGTAGTTTTATTCGTTGTAGAGCCATGCCGCAGCTATATTACGGTTGTAACATTCGTATGAAGAGTGTAAAGAACTGGAGACTCTATTCACTGGTAACAAGGCGTTTCATCTTAGTCCTCATGGGTGACAACGCATTGGCATTTTGACTTTTCATACATATAGATATCTATGGGTCATGGCATCCACTTACCAAAAATCTAAGCAGACAAACAGCAGTAAAAGAGTTCATTTGTGGATCATTTCTAAGACGTGTTGTTAAGAAAGTTGTCATGTAAGTCATTGTGTTGGGAAAATGAAATAACCTTCTGAAAAAAAATGAATCTGAATCAACTATTTTGTTTCTTCATTGCTTATTTTTCGTTTAAACAATGTTTGAACGAAGCTCATTGAAGTTAAAATATTTTAATCTAAGAGCCTTGGTAGCTCAGGGGTCAAGCGCTCGCTGTAAATTTCACAGTACGCGAGTAACACGGGTACGATCAAATTGTTAATTGAAATTTTAAGTACTGATTTACCACGTGCTCGGCGGTGAAGGAAAACATCTCGAGGAAACCTGCATGTCGAAAAATAAGAAAAAAATATTTTGAAGATATGTGAAGTTCACCAACACGCATTGGGGCAGCGTGGCGGACATTTCCTTGTCCTAAAACCCTCTCAAAAATTAGAGAAAGCTTGTTATTTCGTTTTTTGATTTTATACAGTAATATGAAAGTTCGTTATTTCGTTTTTTTTTAACGGTGTTCATTCTATGTAACGGATTGGTTTTCTGTGAGAGCCTGCTCGCTCTCCAGTCGAGCCGACCCATTACTGCAGCCATAATATAGGACATAGATGAATCGCTTTTTACTGCCACCATACGGCAATATTGCAACGTGTAATGCCAAACCTACAATCAATCAGCGAAAAAATTAACATTTCATATGAGGAAAAATCTATCACATAAAGAAGTTATAAAAACTAGGTACTATGCGTGACGTAGTACTGAAGTGTACAAATAAAAACCGTTTATAATACCATCAATAAACTTCTTCATTTGCTCTAAGATAATGAGGCAGATTATCACGAATTAGAGCAACATCATGAAGTACACGACGTAAGATATCTCTAAGTATACCTACTTCTTAGCAGTCGAAATTTCCAATTTTAAAATAGCTACGTAAATATTTTCTATCTTCAACAAAATATTGCCTAGAAAACATTAAAGGTAGTAAAAAATAATACCTTTAATGTTTTCTAGACAACATTTTCTTAAAAATTAAATACTTAGAGGAGTATTTTACAATAATCGTCAAACAACTACTGTAAGTAAATATTTACCAAGAACTTAATAAACATGAAAACAATGGAATTTTACTCTACATGATAGTAATAAGCTGGCCAGTATCACCGCAAGATAGAGAGAGAGCGAGAGAGAGAAACACGTATAGATAGGTTCTTTGTGGTGGCAGAGTGCTAAAATTTATCTCTATTTCAATTAATAGACTTGAAATTCATCCTTCCACCTATTAAAGCCCATCAAAACCTGCGTATGCCAGGTATCTATGGGTAGATACGCAAATGACAGCACAGTTGTAGAGAGATATCAGCTGGTGTTCAAATCTAGTCTGAAAGACGAGTCATGGTTGACTGTGCGAATCTATCTTTGCAGCCTCCGAATGGGGCAATACCAATCTTGTGAGATTCAACGCCTTCAAAACACAAGCATGTCTCTACATCACAAAAAGAAGCCTCTTCTTTCCGAAATATTCCATTGAAATTCACCGAACATTGACGTTTCCTCGAACCTGAATTTTCGTCACTTCATTGAGTCCAGCGCCAAAGCGGCTGCAAGTAAATATGGTTTCCGTACAAAGGTGCAACGATACTTTACGCCGGGACATATTTGTTTTTTTTTATAGAAAAAGGGTGACAAACTATATCTTGAATAAAAATCAAAATGCAAAAAAAGCATTGTCACCCCTGAGGACTAAGATTTAATGCCACATTTCCATTAAAAAGGGTCTCCGGATCTTTACACACACTACACGAAACACAGCGCAGCTTAATGCTGCTATTTTACGCTGGTATTCTGTGAGAGCATGGTCCTTCCTCGGTCAAGCTGACACATTCGTGCTACAACCATAATATAAATGCATTGTGGCCCTACCACTTAAAAAAATGCTTACACTATATATATAAAACCAAGTCCGATTGTACTCCATATTCCACCGTATATGTACTGGTGCTGCAAAAAGCCAGCTAGCAGGTTTGGACTCAATGGAAAAGCATACTAAAATGGTTTTTGGCGTCACAATATGGTTAGCACCTATCTTACCAGTCTAGAAAAATAGCTAGCTTTTAGGTGTTTTACAAATTACATTTTACAGTGTGAGCAGGAATTACATAACTAAATTCCTTTTTTTTCGTTTCATCATCGGACTAAAAAGCGCTTGGTTGGTCGCAAGACGCATTTAAACTAAACAATTTGTTTCGACGTTCATAATGCGTATAGCAAAAGTGTGGAATAATTTACCAGCATGTTGAGTTTTCCATCCGATTACAATGTTGCGTTGTAATCGTATGTTACAAATTTAACATTGCAAGTGGGATCGAAGTCAACGACTGCTGGTTTATAATATTTAAAAAATGTAGGCGTTCTTTTTAACCGACTTCAAAAAAGGAGGAGGTACTCAATTCGACTGTATTTTTTTATGTGTGTTACCTCAGAACTTTTTTCTAGGTGAACCGATTTTGATGAATCTTTTTTTTAATTTGAAAGCTGGTGCTTTTCATGTGGTCCCATACCAGTAGTTTGTGAGTTATCCTTAATAATGCGAATTTAATTGACTTCGACTACATTGATGTTTATTTATATGGAAGTCGGTTGTACAAAATTTTTAATCTTACCACTTGCTTGTTATTTAATCACTGCCTTAAGTATCAAAATATTGATCGTTTAAATATCTATCTCGTTATAAACGGTGACTCTTATCACCATCCTTCACAGTTAGCTACCGTGGGTAAATCTTTGTTTCAGAGAGCACGAGGGATCTGTGACAGTAAACACCTGGCCGCCGAGCTCCAACACGTCAAGCAAGTTTTGCACGACAATAAGCTTCGGGTCCCGCGCCTACGTCACAGTGAACGAGTGAAGCCGGCCACAGTCGAGCGAGTGCCTGCTGTACTGCCATACGTCAGAGGTGTCACTGACAAGATTGGCTACATCCTTAAGCGTGCTTTCATTAAAACATACTTCAAGCCGCCGAAGAAGATTAGTCAGTTTTTACCATCAGTCAAGTGTAATGTCCCTCTGCAAGATGCAGGAGTGTACAAGCTTGATTGTGAATGTGGTCTATCTTATATAGGACAAACTAAAAGATCAATAAAAACCCGCGTTAAAGAACACATAGCTGATGTGAAGAAACGACGCTCCGGGAAGTCTGCAGTCTGTGAACATGTACAGGATCGCCCCCGTCACTACATTAGATTTGATAGACCACAAATCCTCGCTAAAGAATACCGATTCCTTCCAAGGATGATTCGCGAGGCTATTGAAATCAAAAAAACATCCTAATTTCAATAGAGAAGATGGCTGGGTGCTACCATCTGCTTGGGATCCTATAATTAATAAAATTAAATCCCAACCCAAGCATACAACTGCAAGACTTCAAGATACTGTAAGTTCATACTGCGTAGATCGGAACAAAAATTAATAATTTTTAATCTGGAGGTAACCGTGGTTAACTATGACATTGGGACGTCAAATACCTCAGTCGCACGAGGCGACTGAGGTATTTGACGTCCCAATCATGGGTGTTGTAAAGTACTCGAAACGTCGGGAATATAAAATAAGTTAATATACGCGATAAAATCCGTAAAACTAGTCTTATTTAAATGTGTAGTGTTCGCGTGAATATAAAAAATCTTTATGTAAGTGATTATATTTATGTGATTGTATAAAATACCAGATCTATTAAGTAATTATTTTTATAATGACAATTTTGATGTAATTATGTTTTTTTTTATTTGACTCTCAACCTACATACTACAACAAACGCAAATTTGACAACCCTAGCATTTTTTCTCTATTCACCCCTATGTCGTATCTATTAACCCCGGATTCCCGGTATATAGAAACAGACTACTTTTTTCTAAAACACAATGAATTTGCATGTTAAAAACAACAACTCGTTTGAAGCATTAGTATTCGATATACTACAACAAAACTCGCAAATTTAAATTGTTTTATTATCAGCTTACATACAATATAATTATGTAAGGAAAACAGTGTAGAAGTTGAAAGTTGTGTCTATTCGGGGTGAATATTTTACGGTACAGAATGATTGCTATTTTTTATATACTTTTTTGTTTTCAATCATAAAAAAGAGTTAAGGTTTCTTTATCAAAGGTCTGCTGTCGATCTAAGTTTAGTGTCCTAGTGTTTTCAATAATTTGAATCAGATTATTTCCCGAATCAAATATAACAAGACACGCAAAATGGTCTTAAAAATGCTGTTTTTTACTGTCATTTAAGGATTATCGTAATAAAAACACGGAAGACGTGAAACTTACATTATGATGTAGCATGAGCCGGTTCTTCCTCGTATTTTTTATGCTATGGTTCTTAAAATGCGCGTCTAAATGGAGATAACAATGGTCTTACATCATTGACGAGTATGTCAATACTTTACATGCCAGTATCACCGTCATCCTCCATGATTATATTACGTATGTCGTAAAAAAATTGGTTAGATAATTAGTTCACTGCTCGCCCTAGGTTATTTCCCAAGTTGATAAGACTTAATATTTTTATATTAAAATAATAATACTTACTGTCATCTCTTATAAGCAACAACAAATAATTTAGCAGACGGTTTGTTTCTGATAAACAAATAGATATTTTTGCCATTATAATATGATGTAATAATTTCATTCCATTCCCGGGTCGGGCTAAAATCAGGTATTGGGTTTTTCTTTCAAGAAATTCTTATTAGCAGCCCAGAATCAAGAAGCTGGCGATGTTTCAACCTCGTGCCTCAGAAAGCACGTAAAAGCAATGGTCCTGCGCCTGATCTCTCCCCAGTCGTTTTGGATAGACGCATCGGTCGATGAGATTTAGACGGCTCCGTGGCGCAGTGGCTTAGCAATGAGTTGTTGCGCTGGGGGCCGCGGGTTCGAATCCCGCACGGAACAAGTATTTGTATGGCCTACAAATAATTGTTCCGGGTCTGGATGTTTGTCCTCGTGCAATTTATGTTTGTAAACTGCCTCCACGATACAGGAGAAAATCCTAGTGTGGGGGTAACGTTTTTTAATAATAAAAAAAGAGTGAGGTAATAGAGAGTGCACCTGTGTTTGTAAATACACTCGTGCTCTTTGACCCTGACCTACGATGACTTGTCGCTGTAGAGACTGGCCGCCGAGACTGAAATTTGGTTTAGAGAGCGTTATTATTATCACGTATTACAAACTCAGACAGACTTTTAGTTCAACGATAAACAATTGAGTTAAATATCCCAATATACAAAATAGAACACGATTACACAGGAAGTGTTTGGTGTTACAGGCTTAGTCATCTATGTACAAACGCATTTAAGTTACCTATCGCCCCAATTTCCTCACTTCAAAACGCGCCGACCATTGCTTCCAATAAAAACAATAATACCCGGGAAGTAAACATACCAAGTTATTGTTTACAGTAGATATAATGGAATTAAGGCGCCTTATTTGCCACCGTTTGCTTTGTAACGCCGACTAACAGACTTATGAAGAAATGTCTTATCAGTAACAAAAGGTTCAACTCAAACAAAGGGCTCGTATTTAACTTTTAAATGTAAAGACCTAATTATACCTTCGTTGTTTAACTGATAAAAGGTAATTTAACCTTTGTAAAGGCACTCTGACCTTTCTAGGAAGTTTGAGCACGCCGTTTCGCGTTTCTTTCGTTTTTTTAATACATTTTTACAAAACCCGCATGGCTATGTGGAAAATCCCATCTACTATGGGATACGCCAATGTCCAACACTAAAACTTCCTTAAAAGATAATAAAGGCAATGAAAACGAAGGAAAGGTAATATAGCGATGTTCTCATTAAATTATTTTTTTTTGCTTATTATAAGCCAGTGCTTGACCACCATCCCACCTGGAATCTCCAAATCTCTTAATCTCCACTTTAGTACTCTTATTCTATAAAAAGAAAAACGTTTATCAAATCAGTCATACGATAACAATGACTAGGGCATTAACTAGGACAACAAAGAGAATGTTTGTCCACTTTTTCTACATATTATATTTGCTATATACAATTATAATCTGCGCCTGTTATGCCTCTATCATTATAAGCCTTTGATTATGTCTGATAATCGGCAAAAGAGTACGATAAGAGAATAAACATTAAAATAACTCTTAATGTTAAGAATAAAAATACGAGTCTTTTTTAAATAGTTTACTAATTTGGATCTAAAATATTATTTATTATCTTGGGTTTCCTATTTCTAAACTAAAAATAAGTAATTTATAATAAGCCTTTTTGTCGCAGTACTTTTTTATGTAGCACTCATCAATTCATCAATTAAAAAATATCGTCTGCACTAATCAGCATCCATCCATCCATTACTTATACAGCCTATAAAAGTCTACTGCAGAACATAAGCCTCCCCCATAGATTGAAAAATAAATACGCTAGTATCAACTATTAACTAATCACGGGGATGATTTAGCTTCACCCTCAATAGCAAGAAAGAAATGTTATTATTATTTCTGGCAATTTTGTTAAAAGTTAGATGCTGTCCAGTAGTCACTCCTGCAGCCCATGGTCATCAGGTTGACCGTTAGCCCGTAGTAGTACATTTTCACTCTAGAATTATAAAAATCTTTCCGTTTCTTTACCAACCATTAAGATCTAAATATTTTTACTGCAATTCTAACTACTGACACTGGTCAGGTTTTAGATTAACATCATTGATAGTGTCTAGAAAAAAGTGAATAGTGACACATCTAAAAGAATAAATTAATTCCACATTCTGAAGTCAAGTCAGGGATTTCAATTCTTGTATCCATATACTAAGTCTTAGCACCGACTTCAGAATGTGAAATTATTTTTTATTTTTAGTTTCTTCGTCGGCTTTTTCTTTTCATTTCAAAAGTAAATTTTCCTTATATTTGAGTGTATATTTCAGCACTTAATTAAACATACATCGTAATGTGAACATTTTTCCGCAACATATTTTTAGGAATTCTAGGAAACAATAAAATAACTTTCCATACATTTCTAACACATTATCATCACTTATTTATCAGAGCAAACTGTCCATTACGGTCGTGTTAAACGTAACAATGCACAGGTAGTCATAGATAAGGGTTCAAAGTATCCGATATCAGATCAAAAAGTGCCGACGATCGATAAAAGTGGATCACAAACGCCGACAACTGTAACGGTAGCCGGTATAAGACCAATATATTTTATTGCAAAACCTTTGATCCAACCGACTGATAATGTTAAGTAGATCTATGTCAATAATCATGTAACCTAAGTCGACGCTCGTTTAGTTTCTCGTCAAGGGCACAGATTGGTGTCACGTGCTACGTTTCCACGTGAAAGAAATATGTGTATGTATTATTCTAGAACTTAAAATACAGATTGTATTTATTAATTTAAAATTGAAATTTAAAATTGCTAGCATTCTTGAGTTGTGTGGAATCATTTTTATAGTTATCATTAAATTAACACGGAAGTAATAAAAAAAATTTAAGGAATGACACTACCATGACTTGTTTTAGTAATCTTTAATGCTATGCTAATAATTTCTACTAATGCTTCCTTCAAAACTACTTACTATAGGGTAATATTTGAGGTTCATGCGTCTTTATGCTTTTGGATTTTATCCGATAAGAACGCAGAGTTATTATCTCATAAACGTCCGTACATATAGTATGTGAAGCTGAGGACGCATTTGTACCTCTGTTTCCACTTATACTTTCGGCACTAAAATACCGTAATAATAATAACGACAATAAAAACCGGAATATGCCAAACTGGCCAAACTAACGGGAAGGCTTTATATCTTTTATATATAATTTTAATTATTTTATGAAATGAATAATGGTGGACGTGCAAATTTTATTTTATTTAATTTCATTCCATACAAAGAACAAATAATAAAATCACACTATTCTATTATTACGACTCACTGATGAATTAATGTTACTCATTTATTTACTACACAACTCATTGCTTTTTATCTTTATAAAAGATCCGTGGAATTTTCTCTCGAATTTTTATGTGTTATTACCTAAAAAGCTCTTGTGAAACAAGAAAAAATTTAATGAGCGCGTGATAACGAGTAATTGTTATTAATCTTAGTGATTTCTTTTTTTATCAAATGACGATAAACCGCAATAATGTAAGAATATATTTTATTGTAATATATAAATGTATTCAAACAATGTGTTCGCACCTTTAACACTTTACGGATTAGGTAGAGTCAGATGGAGCTAGTTAGATGAGTCGCATAGTGTGGGCGTAGAAAGTATCAACACATTTCGACAATAGATTTTGCAAAAGAAGACTATGCACAGAAGATCTGATTTCTGCAATAGCCGGACCAGTGACGAAGAGCAGCACGCGAGACGTTTGGTGCTGAAATCGACGATGCGCCCAGTCCAAGTCTACAGATTGCTTACTGATGAAGTAGATAGAGATTTTATAGTAAGTGCTGAAACGTTTACTCTACTCAAAAATAAACTAAATTTGATTATTAAAAAAAAATACACAGTGTTCCCTCGTATTAATTTTTCTACCTATTATATCTTCTTATTATAATATTTTTGGTTGTTAGTTTTCGAAATACTCAAAGTAGAATTACTGCCTATATTTTCTTTCTCTATACAGAAGGTGGGGGGTGATCATGCGGTTCACCTGATGATAAGAGACTACTGCCGCCTATGAACAACTGTAACACTAGAGGAATTGCAGGCCTTATAAAAATAAGTAAGTCACACAGACCTTTCATTGCTAAAAGCGTTATGGGTTAGACGGCCGCGCCACCGCAGTGCGTGTTGAGGGAATTCATATTATGTCCCTGAAATATTTCACTCCTCAGACCAGCAGATCGGGATGACTACTTTCATAGCATTTACTGAAAGGAGGAGAGGAGCGCTATGATTAGATTAAAGTTATTTTAGTATTATATTTTGTATTTTAGTAATGCCATTTAGTAAATTAAGAGATTTCTGACCCATATTTTATCGCTGCCAATCACTATATTATCCTTTATGGAATTATCATATAAAGACACCAATAAAATAACACCCGTGACAAGTCTATTGTGGCAGTCACTATCAAAGCGGCGGTATCAAATGCGTATTAAGTATGGTCGCAATTTGTAGCAACACAGCGGTAATCTACGGTACTATTCTGTGACTATACCAAAAAAAGACTTTAACTGGTAGAGTCGATAAAATAATTTAGTCTACCATTTGTTTACCATTCGTAAATTATATTTCGTACTTCGAAAAAAAAACTTAAGTCAAAAAAGCGTAAAACAAAGTACTATTATAATTTACACAAAAAAACAATGCATTACGATTATATGTTCTTGTATTTGTTATATCAACTATAAAATAAGAAATAGGTTCACTAAAATTTCATTAATAGTAAACTATCATAGTCTAAAAACTAAAATTCCTTATTCTGTAAAACTATTATAGTATCTTTTCCTTATTGAGCAAACAATAGAACTCAGGACCGTAATATTATTGTGATCACTGTAAATACTGTAAACCGTGGTATCTCAGGGGCTAAGCGTTCGCTGTAAATTACACAGTACGCGAGCAACCCGGGTTCGATCCCCGCCGGCACCAGTGAAATTGTTAATTGCAATTTTAAGTGCTGATTTACCACGTGCTCGGCGGTGAAGGAAAACATTGTGAGGAAACCTGCATATCTGAGAAATAAGAAAAAAAATATTTCGAAGACATCTGAAGTTTGCCAACACGCATTGGAGCAGCGCCGCGGAGATTTCATTGCCCTAAAACCTTCTCAGAAATGAGATGAGGCCTGTGCCCAGCAGTGGGACGTATTAGGCCTGTGACTTTAACTTTAACTTTAACTCACAGAATACCAGCGTAAAATAGCAGCTTAATACTGCTGTGTTTCGTATGGTGAGTGTAGAGAACCGGAGACCTATTTTACTGGAAAAGACGCATTCCTTAGTCCGCAAGGCTGACAACGCATCTGCATTTTGATTCGCAAACGATGATAGATGTAGATGTCTATGGGCCACAGCAACCAATTACCATCAGATGGACTATGTGCTCGTTTGTCACCCTATTTCTATAAAAAAATAACTAAACAATAGAAATCTGAAATTAATCGCAAAACCATAAAAATATTAATTTTAATTTAAAGTGCCTAATTACATGTAAACGTGCGTTCCTGATAAGTACAAAATATGTAGGTATGTCGAAGATGTCCGAGGACGCTATTCGCTCTATGCAGAGTGGGGAACTCTTACGAGCTGCATTATTTTATCAAATCAAGCCTCTGCCTTCATCGTCACCATTACAGATCTTTACAAGTCCACAGCTGAACAAAGGGCTTCCCCACGGAATGCCACAAAATACGGTTCCCAGCCGCCTGCTTCCATCAACTTCCTGCATGTCTTAACTAGATCATCACTCCTATCTATTGGGGGGAGTAGCATGCTACTCTTCTCTTACTGGTACGAGGCTGCCATTCGTGATTTTTTTTCTCCATCGACTGTTGGTTCTTCGAGCTATACAGGGTTATTTTTCAAAGAGTAGCCAAATTTTAAAATTAAGTTCAAAAACATAAATAATGATATACCGTTACAGCAGTTTTTGAAAATACGAGTAGATTAGGCTTCTACTTTTATTTGAAATTATCCCAAATTGATTGTGATTTATGGGTAACAACGTTTTTGCCTACCGATCGACCTCTACGAATGTGTGCGTGGGCAGTAATGATATTTTTATAATTAATTTTTCTTCACCATTTGTCTATATTACTTATTCTGAACCTTTTCTGCAAATTTGGCCGGTTATTGCAAAATAACCCTGTATGGCCCATTGCTTGCTGAGCCGTAGGGCTTTGTGCTCAGGTTTTACTGCGAATAGCCTCTGTCATAATTTTATTTATTTTCTACTAATATATTGTGTGTTTTACGAAATAACAAGAGAATTGCTACTATATATTACGTAATTAAACAATCAGAGGGAATCAGACTTTTTGGGGCATAATTGCATACATTGTTTTGTAATTGTATAGTACTTTTTGCTTGTAACTTGCACCACCATCAAAATGAATAGCAACGGCTAATGTGTCGGTGTTGTAATGTAATGGAACTTCGGACGTAATCAACACGTTATAGCCCGAAGTGCTTTTCAGTTTCGCTATCAACCTTAATTCATTAAAGCGTAGTTCATATTTAAATAAAAATGTTTAAACTCTTTGGATAATCTTTTTGTCAAAGATCTAATATTTTTTGGCGAGGATATTTCAAAATGGATCTTTTACTCTCATACCGGGTGAAATGCGCCTTACAAAGCCTAACTGCTTATTATGTGTACCAGTTTCTTACGATAATTATATTATTGTATAGATATGTATTACTATAGCAGTTATTTTCACTGTAAAAATTTAATTTCTTTCTAAATATGTATCATAAATAAAGATCATTTGTAATAAAGTTTTGTGTTTTAATAGCAATGTTATTTAGTTTTTTCATTTAGTATTAATAAGATTCTACTATACCTAACGAATTCGACAAAAAAAAATGACAAAATTTAAGCTCCTTGTACGCCTATCCCTAATACATCGGTACACATGTCTTTCTTATTACAGTAATAAGCACTCATTACCATATTCTGTAGGCTGTTTAATTAGCAATAAATTTTTGTTTTTAATAATGTAGTAAATTTTTAATTAAAGCCAGTATTAATTACAGACTAAAAAGTGTTCAAGATTACTTCCCAAGGGTACAATACACCTGTAGCTATCTTTGCATTGTAGTAAATGTGCCTATCGGTTACTAGTGGCCTAATCACGAACTGTAATCTAGACTATTGCTGTCCAAAGATTTAGAGTAAGATATAAACATTACAAACGTACTCATATCATAGACTGCCATATATTAAAAATGCTTGCAAAGCATTTTGGGCGTTCATAATTTCATTCATAAAATAAGTCGAAAGTAAATATTTGAACTGTTGGTCGAATAACAACAAGGTGAATAGCACACGAATTTGAACCTTATGGAACACAACATTAATGCGCTTTAGCGTTGTTCATTTAAGCTTAAGTACACGAAGTAAAATTTGGCACATTCTAACGCCACCAAAGACCACCCAAGTAGAGGTTTTTTCCGCATTGGGGATTGTCTTACAGTTTGTTTTGAAGCGAAGACCTGTGAAAATAAGAGTTTACGTTATGTTTTCTAAGACACTAAGCGACAATACAAATATTCAAGTAGCTTTTCAGGTTCAGAGTAAACCTCTTGTCGAGTAAAGACATCGCTCTGCAACGATCGGATTTTAATTATAATAATATCAAATTTTTATACCACAGTTTGCATGCACATCAAGTATATTATACTGTTGCTTTGGAGATAAGACCGAAAAGAAACAAATTGTTTTTGAACACACTTTGACCACTGATTTGGTACGGATTTAAGACCCGCGACGTAATAATCAGGTTCCTTGATCACTAGGCTTTTTTTGTAGTGTAAGGGTGACAAACGAACACACAGTCCACCTGATAGTAAGTGGTCGCTGTGGCCCATAGACATCTACATCTATCCTCGTCAAATGTGGGAATCAAAATGCAGATGCGCTGTCAGCCGTGAGGACTAAGATGGAATGCCTCTTTTCCAGTAAATAGGGTATCCGGTTCTCTACACTCACCATACGAAACACAGCAGCGTTAAGCTGTTATTTTACGCTGATATTCTGTGAGAGCGTGGTCTTTCCCCGGTCGAGCCGACCCATTCGTGCTACAGCTATAATATTAATATAGCTGCAGCATAGCTCTACCACGTATAACAGGTTAAGTGACAAACGATTTTTATAATGCTGAAGTTCGCCGGATTGTAAGTGGCTACTGCAGTTCACGGTCACTGACATCCAACTTAATCAAATAATGCTGCAGATGCGTTGTCACCTCTGAGGACTAAGATGTAATGCCTCACAACCTGTAATTAAATATATATAAATAAAAATATATAATGGGGCGGCCTATGTTCAGCAGTGAACCTTAATAGGCTGTAACGGTAACGGTAACCTGTTATCACAAATAAACACTATTAATTTAATTATGTGAGTATAGAACATGGAGTGACGACCTGGTAAGATATGCAGGAAGTCGATGGATGCAGGTGGCTCAGGACCGTGCTTTGTGGTGTTCCTTGGGAGAGGTCTATGTTCAGCAGTGAACTTGTGATGGGCTATAATGATGAGGATGATGAAGCATTAATTAAGTAAATAAGGTTTATAATTCCTTAACGTTTGTAAATTATGTTGGCAACAAAAGACGTTTATACTCAATGTAAGATATCGTAAAAAACCGGGCTGATTTTCAAGAATTAATGCGCTCGTTCAAATTTATAAAAGCTGTTAAAATCTGTGGGGTGGTCCATTTCAAAAGTGCAGAATAAAACCACGACATTTATAAGTAAAAGTATTTATTGCGCATTTAAAACCTACGTATGCTTTCAGAGTTCGTTTACAAGCGATTACCCTAAGCCGTGGAGCAACGCCTCTCGAGTCCTTCAAGTGTTTGTCATCACATATTACAGTTTGAAATTGACGCAATTTCACGCATTTTGACTACTTGAAATGTCCCTGCTACTCACATACGCGAACTGTTTCGGGATTATTTTTTTATAACGATTCGGCGTTTTGTCACTATCATTTTACAAAGACATGCACGCACATAATTTCAATAGCTATTGATTTCTGTTCTTCGATCATGAGTAAAGATATTTTTAGTTAATACAAGTGTCAATATAGATTGCATTTGAAGTCAAATGATTGATTTTATCTGTAATTTTATAATATATTGGATACCTTAAAAATATAACGGTTACAAACATTTTAGTACGTGCAATAATAAATCTGTTTTTATACATGTAAGTTTGGCAAACCAGCACGCAGTCTAACCGATGGTAGGTAGATAATACGGTCAATAGAAATCTATTTCTATCATCGATTGAGAATCAAAATGTTGATGCGTTGTCAGTTGTCACCCTTGACGAATAAAATATTACGTCTCGTTACGAGTACAAAGTATCTTCATTTTTGGTCACTCCAAACGTAACACAGTCTTTTACTCGTAGTGTTACCACAATATTGTTATATTGTGGTTACACTAAGAGTAGGACAGCATGACTTTCATCATTACACTGTCTGATTTCCCTTCATAAGTCCACTGCTGAACATAGACCTCCCCCAAGGAATGCCATAAAGAACGGCCCTGAGCCATCTGCAACCATCGACTTCCCACAGTCTTTTACTCGTAGTGTTACCACAATATTGTTATATTGTGGTTACACTAAGAGTAGGACAGCATGACTTTCATCATTACACTGTCTGATTTCCCTTCATAAGTCCACTGCTGAACATAGACCTCCCCCAAGGAATGCCATAAAGAACGGTCCTGAGCCATCTGCAACCATCGACTTCCTGGCTTCCTGCATGTCTTATCAGGTCGTCACTCCATCTAGTGGGGGGACGCTCGACACTTCGTACGAGGCTGCCACTCGAGAACCTTTCTTCCCCATCGGTTGTTGGTTCTTCGAGCTATATGGCCGGCCCATTGCCACTTCAGCTTATTATTCCGCTGGGCTATGCCGTTCACTCTGATTCTACTGCGGATATTCTCATTTTTAAGTCTATCACGCAGAGAAACACCGAGCATAGCCCTCTCCATTGCTCGCTGAGCGACCTTGAGCTTCCTTATACGGCCAGCAGTGAAGAATCACGTCTTAGATACATTAGTCATCACTGGCGACACGCACTGGTTGTACAATATTGTTTTGAAGTTTTGTGGTATGCCTGACGAGAAGATGTCGAAGAAGATATGTCGTAATCTCCCGAACTCTGCCCAGCCGAGTTGAATCTCTGAAAAAAATTGACCTCTCGGTCGAAGTTAGACTCTTCAAGAACTTCGAGCGTAGTGCTCCCAACAACTACCGGCATAGCTGTGACACCACACATATATCCTTTTAAAATAGTAGAAACGAAATATATGGACCTCAAAATGAAAAACCATAATAAAGAAACCAAAATGATAAATGACTAGTCATCCCACTTAGTACATTTTATAAAAGCGACAAGACGTTCTTTTTTCTTAATTACATAATAACAACATTTTGACATAACAAAACGTATTATTAAACTTAATCCTGGTCATAAAACCAAAATCACGCTCCAATGCAAGTACTTTCATAGTTGGTAAGTACGTGACAATATTAATATCTGTAAATATTAAATCACACTTAAAATCTATGCAGTTCGACGTTAGAAATTCAGCTCATTTTGGAACTTATTGTAAATGAATACGGCCTTCAAATTAAAAGGGGAATGATTTATTTTATTTTATATCTACATTAATATGAAAGATCACTGATGAATTTAATGTTTGATTAGGGTGGCATTGGCAATCCGAGTTTATTCGAAATATAACATTAGCACTATCGTAATGTTTAGTAATAAACATTACGATTATATGTTATTGTTCTATACTACGATATAATCGACTTCCATACTGAATTTCATTCTTAGAGTATAAATAAGCAAGCTAGCTTATAAATACTCTAAGATTTCATTAGGAGCCGACCAACCGTTCAAGCCTGATTGAAGAACAAACATACATTATACATTCACATTGAGGCTTATTATATTTGAAATATAAAATACAATTATTTCATGTATTGAGTGAATGTAAAATGTAGTCCTAACATTTTTATATTTTTGTAATTCAAAATTACTAACTAGGAAAATAATTAAAATTATTATTATCTAGAAGATGCAACTAGCGAAATAGCAAACGAAATATCTACCTACCATGTATCGGTAAACGTAGGTAAAACAAAAAGTTAGTGCGTGCAACTGAATATAAAAACTTTGCCCTTCGGCATCCTTAAAACAATTTCAAAGTCGAACGTTCAACATATCGACAATGGCTGGTCGTAAACGTCCATTTTTCCCTGCAATAAAGTAATTCGTTTCCTACTGTTGCATAGCATTGTAATGAATTGTAAACTTCCCAATTGTAAAGCGTTGTTACTAAGACCCATTAGCGGCATGTTCAAAACAGAGCCGATCGCAATACGATTCTATCGTACTTATTCCGAAATTATATCTTTTTTGGCGCTTTTGCAACGCGACGCTTTCAAAATTGCGTAAATACGTTCGTTAAATTACTTTTTATTGTAGACCTGGCAAAAGTTGGACGAAAGCTGGTGAAATGTTTATTGCGCAAAAGGTTTGGTATATTATTACACAAGAGAAATTTCTTCTGCACTAAGTACCGGTTTCGCTATGCTTTAATATTTTTTTATTTTGCAGCGACGTTATGGCCTGCATGTTGTCGCTTTGACAGTTATGAAATTCGAAACAAACGAAGTCTATTTTAAGGATTTACATATCCATTTTTCAGCATTTAGATTATTTATATTAACTTTTAATATAAATAATATTTAAAGCATCACAATATAGCAACAGTCTCATTTAAACACAATAGTTATATTCGCCACGTGGTAGAGCCATGCTGCAGCTATATTAATAGTATAGTTGTAGCACGAATGAGTCGGCTCGACCGGGGAAGGATCGCGCTCCCACCGAATACCAGCGTATAATAGCAGCTTAATGTTGCTGTGTTTCGTATGGTGAGTGTTGAGAACCGGAGACTCTTTTTACTGGAAAAGAGGCATTACATCCTAGTCCTCACAGCTGACAATGCATCTGCATTTTGATTCGCAAACTAGGATAAATGTAGATGTCTATGGGCCACAGCCCACAGCAACCCCTTACCATCAGGAGGACTGTGCGCTCGCCTGTCACCCTTATCCTATAAAAAAAGACTAAATTAATAAATTGCTTGTAGGAAAATGTAACTATTCATATGCACAAGAGACTAACCAACTTTTACAATTTGCATGGCGTAGTAAAGTGCACTGCTGAACATCTATACATACATCCTCCATTCATCCACTTCCAAAATATATACGCGCACGCGTATTCTTCTGATTTTATCACTTACAATGTAATTATGGAAGTTGATTATTTCAAGTAATAATATAAATAACTATAATAAGAATATAATATATAACATTATTACTATACTAAAGGGTTAATTTCTCTATTTAACCTAGACAAGTTATGAAACAAAACATTCTTAAAATAATTTGATTATTTTACATAGATTATATTTTACACTACAAATAAAACATTATAATAATGTTCCCCATCACAAAATACTAAAGTACATTTTTGAAAACATCCGTTAAATGGACTTGAAAAGGAAAAGAATACTTAAAAGGAAAAGAATCCTGCCGTTCTTGGAAGGATTTGCCTCGTCACTCGTGGACAGAAAATCACAGTACTAGACTTCTCACACCTATGAGCCTATGAAGCTTCTGCCCGTCGCGCGTCTGGGTATTTTGCGTCTGGCGTAAACAAGATGGTTGTACCACTGAAAGCCATATTAAGGTTTTTGGCATTTCCCATAGTCTCCTCTTACGACACCCATGGGACGAGATGAAGTGATGTATTCTCTTACACCGCAATCTCACGACAAATTATTACGACAAATTATTCGACACTATTATTAATTAAATACTTAAATTTGAAATTTATGAGCTGGAGCCCTGATGGGGCTCCCTTTCTGTCAAGGAAATCATTTTCTTATTTTTCATTAAGAAAATGATTCTATAATAAAAGTATATAATATCAGCTATCTGCCAGTTTTCTTAAAAGTACCGTATATACTTTAATATGGATTTAATTAAAGTTATTATTTTAATTAATAGAATCAGGCGTTACTTTGCGGAAAGTAACGCCTGATTGCTCTTCAAACTAGGTAAGACACATCATTTTATTTTATTGAGCGGATATTGGCAAAGTAAATTTTTCCAACTTTAGTTATTATTTTGACATTACAAACGGACACTTCAATTTTATTTATTTGTATAGATAATAATTGGTTAGTTATGATAAACAATAGATAATCTTCCAAATACCTTCTTGTAAATGAGTTTTTATTTTAATTTTAATTTGTGGAACAAGTTACCGATCATACACGATTATAAGAGTAAGAAAATTCTAGCCTTTTATCAGTCCTCGATTATGAATCAAATATGCTAGGTGTGTTGGTTTGTGACGCATCATTAAAAAGTACAGGAGTACTTCCCCGTATGTTTCAAACGATTCAAGGATTTAGACATATTTAACTTGCTTATCAGTACGTAGGAAACAAACAAATAGAAATCTCCGCGAATGTGTGTCTTCCCTGACATTACAATGTTTTAATTTTTAACCGAGTTAAGAAAATGAGGAGGTTCGCTGATTTAATCGATTCTTTTTTATTTAAATAGTTTATACTTTAGGGATACTTTTTTAACATTGCATAATATCTAGTGAAGGCAAATTCTCGAGATATAATGTATTCTCCAAATCAATTTCATTCGTTGCTCAAGTGCATAGTTAATAACTCCATTAAGTTTCCTCTTAATCTTTTTTTAAGTATCCACATTATATACAGTTAGTCACATAATCTGGTTTTTTTTTAATAAGGGGAGATTGAATAAATTGCCAATGTTTATAATAAGATGACAAACGGGCTAACAGTTTACTTGACGATACGTGCCTACCGAAGGGTAACTTGAACATATGCAGCCTAGAAACCTTCAACTTTTGTGTTGTTTCAAACAACCCTTAGTTACTCAAAGTGCAGCTAATTCATAATATCTAAAAATGCCCCGTTATACTTAAGTCAGACAACAGTCTATTAGGGTAATATTAGGAAGCTTTATGGCGCAACCGTTGAAAAGTTTTATAACCGGCTACTTTCTTTCCGTTACTCCCGTTATATGACTTAAAAGTACCGACAAAGTTATAGTTTCTCGATGCGTTTGTTTGAATAAAGAAAGCATTCACAATTGTTAAATTATACGCTAATATAACTGTAAGGTCCGTAAGGTCGATTTCGTTAATTTTATTTTACTGTTGTGTACCCTTTTTGAAACATCCAAAAATAGAGCTGTTAGCAAATTAAGTCATTAAAACATTTTTATTACCAATACGGTTTATCATCATCATCATCATTGCAGCCCGTCACAAGTCCACTGCTGAACATAGGCCTCCCCCAAGGAATGCCACAAAGCACGGACCTGAGCCACCTGCATCCATCGATTTCCTGCATGTCTTACCAGGTCGTCACTCCATCTAGTGGGGAGACGCCCTACACTTCGTCCGCCAATACGGTTTACTAAGAAGATAATTAATAAATAAATATTTTACTAAAATATAAGTAGTTGTTATTAGTTTATATATTTAAAAAATTGATATATAGATATTAGAATTATACGTACAATGTAATTCTAATATCTATATATAAATTGCATCGAGAATATACACAGATTGAAGCAGGCTTAAAATCCGTTTTCAAGTTACTTTTTTATAGAATTAGGTTAACAAACGAGCACAAACTCTAACTGATGGTAAGTGGATGCTGTGGCCCATAGACGTCTATATCTATCCTCGAATAAGAATCAAAATGCAAATGTTGTTACCCCTGAGGACTAAGATGGAATACCTCGTTGCTAGTAAAAAGAGTCTCCTGTTCTCAACATGTATCATACGAAACAGCAGCAGCTATTTTACGCTGGTGGTTGGTTCCCATTGAGCCGACCCATTCGTGCTACAACCTTAATATAGCTCCAGCATAGTTGTACCCTCAAAATACAAAATCACGTTTTAACCACGTTTACGCTACTTGTTCGTATGCAATGTATACATTCGAAAATCTGAATGAAGATTTTCTTTGATATTCGTCACTAGATCAGAAGATAGCCTTATTAACGTCATTACAGCATATTTAAAGTCCACTGCCGAACGTAGGGCTCCCTCAATACTGCCTCATAAGTTAGCAACTGTAGTTTATTTTTTAGTTTGAATTGTTATCAGGAAGATGTTGGTGTCCGTCCCCTGTTTTATTTCTCTCTGTCACTTGTGTTGCACGGAGTGACATGCGGTAGTGAATTATCTTATGCTACAACTACACAAGTACACAACAAGGCCTCACCCCACAATACTCAAAATAAAATATCTATGGTGTTATAGCTATGCCTTTGCATCAACTTCAGCTGGGGCCTGTATATTATCAAATAATCAGTCTGGGATGACCATGCGTTGCAGCTGCAAAGGTACTTGTCTACTTACCTTAGTCCTGGGTACTGGTTTCCAATTTCATCTAAACCTAATGTGTGCGTTAAGTACAAATTTTGACTTTTTATAACTAGTTCCCCATTCCTCTCATCCAAAGTCATTACACAACTAGTGCTGTCAGATCTTTTCGTGAAGTGGTGGTGTAAGAATATCCACTACCCCATATCGTCCCGTGGGTGCCGTGGGAGGCAACCGAGGAAAATTGGAACAGGAGATGGGCAGCAGCACATTCCTGATAACAGCTGAAAATAATAAAAAAATGCGGTTGCCACCCCACCTGCCAAGCGTGGCAACTATGGCATAATCTCCCTTACAAGGCAATCTACGGGGGAGGTCTATGTTCAGCAGTAGACTTTTATATGCTATAATGGATGGGGTGGATGGCTGTTAGAATTGTCGAATTCAAATAGCCAAACAGTGAAAGTAGATGTGCTTGCATTAATATTTACGGTGCTCATTAAAGGTTACCTATTTTACACAATTTCAAGAGCCATGGTAAGGGTTAGCGCTCGACTTAAGAGGCATGCTTGTCTACTATGCATTTTTAACAACCTGAGTTCAAACCAGTAACCAGATTAACAGTAGGGCCAGTTTTATTTGTTACAATTTGAAACACTGATTAACGTGCCCTGTAGTGAGGAAAACTTCATGTCCAAGAAATTCTTAATTAATTATCATTTAATATCAACTTCATTATCATCATGATGTATCTCTAGCCCATCACAAACTCACTGTATTACACCGATTTTCATAAAAATATAGTATTTTCTTATATTATTTTATGATGTATTTTAGTTTATAGTATTGAGCAGTTTTGCAAATAATAGATAATTTTCAAACAACCATCTTCATAATTCTTAGGTTTCTTTCAGCGTTTTGTATGATTACATTGCATTCTCCATGTTGTTCATTATATTCCTTGAATACTTATTACAACTCAAACCATAAACTTCAAATGTCACAACAATGATGATTTGCGAAGCATAAAATTTGATTGTCCTGTAAAACAACCCTTTTCGCAATCCTTTAGCAAGGAACACATTTTAGATTTCATTTAAAATTTAAAAATATAAAAGAAACCAATGAAGAGAATAAAGTAACGGATTGCAATAAAAACCCATTTAGCAATGGGCTTGCTAAAACTCGCGACCATCAAAAAACTATGCAATAAACGTTAAAAAATATCACTTCGCATGAAGACGCGTAACTGTTTGCAACATTACTTAGAGTAATTAAAACTGCAAGGTTATCTAACGATGAATACGTCATCCTTTAGAGGAAACTAAGTTTTAAAACGGTGGTGATAGAGTCAAAAATTCCTGACAAGTACTCACACCGTACATTCCCGAAACCCTTTTATTTACCCTTTTGCTTACCGTAACTGGGATCGTTGATTTAAATGGTCTTCAGACAACGGTTTAAAAGGACCGCTAAATGACTCAGTGAAGAAAGGATTGCATTTATTTGGGACGCTCCGTAGAGCCGCTATTGACCGTTCTTGTGTCTCTTGCGCGAAATGGTGCGACCATAAATTCTGTTTCCACGCTGAAAGGAGTACTTGTGAAAGGGTAATTAGGATGTAAAAGTGAAATCCCGTTGTGTATTCTGTTACATTAGCAACGGTTATTGTATAGGTATCAAGCAAAGAGTTTGTTTACTTTCACTGGGCTATTTTCTATTTAATTTATATTGTATTCAATAGAACAACACGCATAGGTAGAATATGGAATTTCAAAATCTTACTTTCTCTTAAAATTCTGGTCTTCTATAATTTTTACAAAACCTATGTTTCATGAAGCAATCTGCATATAACATAATTTGTATATCATTATAACACTATTTTTTACTTCTGTCTTTTAATATCTTAAAATGAAAATTGAGATAGAAAATAATTATTAAGATTTCAATGTGATGGCAAGGTGTGAGAATCTATCACATATTACTATAACATTACATTCTAAATAATGAAAAAGTCAAGGAAAACCATGCCGGGTCTCGTAAGTTCAACTTGGGAGAGGTTTATTTTTATCTGTGGACTGTCACAGCTCATAGTGATGATGGTTCAATATAGTCAATTTGAAATTTTAACCGTCTATAATTTGTTCGAATCAAATTAACAGAGCCCTTAGTCATACATAAAAATTAGTTTTATGTAAAAAATACTAATAACAATTGTAACAAAGAAGAAATGTTTGTTAAAAGGCACATATTGAATATTGAATTTTCTTCCGGCAAGCCTGATAAACAAATTTTAATCGGATCGTCGAATCGAATCGGAAGGAGCTTATGTTCAGAAGCGGATCTATGGGGAGGCCTATGTCCACTTCTGAACATAGGCCTCCCCATAGATTGCCTAGGGGGAATATTTGCCGTATTTGCCAAGCCTAGCAGGCTAGCTAGGCTAGCAAGGTTGGAAAACGCAAATTTTATTTTTAAGTTTTAAGTAAGCAGCTGCTGCCCATCTCTTGGTGTTTTTCACTCACTACATGTTAAAAAGTAAAAGTAAAGTAAAAAATAAAAATAATGTTAAATTACAGAACATACGTCTGGGAAAGGGTTATGTCCAATTTGTTAATCCAAAGCGTATTTGTGTACTTCATTTATATACTTAAAATATTTTATTCATGCTGATTATTTCACGATGTTTTCCTTCACCGCTGAACACGTGGTAAATTATCACTTAAAATTTAAATTAACAATTTCATTGGTGGCGTTGGGCATCGTACCCGAGTCTACCAATATCCAATACTAACTTACTAAGCGGCAGCACTGTTATTTATTCTGTGGTACCTATTAGTGTTAGTTGCATTTATAATATCATTTTATTTGTCTTACATTATTCTGTACATAGATTTTGGTATGAACCAGGTGACAAATGTGAATAAAGAGTTTAGGAGAGTTACCGTTTTCTCGGTATAACTCTTTAACAGTGATTGATTTGTTAGTTGGATTTATTTGTTATTTGATTGACACATTAAATATTGACAAATATTTTTTTTGTAATAGATAAAGTAAGAGTTACACAAAAAGATTAGTAAGTAAAGAAGCGCTTTGTAAAATCAAAAAATAACCTATGAAAGCGAAAATATTTTATAACAGAAATAAAACGCCAAACAACGAAACAAACGTTTTGTTGAAAGTAACAACAGTTATTTACTACCATAGTAGTCCATTCTAATAAAGTGTTCCAATTTCAAAATATTTATTAGTTCCCATAAATTTTCAGACAAAAAAAATCTTCTGGTAACTGTCGACAGGGTGAGACGAAGCGAGCGTAGATATAACGGACCATGAATCGGATATGACAAGTTACAAATAATGTCCCAAATAGGCTCATTCTAAGAAAAGGAAACCGAAATTTTGACAAACTGTGGTGTCGAATACAACGTAGAACTTTCAAACAATGGCGCGTGGGTATAAGCGTGCCTTCTTATTTTGACAATTTCAATAAGTTTTAGAAAATATTGTTCACCAATGTAATTATCGACCGAATGGTGCCGTAACTGTAGCTTAGCGGGACGTTGGCGTGCTACAATATGGGGACTGATACGCGTGAACGGTTCAATTTTGGGTTCTTTATTCCAATGACATGTTTATAATGGATGTAAACAAAGCTCGCAATGGTAATTATTGTTTACTTTCGTTCGTGATGATTTGAAACGGTGCTAGTTGAATATTCAAGGTTGTGTTGTTTTTAATGTGTGGAACCAAGATTGGTACCTTTTCCTAAGTTTCTTACTCGCTATGTAACTGTTAAGTTGTATTAAATTTGTTTTTTAATTTTAACTAATTTTTAATTTTTAGCGCCAGTTAATATGTTAATGAATAATGATTTAGGATTTTTACTAACCAACTTTTTTGTTTTAAACATTACATAACAAGTATGTAATATTTACAGTGGGACTAGAAATAATAACTAAACAAATAACAAATCGTTTTAGTAAAAATATAGCTTTGCGATTCTCGAAAAAAATGCTATGAGTGTATCACAGTAGCCAAAGTTCTTGACTAATGTCAGAAGTTTCATTTTAAAAATTAAAAAGAACACACGCATGACATTAAAAGAAAAAAATTACAACCACATGTGACAGCTTGAAATTCGACTCGTGTGACGCCCGGGAGTCGCTAAGAGCGCATTTGTCATTCGTTCGATTTGGTTTCGTGTCAAATGCCGACGAAATTCAACGAACTGATGCGCCGAGGGATGATCCCGTAGTGCAAATCGCTCGTGAAATTGGCCATAGGATTAGTAAAAATTACCAAACCGTGCTCTGCAAACCATATTATAAAACACTCTGACTTAATTTCGCAAAAAAATTTTCAACTTATTGCAAACTTTACTTACGCTGATCGCTAGCATTATTAAATTAGGATTTCATCATCATCATAATTCTTTAGACTATGAAGGGACCGAAAACCTATTGAAGTCGCCTAGATAAATAGTAATCTCGCTCAGTCCAGAACTCTTAATATTCCCGCATCTTTTCCTCCCTCTTTGTTTCACGCTTATTTTACATACTCATCCTACTTTACATAGTAATCATTAATTCAATAATTTATTAATTCATTCATCACTACAGCCTTCACAAAAAGACTGTCCAAGAATCACCACAAAACAGGGTCCTGGGGCTACTTCATCCATCGAATTCCTTCAAGTTTTACTACGTCGTCACTACATATATTTAAGGGCCGCTCCAAACTTTGCTTACAGCTATAAGGCTGCCACTTGAGAAAATTTCTTCCTCATCGGTTGTCGGTTCTTCGAGATATATGGCTGGCCCATTGCCACTTCAGCTTTCTGATCCGTTATTCCGGTTCTATTGCAGATAATATCTTCATTACGAATTTTATCACGCAGATAAACTTCGAGCATAGTCTTCTCCATAGCTCGCTGAGACATACCATACTCGCCAGGCCAGGGTGAAGGACCAGGTCTCAGATCCATATGTTATCACTGGCAACACGCAGTAATTGCGCACTCTTGTTTTAAAGTATTGTATTTCCCAGCCAAGTTGGATCCTTCTGTTGACATAGAGGTGGTGGACTTTGCAAAATTGCTGGAGGAGCTAAGCACTATACTCAATTACCTCAATAGTATCTCCCAACTGATAGGTCCTTAGATGAACATGGACAAAACAAAAGTCATGTGTAACGTCCATGTCACACCTATACCGGTAGTTGCTAGGAGCACTAAGCTCGAAGTTGTTGACGAGTATATTTATCTGGGACAAATAGTACGACTAGGTAAGTCCAACTTCGACCGAGAGGTCAATCGACGGATTCCACTCGGCTGGGCAGCGTTTGGGAGATTACGACACATCTTCTCGTCAGGCATACCTCAAAACTTCAAAACAAGATTATACAACCAGTGCGAGTTGCCAGTGATGACTTAATGATCTAAGACGTGGTCCTTCACTGCTGGCCGTATGAGGAAGCTCAAGGTCGCTCAGCGAGCTATGGTGAGGGTTTCTCTGCGTGATAAAAACGAGGATATCCTCAGTAGAATCAGAGTAACCGACATAGCCCAACGGATTAGTAAGCTGAAGTAGAAATGGGCCGGCCATATAGCTTGAATAGCCGACAACCGATGAGGAAGAAAGGTTCTTGAGTGGCAGCCACAAGTGGCAGTCTGACGACCCGGTAAGACATGCAGGAAGTCAGTGGATGCAGG
This sequence comes from Parnassius orleans, assembly GCA_029286625.1. Lineage (NCBI taxonomy): Eukaryota > Metazoa > Arthropoda > Insecta > Lepidoptera > Papilionidae > Parnassius > Parnassius orleans. Next base: position 979,550 of record JAGSMP010000092.1, read on the forward strand.
TGGCTCAGGATTGTGCTTTGCGGCATTCCTTGGGGGAGAAGCTAATGTTCAGCAGTGGACTTGTGAAGGGCTGTAATGATAATGATTAAAAAAATAAACATTTTGACGTTTTTAGCCAAAATTAAATTTTATTAAGAGGAATATTACATATGTACATATTACAGGCTGTCAAAAGTCCACTGCTGTACAAAGGTCTCCCCCATAGATTGCCTCATAGGGTGCCATAGTTGCCACGCTTAACAAACTCAAAACTATGCTTTTAATTACCAGTAACAACACATCATAAGTTCCAGTTCTTTGGTGTTTTTCAGGATACAATTCGAACAGTGTGTACAGGAACTGAATGACTTAATTCCTCGCTCTCCATTCCATCATTGGACCACCAGAAGCTCGGCTGGTTTTCACTCCTTTGTTGTCGACATACCACGCATTCGAACCATACGGTTTGCTATGTCGTTCATAATGCGTGCAGAAAAGTACTAGAATTATTTGCCATCATCTATATTTCCATCCGATTACAATGTAGAGTGCATAGAAGCAAGAGTGAATAGGCGTTTGTTAAGTTGATTCAGTGCGCTTTACCTTCTTCGGCTAAATCACCACTTACCATTAGGTGGGATCGTAGTCAAGCACAGACTTATAATAGTAAAAAGGGCTGTCGATTATGATCACTTGTCATAAAAAACAAATCAGTGTTATGCTGCTCCTGTCGAGTCAACCCATTCGTGCTGCAGCTACGACCTACGAGTATACACCTTATGCGTAGCTCTACCACGTAATGTTTTTTTTTTTGAACACCAAAATTAGTTAGTTGAATTAGTTAAATGAGAAGAGGCCAGCACAGGCCTCTTTTAATTTCTGAGAGGGTTTTAGGGCAAGGAAATGTTCGTCGCGCTGCCCCAATGCGTGTTTGCGAACTTCACATGTCTACGAAATATTTTTTTTATTATTTCACAGACATTCTGGTTTCTTCACGATGTTTTCCTTAACCGCAGAGCACGTGGTAAATCAGTACTTAAAATTGCAATTAAAAATTTCCTTGGTACCGGCGGGGATCGAACCGATCGATCGAGCGCTTGACCCCTGAGCTACCACGACTACCAATTAAACGTGTGAAATTATTTACATTATTATACAAAAAGTTAAGTTGTACCTGATGTAACATTTATAATTAAAGTAATATTAGCTTAATTGTTCAACTAACCAAAAAGATATTCAAAAGTAGCGGTACATGATATTAAAATTAATTGACAATTAATATGTATTTAATTATTATAGGTAGCATTATGCGAAAAAAAAATTTACATGTTACACACTAAGTATATATTGTCATTGATTTATTCAATATTGAATAAATATTGGCTCTAAGTTTGAATCCGAGTCGCATAGTCAGCAAATAGTCGCTGCCAATTTTCATCTTTTCTTTTTTTAAGAAACAGTATCCACACGCCAGGAATTTCCCCTGTATGGTGGAAATTATTTACATACATAAATTGTACAAACATCCAGACCCAAACCAATTATCTTAAATTCAAACAACAAATATTTGATCTGTGTTCTATGCGGTATATGAAAAAACAGTGTCGTAGCCAAACGCTACGTCACTCCGCACGTTTGTACAAAACACAAATTATTCGTATTCGGGCAATGATATTATAAATAAATATAAATTCATTGTGTCCGGGCATGCGTTACACTTTTGACACTATAATACGACCTAATAGCCTAATACGAATGCGACGCTGCAGCTTAAGATGCTGATTTGCCACGTGCTCGGCAACAAAGAAAAACTACATAATACGAGTACATACATGACTGACTCACGCCTGTCACCCAGAGGGGTTACGGATAGAGACTACGGACTATCATTTGGCAAGATCCTGACACATCCTTCTTGCCTCCTTCACATCCTTATACCTACGCATACGTTTTCGTCGGTTAAGGGTACTCTTAATTTGGCCCTCCTTCAGTATATCGCCAATTTGATCGACAAACGTAACGTTAAAGAAAGGATCGTAACATAACCAGCATATTTATATATATTTATATATCGTAACATATACCAGTTCTGAAATGGATACCATGTAATTTTTTTTCAAATCTATCATTTGACTTATTTATAGAGAAACAAGTCACAGTCTACCCGAAGTTAAGTGGATGGTAGTAAATAGACATCTACATTTATCATCAATAACAAATCAAAATACACATGCATTAGCACCCATTCCAGTTCTCTACATTCGTCATACAAAAATCTAAGCTAAGGTCCTTCGTCAGTCGGCGATTCGTGCTCAACAATAACATAGCTACAGCGTGGCTCTCTTTTAGTTTAGTACGAGTATTTTAAACTTTGTCGGAGTTATTAACTGGAACGTTAGATATTTTAATATAATTGCAGTGTTTTATTCAAATGAAAACTCTTCAACAAAAGAAGCTAAACTTTCGTTGGCAATGTTTTTTTCTAATCAATTTTCGTTTCAAAATGCGGTTTCTCTGCTCAGCGACGAAAGCACAAAAGAAACTCCGCAGGTGTCCCCTGTTTTTGTCATTAATAGGTCAATGATACAATTTGTATCAAAAATGACAATATGGCAAATTGAATTCCATTTAAAAAACAAGTTCCTTGTACTACCATTGTACCACAACAGCACACAAAATACATAAAATAATTATAGTTTGGTGGCATGGTTGACTTTACAAATTCTTACAAATAATGAAGAAACTGTCAATTGTTTTTAATTGATGTAATAATTAAAATAATTGTTTTAAATAGTATAATAACGGTTATTAATGTAATATATTGGAAGCAGTGCAATATCAGGAAACCATAATCGATATAAAGTGATTCATTTACTAATGGCTGGTTGTAATACGAGCAGTGGGTGGATGGCTGTTTATCTCAATCGTTGCATCTGGCTTCCTTATCAGCTATCGCTGCCGCCCGCTGCTTCAAAATATGGCATCACGTCAAATCATTATAACATTAGTGGCGTATGGGAAATACACTTATAATATTTCCGCTGTTGTTTTAAATATCAAGTAGTCATTGCAACTAATTAACTATTGTTCGTGAATTTTAAATTTTTTTTGCATTTTGCATACAGAAACCTTGCTAATTTCATATTACATGAATTTTAGCGAAATATCAATTAATAATATAACAGAAGATGTCAATCACCTACTAAAAGTGATGATTATAACAAATCCGTCCAACTAGTCATCCTTTAATGAGTTACCAGTAAAGAACTAAGTTGAAAAACAAAATAATCATATTTGTTATATTTCTAACATGTACAACGTCGTATTACTTGTGTTCATAACATTCACACATAAATAAATATTAGTTTTATAAAAAAAGTATTTTGCACACAAATAAATGACAAAAAATTATAGGTACACTTGTCAACTATTCAAAGTTAGTTTCTTTTTCTACACTTCTGCAGCCACTATGTCCTTCAGCATCAAAAATAACCACCACGACTAAAAACTAAACACCTTTCGTGTGAACATTTTCACTCTTTTATCGTGCACTTTTGAAAAGAGTGTGAGGCTATGAAGTGGCATATGCATTTTACAACAAAGCATACAGTGCTTTCATTCAGCGACATATGTAGCTTAAAATAAAAGTTTTCTGTTTCAATATAACTTAAGCAATCATCGATGATTAGACATTTAAAACTTTCATGGAAACTGATATAATTAAAATCGTATTTCTAAAGATAAATTATATCTTTAAATAACTATATTTTTATTTTTAATAGTGTCAAAAGTCTCTGAATAATTAAAGCACAAAAACTGCTGAACTATTGACGTATTTTAAATAAATTGGGGTTGCTCTCGTAGCCTGTAAGTGTTGCGATATTATCTAACGTTGTAAATGAGATGTGTGCGATAACTTAGACGCTCTAAGATGCCTCTTGACATATGGTACGCGTTTTTGAAGAATTTTAAGTAGTTCTTACGACGTAATGATTAGGTTGTTGCGCTACTTTAAAAGGATTTTTTGTTCAGATCTATAGGGGTCTATACTAGGCCCGGTTCTATTTTGAGTGGCCGCGAACGTTCTTTTTTTATTGCTTCACAGTTTGGCATGTTTCAAAATTTTAAGCCTAGGGCACTATACCTATACGTAAACTGACCATTTATTTTTTAACTCAAAACGGGACATGGGTTAATTCCAGTTAAGCAGGGTAACAATAAACATAAACACAACTTTTTAATGTTATTTATTTCGAAAAACTGTAACTTTATACAATTAGTATTCACATTAATTATAATTATTTTTATTATAACAAATTGTGAAAAATAAAAATCAATCACCCGTTCACCAGCTTAATTAAAGCAAAGTTCCTCAGACAATAATTATTAAATGCAACATATTTTTTAATTATATTTGTCAGTGGAAGAAATTTATTTTAATAAATTTGGTGATGATTTTAAATAAGAATAAAATTCTGGGCATGTTTTTTTTATTGTTACCTTTGTTATCAACATCGCCTTTAGAACTGGAACCGTAAGTGATTTTTTTCAGATGTCCACAATTTATTCAAAATAGAAAAATATTCTTTCAACTGGAGCAGTTGTTTGAAAAAATTATGTTGAAGATTGTCGGTGCAAAGAGTTTGAATACTTCCATCCAACGAGTTTTTGCGGAAACTTTTAAATTATCCCATTCGGTTATTTTTGATCGGTCCCGCTCTCGCAGTGACGTGACGTCTGACAAACTTCATAGTTTTAAATTTTCGCGCGGTTTCGGAAAACGGGACAATTTTGTGTCCCGGAGCTTTGTTTGGGGACAACGGGACATGTGACCGAGAAAAGGGACAGTCCCGTTCAAAACGGGACATATGGTCACTTTACCTATACGTCAAATTTACTTACAAATACACGTAAAATATTCTTATCCCTCAAGGTTTTGAACTAAGACTTGAGCATCTTTCTTTTTTGAGCCGTGGTAGCTCAGGGGCTAAGCGTTCGCTGTAAATTTCACAGCACACGAGCAACCCGGGTTCAATCCCCACCGGCAATATTTAAATTGTTAATTGCAATTTTAAGTGCTGATTTATCACACTTGGCGGTGAAGGAAAACATCGTAAGGAATCCTGCATGTCTGAGAAATAAGAAACAAAATATTTCGAAGACATGTTAAGTTCGCCAACACGACGCCCCAATACGGACATATCCTTGCCCTAAACCCTCTCAGAAATGAGAGGAGGCCTGTGCCCAGCAGTGGAACGTAAATAGGCTGTAACTTCAACTTTAACTTTTAGCATCTTTCTGTTTTTTTTCCACCCTTAAAAGCTAATTACTGGAAATAGGCCTCTCGAGTTGTATGGATTATCGTATCAGATGTTTCGCACCTTTGACGCCGCTCTCTGTCGGCAACGTAGGTATTTTTCGCTTGGCGTAAACAAAATAGTTATTCCGCCATTTATTTGGAGCCATGAGATTTTTCGTGCATTACAAGTGACACTGAACTAGCATAATATAGCTCTATTACTATATTGCATTATTATAATAAGTTAGTAGTAAAGATTATCTTGTCATTACGGAAAGTCCTAGGCCTAGGTTTTATGGTTGTAGCCTGAAGTTTTAGTACAAATGGGTTGACCGGGGAAGGACCACGCTATCACAAAATAATTACCAGCATAAAATAGCTGCCTACTACTGCTGTATTTCGTGTGGTGAGTGTAGAGAACCAGAGACCCTTTTTACTAGAATCAAGGTATTCCATCTTATGCCTCTAGTCTGACAACGCATCTGCATTTTGATTATTAATCGAGAATAAATGTAGATGTTTAAGAGCCACACTTACAATCAGTGGTGTTCAGGTGGACTTTGTGCTCGTTGTCACTTTTATTCTTTAAAAAAATACAACTACGTTACGCCCAGTAAACAAAAATGTGTTATTGGGGTATTGTCTTCGGTGGGACATTTTTTACCGTACTCTTCTTACCTGATGTTTGGTTTCTAGATCTAGAACAATGGAAGAAACATGTATCAAGATTAATCTGTAATACATCACCTGATTTTTATTTAGGATAAACTTAAACTCAAAAAAAAACAGTCTGTAGAATACACTTACGAAGAAGGGTTAACAGAGGAAACAAGCGTTCCGCGAATTGTCGATACTATAAATTTAGATTTTAGTAGTGGTCGTAAAATGTCAATCATGTGAACACTCTACCAACGTTTACTATGTTTTATTTACTGTTATATGACCACACATAAGTTCTTATCTACTTGCTATAGGGTTCAAAACATTTGTTGAGATGGGTACAAAATTTGGTATTAATCGCTGAAAAAACTAAAGGGTAAGGTTGTCACAAAACATGTTTAAGTAAATCGAGCTGTAAATTTTTTAATATTCGAAGCAAAAATTTAATGACTATTTGTTACACAGACGCATGTTGTAAAATAGAATCGATTTTAGTAACGATAAATACAGAAGGGGTGGCGTAATAAAAACAGTAGGTTTAAAGCTAAGGTGTTATATTTATGATGACACATTCTTGTTTAAAGCTGTGTGACAAAATTTAAAGGTTCATTTACTGTTCGTATGTATATGTGTTACATTCCCTTTAAGATTCAACGACTTTAATATATGTGGTAGAACACTACTATCTAAAATTTGTCTAGGACCTATAATAGTCAAAACGCTTTACGAAAAAATGGTTTACTTGGTTTTTAGTATTGTACGAGTATATACGTTCAACATCATTTGGCACAACTTTCGGAGGCTGCTGGAGGTTGTTTTCGGCCCAGGCATACATATCTTACTGAGGAGTATGTACCCGAATATAATGAACTCAATCTACTTGGAGTCTATGTAACTTATTCGTTAATTTTAGTTATAATAGAGTCTTGAATATTTTTGGACATAATAGTAAAGCAATAACTCTGAGCCATATGTAGTATGGGACAGGAATAAGTCAAGAAAATTACATCACACGCAGACCTAAATATTATTTGCGTGCCTTCATGAACACAGCCAGTTTTTTAATAAAATATGCAGACATGATTGAAATGTGGAAAAAGTTCAAAAACGCTACATTTTCGAATAAAAGCTGGTCAGTTTTTAAAAAAACGTAGAATTTCTTAATTTAAAGAAAGAAGAAAGAGAGAAGTTTTAAAATTTACATTAAATTAAACTAGTCTTACGGATTTCATAGTGATTTATTTTAACTTATTTCTTCCTTAGAAATAAATGAAATTAACGCGATACTTAATATCCCTAAAACAAGTTTTAATGAATGTGTATGTAGGTAGTACTCGCAAAAATATAAGAAATCACTATACGTTCACTGTGTTATTAAAAGTTAAATTAAAAAAAATTAATGTAAAACAAGTGAAAATGGACATTAAATTTGTCGTCTTTCGATTATAATATAATACTAGTATAAATCAAATAAATGAAAAATTTAATACTATCATTTTTCTATATTTAAGACAGGTTCTCTCAGTGTGGAAACTGAGCGACGTGCTGCAAGGCGGGTCGTTCGGTGTGCATGAAAAACACACCACCTTAAAACCCATCAACACACACCTTAAAATGCATGCCGAACGCGTCGTTATGGTACGAATACATGCTCAGCCGAACGCTCCCCACTCAGGCCTTGCTTGAGGCTTATTTCGATGCAACACGGCATTTTTTATTATAAATAAAAATAATTATACAAATATCTATCGATTATATTTTAACGTGGTAGAGGCGGCTTGACGGCTCCGTGGCGCAGTGACTTAGCAATGAGTTACGACGCTAAGGGCCGCACGGAACGAGTATTTGTATGGCCTACAAGTAATTGTTCCGGGTCTGGATGTATGTCCTTGTGCAATTTATCTATGCAAACTGCCTCCACGATACAGGAGAAAATTCTAGTGAAATAAATTAAATAAATTAAACGTGGTAGAGAGCCACGCTGCAGCTATATTATGGCTGCAGCATGATTTGACCCACTCAACTGAGGAAGGACTACGCTCTCACAGAATACCAGCGTAAAATAGCAGTTTTATACTGCTGTGTTTCGTATAGTGAGTGTAGCCAACCGGAGACCCTTTTGACTGGTAACAGGGCATTCTATCGCAGTTCTCAGGGGTGACAACTCATCTCAGCTTTTGAATCTTAATCGAGGATAGATGTTGGTATCTATGGATCAAAGCTTTCTCTTAAAGTCAGGTGACTGTTTGCTCGTTTCTCACCCTTATTCTAAATAAATAAAATAAAAATATATTATTCAACCGAAGATTAAAAAAAATACAATAAAGTAAAATTTCTGAGTAAACGACATCAAAAAACCTATGTTGCTCTTTGACTGGCCAATAATTTTTAATGGTTTTCCTTAGCAAACAATGGAATGGACATGAGCGACTCTTTGTCTTCTTTTGTTGACATTGTTCAACTTAATGTGTCCGCGTTAATGGTCACACCGTCTGTCTGTGTATACGAATTACACAAATACTGATTTCGTGCATTTAACGCGTGTTAACTTTGTTTATCAGATATTGTTCGATGTTTGTCTGCTCCCCGCTGGTGTTCGGTTGTTGTCAAAGTAATTCTTCGAGTTAAGGGATTGTTTAATTTTAGTAATTTCACACTTGTACCGTTGTATAACTGTATTCTGTAAAATAAAATAAATATGTAACTAGCGCGAAGCAAATGCCATTTGCCCATTAAGAAAACCAAACTGACCTTAGGATTCAGAGCGTAAAATTAATCTGACAAATAGCCTTTTTACGAAGTTGTTATTACAGACTATACTATCATGTTTTAGATCTAAATACAATCTTTTTATATACCGTAACAGTCTACTGTTGGATATGAAGCCTTTTTTCTGTAGGGAGAATTTGCCTTAACGGTCACGTTTGGCATAGGAGTAGCGCTCGCAATAGCAGACGGGTTGCACTCTGTCGCCGTCGTTTTCGCTGCAGTCTGTCGCCATCGTTTTCGCTGCTGTCTGTCGCCGTCGTTTTCGCTGCTGTCTGGCACCATCGTTTTCGCTGCTGTCTGTCGCCGTCGTTTTCGCTGCTGCCTGTCGCCGTCGTTTTCGCTGCTGTCTGTCGCCGTCTTCGCTGCTGTCTGTCGGTGTCATTTACGCTGCTGTCTGTCGCTTTCGTTTTCACTGCTATCTGTTGCCGATATGATTATTTTACCCATCACAAACGAAACATACCGCCATCTATCTCAAGCCATGGAATTTTTCTGATAAGTCTGACAGCATGGTATTGGAAATATTGTTTAGTGACACGATTTTTTTTCGACCGTACGTTATACACCATCTCTAATTTAGCAGATATTGTCTGCAATCTTCAGATCTTGTAAGCCATCTAGCTTTACAAGGTTCATTGCAGCACTAGAATAATGCTTCCTGTTCTTTTAGCTACTCTCTGCGCTACAGTTTTCGGCACGACTCTGAGCTTTACTGCTCGCCTCTACTTCACGGCACTATCGAACTCCGATCTGAGCAGGGGGGTGATGTGGTGGCGCTCTCGTCGCGCCGTAAGCGAAACACACTTAGGTTACAGAGGAAACAAACATATAAATGAACAGCAGCGTCTTCGTAATAACAACTAGAAATAAAAAACTGCGATGGCCAACGCGCCTGCCAAGCGTGGCAACTATGGCAAATCGTGGTTGTGGTACTCGTGGTAAATCAACACTTAAATTTGCAATTAAAAAGCTTATGAGGAAATCTATGGGAAGGCCTATATTCGGCAGTAGATTTTGATAGGCTGCACTGCAATGATGTTGATGATGAGATGTCACGAAAGTGAAGTCCTTATATCTACATCGCTAATACATATGAAACAGTTCTGACGTTGTTGTTAAAATTGCTCTTTACAAATTTAACATAGCACCCACGTGCCGATTTAGAGCCGTGGTAGCTCAGATGGTTAGCGCTCGCTGTAAGTTACACAGTACACGAGCAACCCGGGTTCGATCCCCGCCGGCACCAATGAAATTGTTAATTGCAATTTTAAGTGCTGATTTACCACGTGCTCGGCGGTGAAGGAAAACATCGTGAGGAAACCTGCATGTCTGAGAAGTCAAAATAAAAAATATTTCGAAGACATGAAGTTCGCCAACACGCATTGGGGCAGCGCGGCGGACATTTCCTTGCCCTAAAACCCTCTCAGAAATGAGAGGAGGCCTGTGCCCAGCAGTGGGACGTATGTAGGCTGTAACTTTACTTTACTTTTACCCACGTGCCTATACGGATGGCCCATTTTTTACAGTCTCCTACCGAGAACGCTTAATTGCAAACTTGTAAATTGAATGGTTTTTTTTTTCAAATTAGCACAATTATATCTTCCTTTGTGGCTTTTTTGCAAATTTTGGTTCTGTGTAGAAAATAGTTTTTTATGTGATAATGGTTATGGGTCCATTATATTTTAAGCATTGTGGGCATTCGTTTCGTAAAAAGTGAAAATGATATTATTGTTTTAGATATATTTGTTAAGAAATAAAACCAGAATATTTTCGTAGCATCTTTTGTCGACCTGGGAATCTACGTGCTTTAATTCACTAAAATATAATAATAATTATTTTAATTGTTGTTTATGACGAACTTTAATAGATTGTGTGGCATGCTAGTTTTTGGTTACTTCACCTCGGGTCCTAGGTTCGAATCCCAGATGAAGTCAATATTTATACAAATAATTGTTTTCGGGACTGGCACCACTTACTTATATATGATACTTATATATGGGTATACCGAGCATAAATATTACCTCATATGCAGGATATTTGCCATAATAGCCACATTTGGCAAGCGGGTTTCAAACCGCTGTTTTTTATAATTTTAAGTTGTTATAAAGAAGATGCCGCCTATTTCCTATTTCATTTCCCTCTGTCGCCTCTTACGGCAATGATATGGGGTCATAATATGGAATAGTTAATTCTCTTGCGCCGTCAAAACACGGCAAATTACTTATAATCTACATATAAAAAAGTAAAGTAAAATTAAGGCTTATACACGTCCCACTGCTGGGCGCACGCATCCTCTCACTACTGAAAGGATTTTAGGGCTAGTAAACGTCCGCTGCACTGCCCCGGTGAGTGTTAGCGGACTTCACATCATTTAATTTTTTATTTATATATCAGACATGCAGGTTCCTCACGATGGTTTGCTTCTTTTTTTATAGGATAAGGGTGACAAACGAGCACAGTCCACCTGATGGTAAGTGGTTGCTGTGGCCATAGACATCTACATCTATCCTCGCTTACGAATCAAAATGCAGATGCGTTGTCACCCGTGAGGACTAAGATGGAATGCCTCGTTTCCAGTAAAAGGGTCTCCGGTTCTCTACACTCACCATACGAAACACAGCAGCGTTAAGCTAAAATTTTACGCTGGTATTCTGTGAGCGTGGTCCTTCCCAGTCGAGCCGACCCATTCGTGCCACAACTATACCAGTAATATAGCTGCAGCATGGTTTCTCCGCCCAGCTCGTGGTAAATCAGTCAATCATTTATAGGACCGCCGTTGAGGAATTTGTAAAAGACTGGTCTACTAATTGATAGAGACGGTGTGTACATGTTGATTAAATTATTGCTAACTTAAGCTAGTAATAAAATTCTTACTCAAAACCTTCCTATCTTCCTACCATGTACTACATTTTATAATATTAAGTAATTTTTATAATGTTGCTCGCAAAGAGAACCTTCCGTATAATTTATTACGCAACGCGACAAAAAGCTAAAATGGCCGCAATAAACACCAAGTAACTAAAACATTACTTGTTTTAAGTTGGACAATTATAATTCTTAGACCTTCCGAAAATATCGTCTCACTGTTATGATCCGTAAAGAATTCACAATATTTTGTGTTATTTATTACATATTGTTTAGTTTAAATTGTTTTATGACACTGGCGCGTGGATGGAGCACGCCACGGCGCAACGAAGAAAAAATTTTCTAAAGCATTTTGTCTTTTAATGCATCGCCTGACATTGATGATTCTTTTGATAATACCGTTAAAGATTTTAATTAGTATAAAATAGAATATGTGTATTTAAGCACATACTTAGGAATTGAAATTATTCATAACAAGGTATGTTAGAAAACAACACGTATCTAACTTTTCTAAAAATGGTTCAAAACTGCTTTGCTCTGTCGCCACTACAGTTATCTCTATTTTCGTTTAAGCAGTATATTATATTAGTATATTATGTGGTTAAAGCATACGTTTTTGACGTGGTAGAGCCATGCTGCAGCTATATTAGTGGTATAGTTGTAGCACGAATGGGTCGGCTCGATCGGGGAAGGACCACGCTCTCACAGAATACCAGCGAAAAATAGCAGCTTAACGCTGCAGTGTTTCGTATGGTGAGTGTAGAGAACTGGAGACCCTTTTTACTGGAACCGAGGCATTCCATCTTAGTCCTAACGGGTGACGACGCATCTGCATTTTGATTTGTAATCGAGGATAGATGTAGATGCCTATCGCCTCAGCAACCACTTACCATCAGGTGGACTGTGTGTTCGTTTGTCACCCTTATAACCACATAACCACATAGACCACCTCTGCAATAGAGTTCGTAAACTAATGTTTGTTTTTAAAAAGGTTCGTTCTTTTGCTGATATTAAGGTAGTAAAGCAAGTATATTTCGCATTATGTCAATCAATTCTCACCTATTGTATAACCTCATGGGGAGGAGCAGCTAAAACTACACTGCTACCTCTGGAACGCGCTCAAAGAGCTGTGTTAAAAGTCGCAACATTCCGCCCTATCCTATTCCCGTCCCATTTCTTATATAAATCCTATAATGTCCTCTCAGTGCGTCAGTTATTCGTTATGAGTACGATACTATAACATCACTTAAAATTGCCCTACAGAAGAGGAGTCACTGATAAAAGACGCAAAGATAAACTCATTGAAACTAACATTAGAATAAGACATTCTTTCGTGCATAGATTTTTAGATTCCTTGGCAATTTTCTGTATAATCAAGTCAATGCAATTTTGTATATGTATCCATTAAAAATGGCAGATTGTAAAAATGTAATTCGGACATGGTTACACAATTTGTCATACGATGATAATGAAAAGTTGCTGAGTGTTTTAAGTTAAAATATATCATAAGTAAATTAATGATAAAATATTTTACCGAAATAACCCTAATTAGTTAGTATGTTATTCATTTTATATAAGAAACAGAAAATATTTGTAAATGTATCTATTAGCATATACACATGAGATACAGGTTTATCCTAGTTCAGGTGCCTGTTGTTGTAGACTATTTTAAATTAAGACATTATTTGAATTAATTGTACAGTTTCTTGAAATAAATTATTATTATTATTATTCTATTAAAAAAAAACGTGATAGAGCCACGCTGCAACTGTATTATGGTTGTAGCTCAAATGGGTCGGCTCGACCGGGGTAGGACCACGCTCTGACCCCCCCGAACGAGTTCCCGCCTTGTCGTGGCGGGGGGGCTCAGTAGCCGTGGCTTGGTCACCCGCGGTGATAAAGAGGAACCCCTTGGCTGGCCCGTGGTGTAGGGCCGGCCCAAGGTGGCCATTCCGAGTGGGCTTGGCGAGCCCATTTCAAATGTGTGTCGGTGGTCGGTGGGCTGTGGCGAGAGGTGCCTCTCCCCTACCGCTGCAGCCGAGGTGGAGTCCTGGGGAAGAGGAGGTTGGTATTGGAATGCGCCACTGCCCTATCCTCCGCGACTCTCACGGGGCCGCACCGCGGTGGAGGTAGGGCCGCGGGGAGAGGAGAGTCGGTATTGCGAGGCGCCGCTCTCCTACCCCTACCCCAGATCCGCCGCTGGGGTCGGGAAAGCAGGTGCTACCGAGCACTCGATTTTCCTGGCCCCATGGCCTCCGCGTATCGGACTCGGGGGGTCCGTTACGCTGGTGTAGTTGGAGGTCATGAAGGAAGGCGTGCCTTGTGTTCCTGGTGCGCGTTGCCTGAGAAAGAGAATTGGGAGGAGAAGTCTTCCCCCGAGGAGGGGCTGCCATGGGGCGGCCAGCGCTGGTGGGGCCGCGGATGTATATGAAAGCGTTCCCGTGGCCCTGCCAATATGCGGCAAAGGTGGAACACCATGGGGTTTTAGTCGGTGCGAGTCCGACATATCCCGTCCTTGCCCCCGCTAGGCGGGTATGCTTCGGCATTTCCCATGAAATAAAAAAATGTATTGTGAGTGTAGAGAACCGGAGACCATTTTTACTGGAAACGAGACATTCCATCTTAGTCCTCTATGGTGACAACGCATGTGCATTTTGATTCTTAAATAAAGATAAGTGTAGATGTCTATGGGCCACAGCGTCCACCCACCGTCCGGTCGACTGTGTTCGTTTGTCACCCTTATTCTGTATTATTATGTGTTTTTAATGTATTGTCTTCAATTAAATATATTATATATTTATAAAGCATTTATGTATATATATTATCGTAATCTATAAATACTTACTTATTATTATGTTATCTGAAACTGCCTTCGTCGTTTTTAACTGCCCTTTTTTTTTTTTTTTTTTTGCGGATGGAAAATCATCTAATGACGCCTTTCGCTGTGGGTGGAGCGGAAGGAGTGTCAGACTTTACTGACTAAAACCATCCGTGTTCCTTCAGTGCCCTTACGTTCCGGAGCCGCGGTATCTCTTTCGAACAGCCCGCAGCCCCGGCAGGCGTCGGCCCTTGCGGGCCCTTCACGCTGCTGACAGCTCTTTGAGGCGCGCGTGGAACAAAACGCGCCGTCGACACGGCCTGTCGTCGTTAGACGGACGGACGGCGAGCTACCCATTGCTCGCCGTCCACAGGTCCGCGCCTACGGTGGTCAGGGGCCACGACGTAGCCCCGACGCCCGGGCGTCTCCTGCGGCGGCCGGGAAGGAAAGCTGTTGCTCTTTCCTTCTCCCGCTCCGCCACCTCCTTCGCTAGCATCACTGCTTCGCAGAAGGTGGTGACGGCATCCCATTCCGTCTCGCTCGGACCATGGCTTCGACCAGGCCGGACGCGAGAGGTCGCCGCCGCCTATCGCCGCTACGAGTACGGCGGTGCTCCGCCCAAGCAGGGCACACCTCCGTTTTAACTGCCCTAAGGTTGACTTTGAGAATACCTAATAAACAATTATGATATGAAAGTTACTTTGACTTTGAAATACTTATCACGATGGGCAAGCGGTTGAACGTCGAGCCGATGCCTTCGTACTGTTGACTCTATCATTTGTTTGAGGATTTTGGTTCGACATTTCTCACTGCTGCCAATTTGCTCGTGTGCTATATGGCGAGCATTTCGCCCCTGAACTATCATGTCTCATTTTTTAAATACAATAATCTTACTGCTATTATTCCTGTTACCGTGGCTTTTGAAGTAAGATTATTTAACAATTTCAACAACTTTCAACTGGCAAAGTTGACGAGGTGAAAGAGAAACAAAGCAAGAGCATACATTTATTCACCAGAAATGTGCGTGCGTACATTTTAAAGAATTAAGGGTGGCGAACGAATACACAGTCCACGCGATAGTAAATAAATACTGTAGCCCATTGACACAGAACAACGCGAATCAAAATATAGATGCGTTGTCACTCCAGAGGCCTTGGATGGATAAATCGTCACTAGAAATAAGGATCTCCGGTTGATGCAGAAGTTGTTTGAATACGATATAACTTAAATTTAAAATTTAAAAACCCCCGCAACAAAAGGAGCTGATGATCTTTAAACACTGAACAAATTTTCTTGAAATATAGCTAAGCACACTGACAATTAAGACACCTTTAAAACGAAAAAAACTTAATCAAAATCGGGTCATCCGTTTAGGAGCTATGATGACACAGACAGACACACAGATATACAGATACACTCTAAAAACTTATAACAACCCTCTGTTTTCGTCGGGTGTTAAAAATTAATGAAAATTAAAATAGTCATCCCTACGAGTAAATACTAAATACCATAATATACTGCTACAATAGAAGAAATGAGGTGCTCCTAAAACTACGCTTAACACACCATTTTACTTGGACTCCATAAAGTAATAAATTCCATAAAATAATGCCTGATAATATTAAAACGGAGAACTAGATGGTAAAGCGCACTTACTTAACTTAATAAAAATCCTCTCTTCACACTTCCACTCACGCATTGACACCAATTCACATTTGATACTAATATCAAACGAAGCCAAGCCATTGTATTTGTACCTGAGTGTTGTAATTCATCGAAAAAGCTGCTGACTTATTTTAAATTATTGAAAGACAAAGTGCAACACGAAGATTAAATGTTTAAACACTTATCAATTCTATCGTACATTCCAAAATGAGGAGACGTCAAAATAATTTCTCATAGCGTTGTAGATAAAATTGCAGATACACCTTTCCTAAGTTAAACAACCTCTTATCAGCAAAACAACTCTTCGCAATTTTATTTCTCACGGTTATTTTCTTGACTATGTTCATTAGTAAAGACGTAATAAGCTGAGAGGAAGATGATAATATGAATTGTAATAAGGAAAACGTGACTATTATTTACGTTACGTTAAATGCTGATTTAGTCAAAGGTAGTAATGCGCACTGGCTTCTTGAAGACATGTGTTCTCCGCCGTGTAGTGGCCGTGTAGGAATATCAACTACCCCATATTATACCGTGGGTGTTGTGAAGTGGCAGAGGGAAACTGAAACTAGAGATGGGAGCAGCATCTTCCTTATAATGCCTCAAAATAATAAAAAATTGCGGTTGCCAACCCACCCGCCAAGTGTGGACACTATGGCAAATATTCCCCCTATGAGGCAATCCATGTGGGAGGCCTTGTTCAGTTGTGGACTTTAATAGGTTGTGATGATGATGTTGATAACATGTGTGTTTCGATACATGATTATGAAGACATTTTCATACATGAGGCACATTCATCCTCATTATTATTACCATCGTCAGGATTTCCTGATATCAAAAATGTCTTAACAAATTATATACGGTAGCCTTAATATGATTAAATGTTTATTGCATGTACCCATACCTTTCTGTAAATAAAGTCTCACACGAAAATAACTTCTAGCAACTTTTCGAAAGAATATTTATCAAAACTAAAGTGGTAACCTGCACCCAAATTTAAAATTCGTCGTCCCTAAGAACTTAGACAAAACGCAGTACTGATTGTAATTGCTAATTGCCAATGCAGTAGGGGCACTGTTTGCCGTCAGTAATAGGTAACAGACAAGAGGTTCGTACCGGCCCATATGGACTCATAGACAGAAATGGAGACCTTGGAAAAGTATTTAGTATTGTTAAGATATTGAAATAAAAATTATGCTGCTTATATCCAATATGTACACATATCAACGTGCTACTGTGAATTCCTTTTAAATCCTGGGAATCAAATCATCGTTTTATCGCTATCAGTCAAGTGGCTTGGCGGCGACTTGTAAAGATGTATTCGGAGTGTAACGACCTTGTATCTGTGTATGATGAAACTATTTTTGCAAGTAGGTATGTATTGAGAAAAATTACCTTATCTATTTTGTTCATATTCATCTTTTATAAAAGTTAAATCCAAAAAAAAATTGGATGCATTTTCTTACGTGTAGAAACATAATTAATTCAGCTACAATATATTAATAATCAAAAACCCTGCTGAAATCTGCTGGCTTAACAAAAACTAGGCAATTAAACACAACTTACTCGACCCCTGCGACACTTAGTAAATGGAAACACCATTTGAAGGAATTATAAACTTCTAATAAAAATTTAGAATATCTAAATAAAATAATATATAAATATTTAGAATTAAAAAAAAACATGCTTGAGTGTCGTGGAACAGTCGGTTGGAACGAAGTTCCTTTCGTAGTACATTTATTATTGATACAAGTATTATATTATTGATTTACAAATACAAATAAATGAATTACTAGCGTCTATTAAAATGAAGCGTCATTTAAAATAAAATAATATTTCTTTCATAGCAAGATAAGAAAAAGTGCGAGGGAGATGGATATTATTCCATCTCGCTTCCTTGTAGCCGCCAAGGCCGTCTACACTACGTCAGAAGGGGTCGTGATGGAAAAATCTTACAATTTTTCTCGCCTAGCCCCATCCGCCAAATTCGTACCGTCCGATATGGCACTTCGTTCCAATTAAAAATCGTAATAAGAAAGTAGATTATAGTTATTATATTACTTTTAGCCGCAAATACTGTAATAATAACCAAAAACAATTTAGTAAAATAATTCTAATTTCACTCCTAATCAACGAAAGCAAAGGTACACAACTTGCAATGGAATTGTCATTTTAACATGTTTTATATATGAAAATAACATGTTTAAACTACAAAATCAATTAAACACAAAGATTAATTTTAAAGGCACAAAGAAATCTTATTTCCGCGAATAATTCACCGATTATTTTTAGAAAAGTATTGTTCACGGCGATAGCGATATCACCTCCTTGAAATAGATCTTAGCCATTTTTTGTAATTGAATCATTAATGTCTTACGATATACGTCGACATACGTCACGGCCAATTCTCCGTCTGCAAATGTAAGTATATTATCGCAATTTTTTTTTTATAGAAATGTATCGAAAACGAAAAGCATTCAAATATATCGCATAAATAACCATATTTTTTTATTGCGTTGACTTAAAAGCTTGATTCATTGAGCTCTAAGGGATCGTAGACTTATGTATTTGATATCATTTTAAACTTGATACCTCCACGTGTTCCTGAGAAAAAGGGTTTTGACAGACATACTGAAGGATGGACGGACAACGAAGTGATCCTATAAGTTTTCCGTTTTTTCCTTGTGAGGTACGGAACCCCTTCAAACCGCGCTTACCAACCCGCAAGTGTGGCAACTATGACAAATTTCCCCTACGAGGCAATCTATGCGGAGGCCTATGTTCAGCAGTGGACTTTTGATAGGCTGTAACGGTAACGGTAACCCGGCATCGCTGTGTTTGATGAAAAAGCGACCCACCTCTTGTGTTAGTTCTATATATAGATTTTTCATTGAGATTAGATACGCGTATATGGACGTATCTTTATAGAGCAAGATCCCAGGGCCACCAGACGTTACTTATTTTCGGACGAACGAAATGTGTACGATTAAGTAGTGTCACTATGTACTATGATCGCATGCCTACCTGCTAGCTTGGCCAGTGGGCCATTTTCCAGGTATCAGGTAATCAAGGTACGTAAAAACATTGCTCACCTCACGTTTATTCTCCCAGCTGATTTTTACGTCTATGTTAGATAATATCGTTAAACATCAGTTATCAATACTCCCAGACCCTTTCCGTCGGCAGTATCGCTTTGCAGACGCTTTGAAGCTCTCAATTAAATTACCTACTCAATTTCACTTACATTCTGAATCTCCATTTTATATATATTAGCCAGACAACTATTTTAAAACGTTTTACAAGAAGGCAGACCAATCCAAAGGGTCAATCATCCCTTGACCCAATTTTAATGGCTCTGTAGGTATGAGCGCGTGGGCATTATCCGCGCGCATGAGCGTGAGACACGTACGTACATTATCTAACATATACGTAAAAATCAACTGTGAGAATTAACGTAAGGTGAGCAATTTTTACGTATTTTGATTACCTGATACCTGGAAAATGGCCCTCTGGCCAAGCTAGCAGGAAGGCATGCGATCATAGTACATACTAACACTACTCAATCTTACACATTTCGTTCGTAAGAAAATAAGTGACGTCTGGTGGCCCTGGGATCTTGGAATATTAGTTTTTTTTTACAATAACTGTAAAAAGCTAACAGTAACAGTCCTCTTAGCTTTTTTGTAGTGGCGATGTAAGAGAATCCACTACCTCATAACATCCCGTGAGTCATAAGAGGCGACAGAGGAAAACGGAAATAGGAAATGGACAGTAGCATCTTCCTGATAACGGCTCAAAAAAATAACAATTATTTTCTTAAGTGGTAGAGTCATGCTGTAGCTATATTATGGTTGTAGCACGAATGGGTCGGCTCAACCGGAGAGGAACCACGCTCTCACAGAATACCAACGTAAAATAGCAACTCAGTGTTCCGTATGGTAAGTGTAGATAACCGGTGATCCTTCTTACTGAAAACGAGGCATTCCATCTTATTCCTCAAGGGCGATAACACATCTGCATTTTGATTCTTAATCGAGGATTGATGTAGATGTCTATGGGCCACAGCATCCACTTACCATCAGGTGGACTGTATAATCGTTTGTCATCCTTATTTTTAAAAAAACTGCGCCTGCCAACCCGTCTGTCAAGCGTGACAGCTGAACAGCAATATGGACATATCAATGTGCTACTGTTGATTCCTTCTACATCCTGGGAATCAAATCATTGTTTTATCGCTATCAGTCAAGTGGCTTAGCGGAGGCTTGTAAAGACGTATTCGGAGTGTAACGACCCTTGTTTCTGCTTATGATGAATCTATTTTTTGCAAGTATGTATTGAGATAATTACTTTATGTAGTTTGTTCATATTCATCTATTGCATTATCTTTTTTGTACTCATTTTCCTTTGCAAGTATGGTCAAATGGACCTTTAATAGACATTATTTTGATAATGGATATTAGGCTGCATTGAATGAATGAATGAACAGTACTCTGTTTGACACGGATCTTTCCTATTATTCGAACGAGTTACTGTACAAGACTCGGCCGGGGTAGAACCACGCTCTCACAGAATACCAGCGTAAAATAGCAGCTTAATGCTGCTGTGTAGAATACCAGACACCCTTTTTACTGGAAATAAGGCATTCCATCTTAGTCCTCAGGCGTGACATGCATTCGCATTTTAATTCTTAATAGAGGATAAATGTAGATGTCTATGGGCCACAGCATAAACTTACCATCAGGTGACTGTGTGCTCGTTTACCAACAGTTATTCTATAAAAAGAGATATTGGCAACCGTAGTAGCAAATGTCTTGCACGTGTGTTATTCCCCGTCGATTGTTTTGTTATTTGCATTCATGCGAGATGATTGATGATGGTATCAATGGACACCATAAGGTCATTCGCATTAGTCGTTTTCTTAGCGAGGCAGTATATGCGACGGAATGGGATGAGGAATAATGTGAGATCTCTTTAAGTAGTATATACCAAGATAACAATTAGATCTTAGCATCCAAATTATATGTCAGAATGTACGCTTAAAATATTATATTATTGCCAAAAAACAGAACCACAGGTAATTTGGTATAGTTAATACGACTAAAACTGTACACGGGAACAGTTATCTTACTAATATGTAAGAAAGTATGTTTGTTCGGATGTTTGTCCTTCAATCACGCACAAGCGGCTGGACAGATTAAAATTTCGTGGAATAGGTCACAGAACTTTTCATAACGTTATGAAGTCCCTACAAGGTTTTTCATCGATACGTAGATTAAGGGCAAGTAACAGCTAGTAAGAACAAAAATAATCGCCAAACGGTATCAATCATTTTTAAATATTTCTTTCTTTACAGTCTAGAAAATAGGCCATGGATTGCCTCCTAGGATGGATATTTGCCATAGTTGCTACGCTTGGCAGGCTAGTTTGCAACCGTAGTTTTTTCTATTTTAAATCGTTATCAGAAGACGTTTCTGCCCATCTCTTGTTCAATTTCCCTCTGTCGCCTTTTATAACATCCACGGGATGATATTATGTGGTAGTGGATTGTCTTACGCCGACACCACAGGGTGATAGGATTTTTTTTAATTTTAGTGAGAAGAAGCCTAAATAAACAATTCTTTGCTAAAATTAGTTTCACCCTTGGACCTGGTACGAGACCCTGCCATAAAGATTTTGAACTAACCACGACTCGAATTGTGAATTGGCCCAGTTAGCTATGATAAATATAATGTAACATGTAAAGTTTTTATTGCTTTCATGAATCAGTCCTTTATCGGTCCTGCTTGATTAATAACACGATTTTAAGTGTATTTATCGCAGACGAGCTGACTACTAGCGGCACAGATAACGATTGTTATTATTCGGAAATCATCGATTTTTCTTTTCCGTTTTCCTTATTGTTGTTCATGCGGCCTTATAATTTAGGGTTCCGCTGTCATACATGAAAACATTTCAATTTCGTTGCGTTCGTCTGTATCATCATCATAAATTTTGGAACGCAGTTCCTTATCGGACAGTACGAATTTGGCGGATGGGGTCTAGGCGAGAAAAAGTGTAAGATGTTTCCGTCACGACCCCTTCTGACGTAGTTAGTGTAGACGGCCTTGGCGGCTATAAGGAAGCAAGATGGAATAATATCAATCTCCCTCGCACTTTTTCTGATCTTGCCATGAAAGAAATATTATTTTATTTTAATTGACGCTTCATTTTAATAGACGCGAATTAGTATTATATAATTAGTAATTCATTTATTTGAATTTGTTAATCAATAATATAATACGTTTATCAATAATAATATACTACGAAAGGAACTTCGTTCCAACTGAGTGTTCCACGACACCCACGCATGTTTTTTTTAAATTTCTTGTAGAGTTTTTGACCGAATTAAAAAGTTACGAGAACTATATCCTTTGTCACATGAACTTATTTTTGTTTATTTACTACATGAACAGACTGCCTGGTTGATATTTCTATGCTGATAGTGGGCATAAGCACGACTGCTGATCATGTGGTTCCAGGTTCGAAACCCGAAATCAGTTATTTGATTTTTTCTTAAGAAATTCTCAGTAGCAGCCCGGAGTCAGGAAGTTGGCGGTCTTTCACCCCAACGTGCCTCAGAAAACACGAAAAGCTCTTGGTCCTGCGCCTGATCTCTCGCCGGTCGTGTCGGATTGTTGTCCCCTGTGCACCAGTGCTTGTGCACCACTCATGTACTATCATTCTGTTCTGAGTTGTGTGCAGACGGCTAATCTCCTAAATTATTGTCATTATCATATTATGAACATATCGGTTGGGCGAAACCGGTAACTTTATATAATAAATAAATAAATAATATTGTGAAAATACAGAATAAATACATGTACATACTTGACTTGTGTGTTAGCTTTGTATTCCATGTAGCTGGAGTTTCATCAAGTGAAGAAAATACACATTAAAAACATGTACCTACTTGACACTTCTTGATGCTATATTCTATGAAGATAGAATTTCACCAAGTTACAGAAAACGCAAGTATAAATTAAGCAAAAACGCAACTATTAATTTATATTAAACTATGGTTTAATATTGCAATAACGTGTCATCATCATCATCATTACAGCCCTTCACAAGTCCACTGCTGAACATGGGCCTCCCCCAAGGAATGCCACAAAGCACGGTCCTGAGCCACCTGCACCCATCGACTTCCTGCATGTGTTACCAGGTCGTCACTCCATCTAGTGGGGGGTCGCTCTACACTTCGCCTACCGCGTACTATTCGCGTATCGGTGTACGAGGCTGCCACTCGAGAACCTTTTTTCCCCATCGGTTGTCGGTTCTTCGAGCTATATGGCCGGCCCATTGTCACTTCAGCATACTAATCCGTTGGGCTATGTCGGTTACTCTGGTTCTACTGCGGATATCCTCATTTCTAAGTTTATCACGCAGAGAAACCCAATAACAAACTCAATAACGTGTAAATATTATTAAATTATTATTATAACACCATAGTTTTTGCATAAATCCTTGATGACATTTTTCTAATTATAGAAACCGCATGACTTAGTGGCTACCCCGTATCGTCCTCTGGATGTCGTAAGAGACGATAGAGGAAAACAAGTCATCGTCATGGTCATCGACATCGTCATCGTCATCGTCATCGTTATGGTCATCGCCATCATCATCGTCATCGTCAACGCCATCGTCATCGTTATGGTTATCGTCACTGTCAAGATCATCGTCATGATTATCGTAAACGTTATCGTCTTCTTTATCGTTATGGTCATCGACATCGTCATGGTCATTGTCATCATCGTCGTCATTGCATGATCATCGAAATCTTCATCGTCATTGTCACCGTCATGAATATCCTCATCAACATCGTCATCGTCATGAATATTGTCATCGTCATCGTCATGATCATTGTCACCGTCATGGTCATCGTCATCGTCATCGTCTTGGCCATGGTCATCGTCATGAATATCGTCATCGTCATCGTCTTCGCCATGGTCATGGTCATAGTCATCGTCACGGTCATAGTCATCGTCACCGTCATGAAAAAATAATTTTGGATCAGATAAGATATTGTAAATTCAATAAAAATAAATTGTCGCTCCATTGGCGTCAGCTGTTGTCGCTCGACAACTGACTGATAATTTTAAATAATATATTACAAATAAAAAAAATGCACACATTCTTCCGTGGTAGCTTAGGCTTAGCGCTCGCTGTAAATTTCACAGTACGTGAGCAACCCGGGCTCGATCCCTGCCGGCACAAAAATTGTTAATTGCAAATTTCAATGCTGATTTACCACGTGCCCGGCGGTGAAGGAAAACTTCGTGAGGAAACCCGCATGTCTGAAAAGCAAAAAAAAATATTTCGAATATATGTGAGGTCCGCTAACACGCATTGGGACAGCGCGGCGGATACTCGCTTGCCCTAAGTCCCTCTCAGAGGTGGAAATGGAAGTGGCAAACACATTCAAGTTGTAAACAATTAATAATAGGTCCCACTAGGACCAGCACTTTTCAGTTTGGGAGTTCAACCCATTATTTCAAATATGAAATCCAAGCTGAAAATCTGGTACCTACCTGGACGACGGTACACTGAGAGGTAGAGCAGATGACGTCCTCAGTGATCTTACTCATATTTTTCGAAATTTCAAAAATATTGGTCTTGAACCAAATAGCAATAAATGTGAAATATTTTTTTCCAATAATTTATCTAGTTCTAACAGAGACACTTTAATTCAAAATTTCAATCATATTTCTCCAGGAATAAAAACTGTCAGTACGGAATCGCTATACCTGCTAGGTGCCCTGTTGTTTTTCGATAGTATTAAACCTGTTTTAAAGACAAAATTTGTGCAGTTTTTAAACCACGTTGATAAATTGTTTAGACAATAAGTTATCTTAAACCCCACATTGCTCTTACTATTTTAAAATATTGTATCTTAAAATAGTAGCAATGTATTGTATAGATTTACATACTTACTCTGCTCGAGTTCAGTCTGGAAATGTTCGGATATTTTAAAAGATATTGATAATAATCTTAAAATAGCTACAGAAAAAATTCTAAATTTAACTTTAAATACAACAGCCTGGACTCAAGCTACTTTACCTATATAATTTGGTGGTACTGGTGTGAGAAATCTTTCTAGCGTTGCATTGCCTGGTTTCCTTGCTTCCGTGCATAGTGTCAGTGACTTATGTAACATAATTTTAAATAATAAAGTAGACCTGTGCTTTGCTACGGAGGCAGGGCAGATATGGCGAACGCTCTGTCCCGGCGAAAATGTTCCACTGAAGTTAACCAACAAAAACAGTGGGATATACATACCTACCTAACCATAACACCTTTTCGTTACCAAAGTAATGTGCTTACCAAAGATTTATGAATTTCTTTGAGTTAATTATTTTAGTGAAAGTAAGTTCTTATCTAACTTCTTAGTTACGTTTTTTATACGTAACTATTGTCATATAAATGAATATTACCTATCTGTGTTAATTTACGGCATTCGTGTACTTGTATCGAAAACACTCAAAAATGGTACAGACTTTCCTTTGCTAGGATGTGGATGATGGATGATATCTACATATAAACTCTCAAGGCGCGATTGCTACTCGTCCTGTCCGGTTTTTTTAATATTGTAGGAACTCATAAGTTATTTATAATTTCTTTGATATAAATTACAGTAAGAATAACTACGATAACATGGCCATGTTATTGTTGTTAATCTCTACGGTAGGTAAGGGGCGACAGAGGGAATCAAACCAGGAGATGTGAAGCAGTGTCTTCCTAAAAATAACCAGAAAATTAAAACTGCGGTTGTCAATCCGCCTGCCAAGCGGGGCAACTATGGCAGTGATAGATTTTTTTTTTATAGGATAGGGTGACAAACGATCACACAGTCCACCTGATGGTAAGTGGTTGCTGTGACCCATAGACATCTACATCTATCTTCAATAAAGAATCAAAATGCAGATGCGTTATCACCCGTGAGGACTAAGATGGAATGCCTCTTTTCCAGTAAAAAGTGTCTCCGGTTCTCTACACTCACCATACGAAACACAGCAGTGTTAAGCTGCTATTTTACGCTGGCATTCTGTGAGAGCGTGGTCCTTCCCCTTTACTATGGGAAAGCCTAAGGAATTATTTAAAAATAATGTTGAAACAGCAAATGCATATTGCTCGTCAGTCGTTCCTCCGAAAGGCTTGTATAATATACTCAGTGGTGTAGCATGGGATGCTGCCGCTCGGGGCCACTAGAGCAAAAAATACTAAACCTCCCGACTCATTTTAGAAGTATCTTAAAACCTTAAAATTGGTGTCTTCTACATTCTTGTTTTGTTTTTAGAATAATGGTGACAAGTTAACATACAGTAATGTTAAGTGGATGCTGTGGCACATAGACTTCCACATGTAATCTCGATTTAGAATCAAAATGCAGATGTGTTGGCACCCCTGAGGACTAAGATGGAATACCTCGCTTTCAGCAAAAAGGGTCTGCGGTTCTCTACACTAACCATAAAAAACACAGCAGCATTAAGCTGCTATTTCACACTAGTATTCTGTGAGAGCGTGATCCTTCCCCGGTCGAGCCGACTCATTCGTGCTATAACCATAATATAGCAGCAGCATGGCTCTGACATGTAATTAAAAAAAATGAATTAAACATTACAATGTAATTTGTAATACTTATCCCGTTTTTTTAAAACTCTTGGCAAGTGCGTGTGTACAGATAATCTCTATTTTAAAAAGTTTTACTGCTAGGCGTTCGTAATATAATTGTAATCAATAGCTAATTTTTAGACTTCGTAAGATTTTAACAGGCATTATTAAAAACATAAGATCCCGCCATTGATATTCATTTCCATCTCCTAAAATTATTCATGCCGCCCCCTAAAATTACCAATACCTTTATTATCCCCCCCTCTGAATCGACATTGTATATCCTACAATATAATAAAGTTTTACTTGCCGTGTACCATTAAAGCTTAAAATTATATTCATTTATGAGAAGTAAAGAGCGTGGGAACTAATCATCTTCTGTCAATATTTACATCGCAATTGACAACTTTGACAGCGACTACTTGAACGGTTAACTCCGAAATATCACTCTACTACCATATCCCAATGACGCCAATACACTTGAAGCTATCTAAGAGTTGATTGAACTGTCTTTCTGTTTGCCAACGGATAGTTTTTGTACAACTTTATCAAAAAATTCCCACTACTCGTATTTCGTGTTGTATACGATTAGGGGCGCCTACTATAATTGGAGTCGAAATACATGATTATAAAAAATATATTGTAGAAGTTACTTCTACTATATTTTAAAATTTCGTGTGACTGATTAAAGTCCAAAGCAGCAATATATAATAAATTCCATCATCACCAAATAAATAAACAAATAATACTAATATCATTACTTTCACGATTCTATATAAAATATATTTATTTCTACTAATTATATTAAATACAAATAAAGGCCTCCTAAAGGATTTTTTTATATTATATACATTTATCTTCGATTAAGAATCAAGATGCGTTGTAACTTCTGAGGACTAAGTAAGAAATGCCTCGTCTCCAGTAAAAAGAGTCTCCAGTTCTCTTCACTCACCATACGAAATATAGCAGCATTCAGCTAATATTTTATGCTGGTATTCTATGAGAGTGTGGTCCTTCCCAGGGTCTAGTCGACCCATTCGTGCTACAACCATAATGTAGCAGCAACATGGCTCTACCACTTAGTTAATTAGTTAGTTTACGACGGGCTGTTTTCCGCAACTCCACGTCTAAGCGCGTATTTTGCGTGTGGGCAGGAATACTGTAATTATTCGAGCCATGAAATCTCCCCGAAGAAGTTCAACAGTCCTTTGATGTTGCAAGCAACTTCGGGGAGTGATCCCGGCGTGTCGAGATGTTTAGCCCTGTATGCAGCGACGTCCGCACATGTCAGCAACACGTGGGCCGCCGTTTCTTCTTCCCCCATACATGCCCTGCACAGGGAACTAACTGTAACACCTATGGTAAATAAATGTTTGTTAAAGGAGCCATGTCCTGTGATAGCAATTGTTACTATCCTGATCTGTGGCTTATTCAGTCTCATTAGAACCTTGGTTAAACGACTGTTTATTTCAGGCACGGCCTCCCTAGCTTGTCTACCTACTAGATTTTTCCAAATCTGAGCGTGTTGATTAGTGAAATTTCTACGTACCAGTGAACGCTACGCTACGGGCCAGAGCCGATCCTCTTCTGGCCAGTTCGTCTGCTGCATCGTTGCCTCTGGATCCACTGTGTCCCTTTATCCATTGCAGAGTCACATTGTTGTGTTTACATACCTCATTTAATCTTTGATGGCATTCATATATTAGTCCCGAGTTCACCACATTGCAACTCAGAGCTTGTAGTACCGCCATACTGTCGGTCAGTATTCTGATGAAGAAGTCTTTTTTTAATAGAATAAGGGTCCTTTACCTTCCTAGCATCTATTGCTATGGCCGCTTGGATGATACCCATACATTCCGCCTGAAAGACTGTGTTGTAGGTACCCAGCGGTATATTGAGGTCTTCAGAGAAAGTTCCAGATCCTACACCTTCATTTGTTTTAGAACCATCCGTGAAAACTCTAAGCTATTTTGGGCTTAATCCCTCCGGCTGGCTGGTTTCATTTAATTGTAACTTATACTTCTTATCGAATACAAATTGTTTAGGGATCTTATCGTAATTGGCTTGTAAGATAGGAATTTCTGAGTAAACTCATACAGATGAGGGACTCTACTCTTACTCCAAAGATTTAGGGTCTTGAGTCTAATGGCAGCTAAAGTCGCTTTTTGTTGTATGTGTAGATGAAGCGGGGTTAGCTCCAGCATAGCCTCTAAGACTGCTGTTGGTGTAGTCCTTATGCAGCCTGTGGCAGCCATACATGCCAGTTTCTGGTAACGCTGAACGCTCTACCACTTACAACGTCACGTATGATGGTAGAATCCAAAACCACTGTGTTCCGCTAGTAGTTTAGTAAATTTTAGCAAGGTCGACTAACATTGGGAGACGAAGGAAGAAGTGGTCGTCCTTTAATAGTTGTTACGGTAGGTTTCGTGCTGGCAGCGATAACCTTAAGTAATTGAAGAGAACAGCCAAGTTATGTATAAAGAGATTCATCACATATTACTGATTGGAATACGAAGCGTTCATGAGACCATAACCTCACCGATGCTCAGAAGCAGGCCCGCGTGGAATAGTACCGTGACATGATTACTAAATTCAAAGCAGGCTCGTCTCGACGTATTTGCGATATTATTACAGGTGATGAATATTTGATTTGTCAATACGATCTAGAAACGAAGCGCAAGTCGATGGTTTGGCTGTTTCAAAATTAACCAACGCCTGCCAAAGTGACACGATGGAGAAGCGCAGTAAAGATTCCTTGCTCACTATGAGACGATCAGGGCAATGTATTTGTGTTTCTAAGTAATAAAATCTAATTTAACCTAAAAGTTAAAACAGAAAACTGACCATATTTACCTATGTGACAATTTAATACCCAATGGGTAGTTGACATGTTGACACCATCATTAAGAAATTGTGGGTCAACGAATTTCAGATTTTATTTTATAGAATAGGGGTTACAAACGTGCACATAGTCCATCTGATGGTAAGTGGAAGCAGTGTCCAATAGACATCTACATTTATCCTCGATTAAGAATCAAAATGCAGATGCGTTGTCACCCTTGAGGACCAATATGAAATGCCTCATATCCAGTAAAAAGGGTCTCCGGTTCTCTATACTCACTATACGAAACACAGCAGCTGTTATTTTACGCTGATATTCAGTAAGAGCGTGGTCCTACCCCGGTCGAGCCGACCCATACGTGCTATAACCATAATTATAGTTGCAGCGTGGCTCTGCCATGACAAATTGTAGAAAAATAAAAACAAAAAAAAGATTGGATTACTAGGTACAAAAATACCTAGAAGTACTTGCAAAATTAATTGTTAAACAACTTTGTTGGACATCCTTAACGGCTCACGACCTCGCTAATGAAATTTTAAGAGTAAAAGTGGAGCCCTTGTTCAATAATGTAATATTAATTTAAAGCTTTAATACCAATAAACAATAACTTTAGGTCCAATAAAAAGCTATTTATAGGTACACAGAGGATACAAGTTCAGTTAGGCGGGCACAACGCGATAGCGATCGGGACACGCGCCGCCTCGTCACGTTGCAACTAAACAGATGCGCGACAAGCCGACAAACGTTATCGCCATTTTATCGCAACGGTATCGCCACCCGCGACGTGAGTCGGAGGCACAGGCGGCGAACACCATTTACAACGAATTGATTTATTGCGTTGAAAGTAACGCCGTGCATTTATGTACCACCATCTCCGACGTTGGGATAGGTGTGTTGATATTCTACAGAGTGTGCTAAATAAGTTAAGATGTTTTAAAACGTTAACTGGTGGAGCTTGAAGAGAATCCATCACCCTATGAATAACTGATCTAAGAATTATAATTAGGACTAAAATAGTCAGTCCGGCGGGTGTCATCATCATCATTACAGCCATTTATAAATCCATTGGTGAACATATGCCTACCCCAAGGAATGTTACAAATCACCACCACCTGCATTCGTCGAATTACTGCAGCTTACCAGGTCGTCACTCCACCTAGTGGGAGGTCGAACTACACTTAGCTTACCGGTACGAGATTACCACTCGACAACCTTTCTTCCACATCGGTTGTCGCTTCTTCGAGCTATATGGCCGGTCCAATGAACACTTCTGATTACTTAAGGTAGATATATGATATGTAGGAAAGTGAATTAACATGTTTCGTGGGTGTCATAAAAGCGAAATATGTGAAATGCCAGAATGATCTGATGGTTTCCGATAGACCGACAGATGGCAGTATAACCACGCTCTTACTACACGTTCACCAGCGTGAAATAACAGTTTAATGCTGCTGTGTTTCGTATGGCGAGTGTAGAGAATCGGAGACCTTTTTTACTGTAAATGAGGCATTCCATCTTAGTCCTAAAAGGTTACAATGCAACTGCATTTTAATTCTTAACCTAGGGTAGATGTAGACGTCCATGGGCAATCGAGAATATATTTAGATAACTATGGGCCCATAGTATCAACTTTCCATCACGTAGATTGTGTGCTCGTTCGTCAACCTTCATCTATAAAAAAAAATATCTCATTACGCATGACTCTTGACATCAATATGGTTACAACCAATTTCACCAGCCGCTAGCACAGGCGCAAAGTAGTCAGTCTTTCGGTTTTTATAGGATTCATTTCGGAGAGTGTGCGCGGGAATCACATGACTGAATTCCTCCCTCTCCATTCCATCATCGGACTACCAGACACTCGACAGGTCTCCACCCCTTTGTTGTCGACATACCATGCGTTCGAACCAAATGGTTTGCTTCGTCGTTCAGTAGAGCCATGCTGCAGCTATATTAGTAGTATAGTTGTAGCACGAATGGGTTGGCTCGACCGGGGAAGGACCACGCTCTCACAGAATATCAGCGTAAAATAGCAGCTTAACACTGCTGTGTTTCGTATGGTGAGTGTAGAGAACTGGAGACCCTTTTTACTGGAAAAGAGGCATTCCATCTTAGTCCTCACGGGTGACAACGCATTTGCATTTTGATTCGCAAACGAGGATAGATGTAGATGTCTATAGGCCACAGCAACCACTTACCATCAGGTGGACTGTGTGCTCGTTTGTCACCCTATTCTATAAAAAAATAATAGTAATACGTAGGTACGGCAAAATAGTAGAATAATCTGCCAGCATCTGTCTTTCCATCCGATTAAAACGTGGGTGTCTTCAAGGCAAGAGTGAATAGGCCTTTGTTAAGTTAAGTCAGTGCGCTTTACTATCTTAGGCTGCATCACCACTTACCATCAGGTGGGATAGCAGTCAAGCACTGGCATATCATAAGTAAAAGAAAGGCTTAATGTACCCAGCTCGGTGACGGGGAGCATCAGATGTGTGAGACGTCTGATATTACGGTCGCTAATCCGCCCCCGATTTTGACCTGCGTGTGGAGTTAATGAACAAAAAATTTATAAAAATTATCTAATACGTTTGTACGTCCTGGCGGTTATAATATTTACTTGGTGGTTAAAACACGTGTGCTGGGATCGGTTTCAGCTGGCGTCAGCACTTATGCGAAATTACAAATTGTAGGTTTTTGAGCATGGTTGTGCCCGTGACTGTTCCTCTGTCCCCGTGGCACAGGCCGCAAAGATAGGCTAGCATAGCATTCAACACGACTGAGAATTAACTAATTTATTTATGTTGCGGAGGATGTATGAGGGTTGCGTTATATGAAATTTCAGGTGACTAGCAGCTGAGTCTCAGATGAAGAAAAAAAAAGTTCGTTTTTTAAAAATATTTTTTACTTCATCTCAGACCTGAGTAAGCAGGACTCTTCAAATGATAAGTAAAGCAAAAGTTGCGTTGCAATTTAAAGTCGTTGTGTATTTGTGTTTCGATTGTTGTGAAAGACTTTTAAAATTGCCGAATTGGCTTCATAGACTCTCCATAAGTCCAAACTAAAAATTATAACATTTAGGTGCCAGATTGTCTTAACAGGCGCTTTTCCTGTCTTATGAATCATATTATAATTATGAACATTTCAATTGTTTAACTACTGTGCCTCTTTCACGGACAGAGAAACTGATAAGCACAATGATATTATAAGTAATATTATTAGTTAAGCATTATTGTCTTAACGCTTTTTTAAAGTGAAGTTAGCTGACTTTGTCTGAAACTTGTGTTCAATTTATGCTTTTGGGTCGACGACTTACATGGTCGGGTGACTCAAATTTTTTTGATTTTTCCTTTAGATAAGAGCGAGAGAACTTAACTATTTTATTGATTAATTGCAGCTCAATTGAAAGTACCTAAGCAATCGTTTGAAGCAACCTTTACCGAATAGTATATCTATTTAATTTTTTTTACATCTATAGATCGATAAGTATATAATATGTAGATAAGTAAACAGAAAACGCTTTGCATATAAAGTCAGAACATGGCTGGCGGCTACCAAAAACTCATTCACCGGTACAAAATCGAGTTAAACCACCCTCCAGCAACCCCGCTTTCGAGATAAACTGATCGTAAATTCTGTCAGATATAACGTGATGTATCTATAGTGCTATATTTCACAAAAATCAACTCTATCTGCATTGATTATGAAATATTTTTCCTTACTAACTTCACCTTCTACAGAAAAAGGCATGCTTTGGGCTATTTTATGTCTTATATTTTGTGTACTAAAGTTTATTCCTCAATACAGGTTCATTTTAAAATAGAAATAGGAAACAGAAAGGAGTTTATCAGTGGTTACCTTTGAAGTGGCGCTTCTGCATGCAAATCGACAAGGGATACCGAAGAACAGTAATATCGAAATTTTCTGAAGTAAGTTTTATGATTGATAGTTGAAAAATGTAAAAAAATATAAATAAACGTAAATTTAAATTAGGTAAAATATACGCAAATGATAATTTGTTACTTTTTAGTAGCAACAAAGAAATCAAAATCATGTTATATTATTTAAAAATGCAATGTTATATTTTTTTCAAAAGTGCCATCTGTGCAATACATGCGTAACTACATTTTAAATATTGATTACTACAATATAATGCTGTACAGAATTTTCAATAGATGTCGCTAATAAAAAGTTTCTACAAGAAATAACAGTTTTAAGATTATTTTACAAAGGAATGCTTCAAAACTATGTGAAATAAAATGAACAATCTATATCAATTCAATATATCTCATTTTGGTTACGTGAAAGTGGAAATGATAATACATAATAATTGAAACGATATTACATTAAAGAATACATTAATGCGCCATCTAGCGACTAATTTTAAATATACTGACTTAAATCGATACTTAAACTTTCATCCTTGTTGTCTTATAAGGAAATTTAAAGATTTGTCATAGATGTCGTAGTAAGCAGTATTTATATTACCAAAGTTTCGGCCTGTGGCGAGTGTCGAATATGTTCTGTGGTGTGTCCTGTCGTAAAAGTAAAAACCGATTACGAGAAATTCACTTGAAAGATATACACAAGAGAAGACAATTTGATGTGTTTAAAAAGAAGTAAAGAAAAAGTAAAAGAAAGTTTGAGTTTCTTTGAGTCCTTACGCTATTGAATGACTTTTAATTGTGGTCATGATTCACAGAATTGACAATTTTTGAAAGTTCTTGGTAGGTATTTTGATAAAAAATATAAAAGTGGCTTAATATTTTTAAAATTGCATTGTATAAAAATCAACAATTTAGTACCTATACTGGCAAAGGTCTGTTCCTTTAATTTCTTCATTACGTATTATTCAGAGAATAATGGCGCAAAGCTTATCACGCTTGATTGCTCCGTCCACTTGCCTGATAGTGATCCTTTTTTGAGTATTAATTAAAATCAGGTCGCAGGACACCATACAGAAAATGAAGTTATATAAGCGGAGGTGGCCTGATACTGTTATTGCCAATTTGCCTCCTAGTGTAGGGAATTCTTTCACTTCTTCATCAGCTCATAACATTCCACAGCTGGACATTGGCCTCTCCCGTAGGAATTTGCGCTAATCGCCACGCTTCGAAGTTCCAGACGTTTCGCACATTTGACGCCGATCCCTGTTGCTTGTATGGATATATACTTTAAGTCTTACGTAAGCGGGATGGTTATAGCGCCATCTATCGGTAGCTAGGAGTTTTTCTGGCATTTCCCATAGTCGCCTCTTACGACCCCCATCATCCACGGGACACAATTGGGACTACCCCATTACGTCCCGTGGTCCCATCCAGTATTCACAAAAATACTGCAATTTTTCATCCTGGAAGAGGCAGGATGGTAAGCGACGTGATTACGATACATTTTGTAAGCTAGGTACCCCTACTAGGTATTTTAGATTATTATTTTAGATTGTGGTTTATGTGGTGCCATTATTAAGTGAAATATGTCTTCCATAGTATTTAAGTCGCTGGGAGAGCAGCGAATACAAACGACAAAATATTTGCATTATAGGAGGACTATGCCAAAAGACAAATTTTACTATAGTTCATCATCATCATTCATCATTACAGCCCTTCACAAATCCACTGCTGAACATAGGCCTGCCCCGAGAAATGCCACAAAGCACGGTAATGAGTCACCTTCATCCATCGTCTTCTTGCATGTCTTACCAGGTTGTCACTCCATCTGGTGGGAGGCCCTACTACACTTCGCCTACCGGTACTAGGCTGTCACTCGAGAACCTTACTTCCCCATCGGTTACTCTGGTTTTACTGCGGATATCCTAATTTTTAAGTCTATCACACAGAGAAATCTCGAACATACTAGCCCTCGCCATAGCTCGCTGAACGACTTTGAGCTTCCTCATACGGCATTGTTATAGTTATATTAGTTGTATGTGTAGTTATAGCTATGGGGTAATGCGACTGACACTTTTAAACAAAAACACCTGCGGGAAGTCAATAGGTGGCGCAAATTGTTTGGTGGCATTTCTTGAAGGAGGCCTATACTACACTGCTGTAAGTGTACGTGTGAGAGGCTGAAATGATGATGATGATGATGAATCTCGTTTTATTACTCAGTATTATTTTGTTATTTACCTGGATCGGTTTTCTGTGCATAAGCTCCCTCATAATAGTGTATAATCAACCGTTCGTCGTTAAACGATTTCAATATTATATATATATATATATATATATATATATATATATATATATATATATATATATATATATATATATATATATATATATATATATATATATATTTTAATTTAGTAGGTTTAAAAACGTAGTTATAATCATTGAGTTATAGTACTACGTATAGTAATAATAGTTCTATGGTTATAATTATATAAAAGACGGGTAGGTACTACAGTAGTAATGAAAAAAAAAAACGTTTTCATGCAACAATATCCCTAACAAACCAAAAAGAAATAAGTCGCCGGCATCTTAATAAACAAAAACTAAAAGCGTATTACAAACTTTACAAATCGACATTGACTACGAAAACAGGTTTTAGGGGAAGGAAATGTTCACAGCGCTACCCCAATGACTCGCCATAGGCCTGAACATGAAACATGTAAACATAGTTAGGTATGATACTATTTCTCGTCAGTATTCTGTAACTGATACTTCTTCAGTCCATGAATAAAAGACGTGGAATTTTGCATCGATAAGACATATTCCAGTAATAAGTCGAATAAATCAATTGAATACATTGTCGACAGTCCTTTAACAACTTAATCATAATATCGGCTTTATTAGGCACGCGTGAAAACTGATCGTTAGTTACCAATAGATCGTCAGTGTCGGGCGAATTATCCGTCTAATTTGACGGCGGGGTTTATGTGTTTGCACGCCCCGGCGGCGACCGGCTCTCCGAATTGTGTGCCGTAAATTGGGTAGACATTTCGTCAGGGGTTAGGGTTGCCATTTACGGTTACGCTTAGATCAATAATGTCATGTGTAGCTTAGTATATTGTATCTTAACTCTCGTTATTCCTAGTTTATAAAATTCCCTTTATTTCTGATACATAGTTTATTAATTATGTAAATAATACGGGAAAAAAGTTTCTTCGTATTTTGTTTGTATAAAATTGAAGAAAAATCTCTTTGGTTGTACTGTTTGTATCTGGCTGGTCTTAATATCAATACATATAGGATATAGGATATTAAGAAAAATAAAAATAAAAATTGAAAAACACTTTCCCGCCATTTTCTATTGGTCTTGGATTGGATTGGATTGGATTGGATTTTTCAAAAAGATTTGTGACGTTTATGGACCTAATGCAGTGTCAATAAGAGTAGCACAAAATTGGTCCAAGCGTTTTCAGTCCGGGAATTTTGATGTCAAAGATGCAGCTCGCTTTGTTCGCCCTTATACGGATAAAGTCGATGCCATTTTTGAAAAAGTGGAGCAAAATCGGGATATTAGTAGTTACGACATAGCCGAGGAATTGAGGATTGACCACAAAACAGTTTTGACCCATTTGAAAAAGTCTGGCTTTACAAAAAGCTCGATATTTGGGTACCACACGAGCTCAATGAAAGAAACCTAATGAATCGGGTACTCATTTGCGATTGTCTATTGAAACGTAATGAAACCGAACCAGTTTTGAAAAGATTGATCACTGGTGATGAAAAGTGGATCACCTACGACAAGAATGTGCGAAAAAGATCATGGTCAAAGGGTAGTCAAGCTCCACAGACTGTAGCGAAACCCAGATTAACACGCAATAAGGTGATGCTGTGTGTATGGTAGGATTGGAAGGGCATCGTTTAATATGAGCTTTTACCGCCGAGCAAAACCATGGATTTGGACCTCTACTGCCCGCAACTAATGAGACTCAAACAAGAAATTGAGAAAACACGGCCGGAATTGATCAACAGAAAAGGAGTGGTCTTTCATCATGATAACGCCACACACATCTTTGGTCACTTAGCAAAAATTGAGAGAGCTTGGTTGGGAAGTGTTAATGCATCCAACATATAGTCCTGACCTTGCACCCTCAGATTTTCACCTGTTTCGGTCTCTTCAGAATTCTTTGGGTAGTGTTAGGTTAACATCTAGAGAGAACTGTCAAAACTATTATGTCACTACCTACAAGATGGCAACAAGTTATCGAACAAAATGGCACATATATATTATAATTAAATGTAATTAAACTTTGAAAAAAAATAATCTTTAAATTGTATATAAAATACGAAGAAACTTTTTCCCCGACCTTCTATATAGACGGTAAGTAAAAGCCTTGTGAAAGAAATTGCCGTGTAGAGACAGCGAAAGAGAACGAAGATGGTAATACAAACTTTAATATTAACTTCCCTTAGAATTCGAATCCGGGACTCGGCATACAGGTATACTAAAATTTTAAGTTATTCGATCGTTATTCCATAAATATAAGTGTGTACAAATATAATGTTATGAAATTGAGTTACAGTTTATGCGGTAGTGCGATCGTAAAGTATGTTCTACCGTAAGGCACAGGAGACTCATTGCAGGGAGAGTTTTTGGGGCAAGGAAGAATGTGGCAATTGTTTGGCGCCAATGCAACATATTTCTTTTTGTGTTTAAGAGAAGCAATTTTTTTCCTCACGATGTTCACCACCTCCTCCTTCACCTCCTCAGACATGGTAACAGCATTTAAAATTGAAAAAAATCTCTGATGCTGATGGGATCGTGAGCTGGTTTCTCGTGTGCTGTAAAATTTATGGCGAACATCCCTTGAGTCAAAATGTTTTCGCATATAATACACACGTTTAAGTAAATTAAATAATTTCATTAATATTATATAATTTTCATTAATTTATAAAACTGTGCGAACACAGTAAAGCTGTACAGTTAAGGATTAACTGAAGGTAAAATTAATCATCGTATCTAGTACTGACCATAATTTTTTTTTGCCACTATTAAAAGAAACATCAATATCTGGATCGTATCGTAATATCGTGCGGCGAATGTCTTCTTTAAAACACGAAAATACTGGTAGAATTACATGAAGGGAGCATTACAGGACTTTAGCAGCCGCTTACCATCAGGTAGACAGTATATTCGTTTGTCACTTTATGCTTTTTATATCCGAGAAATCCGATGGAAAACCAGTTGAATGGAAACAACGTACAGTCAGTCAGTATGGTTTATATTATAATTAAAACAATACAGTTTTTTTTGTGTTTAATAGAAAACAATAACGCATTATGACAACTTGTAGGTACTAGTTTCAACCATTGTTCTAGCGTGGTTGACTCGAATGCTGTTTACCTTTTGGAATATTTTTAGGTAACATAAAAAAAGAAGGAGGTTTACAATTTGACTAAATGTTTTTGTATACATACAAAAAATGATACATGTGATGTTACGCGATATCTTCATAAATTGTGAACCTCTTTTGATGATTCATTTTTTACTAAATAAGTTATGCTTCCGGAATGATTACAATTTTAAGAAAAAATTACACACCTAAAGATGGAAAAATAGGGAATGAAGTTATTAATGTAACTATTTAGAAGACATTAAGATTGTGATATTACTTAGTACACTTCAAGAGTATTTTTTTTTAAATAAAAATAAAAGCCGACTTCAAAAAAATTCTATACACTATGTCTTAACACCGACTTCAAAATGTGAAATTATTTTGTTCTTTTTAGTTCTTTGAAGTCTGCTTTTACTTTTGATTAAAAGTAAATTTTATTCTTTATAATACTTATCTATACTAATATAATAAACCGGAAGAGTTTTTTTTGTTTGTTTTTTGTTTGTTTAAACGCGATAATCTCTGGAACTACCAGTCCGATTTGAAAAATTCTTTCTGTATATAATAGCCAGATTCATGAGGAATAGTATAGGCTATCTAGAACTAGCCTATAACTCTCAGCTAGCCTTAAATATTGATTTTTGTCAAGCAAGTCGGAAGAAAAGGCGCTCCTAACTGCTTTATCCAGGTGCACTGGAGTAACGTTTAGTAATACATAAATACAATGTTCTACAAAAATATAAGTCATTACTCCATCAAAAAAGGTCCGTAATACCATAGGCCTATTTATTACACATAAGCCACAATAAGATATTTTGTGACAAAAATTATTGAAAATTAAAAAGTGATTTATGAGCGTTATTATTAGGCATGGCATATTAATCCTTACGAACGAAAGTTACTTCATCATCAATACAATTTTATGAAGATAAACTTTGCTCTTTATAGCATGTTATTTGGACGCATAGTTTAAGAGATAATGAAAAATTAAAATAATGAACACTCTGCTCGGAGCGCCAACGACCGCATAAACCCTAGCCGCCCGATGAGATCCGAGAGAAACCAGCAGTGAACGCCTATACAGGGTTATTGTCATGGATCAAGAAGACGCGGTACATTACCCTCAAAATTTTAAATTCTTTGAATCCTTGAGGGCTGCCCCACATTCGTTGAACTTAAAAGCGGCACTCCATTATTTTATTACGAAACCTGCGGCCACCAAGTCTATGTAACGGAACTAGGCTTCAAGATAAAATTCTTAGAAATAATATCATAGTTGCTATAGTTTTTAATGGGCCAGCAATTGGGCAAACGGTACTAATACCTCAATTCCTATGATACCTACAGATTTACCATTTAGTTTTAAAAGAATACAATTATCCATAAAAGTATCGTTTGCAGTCACTATAAATAAAGCACAGGGACAGACTTTCAAGCACGTGGGGATAGATTTAAGTGAATGCTGTTTATCCCATAGGAGGTTATATGTTGACTTATCTAGAACAGGATGCGGTGAAAACCAATATATTTTAATACAAATATATATATATATATATATATATATATATATATATATATATATATATATATATATATGTATATATATATATATATATGTATATATATAGTCCTCCTCAGCGATATCGACGATAGCGACCCTAGAAATTAGGATATTTTCCTAACATGAGCCGGGGCACAGCTAGTAATTCTATATAATGGCTTATAAGATTTATACAAGATACCAAGATACAGGATTATAGTGCCCAAGTGTATGCGCAAGCACAAGTGCACTCTCTTTTCCCTCATGCTCATAGTCCTATGGGACGGTAATTCGTCACGACCGGAGAGGGATCAGTCGAAGGACCAACGGCTTTACGTGCTTTCCGTGGCACGGGAGTGAAACACCGCCAACTTCCTGTCTCCGGGCTGCTACTGAGAATTTCTTGACAGAAAAACCCAATAACTGATTTTGGCCTGACCCGGAAATCAAACCCGGGACCTCATGATCAGCAATCGCGTTCACCAACGAGGCAGTCCAATAATTCAATATTTCTATATACACTATACAAACAATCAGAAACATAATTAACAGGGTATCGATTTCACGCGCAATATATCCTAGCTGTCGGAGCGATTGTGCAAACAAATATATCGTTGTTTGCGGAATGGGCTCAGTCGCTAATGAATCTGATTAAGTAGCTTTGCCTCGCAAATCACTGTCAGTGCAAACAATTCGCCCTTGCCTATTCGATATTTGGACGTGACGTTTGTGTGTTGGAAGCATGCGGTGTCCCTTTAGCCTTTCGAGGCATTTATGGATTAATTTCTGTTAATTTCTACCGTGTAGTGACGGTGTAAGAATATTCACTACCCCATATCATCCCGTGGTTTTCGTAAAAGGCGCCAGAGGGAAACGGATCAGGAGATGGGCAGCAGCGTCTACCTTATAACGACTAAAAATAAAAATGCGGTTGCCAACCTGCTTGCCAAATGTGGCAACTATGGCAAATATTCCCCCTATGAGGCAATCTATGGGGGAGGCCTATGTTCAGCAGTGGACTTTAATAGGCTGTAAGTTGTAACGGTAACGGCAGTTTCTCTATAGAATAGATTCGTTTCCCACTCCTATACATATTTACTAGATGATAGGAGTCACTATCTGCCAGGTCGTCAGGTGCCAGTCCGTGTGGGTTGGTACCACACTTTTACCTGTTTTGCCGCGCTTGCACTGCTGTCTGGCGGTCTACGGTCTACGGTCTACGGTCTGAATGGTATAGAGAGCCAGTATAACTACATGTTTGAAGCATTCTGTCTGCTGCCGCCAAGTAACAGTGCGAGCCTTTCTGTGTTTCATCAAGAAGGGCAGAGAGAACCATTATAACTACAGGCTGTAAGGTATTCCATTATAATTAAATTCTAAAATATGACGAACTAAATAATTCTATCTAAATTAGTAAATTGGTTTGACGTTAATTTGCATTTAAATGACCTTAAACTAAATGTATGAGATTCGTAACTGCAAATGTCAAACATCTAAATACTAATGTAATTTTAAATTGGGAGGAGTTGAGTCTTGTCGATGCCACCATTTTTCTTGGAACATTAGACGCGAAGCTTCAATGGTACCAATCAATTCATATATCAAAAGTAGCAAGCAAACTTAGTTCTGTGGCGTATGCTTTAAAAAAATAATTTGAAATCTTCCCAGTGTTGAAACAGCTAGACTTGTTTATTTTAGCTATTTCCATAGCATAATGTCGTTTGGTATTTTGCTATGGGATCACGCTACTGACACTGAAATTATATTTATTTTGTAGAAGAGAGCCATAAAATCAATATAAGATTTAAAAGCTAAAGAGAGCCTCTAAGACAAAAAATTAAGGAAATTGATATATTAACTTTGGCCTCTCAATACATTTACGAAAATTTTATGTATGTACACAAAAATATACGTAGTTTTAATGAAATAAGTGTTATTCACTCTGTTAAACAAACTACTGGGTTGATCAATAAGTTTGTGGAAACGCAATGAAACTCTAGGACAAGTACGAGTATATGTAAATTGTATTTTTTTTCAACGTAATCGCCCTGTAAGCTAATACACCATGAATAGCGTTTTGATAGTTGGTAAATTCCCTTGGAAAAAAGGCTTGACCCTGGGACTCGAAAAAAGCCTCTCAAGTGCTTTTTCTAGTGAGTAAAAAGGTGAAATCACACGGAGCTAGGTCCGGAGAATATGGTGAATGTTGCATCGACTGAAACCCAGCAGTTAGGATGGCAGCGCCTGCAATATCAGATCGATGGGCAGGGGCATTATTATGATGAAAAAGCACTGCAGCACGCAATTTTCCTCGACGTTTATTTTTAGTTCTTCGCGTAGTTTTTTGATTAACGATGCGTAATAATCTCCGGTTATTTTCTCTCCTTTACTTAAATAGTCGATCATTATTATATCGTCCGCATCTCAGAAAACAGACCATTATTTTTCCAGCTGACGCAGACACCTTGAATATCTTGACTGGCGTTTTAGTTTTTCGTCTTCGGGTCAAAATACTGTACCCATGTTTTATCTACGGTTACGAAACGATCACAAAAATAATCTGGATCTTCTTCAATTATTGCTAAATTTAGTTTTGAAATGTCAACTCTTGTTTTTTTGGGCATCTGTTAACATTCGAGGAAAATAAACTGAATTGTACCAAACGCAAGCTTTAGAATCTTAGCTAAGTAACGGATGGTCACACGACGATCTACCTTGACAATTTCTTCGATTTTTTTTAACTATTTCTTGCGTAGCGGCTGTTGTTAGCCGCCCGGAGCGAGTGTTGTCATTGCAGGCGGTTCTGCCGCGTTTAAATTCAGCGCACCAGTATGCCACTGTAGAATAAGACGGAACATTGTCAGCCAAAGTAGACAGCAGTTCTTCAAAAACACATTT
This sequence comes from Parnassius orleans, assembly GCA_029286625.1. Lineage (NCBI taxonomy): Eukaryota > Metazoa > Arthropoda > Insecta > Lepidoptera > Papilionidae > Parnassius > Parnassius orleans. Next base: position 1,022,815 of record JAGSMP010000092.1, read on the forward strand.
TGTAGAAAAATCATCAATCAATCAGACAGAAATATTTCATAACCGCCCAAAGAATTTCTATATTTTGCATACGAATCAAATTACTGCCAAAAGTAAAGTTTGAAAAAAAAATTGAGTATAATTTTTAATTTACTTTTTTTCTGTCCTTGGCTACTAACAAATTTAAGATTCGAAAAAAATTGAACGCATTTCTATAACTCATTGATAAGTGTCCTATTCCGAAAACTTATTGATCAACCTAGTAGTAGTACCAGTTCGACTCTACTCTCTCCACAGCACTGATTATAATAATGTTAATAATGTTACTGTCCACAGAGCCAGTAATTCATTTTTGGAGCGATGTATTTACGCTTTTACAACAAAATCCTAGAAAGTAAACAAAATCTGATTTCCGCCAAGTTTAAAAACTTTATTAAACAAAGATTGTATAAAGAGGGTTAAGGAATTTATGTATGATAATAACCCATGGAAATGAGGTGATCGCTCTATGTTACTTCTAATTTGTTTTGTATTGTTAATTATTGTCTAACTTTAATTATGGTAAAATGTTTTCAAAAAAAATGTCCCACTGGTTTTCTTGCTGGTTCTTCCCAGGACTGAGGTATTTTTCGAACCAGTGGTAAATTTAATATAAGAGTAACTTTCAGTAAGTAATATTTATAATAATATTGAATTAAAAATCTATTTTTGTTTGACTTTGGTTGCAGGTGCAGTTGCTACTTACCATCATATTCGCTTGTCTCTTAAATTTTATATAAAAAAGTGAATTTATTTTTACATATTTATGACTCTAACCGTAAATAAGGCACATATATCGGTTATTTACATATTTTAAATACTGTGATTAAGATTTGAACTATCAACAGTTAATAATGTCATTATGAAGTTTAAGATGATATAATATTCATTAATAATTTTGAATAGTTTTATTTATATTTGTCGTTGGAAATGAAAAACAGGTAGAGAGACAAAAATATTTATAAAAGTTTACGTAGGCATACGTAGGTATACGTATTAGTAAGAGCGAGATAGGTCTATTGTGATTGTTGTTTACACTTTCGATCGGTAATAGGCTTATTAACTTATTATAATATTATTTTATATAATTTTGCATATATTTATAATAAAAAGTATTTGGAAGTAATTTTTTAATTATATTTATGTTTGTCAGTAAAGTAAAATTCACAAATACAAGTTTATTAACGATAATGATGTCACAACAGCGACTTGATATCTGCGCAGGACATCATTACAGTGCTCGAGTTTGGGCACAAGCACAGTTGCACTCTACATTCATCTCCTTAAATTTTGTGGTACACAAAACTCTGTGACTTTAGTGCCGTGTAATGGTAGTGTAAGAGAATACACTACCCCATACCATTCCTTGGTGACGTAAGAGACGACAGAGGAAAATGAAACAGGACATGGTAAGCTGTATTTTCCCGATAAAAACTCAAACGCCTGTCACTTGCCTGACTTCATAAGAACTAAAGACTGGCTCTTGTCCAATTCAGTCTTGAACTCGTTGGACTACAAATTGTAGTCGATCGTACTTCAGAACATGGCCTTTAAAACGTTACTCTGACATTAAGCATCACAAGGAATCTTTAGAGGTAGCAGTGGCTAAATTCCCCATGAAGACAGTGCGTAAGTCTACAGACTCGAAGCCAGAGAGATTAAAAGCCTATATCTAAGTCAAGGATGGCCATTTCTAATGGTTGGTTTTTAATTTATCGCTTAGACTTCGATAAATATGCACAGAAAAGTTTTATTATTATTGCAATATTTCTAAAAAAACGACAACGCATTGAAATGTATAACAGAATTTATTGCGAATCTATGCGCTAGTGTGTATATGACGATTAATAGTTTTTACGTTGAATTATTAATAATATAACTTTTAAGTTAAATTAATAATTAAATATTAAATACGTTATATTTACTTGCAAGCCCTCTTCTCTCTACGATCCTGTTATCCCTAGAAAGATTGTACCCTTTTATTTTTCATTATGCCCCTCTGATTTTCACCCCCTGGCGAGAGGATAGGGCGTGGCGCCCTACGGGGGGCGGAACGCGCATGCTCTATAATCTTTGACCTGAACAAGATGGCAGGAGATAATATGATATGATGTTACGAGTGATTTGATCGCCTATCGCTTTCGTGTTTTGAATAGAAAAAAGGTATTTTTAATAATTAAACTTAAAAAAATTATACCTACTTCAAAAATAGAAAAGAATACAATAATTTCTACATAATAGCTTCTGAAGTCGAGAATTACTTTGTTTTGTGTTTAAGTCGGTTATCACACTTGTTACATGTGGGATCCGAGCCATCTGCCTGCCCCAAGCTTAGCACGCGGATTGGTAATCATTATGCCAGACGTTTCACTCCTTTAAACCATAGTGATATAATATTTTTGGTAGGCCTCTAATTAAGGTGAAATACCGTGTAGTGGTGTAAGAATATCCACTACCCCATATCATGCCGTGGGTGTCGTAAGAGGGACAGAACAGACAAAAACAAACCAGGAGGTGGGATGCAGCGCCTCCATAATAACGACTAAAAATAAAAAAAACTGCGGTTGCCAACCCTATTGCAAATATACCTTATGAGGCAATCTAAGAGGGATGCTTATGTTCAGCAGTGGATTGTAATAGGCTGTAACGGTAACTTTACAGGCTGTAAAGTATTTCAGGGGTTAAATGCATCTGTTGTCTTGTTTGTTTGTCGTTTTGCATCAGGTGGACTGTGAGCTCGTTTGCCACTACAATACATTTATCCATTGCAGCCTATCAAAAGCCTACCGTTGAACAATTGGTCCCTTTGATTTCATGGGGAAATGCCTACGCATACCCGTCTCGTAGTGGCCAGGACGGGTTAAGTCGGACTCCCACCGACTAAAACCCCATGGTGTTCCACCTTCGCCGCATATTGGCAGGGCCACAGGAACGTTTTTGCACACATCCGCGGCCGCACCAGCGCCGGCCGCCCCATGGCAGCCCCTCCTCGGGTAGGACTTCTCCTCCCCCGCCCTTCCTTCTCAGGTAAGGCGCACCAGGCACACAAGGCGCGCCTTCGTCCATGGCCTCTTACTGCATCTGCGAAACGGATTCCCCGAAAGGCCAGGAAAAGGCCAGGAAAAAACGAGCACTTGCAAGCACTAGCTTTCCCGACCCCAGCGGCGGATCTGGTCTAAGGCACCGCCGCCAACCAAGATTCGGCTGTGTAGGGTAGGGGGAGCGGCGCCTTGCAATACCGAAACTCATCTCCCCCCGCAACCCCAACACCACCGCATCAATCAACGGTGCGACCCCGTCAGAGTTGCGGAGGATAGGGCGAGTGTTGCATCGCCATACCAACACTCCTCTTCCTCCGTGACTCCACCGCGGCTACAGCGGTAGGGGGAGAGAACACCCCTCTCGCCGCAGCCCACCAACACACATCCGAAATGGGCTCGCCAAGCTCACTCGGAGTGGCAACCTTGGGCCGGCCCTACTCCACGGGCCAGCCAAATGGGTTCCTCTTTCACCGCGGGTGACCAAGCCGCAGCTACTAAGACCCCCCGCTACAACAAGGCGGCAACCCGTTCGGGGAGGGCCGGCGGATTGGCAACTGCGGTTTGTTTTATTACTTTGCGTTGTTATTAAGAAGCTGCTGCTGCCCATATTCTGTTTCATTTCCCTCTGTCGCGTCTTACGATATCCGCGGAAAGATATGTGACAGTGAATCCTCTTACGCTACCACTACACACATACATACAAATATTATTAAAACAACAAAGACCAAGCTCATTATGTTCATATATATAGATACAAATAATATAGTGTCGAAGAAAAGTGTACCACAGTAAAGCTAACTCTGCAGGACAGATTGAAGTTGGAGGCACTAAAGCCGTATTACTTTTTGACACTGACTTCTATATAATATACATATATAGGTCAGTGCTTACTGAAGTGAAAACTTATTTAGCCGCGATGAGCTATTTTTGGTAGAGGAAAAACTTATGGGTTCGCGTCACCGATGACCTCGACATGTCTACTACATAGCGGCCTGTGTACATGTATACGCATATATCATTGAGTTTCACTTCTGTCGGCAGTTTTTATGGCTGCCTCTGTTTTTTTTATAGAATGGTAACCGGATGCTGTGAACAATATACATTTACATCTATCCTCGATTAAAAATCAAAGTGCAGACTGCTAAGATGGAATTAAGCTGCTATATCACGCTGGAATTTTGTAAGAGTGTGGTCCTTTCCCGGTTTAGCCGACCCATTCGTGCCGCAACCATAATATAGCTGCAGCTTGACTCTACCACGTATAAAACAACGCGTATAAAACTTCCATCATAAGTTGTATATTATGTATGTATTGGGGGTGGGCCTATGATCAGTCGTGGACTTGTGATGAGTTGTAGGTAATGATATTTTACTATCATGGATGGATTTCTAAATAGGCAAAATATTTTTTATTAATCTATATAAATATACAATATACAAATAAATAAAATTGAAGTGTCTGTTTGTAATGTGAAAATTACAGCGTTTTACTAAATACACTTTTTAAAATTTTTGTCTGTCTGTCTGTCTATCTGTTTGTTCCGGCTAATCTCCGAAAAGGCTGGACCGATTTTGACGGGACTTTCACTGGCAAATAGCTGATGTCATAAGGAGTAACTTCGGGTACTTTTATTTTAGGGTTCCTCGAAAAAAAAATTAAAACCCTAAATTACACGCGGGCGAAGTTGCGGGGAACAGCTAGTAGTTTTAAACAAGAGCCTAAATTCAAAATAAGTTTCTATACCTAGCAGGCTTATATATTATGCTTAATAGCAGTTGCGATTTGCAATTTCATTACAGCCTGTTAAAAGTTTACTGCTGAAACTTTTTCAGCAGTAAACTTTGGATTGTATGCTCATTTGTCACCATTATTCTATAAAATAGGGTTACATTTAGGTACACTGTAAAACGTTCGGAGTAAAAATCATCGCGCCACACACCAGCCAGTAAAACAACGTCTTCCGGGCTAGCTAGTTAAATATAATAATAAATAAAAACATATTCTGTAACAACTACACGATTAAGAATATATTTTGTTAACTGTGTAGTGGTCGTGTAAGAATATGCACTACCCCAACTGAATAAAAATAAGAAACTCCGGTTGCCAACCAGCTTGTCAAGCGTGGCAACTATGGCAAATATCCCCCTTGTGAGGCGATCAATGTGGGGGAGGCCTATGTTCTGAGCTCTAATAATATATAGAATAGGCTAATGGTAAATTTTCTGTAACCACAAAATATATCTATAGTCATAAATTATTAATGTTTATTATAGTCTTTAAACTTGTATAGTTATGAGTTTTTTTTTGCTGATAAACCTACAGCTAAAATTTATTCTCAGAAACTCTACTTTATTAATAACAAATAGATATATTTAATACTAGCGACCGCCCCGGCTGCACGTGGCTATTATATATTCTGTGGCCTGGGTGGGATCAAAAAATGTGGCGTCATTTAGATTTTTTTTAAATAATCGTTAATGACCATTTATTATTTAAATTTTTCCATTTCACAAAAAAATCTCACATGCTTTTCGGATAAAATATAGCTTAGATTATCCTGGCAGCGCTATCTATCTATTCATATCGTTTTCGCAATCAGTTCAGCCATTCCGAAGATTAGCTCGGACAGGCAGACATACAGACAGACAAAGGGACAAATAGACAATGTTTTTTTTACAAATGATTATTCATGTCTTAATGGAATGCAAATAATCTCTTAAGCTCACTACACACAGACAGATACTTCAATTATATATATAGGTAATCTGGTGAATAAATTTGTTATTTTGGCAAAAAAAATTAAATTAATTTGGTATTTGGTTAAATCTCTGCATATATTTAAATAATTAAGATTACAACTCGAAAATTAATAAGTTAATAGAAAAATATTACTAATAACTTTCGTGTGGTTGGGGTATAAGAAAATACATTACCGCGGGTCTCGTAAAAGGCGACTATAGGAAACGCCAGAAAAATCTTATGACTTCCGATACATGGCGGTATAACTATCTCGATATCGTTTATGACAGATGTAAAGTACCCAGACCGTCGACGGTTCACAAGTTCTGTAGCTGTGTCAAAAGTGCGAGACGTTAATTAATGAAAAACTTTTTTGGTTTGCAATTGTACACAAAATAGGTATTTTTATTTCTTAAAGTTTTGAAGCAAAAATCGACTTTATACTTTTTTGCATTCAACATCATTTACAACAAAATTTAAGTGTGAAATGATGAAACATTATTTAAGTTTAGTTAATATATTCCTCATTTAACTTTTGAGCATTTTCTCATAACGAACATAGTATTCGAGATATTTGCAAAAACTGAGCTTAAAGTGGTTTTTCGATACTTGATCTACTTGCCCAAAGGCCAGTATTACATATCTGCAGGTTTTTTGTTTAGGTCTTCTGCGGACGTAAGTGGGTAATAGCTAGTATGCTATACTCGTATATATGTCGTGTAGTCACGGTGTAAGAGCATCAACTATCTCATATCATTTCGTGAGTGCCAAAAAAGGCGACAGAAGCAAACTGAAATGGACATCATTATCAGGAACAACAACTTAAAATATTAAAAAAATGTGTGTCGTTTACCGATCCTCTGCCAGGCGTAGCAACTGTGACAAAATCTGATGAGGCATCTAAAGGAAGAGGCCTATCCTATGTTCAGCAGTGGACTTTTGATATGTAAAGAATGGATGGATGGAAATGCTATATTCTTATTTTGTTTTTCCTTAAGTAGTTAATTAGGTTTTATTAGATTTGTTTGATCCAGGTTAAGGATCTAAACATGTAATGTGTTTTTGATCTTTGGTTAAGTTCTAAACAAAAAACCCAAAGTTACTAAATTAACTACTCATTGATATGGATATAATTTTAAGGTAAGTAATATTTTTTATATTAAATGAGATAACCTCGTACACATGAGGTCGTTGTAGCAGATTAATACGCCTCGGGTTCTACATCGTTATCCCAGCCGATTGCCGCCAAATTTCATCAAAAATACAATTGCTGGTTTTGAAGCCTTATTATGTCGTGTTTGTATACGCTGCGTTGCGTTCAATCACATAGCAAAATCGTTGCAATGGTGAAGTAAGGTCGTGTAAGAGCTTCTGAGTTTATGTGTGTAGTTTTGATACTAAAGTAACAGCCTGTTGTATAATTTCCTTTGAAAATTGCCGCCGTTTTTTGTGGTTTTCACATTCAGTAATTGTATCGATACAAATTGTTCAAAATCTTTCTTTTTTTATAGGATAAGGGTGACAAATGAACACACAGTCTACCTGATGGTAAGTGTTTGCAGTGGCACATAGACATCTACATCTATCCTCAATTACGAATCTACTAGTGAGGACTAAGATGGAATGCCTCGTCCAGTAAACAAGGTCGCCGATTCCCTACACTCACCATACAAAACACCTAATGACTATCAAACACTGCTATTTTACCCTGGTATTCTGTGAGAGCGTGGCCTTCCCTAGTCGAGCCGACCCATTCGTGCTACAACTATACAACTAATAAAGCTGCAGCATGGCTCTACCACGTAAGGAATCTCAAAGGAAAATCGGGTAATCTTAATTTTGTTTCGTCATATTAAAAAAGTGTTTTGAGAATTTGATAAAAGTATCTTACTAGGTATATGTATAATAGAAAAGTAATAATTTAAAAAGTCTAATATTCAGTATGATGAACTCTAGTGTTCATTATATTACTCAAGGAATGTCTCAGGTTTCAAAAATTTTACCAATGTGGCCTCTAATATTTCAATGCTTCTCAAACATTTATGTTTTCCAAATTATCGTAGACTGAAAATTTATTACCCAGTGACGTAATATATCTGTTATACGTTTTGTTTCTGTTTCCATTACTATAAATGAGATGTATAAAGATATTTTAGAAACTAATTATTCGATAATAATCAGGGCGAAGTACCTAGTAAAGCATATATTTTGATGCTTAAGACTGAGTAATTAAATAACAAAAAAGTAGTAAAATTAAAAAAATTGTACAACCGATTTCAATATAAATAAACATCAATGTAGTCGAAATAAATTAAATACGCATTATTAAGGATAACTCAAAAACTACTAAGGTACCTGAGGGTATTAAGGCCTAGCTAGGGGAAATTTGTAATAAAATGAAAAATATCCAACATAATCAACAAGTTTTATTATTTATCAGTCATGTACTTAAATTACTACAGAGTTTAAACAAAAAATAGCTTCTCTAGCTTAAAACCAAAACAATATATAACTTTTTTTAAAACGCAGTCTGTAGGCCTTATTATACTAGGGTAGGGTAAAAAGGCCTATACTTTAAACTATCCAAAAATCAACTGATACTACGTAAATTGGTATTCTTGAGATCAATAATCATTAACATAAAGCAATAGGAAGCATAGTGGTCTTAGAAAATTAAATAAATTGCCTTTATTCGCATCCATCAGGACATTGAAAGTCATCAGTATCTTCTGCAGTCAAACCGACACACTCTTCGTGGTACCACTTGGAGCATCGTGAGCATTACCTCATTGCATCGTCCATTCTATCTTCTTTGCAGCCATGTCAGTACCAACTCACTTGTTTTTGTGATTTACCTTTGACGGTAGTAGACTTTTTTGCAGATACGATTTTAGCTTTCTTAGGATTTAAAGTCTTTTTAAACTTCGTTTTTTCTTTTCTACCTGTTTTAACATCAGTAAAGTTTTCGTCTTGTTTATTTTTCTTTATTTTGTTACCTTTCACTTCTTTACTATTTATTTTCTCTTGATTATATTTATCAAATAGATCTTTTGTGACTGGAGTACCTCGATAATTAATGGCTTTTCGTCTAACAGTCGGTGTGCATGTTTGAACTTTAACAGGCGTAGGCAGAAGATCATAAAAATCATTTCTTTTCAAGTGACTGAGTGGTAAATTATCAGATTCATCTGAACTAGAGCTTGTTCCATAAACTGTGCGATAATAGCTGCGTTGCACGATTGATTCTCTTAAGACCTGACATGTGGATGTTGATGCTATAGATGGTGAAATATTTCCAAGCGAGACATCAGGTATTGGAATCGGTGTCAAAATTGATGGTGAACTAGTAGCAGATTCTGAACTCTTCTGTTGATCACTATTAATAGGTGGTATATTTTCTTGATCACGGTCAGGCGTTGAGGCTTCCGATAAAATAGACGGTGTTGTATCTCCGGATTCTGAAGCTTGTGCATGAGGATGTTAGAGAGCTGGTGCGTTTTCTTGTGCACCATCTGGTGCAGGAGCTTCCGTTAAAATGGAAGGGCAAAAGCTGTTTCTGGTATGGCCTGTGGGTTGAAGAGATACAAGCCAGTCGCTTTAAAACCACTCGTGATATTGCTGTGTCATACATTTATACCAAACGCTTGAAAGAATGATATTAAAGCGTGCTTTAGTGAGTTTTTTGTCTCTGTTTTGGTCCAAAAATGATAACAATTCAGCATCCCAGTGGTGCTTGAATGATCGATATACGGCTTTGTCGAGAGGTTGTAATTCATGGGTTGTGTTTGAAGGTAGGCAGTACAAATTAATGCCAAGTGAATCGGATATATCGACTATGGAAAGATCTAAATGACATGCTGCTCCGTCAAATATCAAAAGGCATGGTCCCTGGCTTTTGTATCTAGACAAGTGTTTTAAAAATATTTTGAAAAGTTTATTGGTCATATACCCCTTTGCTGATTTTTCTACTAAATATTCTTGAGGCAAATTATCGTGCAATTCTGGTTTCAAACGTTTTCCCTTAAATATGACCTTAGATGGTATGGCTGTGCCAAGAGCATTAACACATCCTGCGATGGTAACGCTTTCAGCATGTTCAGAAGACTGCAAATGAACCCTTTTAGCCCCTTTTTTGGCCAAAACACTTTGCTGGTGGTGGATAGTGAGACGGCATCCTTTCCCATCCATATTATAAATTTTCTCGGATGATCATTAAGTCAAATTTTTCGTAGATATATGTCAGTTTTTAAAATGGTCGTCAACAGTAAATTTATTTAGCTTTTGGGCTCTAGCTGGGTTCATGAATTGCGCTTTTCTTACCGATATTTCATGGTGTCTTTTCAGGAACGCTTTGAACTAGTCTTTGCCTACGCGTTTGCCCTCATCATTAAAATTGTGTGAGGCATCCTGACCGTAAGCACTGAAAACAATGATAAATAAATTGAAAATGTATAACTACGTACACACTACCCACCAACAAACATTTTAAAAACACGCTCCTACTTATATAGCAGTTTAAAAATAGATAGGCCTTAATATCCGCCAACCAGGTGGTTACAGAAAAAAAAAAATTACAACTACAAGTCCTTTAATACGGTAACCTAGGGACAAGCATACATTAATTAATAAACGGACAGTCAATACAGGATTGTAAATATGATATTTTCAAAATAACTTACGTTTTACTGGAGCCAATTTTTATAATTCGTGCCGCGTGACCGCACCGCTGAATGATGTCGACGACACTGGCGGGTAAAGATGAGACGTATTTACGCTACCAGGTTTTCACTTCAAAGTACGGCGCCCTTTTACGAGCAAAAAATACTTGCAAGTATGAAAGTATGTGTTGTTTAAATACTTGCATAGGAAAGTGATCCATATCTCAATAGCAATAAGTAACTCAATCGTATTTAGAATGAAAAATACTTTGAACTTCAAAGTATTTTATTTATTTATACGACTTTGCTCCTTATTCATAGTAGGATAACATGGAATACGGGTCAAATTCCTATGCAAGTATTTTCAAATTTTGACACCACGGCTGGACAATCGCAATGAGACGTATTTACGCTACCAAGTTTTCACTTCAAAGTACGGCGCCCTTTTACGAGCAAAAAATACTTGCAAGTATGAAAGTAAAGTATGTGTTGTAAGTCAGATGCTCGAAGAACTTGAGCACTACACATGAAAATACTTGCATGGGAAAATGATCCATATCTTGATAGGAATAAGAAATTCAATCGTATTTGTGAATAAAAAATACTTTGAACTTCAAAGTATTTTTTTTATTTATACGACTTTGCTCCTTATTCATAGTAGGCTAACATGGAAAACGGGTCGAATTCCTATGCAAGTATTTTCAAAATATGACACCGCGGCTGGACACGTCGCGTAAGTAATAAGAATTATGTTTATATTCGAGGAAGTAAAAGTTTTGTTTCGATTTTTTGTAAATTCAGTTGTTATTGTGAACTGATTACGTAACCTACTGACCGTGACCTAATTTTTAAATAGTTATTTCGCGTGTATATTGAATTTAAGCCAAAAAGTAGGAAGGAAAGATTTAATTTCGTTAACAAAAAATAAAAAACGTTTAGTCTAAATTGTTGCCCGACTCGAATTAGTCATTCATATATATATTGACACTAACAAATACTTTCAAGTATTTTAAAACCTGGTTTTCGATCCTGGTATTTTTCCATACTCGTACTTAGAAGCCCTAGTATTAAATTTTGCAAGTATGTCTCATCTCTACTGGCGGGGGGAGAAGTGCAAGCGTTCGTCCGCCACTTCGCAGCGACTTGTATATGCTCTAAGCTTGTGTGAGTGTAACCTTGATCGTCAATTACTGTATTTCGTACATTTTTTGTTACTTAGGCCTTATTGCCCGACAGGCCTTAATACCCGCGGATACCTTAGTCAGATCTTGATCAAATATATATGGGCCCTTTCCAGCTTTCAAATAAAAAAAATCATTAAAATCAGTTCACCTAGAAAAAAAGTTTTGAGGTAACACACGTAAAAAAAACAGTCGAATTGAGATCCTCCTCCTTTTCTTGAAGCCGGTTGAAACACAAACCACAATTGAAAATATTTATTTTCAAATACTATACATATTATATTGCTTAAAATCTTCAAATAATTTTTGTATTCCCATACAACTCTATAAATATTAGATTTATATTCATAATTAATAAGTTTTAGAGCCATACACAATGAGTTGACCGTCCGCCTCCCAGCCCGTTGGCTGTGACAAAAAAATTATAACTTTCCTCTTTCTGGCCGTCACGCGACGCGAGTGACTTACCGGTCGTTTGTTTTTTTCATGTTTTTTTAGGCTACCCCGTGCAAGATAAAATATTTTTTGTGGCGGTAGCAGTACAGTGTCGTGTGTTTGTCGGTGTTTTACTATTGTCGATATAATAATACGATGCACATGATATTTTAACAAAGTATGAAAGAGTGCATCGTTAATATGTATTTTTCCATTGTGGATTAGCACAACAATGGTATAATTTTAGCTAATAAAAACTTATAATAAGATATTTCACTAATATTTATGTGTTTTGTATTATAGCTAAATCTGAGTATTTAAGCTATAAAATAAAGTGAAATACAAAGTATAAAGTAAGCAGTGCAAAAAAATTTTAAGATTTACCTTCCAATTTTTGTGTCGCGAGCCTTTAGAAAATATATGATAAAAAAATTTTAGACAAAATGCTCGATTTGTTTTCTTCCTTCTTTGCTTCTTTCATTTAATATGAATAACATTTTATTAAATGAAGGAAGGAAGAAAAAATAACATTTTAAATGATAAGCGATTCAGATTCACAAAAAGACGATTAACGACGCATATGGGTATAAAACGAGTGGTTCATGTTTTACAACCATGGTATGTTTCCTAACTTTACCTCTCTGGGAAAAGTACCTGGCAACATATTATATTGTTAAAACTGGTATTTTCTTAAATATATGTTACACCCCTTGACATTGTGTTATTTTATTGTAAGTTGTAATTGTGAATAAAATTATTACACGAATTAAAAAAAAAGACTCCAGCGTTTCCTGCCGCTTTTTTCGTAAAAAAAATGTTTTTTTAGAGAGCCGATCTAGATTTTACGTTCAAACAGCTTTAAGCAAACCTAAATGGAAAAATTTTATCTTTGATTTTTGGATAGCTGACGCTTAACGAATATAAGAAATAGAGAAAATCAAAGAAGCCGGTTGCGACTGAAACTGTAAAACTGTTGCATTTCACAAAACAATTCCATCTTCACGCGGAAAACTTACTCCCCTTGTCTGTCGCGATGCACGAAAAGGGAACATCAGCATTAAGTTGTTTCTATAAGTATATTTTTGAGTATGTATAAGAAAATATCCCTCAAATAATATTCAACGTTAAATCTCTGTTGAAATTAAGAGGAGGTGAAATATAAATTCAATCTGGCATTTGCGATTCGTCTTCAATTTTATCTAATTCCTCAATTTTTTTTAAATGAATGTAGAATAGTAATCTACTACAACAAATAATGTACTGCTATCGATTTTTACAGCTATCACTCAAATTATAACTGAGAAGGTGAATAAATCATCACCATCACCACCACAGCATATCAAAGTTCAATGATGAATATAGGCCACTCCCATGTTAAGGGGATATTGGCAATAGTTGCTACTCTTGGCAGGCGAGTTTGCAACCGCAGTTTATTTATTACACATAACAAAGGTGAATCAATAAATATATTTTAATTTGGGGCTATATAATAACGTTATTTTCTGTTTATAACAAAAATATTCGGTAATATATAAAGCAGTGATCTAAATGTTTTGAAAAATTTATAATGAAATTAGTAATCATTTGTGTTATTTTGACACAGCGAAGTGCATTGTATTACAATAGTTATTTTTGATTAAAAAAAAAAAGAAATAAAGTTATTTTTAAAATTTTCTCCATCTTTATTTTCTAACATTTTTAAAAGTTACTTAGGAAGTTAAAGTAAATCAAATCAAAATCAAAAATAAGTAAATCTAATATTTAATGTAAATCTATCGATGTATCTGCAATAGGGAAGTGTCGAAGCACTATCATAACTTATTCTTTTATGGTAGGCGATACGCCATTGTTTGTGGATAAAGACAGATATAGGCCTCGACACAGAGGCGCGACAGAGATAGAGTTATGGGAGGTCTTTTAAATTAATGCTATTTAGACATACAAATCCTAAGAGTTATGATCAGATTTTAATGCGATAGAAGTTTTAATTTTTACGACAACTTTTCTCAATCTCTTACTTTATGAACGTACGACTATAATCTATGTTTACATAATATTGTGTATAACATTGGTGGATTTTTCACAAAATGTCAACCAAAAAATTAATGTTTCGACGGCCTAATAATAGGGGAAAATCACCAAAACGAGAGCATCGTCTTTGCTCACAGTAACCTTCCAAACATAATGAATATTGGCAACTCTTATAAGAAATGCATTCCAGCTTATGGATTCTTGGAAAGTAGCTGGCGATAGACTTGAAAGAACTTATGATTATTAATATCTTAATGATATTCATAATATACGTAGTTACAAAAATTCAACTATCTTTTTTTTTATTAACACTATGTGCGTGGTAGAATCACGATGATGCACGAATGGTCAACTTAAACAGGGAAGGACCACGCTCGCACAGAATACCAGCGTGAAGGAGCAGCATAATGCTGCTTTGTTTTGTATGGTGAGTGACGAGAACCGGAAACCCTTTTTACATACGAGGTATTTCATCTTAGCCCTCAGGAGTGACAACGCATTTACATGTTGATTTTGTTGTTTTACATTTACCGAGAACAGATGTTGATGTCTATGGGCTATAGCATCCACTTACGTTTAGATGGACTGTGTGTTCGTTTTACACCCTATCTTCTGTAATAAAAATATAGTGATGTACGAGTAGGTATGTACTGCTGAGTATATATTTTGACCTAGTTTAATGTTTGTAAACTGTCCTTTACCTCTGATAATACCTTTTATACTTCTTATTTTCTGATTCATTGTAATCATAAAATGTTGAGTGATTTAATGGTGGAAAATGTATTCTGGATAGTGTTGAATAAAAAAAAATGTCTGTAGCCAATAATATTTAAATTAATTAGATAAGTAAATTAATACAAAACCTATATTTTCTATTTTGGCTTAATTTATATTTAAATGAAATTTTATGTATGTATGTGTTATGTATGTGTAGATTTTGGTTTACTTAGGTACTGATAATTGTGACTAGATGACACCACTTATCCTACTTTCTAGTCTTCTAAATTTTTTCTTTATCTATATTGTAATGTAGTAATATTTGTAGTTAATAAGCGCGTAGTTTTTTTTTACAAACAAGATTTTCTTTAGAACTAGGTTTCAAGGTTAATCTATCAACGTATTGTTTTTGTAGCTTATAATATAATCTCATGAAATGAAAACCTGAATTTATGATGAACTTCTTAGTGTTTTGTTAACTTCGGGAATTCTAACCGTGTCGTGGTTGTATTTAAAATATTTATATACATATATATTTAAATGTAGTGATAAACAAACTTCCAGTTCACCTGATGATAAGTTACTTCAGAAGCCCATGGATACCTGCATCCAAATTCAATTAAAGAAGGTAGGTTGTAAACGGCAGTGCACGGACTACCACTTGGGCGAAAAAATATGTATGAGTGTGGAAAGGAG
Source organism: Parnassius orleans (assembly GCA_029286625.1). Taxonomy (NCBI): domain Eukaryota; kingdom Metazoa; phylum Arthropoda; class Insecta; order Lepidoptera; family Papilionidae; genus Parnassius; species Parnassius orleans. The sequence goes on from JAGSMP010000092.1 coordinate 1,038,332, forward strand.
TCGATTTTATTTATCGTATCATTCATTGCATATTTATTTTTTAATAATGGGATACCATAAAACTGGCCAATATTTAAAATCCTCAACGTAATCAGAATTTAACTTTTAAGATACCTATACTAAAGGAAGTAATTTTGGGTTAATTAAAACACATGCTTATATATGTTACATTATATTTCAAAATTAATTGCAAATTCTTTCTGGTAAAAATAGTATAAATATTATTTGCGAACAAATTTGAAAACATTTACATTTTAGAAAATTTTGTCAAGCAATATAATTTACATACTTATGAGTTTACGAGTAGAATTAGGAGAAGTTATAATCAAGGAGTACATTAAAACCAAGGAAAAGCGAAACCACCTATAGAGTTTGAGGTTAGAGAGTACGAGAGTGTGTGTATAAGCATTTTGCTGTGTTATCACTAAAGCCCGGGGATCACTGCCACCACAGTTTAAAGACAGTCTAACTGTCACTATGGCAGGGCAAGGGATTTTTACGTGACGAATAATATAACTTATCATTGTGACATTATAGTTCAAATTTTAATGATAATGGTCGTAGGTACCAAAGCAACTCTGCGATAATCTTATGGACGCCGTGTAGACAGGACAACGCGGCATAGTTGCTGTCAGTGTGCCTTGACATGTAGGGATTCCGAAGCATCCCTAGCCTTGTTTGATTTTAAGATTTCAAATTATTTATGTAATAAGCTTTAAGTGTTTCATTTTTGTAGTAAGTACTTTTTTCCACAACTAAGCTGTACAAAGAGAACGCAATTACAATTTTTTGTTAAACAGAAATAGCAAACCAACTTACAGTCCGCCTAACGGAAATGGCAACTACGTTCCTCACCTGCAGTCAACTTCAAGCATAAAACTACAGATGCGTTGTCATCTCTGAGAACTGAAATGTAATACCTCAAAGCCTGTAATTACACTGGCTCTCTATAACCTTCAAACGGCACACAGCAATGCAAGTACTGCTATTAAGCCACAAAAATAAAATAGAGGATTTTAAACGGGTACCCAAACGAACTTCTAGTCAGGAAAAGAGTCCTACCACCCACACTAATACAATTTGTACTCTATTTATGTGAAAACCGTGTACCGTGTAATGGCGGCGTAAGAATATCTACTACGCCATATCAACCCGTGGGTGTCGTAAGAGGTGAGAGAGGGAAACAAATCAGGAGATGGGCAGCAGCATCTTCTTAATACGACAAAAAATAAAAAACTGCGGTTGCCAACCCGCTTGCCAAGCGTAGCAACTATGACAAATATTAATCAAGCAATCTATGGGGGAGGCCTATGTCCAGCAGTGGACTTTAATAGGCTGTAACGGTATGTGAAAATACTGTAGGTACTGTAATAACTTAAAAATACTAAGCCGCCATTTACTTTTGAAAATTAATTCAATTATTTGTTATTTGACAAATTACGCAAAAAAATATTGAAAAAAATATCAGTTTTATATAACCTAAAATATGAAAGCAAAATTTAAAATAAGTATAGCAGATACTAATTGCTCTACGTATTTTAAATTTCATATATACAACATATTATTAAATTGTATAATATGCAAATTTCCACATAATTAGATCCTACATTTTATACGAATGTGACGGACGTGTACGTTTAATGTAATTAGGAATTTAATTATATTCCGGTTTTCGATACAATTCTTGCACATAATTTTTTTCAGTTTCTTGAATTTAATGCGATATCTCATCATTAAAATTTAAATTATATAAAACTGAGATGCGTAAACAGGTAATAAAAAACATAAGCGTCATTAAGATGTTTTTTCATATTATTATCATACTAAATTAATAGTCGGGAAATGAAGTAGTGTTTATATTTTCGATATTACTTTTTTTGAACGCCGTGGCCGTTTTGCCATTTTGCCGTTACAGTTGTCGGTTTTCGTGCTACGAGTATATGGCCGATTAATTGATTGAAATAAAAGTATTAATTAATATTTATTTATACTTTACTTATACGTGGTAGAGCCACGCTGCGGCTATATCATGGTTGCAGCACGAATAGGTCGGCTCGACCGGGGTCCAGGGAAACACAGCAGGCTAATGCTGCTGTGTTTCGTGTGGTGAGTGCAGAGAACCGGAGACCTTTTTTACTGGTAACGAGACATTTCATCTCAGTTCTTAGGAGTGACAACACATCTGCATTTTGATTCGTAATTGAGGATAAACGTAAGTGTCTATGTAGGCCACAGCATCCACTTAGTATCAGGTAGACCGTGTGCTCGTTTGTAACTTGCATCCAATTTTATATAAAAAGAATTATTTAATATGTGTTATGAAATATTAAACACCTACGTGAGACATATAATTTATGTTATTGCCGCCAAAGCAAACTCTTGAGCAAAAGTGTGGAAAGCGAATGAGATTTCACCCGTAACTTGGCTCAAAATATGTTGCTGGTACACTTCTCTGGTACTTCAATACCCAATGTAATCTTTTTTATACAAGCAAGGTAGACAAATGAGCACAGAGTACATTCACCTGACGGTAAGTGGCTATGGTTATGATTAATAATCAAAATACAGATGTATTGTCACCTTTGAGAGCTATAATGGAAAGTCTCGTTAGCAGTGAAAAGAGTCTAATCAACTGAAGCTATATTATGGTTGAAGTACGAATGTTGTGATTCGACCGGGGAAGGACTCGCTCTCACAGAATACAAGCGTAAAATAGCAGTTTCATGGTGCTGTGTTTTGTGTGGAGTGTAGAGAGCCGGAGGGAGGCTCTTCGTACTGCAAAAGAAGCATTTCATCTGAGTCCTCAGGATTGACAACGCTTCTGCATTTTGACTCTTAACCGTGAATAGATGTAAATCTCTATGGGCTAAAGCATCCACTAACCATCAGGTAGACTGTGTGTTCGTTTGTCATCCTTATTCAATACAAAAACCTCTTAAAATTATTGTAGTATCATAACCATTACGACTGCGACTGTACTGACAGTACAGATCATTACCATCCGTGTGGTGGCAGCGTAAGACAATCCATCTCCTCAATTATTCCCGTGGTGTCGTTTTTTATAGAATAAGGGTGCAAACGAGCAAACAGTCCACCTGATGGTAAGTGGATTCTGTGGCCCATAGACATCTACAGTTATCCTCGATTAAGAATCAAAATGCAAATGCGTTGCCATCCCTGAGGACTAAGATCGAATGCCTTGTTTCCAATAAAAAGGGTCTTCGATTCTCTACACTCACTGTACGAAACGCAGCAGTGTTAAGCTGCTATTTTACGCTGGTATTCTGTGAGAGCGTGGTTCTTTCCCGGTCGAGCCGACCCATTCGTGCTACAACCATAATATAGCTGCAGCTTGGCTCTACCTCGTAAGAAAAGTCGTAAGAGGTGACAATAAGAAAAGCCAGGAAAATCTTATGGCTTCCGATAGATGAGAGAAACTTTCCGAGAAACTACCCTGAACAGCGAAAGGTACCAGCATCAAAGGTGTTAAAATAGATGGTCTTTGGAATGATGAAGAAAGAGTATAGTACTATTTAATGTCTCATCAGAATACGCGAATTTTACTATATTTATCATCTATGACTTTATCCCCACTAATCAAAAGGTAGATTTTTATTCAAGGACTGCCTTGGAATAAATATGTGTTTGGTACTTTGATAAAATTAATTTTATATTTCTATCTATACAGATTTGTTTCTTAATTAAGGATCTCTAAGATACTCTATTAAAGCTAGTTCGAGAAAATAGCCTGTTTCGTTTCATTACTCTAGATGCTACGTGTGTATGAAGAAACTAGGGTTACCATCATTCACAACATCATTGAAGGCAACGTAATATTAATATACTAGCCCAGCAAAGAGATTTTTCATCATTTCATCATCATTTACAGCCTATTAAAAATCCACTGCTGAGAATAGGCCTCCTCCAATCATCTTAGAATTTTTGCCATAGTTGCCACCTTGGCAGGCGGGTGGGCAACTTGCGACACGGACTTCCTCTGATTTTACAAGTAGTGCTTAATAGTTAAATATTTTTTACAGAAATAATAATCGAACTTTAAGTCTACCTGCCTACTTCAAACAAAGAAAGTTATAAATGCGTGGTCACTTCTGTCCTCAGAAGTGACCACGCATTTATAACTGTTTCTTTTTTGTTTCCTCTAAATTGCCTCAAGCCTGGAAGAGTGCATATGTTATACCCTTTGCGAAGAGGTCTAATCCCGTCAACCTCTCTGATTTCCGTCCCATCTCGATCTTACCTTTCCTTTCTAAAGTCCTTGAAAAACTTATTTGTCAACAGCTGACCCTTTTCCTTAATAAGCACAATTTGTTGAATTCTTTACAATCCGGTTTCCTGATATCCTGGTCATAGTACGGCTACTGCCTTAATCAAAGTTACTGATGACATATGGTGGGGTATGGATAATAAACAACTCACAGTCATGACCTTGGTGAATTTCAGTAATGCGTTCAATACTGTTGATTTCGAAATACTGTCGAGTCAGTTGTGTTCCCTTAACATATCTTCATCAATAATTAACTGGTTTCAAGGTTATTCGTGTATTCGTGTCGATGAAACTCATTCATCTTGGTGTGATATTAGTTTATATATTACTCATGAATGGAGTAAATCATATGGCCTAAATGTCAATCCTAAAAAGTCACAGGCTATCATTATTGGTAGCCAGAGCTTTATCTCAAGAATTGACTCGTTCTCCGTACCACCTATCGTATTCGATGGAGTTGAAATCCTTTACTTTGACAATGTCAAAAATCTTGGTATTCTTTAAATTGGATACGCCAACTGAATGAGGTAAGTAAGAAAACCTTTGTCGCTCTTTGTTCATTGCGTCGCCTTCGACCATTTCTTCCTATTCCTACAAAAATTATGCTCGCACAGTCTCTTCTCCTTCCGATTCTCGATTATGCTGACGCAAGCTATTTAGACATAACTGAGGACCAGCTAAATAAGCTTGAGAGACTTCAAAATACTAGTATTCGGTTCATATTTGGTTTGCGCAAATTTGACCATATTTCCCAATTTCGCTCACTTCTCAAGTGGTTACCTATCCAACTTCGCCGGAACATTCATATTCTTTCTATTCTGTACTGTGTATTATTTCACCCTTCTACTACTCCCTATCTAAAGGAGAAGTTTAATTTTGTAGGGCTTCCTAGGGAACCTCTACGCTCTTCAAGAAAATTCATTTTAAGGGTACCAAATCACAATACATAATTTTTTAATAAATCTTTTTACTGTCCAGTCTATTAAGCTCTGGAATGCCCTACCTTTGCATATACGTGAAGCACAAACTATTATAATCTTTAAGAGACTACTTAAAGAGCATTACTTGTCTCAATCATTCGGACACCGTTAGGATAAATTATGTGATTATGTATTTATTGTATTTATCAGCTTTATATTATTGTTTGAGGAATTTTGTAATTTATTTATATTTTTTTGGGTAGATATGTAAGTTTGTTTATATATTTATATATATGTATTTATATGTGTATATTATATGTTTTAGTTTATCTTTTATTATGTATAAGTAATTTATATTATTTCATGTTTTAGTTATTTATATGTTATCTTATTGCATGTATTGTCTATTTATCGCATGTATTGATAATAATTATGTATTCATTGTTTTATTCCTTTATACCTTTGGTTGCCTGGAAGAGATCTCTGTGTAGCGATAAGGCCGCCAAATTGTACATATAATCTGCTTTTGTTATGTTATTCGTATATTTGTTTGTGGTGCACAATAAAGTATATTCATTCATTCATTCATTCATTGCCTCATAGGGTAATTTTTGCCGTAGTTGCTACTCTTGGCAATCGAATTAAAAACCACAGCTTTTCATTATTTTGATAGGTTATCACGTATTACTGCTGCCCATCTTATATTTCACTTTCCTCTGTCACCTCTTACGATGCTCACGGGATGGTATGAGGTAGTGAATTTTTTACACCGCCACTGCACGACGAAGAAGGTGTCTTACCACTTATTTATTTATTTATTTATTCTTTATTGTATTCCTTAATCTAAAATAATACAAAGGGCGGACTTAAAATATTGAGGCATTCTCTACCAGTCAACCCAGCAAAATCTTAATAAGCACAGCACAGAAAGGAAAATTAAAAGAGTTTCATGGCCTTTATCCTTTACTAGCTTTTAATTTTCTAAATACAATATATAAAACACTAGTCAGTAGAGAACTAGTTAGCTTAGTTACTTGTAGTAGGATATCTACTAGCCTTAGAGAGGCCCGTTTAGTTGGCAGTGAGCGGCTTCGAAGCTAGAGGCTTTAGAATGATACCTATCTTACTCCAATCTACTTGCCATTATAGTAATTTCATGCTAAAGTTAAAGCAACCCATATCCGCGGAGTTACTTTCACGAGATCTAACGCTTGTGTCAGTGAGACACGGGAAAAATCACTTAACAAAACCTGAAAACCATTTTTTCTTTTTTCTGTAAATATTTATTCTGACGTGCTTACGATTGCAAGAGGTCATTAAAAATATGAACTATTTTGTTCGCTCATCGCTATTGACTGAAACGCCGTCATCCTACTGCAAAAGTAAAACGTTCGCTTGATCCTACATTACACAAAAACAGAATCAACACCAATATTTTTATAACCACTAAATAATTTTAATTTTATTTAAAATAATCGAAGTCCGAATATGTCCGTGTGGTTTACCTACACAAGCTGCAGCGCAGGCGGTCTGCATTATAAAGGGAACGAAACTGGTTTCGAGCCGAAGTACCGACCATCGCGACTTAGACTGCATCTGCGTAGTAAGGTTGTGTAGAATTGGCTCATGTGTTATATAATCGTTTTTATATTGATGACATATCTACGCGAAAAATTTTCTGCGCGTGTTTATTTTTCAGTATATAATATTTCGGGATTAGTGATAAAGGCGGCTTTTAGTGACGCAACACAATGCTTAGCCACTGTGCGATGTAGGTGTCAATTCGATGTCTATGATCTCTATATACCAATCTCTCTCTCTCTCTATATATATATATATATATATATTGCACCACCTACCTAGTATTCATTGTTTTATTCCTTTATATATATATATTCGTATTCCGCTTCGGGCCAAATAAGTTAAATAATGATTAATTGCGGAAGCAAGAGAGCAAGTTGAACATCCACTCCCACACTTTTACTATTTTTAATAATTAATGCTATCCTGTTGTATTTCCTACAGGATTGGCCTTATCATGTTATACTTTCCGACATCAGAATTGGGATAAATTCCCTGTTATTGCCCACATATAAGTAGTGTGAGGGTTGTTACGTTTGTGAAAGACTATGATGCGCTTCGTATGCCTATTGTGATTATGTTATATGTCGTAATTAAATTTGCTGGCTTTATTATAGTTAGTTATGAGTGTTTCTGTCAAGAAATTCAGTAGTAGCTGAAAAGAACGTAAAGCCGTTGGTCCTGCGCCTGATCTTTCTTTAATTGTGTCGAATTGCCGTACCATCGGACTGAGAATCGAGAGTGCACCTGTGCTTAAGCAATCTCACTCACACTCGGTCACTATAATTCTGTTCTGCGCAGATAGCTAGTCTACGTTGAGACCGTGCGAGCCACCGTGACCGGAATTCGGTCTGGGGGACATTAATACTAACAATATCAAGCAATTTATTTAGAGAGAATAGAAACAAAGAAGTATAATATCCCCGAACTTATAAATATAGTACAAAGTACAAACACTAACTTGTTATTAGTCAAGTGATCTAAAAACATAACATGTAGACAGAATTAAAAAAAAAGTGTGTGTACTTATGTACGCACGTAGGAAGTTATATTTGTTTAGCGTAACAAAACAAAAAAACTTGAGAGACAATTACCCACTGAAGTTGTAGCTTTTAGGTGTCAGTATGCGCGCGCATCGTAACAACTTCATGGTGTCGGTGTGCGCGCGCATCCTAAGAATTCACTCTCATCATTTTTCCCAAACGCCCCAAAAGAAGTATAGCTTCAAAAATCACGAAAAATCAATCTTTATATTTACATTTTGTAATCTTAAAAAGAACTCTGGAACATTCAAATATACTATCCTAAAATTACGTTATTCAAATGTATATTCTATCAACAAAAACCCAATTACAAAAGACTGGAGATTCATCGACATTTTATACTATCTGCAATTTACGAATGTCATCTATCTGTATAATTTTTAAATTTTATCAAATGACCTACTCTACCTACCAATACGGTGTTATTGCGATCAATTATTTCTTACTACCTACCCACTTCTTAAAGATTCTTGACACGCCGCGACTATATTTAGTAATCATTCATTTATTTTATCGATAAGACGAAGGAGACGTGGCCGTTTGAATTTTTAGTGAATTAATCAAAGTTCTGTTCGCGACGTTAGATAGCTGCTGATTAAGTTTTTGTGCCAAATACTTTTAAGTAGATATCCGACGTGACTGTAATTTTTTTCAAACTACATTTGAGTTTCTTGAGCTGTTATTTTGAAGTTTTGTTTCTTGTTCTCGACTTCTATATTAGCTTTATGAGTCCACTGCTGGAATTAGAAAATGGAGCTGCCATGGCGTTCTTCACAGTTAGTAACTTCCTTTTACTTATTTTTGCCAAAAAGTAGTGGTGGACAAACTCTGTTCCGGCTTGTAGTCAATTAACCTCATTACTCAAGGGTGACAAATCATCTATGTCTTTATTTGGTTATGAGTTGGTTATATGTGTGCAGATATGCAGTAGCTACTTACCATTAGGAGGATTTTTAACACGATTATCTCTCTAACGTTATAAAACATAGCTTTTTCAATAATGCGTCTACAAAATTTTCCAGGTATTTCCTCTGAGAGCAATTTACATAATACATCTCTCGGGATGAAATACCTAAGGTTTATAGCTTTTCTTATATTGACTTTGGTTAAATGTAAGTTAATTTTGCTAATAAAGTATAATATAAACTGAGCTTCTCAGTCTATATTACACTTTATTTTTACAACAAATTTGTCTCGTATTATATATAAGGTTCTTATTAAAATGGTATTTATCATCACAATAGTGAAAAAGAAATATTTGTATTTAAATAGTTTTAACATGATACAAAAATATAATGAAAAAATTAAAGAAGCGAATATTATATGTGTAAAATAATCTCGCTTACATTGCGCCAATTTCTTACAGCAGCAGTATACGGATTACTGGTAAATTCTGTAGAAATCATAAAACTTTATTAAAATTTCAGGCTGTAAATGCATTTTAATGTTTTATTGTTCGAATAGCATGTACTGCTGTTAGAAAATTCTTTAATAAATGTATTTCATTATTACGCGTTAAATTATTGATTCAAAAATATCTTATCGTCGACATGAATGTTTCCGTTGCACGAAGATATATTATGTATTCACCAATAACTGAGATATGACATGATTTAGATTTTTTTTATTTTATTTCAATGTGTTTATGCCATTTATTTTTTTGTTGTTTCTGCTGTTTCTTTGCTTATCGCGAATCATCTATTGTAAAGTGAAGTTACAGCCTTTGTACAACCTACTGCTACTTGGCACAGGTCTCCTCTTATTTCTGAAAGGGTTATAGTATAGGGCAAGGAAGTATCCACCGCGCTGATCCAATGCAAGTAGGGTGATGTAATAAGGGTGACAAACGAGCACACAGTCCACCTGATGGTAAGTGGATGTTGTGGCCCATATACATCTATATTCATCCCCGATTAAGAATAAAAATGCAGATACGTTATCACCCCTAAGATTTATGCGTCGTTTCCAGTAAAAATGATATCTGGTTCTCTACACTCGCCATACGAAACGCAGCATTAAGTTGGTATTCCGAGAGAGCGTGGTCTTCCCCGGTCGAGCCAACCCCTTCGTGCTACAACTATTATAGTTAACTATACCTATACTAACTATAATTGCAGCATGGCTCTACCATGTATAGTCTCAGAAATATTTTTAATCTACTGTGCTGTACATTAAGCAGAGGTCTCTTAAAGATTAGCCGTTTATTTAAATACTTGCTGTCCATATGCTGATCACGTGCTGTTTATAGTAACTGAATATTATGGATTAAGCTTTTGAAATGTCCCAAATTAAATGCCGGTGTTATTGATTTGACGTGCTTGCAAACCTTTATAAAAATAAGCACTATTACATTTCCAGCAAAGTTGAACCACAGTCAAAATTGGTCAAGAGAATAGCAACGTCATCATAACTATCATCAAGATGACATCGTCATCATGTTAAACATCAAAGCGACCAATAATTCCCATTTAATTTACCGTAGTGGCGGTGTAAGAATATCTAATACCCTATATCGTCCCGTGGATATCGTAAAAGGGGCGACAGAGGGTAACAAATCAGGAGATGGCCAGCAGTGTCTTCAAGATAACAACTAAAAATAATAAACTGCGGGTTCCAACTCGCTTGCCAGGCTTGGCAACTTTGGCAAATAACCACCCTATGAGACAGTCAATGGGGAGGCCTATGATTAGCAGTTGACTTTTGATAGATATGGTAACGGTAACGGCCCCTTTAATCTGACGTCGACTTGAACAACACGGGTTTCGAGGAGATTGTTTGATTTTATGTCTACTCTCGGTATAATATATCTCATACAGACACAAATTTCTGGAAGTAATATCTAAAAATGTGGCATCTTTTAACACAGTGTTCTAGTCTGTTTTTGAATGACAAATATATATTATAATAGCTACACGGCATGTTGTCCTAAATTCAAATAAAACTATAAAGACTTCAAGGCTTACAGAAACAACTTCTTTAAATAATTACTGCATGTTAGTCTGGTTATACGTGGTAGAGCCATGCTGCAGTTATATTACTGGTATAGTTGTAGCACGAATGGGTCGGCTCGACCGGGGAAGGCCCACGCTCTCACAGAATACCAGCGTAAAATAGCAGCTTAACGCTGCTGTGTTTCGTGTGGTGAGTGTGGAGAACCGGAGACCCTTTTTACCGGAAACGAGGCATTGTATCTTAGTCGGTGACAACACATCTGCATTTTGATTCGTAATCGAGGATAGATGTAGATGTCAATGGGCCAGAGCAACCACTTACCATCAGGTGGACTGGGTGCTTGTTTGTCACCCTTATCCCATTAAAAAAGGTTTAGCGTCAGCCTTTATGTGTTCCCCTATTGAATACAGGTCATCTCTTATTTCTGAGAGGGTTATTTAGTAATAAATGTTGGCAGACTTCACATGTCCCAGAATTTTTTTATTTTTAGACATGCAGGTTTCCTGAAGATATTTTCCACGATCTAACACGTGGTAAATCAGCGCTTGTAATATAATAGTAATTAACAACTTCATTGGTAACGGTGGGGATCGAACCTAGGTTGCTCGGGTACTGTAAATTACAGCAACTGCTTAGCCTCCGAGATACTACGTATCTTAACTTTAGCAATATTCTTAAGAAATTCAACTTTAGTGAAGAGAATTTTTGACAAAATAATCAGTGTTGTGATGATTTATCGCAATCTTTTTTATTATGCTGCATGATCAAATCTTCCAAAACTGGTATCGTTGCGCGCAAGATAATTATTAGTTCGGTTCGGCGATGATGAAATCTGTCTATGCGGTTGAGGATTAAATATATAATTGGTACTATAATTTAGATGTTGTTAAAAAAAAGGCATTAATTCCTATAGAAGCTTACAGTGATTTTTTAATTAAAAAAATAACAAAACGATTCGATTTATGATTTTATTGTACTGGCTCTTTTAGAAATTAAAAAAATTGTCGCAAATCGAATGGGCTATTCCACGAGAAAGCATCTAAAAACTCTTTCCGAAATCCGCTTCCAAATATAAAAATTGCACCAATCAGCCTTTCACGTTTTATCGAATCGAATCGGGCGTCTGAAGTCGAGTAAAACCAAAAACAGCCGAGAGTTCGCGTGTCGCAGAGCACTAACCGTATCTTCGGAACCGATAAAAGGGTCCCCTGCACCGTTTTAATTAGGCGGTAGAATGTATCAGATGGCTGTTATACCGCCAGGGTTGGCAAGCATGTACTTTTACTTTTGCGCATAGTATATTAATTTGAAATATTTAAGTATTCGTTAATAAGGTTTTTAAAGTTGTAAATATTTACTTTGCAAATATCCGCTTAATAAAATAAAATGACGTGTCTTACCTAGTTTGAAGAGCACCTCCCGCCCTCCCTCAATTGCGTGCACTATCCCCGTCACCACTAATCCCAGCACCACTGTCTTTCCTAGTGTAGTGGTGTTGGGAGTAGTGGTGCTGGGATTAGTGGTGACGGGGATAGTGCACGCAATTGAGGGAGGGCGGGAGGTGCTCTTCAAACTAGGTAAGACACATCATTTTATTTTATTAAGCGGATATTTGCAAAGTAAATATTTACAACTTTAATATAATGGATTTCCGTAAAGTAACGCCTGATTCTATTAATGATCTTAATAAGGTTTTTGTTAAAAGAAGTAATATATATAAAGTCTGAAAGAACGATCTAAGTAAATGACAATGTCGTGTTCTGGAGTTGTTTATTCATGCATCATTAATTCGACAGATTATCTCTAGACTCCCTTCAGATTGCCTCATAGTTAAGATTTTTCCATGGTTGCCACCCGCAGTTTTTTTATTTTTTTCTATTCTTCTCTATCACCTATTACGATACCCACGGTACGATATTGGGTAGTGAATATTCCTACGTCGCTACGTCGTTATTTATCTAATGCAGGCGAGAACAGAAAAGAAACCCACAAAATGATAATCAATAGCTTATTCGTTTCTCTCACGAATTTCAGCAGTGAATCTAAAATACAGTTTAATATTAGTATGCTACTGTTAATTTGGGAGAGACGAGTGTCTGTACAAGAAAAGTTTATTATTTTGTTGTTAGTTTACCAGCAACTTCTGTATTCGTTAGTTCCTCCACCCTCTCTAATTAGATTTCTTATGAATTAGCGAGTTGTCCAGCAGGCGGTGCCGATCATGAAGCGGACCTTAAATGTTTTCCAAATATATTACTCAGGCATGCTTACCTTTCCTTCAAGCTCGTGTTAATTATGGTACTCAATATTGCAATTAAGTATTACGCCCAATCTCTCCTACCAAATTATATCTGTACTCAACGCAACGCTCATGCGAAGATCGGAGGTATGGAATGTGGTGATCAAGGACATAGTGCCAGGAACGCAAAGACAATCACAACACGAGTTGGAATCGAGGACCCGTGACTAAGTACCTTTTTTAGGACTACACACTTGACATGAATTAATTCACATTAAAATTTCCCCATAATCTGAGCAAGCGGGCAAGGGAGCACAGAGCCGATACCCACGCATTGGTCATGTTTCTCCCTACCATTAGTGTGAGACATTTGGGTCAGCGTTGTTCTTTGCAGTAGCCTAATTGTCTAAATCTCGTCCAACAATTAACTGGGTGCACTGCTTAAGTGTATGGTTGATATTTGGAGAAAAAGTTAACGTTTTTCCTATTCGCATCCGACCTCTAGGCCATGCCAACTGTTGTTAAAGTAAATAAGTAACTATATGTGGTATCAGCTTACGAGTTTATAGTTCGCTTATAAAGTATGAGTTAGTATTTAAATTCCTAATTCGCAAAATGCCATTGATTAATGCCCCAATGCCGTAAGTTCAAAACTTGACACTTCGTTAATGACACATACACTTAATCTTTGGACGATATTAATCAAATCGGAGATGTACGCGAGCTTGAGAAATGAGATATTAATGCAGACGATTGGGAAACTCTGAAGATTCCATTATGTAGTTTTAAAACTATGTTTAAGTTAATGAGGTTAAAGATATAACGGAGGAATTCCATAAGATAATGTTGCTAACAAGTTACGTGTTTTTTGTCTTTGGAAGAGTGATTATGTAAAAGGCTTAAACGTGTCAGTTGCGATGTTCAAATTGATTTCTTAGGTTGTAATAGCTTGTAAGATTTGTTTGAGTAAATAAAATGGTGATACTTTATTGAGATTATGCAGATAGATATAAATGACACCTATATACCTCATTTTTCAAGTGATATTTAATTATAGTGTAAAAAAAAACAATAACGCATTTTGAGCAAAACGGCTAAAATTGCTAAAACTACAATTAATATGTTATTAAATTATATTTCTAAAGTAATTTTTATATAAAAAAACAATAGTTTTATACTCTCTTATAATTTTATTATCAATAGTTATTTCAATTACAGCATAATGTTACTCACCGTGTATAAGATTTCAATCTCTTCTTTTTGAACTTTATAGTCATATGATATTTGTATCGCAATATAAAATCTGCCAATAAAAAGAGTTTTATCTTAAGCAACGACCAATGTACTCATTTTTTATGTTCTTGTGACAACCCTAAAGTTTGCAATACATGTACAAAATAGCAGACATATTTTAGGAGACTGCGATCCACTGACCAGTGTCGTTCGGGTAATATGTACCTACATCGCTAAAATTCAAACATATTAGCTTTAGACTTTTACAAAAAAAAAATTGAAATATATATCATATATATAATTTAATAAACCATAAAACCTATATAAATTTTAATTAAAATAAAATGTCACCTAATAATTTAATTTAAATAATAATTTTATTTATTATATACTGATAAAATTTAAATTAGTTTTTGTATAAACGCAACTGCTTATACAAAAACTAATTTAAATTAATTTTTAATTTGTTAATAAAATTAAATATTACTAAATCTTAATTTCTTAAATTTTTAATTTTAATTACTGCAATTATATATATATATATATATATATATATATATATATATATATATATGTATATAATGCAAAATGCTATTTTTATTACCTATTGCATTTGTAATACTATTTTTTCTAAACCAATTTTCTATTTCATTTGAAAAGTTTTATAAGAATATTAAGTATTTGTAAAATGCAAAATGGTATTCTTAAATTTTTTAATTCTTATTTCATATCCAACTCTCAAGATACTAACTATAATAAAAAGAAAGAGTGAATCCTATTATAATATGTTTGTTGAGGACTCTGATTCTTCAGCAGCCAGTGATAATGCCGATATTACAATAGACCTGGGAACACTACAATGTTTAAAAGATGAAGACAATGCTTTAGAAACCTTGAACAGATATCTAAGTGAAAAAAAAAAACTCTTCCTTAAATATAATACTTGCTTACCAACTTCTGCACCTGTTGAACTACTATTTTCGTTTGGTGTAATGATTATGAGGCCATATAGACTTTGAACAAATAATAGTGATAAAATCAGTGAAATAAACTATTTTATTTGAAAAACCTATTTTGTAAATACGTATTTTGAATTTTGTATAAAAAAAAAACAAGCATTTGCATTTTGAATTTAAATACTTTTAATAATCTCTGGTTGTGTTAAGATATTCTTTTGTAAACGTTTTATCGCTGCGAATAGTTGAACGTTCTTCTTCTTCTTATATTTCGCCATTAGAATACTTTTGTAAAAAAATCCTGGCACGTGCAATTTATTACACACATGGTAAGTAGTATATAATGCGCTGCAATATCAGTGTAGGTTTTAGGTCTGACATGTTAATTTGGGAAAGAGGAGTCCTTCATGCCATCATTTCCGTATTTTATTTAAGTAAACATATAAGCTATTTGTTGCAATAATTATTCATTATTTTATTTATTAAGTTCATAATATTCAGTAATGGTCTATCCATTACTGGAAGCGGACCTCACGCTATATCTAACCAGCTTCACAAAAAAAGAGAAGGTTGTCAATTCGACTGTAATTAAATCTATATAACACTTAGTGTGTCATCTAAGTTCTTTAACTAATGGAGTTGCTTTTTGTCTTTGAAAGGTATAGGTTAATTCACAGTAGTCCCACATAAATTTCAATTATTTTCAATAATAACTGTAAAGATTTCAGCACGAGGGAGAGTCGTGATGTAGTGTACCTAATAGGTCTGGTATACCAATATGTACCATAGTAGTAGAATACAAGCGTAATATAGCAGCATATCACAATAGTCAGTGAAGAAAACCAGAGAACATTTTGAATGCTATAACGTGACATTCCATTTTAGTTCTCAGGGGTAACACGCGCATGCATTTTTTGAGTATATTATGTTTATTTTGTTCTAGTTGTCGTAAGCGCGACTGCTCTCCATGGTTTGAATCCTGGGTCGGGCCTAAAGTCAGTTATTCGGTTTTTCTGTTAAGAAGTCCGGGGTATTAAAATTAGCGTTTTTTTTTGTGTCGACGGGAACAGAACCCGGGTGGCCCGCGTACTGAAATTTACGGCAAGCACTTAGTGGTAAGCTTCCAAGGCTCCTGTAAAACACATATTATTACAAAATATCATAAAGTTCTTGACGAGATATTTACAAAACAATTAAATTAAATAGCTTTTATAAAACAATCAAAAATAACATTCATCCTAACTCCTTAGTTAGCGTAGTTAAGCTCACCAAAGAGCATCTAGAGTTGGAATATACAAGTTAAATCCTAGGTGGGTGGTGTATCGTGGTAGGTCCCAGTTTTCAAGTTATTCCAGTGAGTAACTCTATACACACTAATACAAACTAGTCCAGTTGCAAACGGCCGCGCTGTACCACGCGACCAGTTAAAGATCGCCCGATAGGAAACCGAACAGCGATAGAATTTCAGGCTGCTATAATGGTGGTTAACATCGCTTTTATAGCGTGGTTATTGTTATAGCCGATAGCGCTAGTTCTAAACGCCTTTATTTTATACTTATTCGTCTGTGAATACGTCTAACTATAAAAATTTATATAATGGATCAGCACTTCCACGTTCTTGATTCTGGTGCGTTTTTCTTTTACCTTAAGAGCTACGCATATATTTACCTACGTTGATCTATTATTCTATTAAGAATCTAAATTCAGGTGCACAGTCACCCCTGAAGACCAAGATGTAGTGGCTTGTCACCAGTATAACCGGGTCTCCGGTGCTTGTCACTCACCATACAAAACATAGCAGCATTATGCTGCAATTTCACGATGGTTTTCTGTGCGAGTGTGCTCCTTCCCTATGTGTGCTACTCAAGCTGACCTATTTGCCTTGAGGAGCAATGTGAAACGTTTCGTTACCAGTAAAATGATTTCATTTCTCATCATTCATCATACGAGACACAGCATCATTATCCTTTTACGCAGGTATTCTGGGCGAGCCGATCCACTCGTGCTGCAACAGTAATACGCTGCATAGAGGGTATCTACTATTAGTTAGGTACATTTTATTTTTACAGTAGATTCAAAATTCATTTTTCTAAACATAAATGAGCAATCATTAAAAACGTAATAAAGTTCGTCTCAAGGACGATATAATTCCATTGTTTATAGGTTATTTAACCTTTCGGAGCAAATTGTTGATAATAAGTTTCTGCTTATTTCCTTGTTCTAAAGCTTGCGCATAAAATGGTTATTTAGTATTTTAGAAACACCCATTTGCGCACTGACCGATGGTTAAGATCTTAATCATTTCACAATTGTAACACTAAGCCAGCGTTCATTAAATTTACAAGCGCAGTAGACCGAATGTAGACATTCCATTGATGTGAAATTATTAAATAAGTTTTTATTATAAAATATTAGTGCCTAAAATTACTATAAAAATATATCTTATCCCATAAGCCAATCAACTAGGGTATTATTTAAAATAGAAATATTATAATAAGGTTTAAGAGTAGTGCAAATTTGCCTTTACAATACTTAAGAACTTCGACTTTTAAAAATTGACTTTTGAAAATTAAAAAAAAATGCATTACGAATATGGGTTATCAGTTATTATTTGAAGTTTGAAGAAAAATTATCATAATTGCGTAATTTTTATGCATTTTAATATTTTTTTTACAAAAAACAAATTATTTAATAATTAATGTATGTTAAATGTACTGTATAAAAATAGCTAAAAATGCTGCATTACATCTCAGTCCTAGGAGTTAATAATCTCATTTTAAAATCTAGATATTGCATTTTTTTCTAGTTTTAATAAGGTGTGTGGTGCAAACATCTTTATCACTGTACAAAATATCCTTAACGTAGCAGTCTTAATTAAAATTATAATTTTTAAATGGAATTGTTTTAAACATCAAACGTCTATCAATTTTATAACGAACGTAAACCTGTCGCGAGCAAAAAGTTGTCCGTTGTAAAAAAAAAACTAATTGCAGATGGTTCAGTGGCATTGGGCCGTTTGATGGATATCTATGCTATTTTTTCGCGCGAAGTTTTTTGTGCGAAGGATGACACGTGCGTACGTTTTTAAAACAAAGGAAAATAGATATACAAGTATAATTTATTTTATAGCCCACGTGAAATGAGTGTGGAAGACAATTGTGTTACAAGCTTTTTGGAGTATTTGAACGTATTAAGAGACTTGTGAGACTGAGAAAATGATTGACAGTTTTATACTGTTGGTAGATATCACCTCACTAAAACTGAAGAGATATTCTGTTTTACCATTGAAATCAAAATATGAGGAGCAAAACGAAACGGACTTGATAAGAAAAAATAAAACCTTTTCTGTAGATGTAACACGATATCTTCGTCAATTGTGAACCAATTTTGATGATTAATTTTTGTTAATTATGTTTTACTTCAGGAGTGGTCTCAAATATATTTGGAGAAAGAATTCCACCCTAAAAATACGAGATGAAGTTTTTAATGTATTTATTTTCATATCGTTCCGAGGGTATCGTAAGAGGCGACATAGGGAAAATGAAACAGGAGATGGGCAGCAGCATCTTCCTGATAACAACTCAAAATAATAAAAAACTGCAGTTGCCAACCCGCTTGCCAAGCGTGGCAACTATGGCGCAATATCCCCATGAGCTGTCTATGAGGGAGGCCTATGTTCAGCAGTGGACTTTTATAGGCTGTAATGGATACCTAATGAATTTACATGACATTCTAGTTGTTACCTTGGACTTGTGATATTCCTTAGCCTTATACCACTCAAAAGAGTCAAGAGCTTCAAAAAAGTCAAAGAATTAAAAATAACTAAATGGCTTCACATTCTGAAGTCGGGGCTTTAATTCTTCTATACTATGACTTAGCACCGAAATCTTTTGTCGTTCTTTAAAAAGATGTCAATCAAACGCGCGTCAAGGAAAATTTCATAAGACGTTTCCGTCGAAGTGTCCTACCAATTGACTTTACATCGAGTTACTCAACTAAAAGGAAACAAAGGGTTTCTTCGAACGATTGTTCATGCAACGGAGTATGGACAACATTTTACAACGATGTAAACGTGACAACCACACAGTTCCAATTGGAGCAAATATTAACGTTGATTTACAATTCACAAGCAAGCACCGTGTGGTTATACGTCCTTTATCGAAATATTATATGTATTGCTATATTATATAAATATACTATTCATTGAGAGCCGTGGAAGCTCAGGGGCTAAGCGCCCGCAGTAAATTTCACAGTATGCGAGCAACCCGGGTTCAATTCCCGCCGGCTGATTTACCACGTGCTTAGCGGTGAAGGAAACATCACGAGGAAACCTGAGTGTTTGAGAGATAAGAAAAAAATATTTCGAAGACATGTGAAGTTCGCCAAAACGCATTGGGGCAGCGCGGTGGCCACTTTCTTGACCTAAAACCCTCAGAAATGAGAGGAGACCTGTGTGCCCGGCAGTGGGACGTATATAGGCTGTAACTTTGACTTTTTAACTTTTATACTATCCATTTGTTAAAAACATACTTATTAAAATGTATAAATTGTTCATTATCATCGGTCGGTAAAAATACATAGCTGGATATCGGTCTCTACCTCTGCTAGAAGGATTTGCCTCAATCGTCACCCTTGGTAGGCGGATTAACAATCGCAATAACAGACGTCGCCTACCTTTGACATTGCTCCCTGTAATCGGTCTGGATATTAGGTATGTCTGGCATAAATGAAATGATTTTACCGCCATCTATCGGAAACTTTCAAAAGGTCTTTTAGCATTTTCCATAGTCGCCTCTTCTACGACATTAGGCAAAATGGGTTCTCTTACGCCGCCACCACTCTGCAGCTTTAGGTATTTTTAGCATTTTCCATAGTCGCCTCTTCTACGATACGAGGCAAAATGGGTTCTCTTACGCCGCCACCACTCTGCAGCTTTATCAGTAGAGTTAAAGTTTCTTTCATTGTTTCATTAATTTTTGATTCATTGTCTGTAACAGTTCTTAGTTCCTGTAAGTGTTTTGTTAGAAAGTTTTAACTTTAGCCAGTATAGAGTTACAAATTATTAAATTGCTCGTTAAATTTAATACGAGGGTCGTCTTACTTAAAACTAACGAAGCATTACGTACTTGTATGTATAACAAAGTAAGTTACGATATAACTAAGCTTTCTCGTCACGTATCATACAGCGGTTTAGATTACCTGTGCGGGTTTTCCACTAAGCGGATTTCTTTATGTAAAGCTACGAGCGCTCGTTACGCTTTGAATTCGGCGCACGTGGCAGATTTACGATTATATGGAACCGCTTGTATCCGGGTGTACGGTGAAGGTAGAGTGACACGTCACTATTTCAATGAACACCTGTAATCATAGCCCTGAATAAAAGCACCTGCCACCATAGTCACAGCAACTGTGACTACACGACATTCATATTTCCGCACATAAATGGATTTATATATTTGTCTGTAAGTAGTTAATTCGTTGTCAGATAGTTAGAAGTCTATTGCGGGACTGCCTCTCTAAATGTACGCGTCAAAGAATCGGCGATCATGGCCTATCGCACCTTAAAGTCTTTCTGTACGAGTATTTTAAGTAATGCGATTTGTAGTCTAGCTATCTGTAAGACGTCATGAAGTTCTATTTCTTATTGTTCATCTTACAAAAAGTCAGACAACCTCAACTTTATGTATTACTTACAAATGGCATTTACGAGTTTTAATGAAAACTATAAAAGGGAATACATAAATAGTAAGAACTTTGTCTATTATATATTCAAGATGGCAACCCGACTGACCCAGAAGCCGACGTCGTCAACGTTAAGTCGTGTAGTGGCGGCGTAAGAATATCCACTACCTCATATCGCCCCGCGGGTGCTGTTGGACTGCCCCTTTTTAGTATCTTCCTGATAACAACCGAAAATAATAAAAAATTGCGGTTGCCAATCTGTCAGCCAAGTGTGGCAACAATGGCATAACCCCTGTGTATTAGTGGCCAATTTCTTCGTATCGTATATTCATATCGTTATCTATGGGAGAGGCATATGTTCAACAGTGCACTTTTAGAGGCTGTAGTCGATGGATGGATGAACCCAGAGAAGTTTAAATGTTTTAAGAATGTACCTATGTATATATGTATGTATGTATAATGTAATAGGTTTTTGCCATATGTAGCGTCGTTAGATTTGTATCAGTTGTGGGTAAAACTTTTATCTTTTCAGTAAAAATTTTACGCGAACGGGTTTTTTAAATAACTGTTTTAACCGTTGCTTACCTTAGCTCCACAAAGTATGGTTCTGAGCAATCTCCATCCATCGACTTCCTGCATTTCCTATCAGGTTGTCACTCCATCTAGTGAGGGGCCGCCCTACACTTTTGTTACATGTACGAGGCTGCTACTCAATTTCCTTTCTTCCTCATCGGTTATCGTTCTTCATGCTATATGGCCAGCCCATTGCCACTTCAACTTACTGGTTCGTTGCGCGATGTAGGTTACTCTAATTCTACTGCACTTCAAATAAATGGTCACAAGTAATAATTAATTTATAATTGTTATTTTAATTGTATTAACTTCTTCAAAAAATTAATACCTTAAGAAAGCTTGATCATTCACATTCACCACCTTGTTTAAACGATTAGGAGGAAGTTTGTACTAAAAGATCCTGCTGTCTTATTATAAACGTTATTATGAAAAAACTCTTCATTTTTCCAACTTTTAAGTTACCAGTCACTCGTGGAGATTTGATACCATAAATCTTTTTAGTGATCTATATTTAATTAAATTATTGTTTACAATACAGCTCTTTATTCCATTTTTTATATATTTATTTAAAGTAATTACATAAAAATATACAATATTATAATATAAAAAATAAATAAAAGTAAAATTATTATACATCATCATCATCATCATCATCATCACTATTCCACTACTCGCGGTGTAGCACCAAGAACGGTGACTGCGTTTTCTCGCTAAATGGCAATACTTAGTCTTTGAGTAAAAGGAACCAGCCCTCTTGTATTTGGGGGCGACGACAAGTTGCGGATACATTTTCTTTAGATACTTTACCACACGGAACGATAGTCATTTCTCAGAGACTCCTAGTTAGCGTAGAGTCAAAAGTGAAAGAGATTTAAAACATATCAAAATAGCTGATTGTTAATTAAGTGCATTTTCTTCTCAGAACTCCAAAACGGTAAGCGAAAGAATGGTGATCAGTTCCTTAGATTCAAGACGTTCAGAAAAGAGATATAAAAAAATGCAAGATTGAGCCTCTTGTTGGGAACACACACCGAATGACATGGAATAGTTGAACGATCCAAACACGCGTTCTAGAATAAACAGAAAAGCTAATTGAATGCCAGGCGCGCAAAAATCATGAGCAGACCAGCTAACATAGTTTTTAACTATGTAAGCGACATCCTCACATGAGTGCGCTGTATGCACACATTTACTGCAAAACTTGACTACATTAGCCACATCAGAGCATGTCACCGAAGCTCTACTGATAGACGCTATATTCGCCGTAGCCGAAATCAGCACGGATAATAACATTAAATGCAATATTTGTCCCCAATAAACTTTACGTTAATGATTTCATTATATCACACAGCGAAAAAGAAGAGAAGTGTTAAGATACTTTTAGTCAATTTGATAATGAAAATAAAAGAAGAGCTGTTTATCAGAAGTCGGTGAAAACACTTAAATAAAATAAGTTATTATTACAAATTTAATCGATGTGAATGAGCCTTAAAATCTTATTAACAAATAGTGTTTTAGATATCTGCTTTCAAAAAATACTGCTACTGCTGGGAATAAAAAGTGCTACCACGTGCTTCTAGTCGAGCAAAGCGATAGAGTTGAGTTGAGTTGAGTAGAGCGGTTGAGTTCCGAACGGAGATCCTCCTCATATACATTAATAGTGACCACCGTCGTGTTTTGGCTGGTAGGAGCCCGGTATAACCCTCCCTTTGCCCCCGCAGCGGCAGCTATCCATGAGGATTTCCCCGCGATAGTAAAACAAAGGTTTAAAATTAATTGCTATAAAATTTTAAAATAATATCGAAAACTTCAGTTGAGTTTTATTACAAACACACAATGTAATGTTTAGATAGTATACGATTTTAAAATAAAATAAACCCAGAACGAGAATAGTGGCTGGCAGCACGTTCCATAAATATTGCGACGTGGTTGTCTGTATATTTGAGAGATGGGTAAGACATTAGATATGTTTTATAGAATTAGAACGTGTTTGTTTTGCATGTTTTATTTAGCTTAGAATTAGTTTCAAAGTTTTTATCCAAGATTATAAGATATAAAATAAATTCAAAGAATAAATCCATAGAACAGATTTAAGACACCCAGACCAGTAATAGGGAGCAGCATCTAAGATGCATTTCAAGAAGCATCAGTTCTCGAGCGTCATAATTGTGTCTAAAATACAATATTTTTGTCCAACCTATCCTTAAAGTGTTTAAGTATAAGTTAGTACGTATATGTGATAAAATTAAATTAATGTTAATGTCTGAAGGAAGCTAGTTTACACAGCTTTAAGAATTTTTTTTTACTTATATCATAGTCTTATATTATACTTAATATATTGTAAAGTAGTAACTAATGGATGTAGCATTTTCATCTGGTATCTCATTGCGACAATAACTATTATTATAACGAATATAATGTAAAAATTCATTAGTAACAAAAATATATAATTCTATCAGTCAACGCATGAGGGAGCGTGCAATTATTTTTAGCGATCATCAATTATTGATCGGATGCTCTATCAATTAATCATGCTACATACAAATCTGGAGCGGTGTAATCGATAGCCACCGGTACATTTCGTACTTTCACCTCAAGCCGACCGAATTAAAATATCGAAGGAACGACACGCAGCCGTAAAAATATTTTTATTGTTATTTCTCATTGGACGGCGTCCGATTTGCATAAACTCCCAAGTGGCTGTCGGAATGGCTCAGAGAGGCTTCTTGAGTCCCCTCATAAAACTCGGTCGTTAAAGAAACACCTTTTTGCTTATAAACACGGTTGCACTTTTAACTGAAATTGCCTGTGCGGCCAAGGGTTTGTGGCTGGTGATTTTTATTTTATAATACATGTAATGATTTTTCCAAGTACAAGTAAAACTAAGGTAAAAGACCTTTAGCTACACCTAACAAAGTAAGTAAAATTGGATATTTTCAATGTAGTGTGAGTGATTGTATACAAATTAATTGGATGTCGATATTTGAACTGATTATTGACCACGGCCATAACTTACGAATAACAAAAAGCTAATCAAATGCGAAGGAGGAGGTACAGGTAAATTTATACATTTTTGGCCACGAAAGGAAAAGAAGAGATCACCCACCGAGCAAGGTGATCAGCCCGGGTAACAGTCAATGCGATGCGCCATGCGTTATTTCGCAGCTGTTCTATATATAGCGCGGTACTTCGGAACTTTGATAGCGTGATTTAGGCTTCAGTGTGTTTCGGTTGTGGCGCGACGACAGCGCCGCCACATCACTCCCCTGCTCAGACCGAAGGCCGATGGTGCAGTCTAGTTGTCGAAGAATATGCAAGTGCCAGGGATTGCCTTGTAGTCTGCGGTGAGTTGAGAAGCAAGAATATTTATTGAAAGTATGCTTTTATCACTGGTTCGGAAAAAGCCTCTGTCCTGGGAAGAACCAGAAAGAAATCCATCGGGACTTTTTCTAAACATTAATTTACAATTTATTATGTTGTACAACTAAATATGAATACATTTACGAATAGCATGGTAGCAATCACCACATTCCCAGGGGTTATTATCAAACATGTACTTTTTAGGAGTATAATAACCATAATAAAACAAAATTTGATTAATGAAAGTTTTAAACTTTTTGATATATAAGTAGGTCCTGAATATCTTGTAAGACTTTACGTTTTTACTTTATTAATATATTGCCCAATGAAAGAAATTCCCTTTTTGGAGTCGAGTAACTGGTGGCTAGCTTGAGTTTGTTCCTAATATTTACAGAATGCGAATGAATATTTTTAATAACACAATTTTTTGTTTTTGTGTACCTACATACATTAAATGTTTGTAAATATAATGCCTACCCTCCATACCGAATTACCGGTAACGACGGCAAGTCTGAACGGAAATTAACCATCTGCACAGGGCAGGATTATATGTAATACTCAAGTGTATGTGCAAGGACAAGTGTATTGCAAACTCTATTCTCTCACTCGAATAGTCGTATGAGACGGTAATCCAACACGACCGGAGAGAGATCAAGCGCAGGGCCAACGATTTTACATGTTTTCTGAGGCATGGGGGTGAAACACCGCCAACTTTCTTACTCGGGACTTCAGGATCAACGAGCACTAGATGAACGAGGCAGTCATTCGTAAATATACTATGGAGCCAAAGTTAATATATTTATTTCCTTAAATTTTCTCTAAGTGATTCCTTCAAACTAAGGTTATATAATATTGCTCTTACAGCTCTCTTGTACAATTAGTATAAGGTAGAGTTAGTAGTAGAAAGACGGGGTACATTAGATATCCGAAAACCATTATGTATTTGAGGTTCTTGTAAAAACCTTAACTGGCATTCAAAACCAAGACCAGTATTGTAGTTACTAAGAGGCACTATAACTTATATTGATTTTTTTATACATTAAGCCTGAAAAACAGTCCCCCTGATGGTAAGTGGATGCTGTGTCCCATAGACACCTATATGTGTCCTCAATTAAGAAACAAAAATATAGATACTTTGTCACCCCTGAAGACTACCACTCTTCATACTAAGCACAGCAGCATTAAGCTGCTATTTTTCGCTGGTACTCTGTAAGAGCGTGTTCTTCCCCGGTCCAGCTGACCCATTCGTGCTGCAACCATAATATAGCAGTATCGTAGCTCTACTACGTTAATAATTGGGTGCTATTACTGTTATTAATAAAAGTTGTGATTTAAAAAAAGTAATTAAATTAATAACAAATAGTGTTATGAGACCCTAGACCGATAAAGAAGTACTTTATTGGCCGGAGGCCCAAACCCCCCCCCCCCCATAAAATGGTAGCGGAATTCAAAAAGAAAAGACTACCCCATGATGGTACCAGCACCCCTGGTATATAATGGATATTAATAAATGATAATATATATAATGGAGAATCCCTCACTGAGCATCCATGGTCAAGCTACCCTCTTCTTATTGAGCGTGGGTGCTCAGGCTGCCTCGCGTATTCTGGAGGGGGGGGGGAGGCAAAATCCCGCTCACTAATAGCACCAAACGAACCATGGCGACCCCTGCCACGCTATCCGTGGACTTCTGCAAGATCAGGAGACTTCACTCGAACCTTAACGCCGTCCACTACCATCTGGAGACGCCGATGCCGGCCTTGCTCTTTTTTCAACCGTGACGCAGGTGTCCTCTCCAGCTGATACTTCGTACCTGTCCTACACGGGGTACAAATTAGAACACTTCTTTGTGCCCCGGGCTGGAGTTTGCGTATACGTCAGAGAGGATATCTGTTCTCGACGCCTGGGCAGTCTTGAAGGTACGGACCTGTCCATCCTTTGGCTGTGCGTAGACAGCGACGACCATCCCCGCGTCTACGGGTGCCTCTACAAGTCCCATAGCGGTAATGCCGACACAGACCGACTCATTAACCAAATGGCTACAGATTTCTTGCTACAACAGATCCCATCCGTAGAGATCGTGATACTTGGCGATTTTACACCCACCACGCTGAATAGCTCGGTTCACGTTTAACCGATCATGCGGGGAGATCTGTTTATGACTTTGCCTTGGCATATGGTCTGACACAACTGGTTTACTTCGCCTACGCGGATTCCAGATGTGGAGGATCATACACCTTCCCTGTTGGACCTTCTACTGACCTCTCATCCGGACGGATATCAGGTTTCCATCGACGCCCCTCTCGGCTCTTCGGACCATTGTCTGATCCGGAGTGTGGTGCCACTCACGCTCCCTTCTCGGTTGCGTTCTGCAGGATGCCGCCGTGTTTAGCATTACAGGTCGGCGGATTGGGACGGAATGCGGTCTTTCTTTGCATCCTACACATGGGGGCGGGCTTACTTTTTGCTGGATGATCCCAGCGTTGTTGCTGACTCTGTCACTAATGTGGTGCTACAGGGAATGGAACTATTTATTCCATCATCTGTGGTACCCATCGGAGGCAGATCTCAGCCTTGGTTTGGTCGCTCCTATAAGACTGCATTATGCAGTAAGCAGGAGTGTTATCAGGCCTGGGCTGACACTTCGGCGGCTCGGGATGTAAGCACCAGCATGCTTAAAAAGAAGTATAACTTCGCCTCCAGGTCATTCAAAAGAGTTATTGCCAAGGCAAAGTATAAGCACATTGACGGGATTGGCGAGAAATTAGTTCACCTTCCGTCGGGAACCCGTGCATTCTGGTCTCTCGCCAAGGTTGTCTGTAAGCTATCACTACCATCTCTGCATAGGGAGGATAACTCACTGGCCCACGCCGCAAAAGAGAAAGCCGACCTTTTAGGCTCCTTTTTTGACGGGGGGAACACACCGCCGACCATTAGCAGTGTGAGATCTCTACGCCTGATGTTCGATTCACACTGTGCTCAGTACACAAAGCACTTCTCTCCCTGGACATCCACAAGTCGAGTGGGCCTGACGGAATCCCGCCAATTGTGCTGAGGACCTGTGCTCCAGATTTGGAATCGGTTTTAACGCGTCTTTTCCGGTACTCCTACTCCCTAGGGTAACCACTCTGATCCGTCCAACTACAGGCCTATCGTCATCACCTCCTTGTTCTCCAAAATTATGAAGTCCATTATTAACTGCCAGATCATGCGGTACCTTGAGCAGCACCAGCTGATTAGTGACCGCCAGTACGCTTTCCGTCGAGGTCGTTCTGCTGGTGATCTTCTTGTTTACCTAACACACAGATGGGCGCAGGCGATCGAGTCCAAGGGGGAGGCTTTGGCGCTTAGTTTGGACATAGCGAAGGCCTTCGATCGGGGTTGGCACAAAGAGCTACTTTCGAAGCTCCCTTCCTATGGGCTTCCCGAGAAATTGTGCAATTGATCACTAGCTTTCTTGCAGATCGGAGCATCAAGGTCGTTGTAGACGGTGCATGCTCCGACTACAAGCCTATTAACGCTGGTGTTCCACAAGGCTGCGTGCTATCACCAACGCTGTTTCTTCTGCATATCAATGATATGTTGCAAACCGGTAGCATTCATTGCTATGCGGATGACAGCACTGGTGATGCTCTATACACCGGCCGTGCCAATATTTCTCGGGAAAACGTCGCCGAGTACCGGAACAAACTTGTGTCTGAAGTCGAGTCTTTGCTGAACAAAGTCTCGGATTGGGGGCGACTAAATCTAGTCCAGTTCAATCCCCAGAAGACACAAGTTTGCGCGTTTACCGCTTAAAATAACCCCTTTGTCGTGTCTCCTCAGTTCCTCGGCATCGACATATCGAATGACGTGCAGTTTCGTGGTCACTTGGAAGAGAAGGCCAAATTGGCCTCTAAAAGCTTGGCGGTCTCAGCAGAGCGGGACATTATTTCATGCCGGCACACCGCCTGCAACTTTACAAGGCGCAGGTTCGGTCTCACATGGAATACTGTTCACATCTCTGGGCCGGGGCTCCCCAGTGGCAGCTCCTTCCATTTGATCGCATTCAGCGCAGAGTAAGCTGATCTTTCTGATCGGCTTGAATCACTGGGGCTGCGAAGAGATGTTGCATCTCTTTGCGTATTCTATCGTATCTACCACGGGGAGTGCTCAGAGGAATTGTTCGGACTAATTCCAGGCGCTCAATTTCACCATCGCACATCGCGACATAACTCGAAATACCATCCGTACCATCTGGATGATTGGCGGTCCACTACTGTGCGATTTAGAAGAAGTTTTCTTGCTTGCACAACTTCCGTGGAATCGAATACCGATACGACTTAGGGGCCTTCAATAAAAGAGCCTACTCTTTTTTAAAAGGCCGGCAACACATCTGCAATTCCCCCGGAGTTGCAGTTGTTAATATTAAATTCGAACTGACTAAGATGGGACTCGAATTGAATAGGGCTTAGTATAGAGCTGCGGACTTAGCATTCATACTTGTATATTCACTACATAACTAGTGAATGTATCTGCCATACAAACGAGAAACACAAATGAGAAATATATTTTGGTTTTGAGCCACTTCCCGCATGTGTTAACAGGTCGTACTCCATCTAGTTAGGGGCAGCCCACACTTCGTTTACCGGTACGAAGCTGCGACTCGAAAAACTTTCTTTCATTCTTTTCCATCGATTTTAGTCCGACTTGTGTCCAGCTCATTGCCATTTCAGCTTACCTATCCTATGAGCTATGTTGGTTACTCTGGTTTTACTGCGGATATTCTCATTATGAAATTTATCAGATAAACTCCGAGCAGTGTTCCCCTTATATCTCACTGAGGGACAGTTTTTTTATTTTTTATTTTGCAAGCAGCTAGTGGTTTAGAAAGACCTGTAAGTTCTATTGTCATCATTGCTCTGGCTAAAGTCCATGGCTAAGCACTATGTGTATAATGAATTGAAGGAGTTGTTTAGCTGTGAGCAATTTCACTTCTTCTGGGCTAAGTGCATAGTTTCACAGATGAATGTTACTTTTGCGCATTAAGGGTCAACAATCAGCTAGGACGAGCAGAGCTTCTTCAGTTAAGGAACATCGACAGACCGACCGAGCGACCTTCAACTTTCTCTTACGATGGATGCAGGTGGCGCACGACAATGTTTTGTGAAATGAAGGGCTGTAATGATGATGATGATATTTTTTTGGTTCTTTTTAGTTTTTATGAAATTTAGCTCAGGAGCTTGTATTAAATTACATAGAATGCAAATGAATATGCAAGCACGTGGTAACGCTCAGCGGTGGCCAACGTTAAATAGCGATAAATTATTTTAGTGGAACTATAGGGATATAACTCAAGTTGCATCGTTTTCTGCCTAGAAGTTTGACTTGATTTTGGATAAGTATCATTCCAAATCAACCTCTTATCTATTTTAGTCGTCAATCAGTGCGTTCAGTGCCATGGTTCAGTGGGAGTGTTTGCGAGTTAGAAATTTCATCTTTGTACATAGGAACGGTACCCACTCAGACGGACTCCTAGAGCAATAAGTAAAATTATCCATTAATCAGAGTTATACGGCATATTATATGTTATACCGATATTTATCGAAAACCATAAAAGCTTCTTAGTATTTTCCATTTTCAACCCATACGGCATCCACAGGCGAAATACTACTATGATGTTCGACAATTTTATTTTTATTTTAAAGAAGTCCATTATAATTATCGTAATAGTATATAATTATTATTATCAGGCAAGCAGTAGAAACAAGTGATAGGTGACCTGTATCCTGATATTCAACACTAATTTTTCTTCCTAATTTACCTTAATTTACTAATTGTTCGTCCAGTCGGTTTTTAAACTGATTTACAGTTTGGGCTGAGGCTACATAACTTTCTGGTAGCTTATTCCACGCTTTGACTTTTCGATTGCGAACTAGTAACCCAGTAAAACGTCAACTAGAAGTAAGTCTCGTCTTTAAGAGGTGATAATTGCCACATTTGGCGAGTGGGTTGTCGATCCAGAGCAGGATTCATAGCTTGATCCTGTTAACGGTTTGGTCTAAAATAATTTGTCTCACATGGGTAGTTACTAGTTTTAATTTAGCATCAGTGTCAAGTTGGATTTTTTTTGCATTTTATAATAAAATATTAATTTTTAAATACACACGAAATAAAATACAAAAAAAAATATTTTTCAATATAATTTATTGATAGTATAAAAATACGAATGTACACGTAAAAGCTAATTGAAGTCGTATCTTAAATTAGGTATATCTGAGCAACAAAATACAAACTACTTTAATTTTTGACAATGAAGATATACTATTTATTTCATTTTTAATTTAGTCAATATAAAAAAAAGTGTATTTTCTTCTAAATATTAACATAATTATTATAATGAACTCGAATTCATAAAAACACATTCAAAAACATATTCGTGTGGCATAGAAATATTTCAAGCTAATCTTATTTTTGCCGTATTCGTTCAATAGTAGTATTTATACAAAAAAAGTCATCTAAAATAATGAAACAAACATTTTATATCAACTTACTTTAGATTAACATATACTTACTCCAAATACTCGTACACAAACTTATACCAAAATCACTAAATAATAAATAACACATTTAAACCAGTCATAGTTAAACTTTTGATCTGTCATATAATTTTCAGAAATAGCAAACAATTTATCTCTGATACAGTCGCTTCTTAATAACATTTTTTATCAAACATAATCACACAAAATAAAAATAGGTATGGCCTTAAAATTTTGATAACTAACTTTTAAAATTTGGAGGTTAACAAAACACTGCACAAACAAATCTTATGAGATCTTTACGAAAACCAAATCTTTATCACTCTTATGGACAAACGTACCTAGGAATATTACGTACCACAAAACTTGACCTAATAATACTTCGAAATAAAAGTAGCTTAATATAACAGTAATCTAAAATATATCTAAAAATGTATTTACATAATCATACTAATAACATACATTGCAGCAGGTAGAATTATTTCAATAAAATTAACGTCTCATAATATCTTCTATACTAAAACCTTTCTTCGGACCACTTGAGCCACTGGTTCCGGGCTTCGCATTTGTACTTGGCTGTATTCCCACTATATTTTTTATACCATTCGCAATGACACTTGAACATGTTTCTTCAGGATCTTTTGAATGTGATGTTGGAACATCCTTACAATGTGTGACGCTAGTTGAAGTACTTGGTACGGTATCCTTGGGTGGAGCATGTTTTACGATTAAGTCTTGAGCAACTGTTTGCTGTGGCCCTAAAACAGTATGTGGCAAACCGTAGGGTATTTGAGGATGAGGAGGTGGCATTGGTAAACCAAATTTGTGGTAAGTTTGTATACCCATTATTGTTGGAGGCATTGCGACTACTACTTCACTACTTCCGATAGGGGGACGTGGCATTGTCAGATTTGTTGGTTCAGGAGATCGGCTTCGAAAACCTGTAGCACAAGTTCTTACATTTTCGCTGATATCAGTAGGGTGTGCTCGTTTTCTAAATGGGCTTAAGTAAATACCTGAAGGCCCGGGATCTATAGGTGGACTTGTAATGTGTCCAATTTTCGAAGAGTCTGGCGGTTGAACCTGATGTAAATCTCTTCGAATTTGTAGCTGTGGATGTCTTACTTGGTGATCAGGTATTTCTGAGTAACGCATCTCTTTTTCTATTATTTCTTCAGAAGTATACCTTCGTTTTTCATATAACTCAGATGTGGACATTTTGTGTTTGTCCATATGCTGTGGACGCATCGTGTAAGGACTTGCTCTATCTCTTGGTTCATTGTGATGACAATGAGTTCGTTCTACTGGAGACGGTGATGCTTTTCTTGGTCTCTCCTCACTTTTCTCTCTTCCAACACTTTCAACAGAAGAAGATCGTGCTCTTCTAACTGGGGAGTGCTCTGGTGATGATAGATCGGGATCTTCATCGTCATATCCGGGTTCAATTGGTGATTCCGGTCTTTCAATATTTTCTTCTCCTACATCTAATACATCTCCAGGAGGTACGTCCCCAACAGCATGAGTTAAAGCATGCCGTCGTAAATCACAGTTTCTTCGAAACACTTTCCCGCAAGAATTACATTCATAGGGTTTGTGATCAGTGTGTGTTAGCAAATGTGTTTTCAGATTCGAACGTTGATTAAAACTCCGGCTACATACAGGACATTTGTGTGGGGATTCTTCCATATGAAGAATTTTATGTACAGCCAAAGTGCGTGATTGACAGAATCCTTTTCCACATTCTGTACATTTAAATGGTTTTTCTTTTGAATGTATGTACCTGTAACAAGTAAATAATACTTGATTAACTATTTGCCGCTAAGCTACAATACCTTATAATATACTATTCAACGGATAATTAAAGGGAGGAGTAGAATTGAACGCAACTTGTGCGGATCTCTTTATTTATTGAGAATTGGTTTTACACGTTAGGAGGATAATCTTAAATGAAAGATGTAATTGCTGCTGATACGATAGAAATTTATTTTTATATTAAATGTAACATTTATTATTTTAATATTAAGCTTAGAAACACTTAGAAGTCTACAGAAGTCAACATAATTTGACGATGTCTGTATTACTAAATAATTTAATATTAAAGCGTTTGTATAGTTTATTATCGTCTCCGTTTTATCTACCACTACGATCCTTGTTTTGTAACTTTAAACGATACGTTACATTAGAAAGATGATTGAGAGTGCTATATACAAATACTTGCAGCACATAAATTTCAATTATCATATTAACTACAGAGTATACCATGTTTTCAAAAGTTTTAAGTAAGCAAATATACATTGTTGGCAATGTGAAGGGGCACCCTATGTTCATCAGTTGGATAACGATACCACGTTATAAGTAGCTAGGAAATACTACGATTCTAGACAAAAGACGATACTTTAAAGTGTTTAAAGCGTCACTGACCACTACTCTACTCAAGCGCACCTTGAACGTGATCCAAGTAATTCGAGATTCTAGTCTCAAGGCGATATTGACGACGCCGCACGTCGGACGTACGATCAACTAACCAGTTTTTTAAGATCGGTAAAAACATACTGTGCTTCTTTTCGTTCAGTCTGAAAATTATAGTCGGAGAGAGGATGAATAGTTCTTAATAAACTGGTTTTGTTCCACAAGAGTACCAGCTCGGCCGAATCGAATTACGTTAAATGCATTTTGTGGCCAATCACTTCGATTAATATTATTAACAGCGGCAGTATTCGAATGCCGATGTCGAAGTATTAAAATAGCTTTAGATTTAAGATAAACTTGAATCATTTCTTTTAAATTGTGTATGTGTTTTTACATGTACCTTTTTTATAGAAACTATTAATATTTTATTGTTTTTTATTCAATGACAGATGGGAAATGATAAAATTATGGCTGTGTGATGTAATGTCTATTTTCGTATTTTATTCTGTTTTAGTACTGTTTTATTTACTTTGTTATATTACTTTGTTACATTAAATTGTGCGATAATACGTTTCAATTTTCATTTGTCGAATAAAGTTTCACCTATTTATTTATTCTGTGCTATTACATTAAAAAATACGAATCTGAGTCTAATTAACAATGGCTGATTATAACAGAGGAGAGGATCGTTAACTTAACGGAATAAACTTTAATTGAAGTCTTTATCAATATTTTATCTTTATTGTGTATATATTTTAAGTGCATACTTTCCATAATTTTACACGTCGTGCGAGTTGTAAAAATTATTTTTTGTGTTTAAAAGGTATTAACTATCGCAAACAACATAATTATGTTATGCTTGCATTAAGAACCAGTTAGTACATAAACCGTAAAATTCATGTAATCGCTACCCATACAAAATTTACTTTGTCAGCAATTATTCTGTGTGTTCTTGTTGAGGAAACGAGCCAAGGCAAAGATCCGCAAAATTACATCGGAAGTATTTAATAATCGTAGTTTTTTAATTGCACTGTTATTTTTATTCACGATTATCCGGTATGCACAAACGAATGAAGTTATTTTTTTTTAATATTTAACAGTACAAGCAGTTTATCAAAGGTAGGCAAATATTTTATATTTATTATTACAATTTTTAATACCGTTTTATATAAAGCATTTAAAATAAATTGGCTTAGTACCACAATATGTACACAGTATTGCCTGTTGACTATTTGACTTGAGCTGAAAGTGGGAACATTTAGAATGGGGCAACGGAACCCAAGGCGTCAACAGCTGGCCGACTTCATGGAGAAAAGAAACTCTTTATGATGAACCTTTTCGCTTAGAGGCAGCTCCAAAAATAGTGGAACTGGTTCAACCCCGAAGATTCGACCAAAAATTTGATTTACTTTATTATGACGACCAGACGACAATTGTGATGTCTTAGTGGTAGTGAAAGTGAAGTGAAGGGTAAAATTGAGAAGAACACTGAATTCTTAATCCAAATTGGAGATATTACATTTAATAAAGGCAACAATTATTCGTCCACTCCTATTCTAATCCAATTTTTAGATCAAAAACCCACGAAATTTTTAGCTCGAATTACTAAATCGTTTTCAGTATCTAATAAATTGAAATATAGTGGATGATATAAATGACAAGTTTGTCGAAACTGTCCATGCGGTCGAAGCGAACTTGCGCAAGACCTCATGGATGATTGACGGGAAATGAAATTGCAGTCTTCAACAGATATGGCAGCATTTAAGCAACTGAACAGACAGATCTCCAGGGAGACGCTCATATTGAAGAAGCTATTGAGCGGATCCAAGGTTCCTTGGTCTTTGCCTGAGATCTCTCTGCCAGGTACAGCATTGTGTTGAAACTGAAGACTGACAGTGGCAGCACCATATCCTGGATACTTGAGATTTTGAGTAGGATTGAGAAGTTCTACGAATAGTTGTAGGTACCTACACATCATCGTTGGTGCAAGAGCAAGGTCATCCGACACTAATTCGATTATATTCCGGACGTCAGTCTAAAAGAGATAAGAATAATTCTCCAGCGCCTTAAAAACAGCAAGACCCTGGATGAGGACAGATTACAGCGGAGCTTCTGAAAGCGGGTGTAAAATCTGGTACTTAAAGTCCTTCAAAAGTTCTTCAGTTCCATCCTCCATGGTGGCACTACTCCGTAGGCGTGGAATGGTAGCGCAGTGATCTTATTCTTCAAGAAAGGTGACAACGCTCAATTGAAGACCGACTTTCCTTCTGAGCCGTGTATATGTACGTGCTATTTTCGAGCGTCATTACGAATTATCTTGCAAGCAGACTTAACGACTTTCAGTCTATCGATGAAGTCTTCATACCATAGCTCAAATTTATATTAAAATTTTGAATGCGAGGTTTCAAACCCAAATATCATACACTGGCGATGGAGAGCAGTGCTACCAGTACCACAGTATTAATAAACCCGCCATTCTAGAGTCGTGACTATGAGCAAATTTTTTTAAGCCGATGTACAGCAGTGGAGTCGAAGGAATATTAAGGCCGTCTTGCAGTACGGTGTGTAGGTTTGAAAAAGTTTTCTTACTCCTCACAATTGTCGAGCAAAAAGCACTGCAAGCATGGAGAATTTTAGGGCAAACAACGTACGTCCAACCCAGAAGAGGTTCAGTAAAAAATAAAAGTATTAAACATGATATGAATATAGGAAGCCTTTTTAATTCATACAATTTTTAGAGGCTTTCAGTAATATAGTTCAAATAGCATTATATGTAACAATGGTACTCACTCATGCCCATCTGCCCGTATTGAATGTAATACCTACTTTAATAGAAGAGATAAACGCAGTATACCAAAAGTTTGATTTTAGATCAAATACTGACTGCTTCTATTCTAGAATACAATACGTAAATATGCAAACTGATAAGATAAATTCAACCACGCGATCATTATGAAAAAAATCATTAACCGGTTAGTCGGTGCGCGATCATTATGAAATAAAAGTACAATATCTGTATGTAATGAACTTTTTTTAAATTTTATATTTGCTACTGCAGGAAAACATTACATTGCTTAATTATTTTCCGCGCTGCTAAGCACACATAATAAGCAATTAAACAAACATCGAACGAAGAAGTAAAGCTTAAAAAGTGAATATTTTAAAATTAAACGTGAACATTTCCAAGAACGGGATAAAAAACCAAATTGACCAAACGACGGCCTCGACGCATATTTAATGGTAATGACTACACTGGCTTGTTGTCATGCAAAGAATGCGCCACGTAAATAATATATCATTACTCTATGGAAGATAAACAAAAAGGTATAATGACCTTTCCTTTTTCTAAAGACAATTTTAAGCACGGTTGAGAAAAAGCCGTGTACGTTTACTATTACAAAACATTATTTAGATCACATTAAAAAATTAATTTTAATGAAGTACTCATAGACATTAAACATGTTTAAACAAAATAATGCATTTGTCTCGTTATATATTTAAGCGTTTATTTAAACATTTCCCTCATAAATGCATCTTAACCGGCTCACACTCGTCGTTGGTTTTAAATTTCATCAAGATTTTGATGTAATCTCATATCAAGTTCTCACCAAATTCCTTTGCAGCGGTGTGGATTCCGTAGCGGTCTTATTTTATTATCATGGTTGACGTAAAGTGCTATTTAGTTCACATATTTATTTATTTATGTATATAGTTATGATACCTTTATAAAACCTATCACACATAGTTGAGAATCAAAATGCAGACATAATACAATAAAAAGAATAGAGATAAAACATCAAAGGTGGCTACAGACAAATAAGAAAATAAAATATTGCATCATAAAAATAGTAAAGTGATATTCTAACAAATTTTCTACTGCAAAGTACTGATATTCTTTCATTTCTTAAAGGGGTTTTAACCAGAAGAGTTAGCCGCGTTGGCAAAGTTATGTACGTATTGGCGACCTTCACACATGTCATCGAAATATTTTTAAAATTTCAGACGTGCAGATACCCTCACATTGTTGCGGAAAAATCGCCGGACCGATACGAGTTAGAGATTTTCAAGCAGCGAGCCAACTCCTTTTTAAAAGGCCAGCAACGCACCTGCATTTCCCCTGGTGTTGCAGTTGTTCATGGGTGGCGGTCGACACTTACCATCAGGTGAGCCGTATGTTGTTTACACGTTTGTCGTCTATAAAAAAATATTGCTATATCGACGAGCACGTGGTAAATCGTCACTTAAAATTGTGAGCAACAATTGAGTGAGACAACAAAGTGTTTGAAAACGGGTAATTCGCTGCTAAGGCTTCATCTATACAAATAAATAAAATTGAAGTGTCTGTTTGTAATGTCAAAATTACAGCCTTTTACTAAATGCATATGAAGCTATATACGGTACTTATAACAAAAATACAATTTTTAAAATTTTTGTTTGTCTGTCTGTCTGTTTGTGCCGGCTAATCTCCGAAACGGCTGGACCGATTTTGACGGGACTTTCACTGACTGATAGCTGATATTATAAGTTACTACTTAGGCTACTTTTATTTTAGAAAAAGTATTAGGGTTCCGCGCAAAAAAATTAAAACCCTAAACTACACGCGAGCGGAGTCGCGGGAAACAGCTAGTTTTTTATAATAAAAACATTGAAGTTTAATATAAATGGCTGTATAATACAAACGCTTTATATCTCATATTTTACTTTGTATTACCGTGCATTTATCCTTGTATTACTATAACTCTCGACACGTATAGAGCGTACCAAATTGTGATGAAGTAAATGGAAAGTCAAAATGAATCCATGAATGGAGCCCACACCAGCAACATGAACATTACCTCGGCAAGCGTCGCGCAAATATTGAAATGGACGATGAGACCGGTTACGTTTTGTGTACACAACGCACAGGCTTGTTAACTCGTGGAGCAAGCAAAGCTAGATATTTCAATGATGTTACTACGTTTCTCTAATATCAGTTGTTTCCTTTTCAGTTTTAGGTAAATTTCATGTTAAATAATATTTTCCCTCGCACTACTAACTAGCTAACATCTCTCTTGCACTCGGTTCTCAGATCAGATGTAGTACATCCTAGTGTGAGGATATTTGGCCGATTTACGCAACTGTGATAATTTCCAAACATATTCAAAAACATTGAACTACGAGGAAGATACTAACTCAAAGGCCTTCACTCCTAACCTGTCGCTTAGTAAATTTATAAGGAAGGGTAGAGATAGTAAGGCATACGCAAATATAGTATAATATTTGTATAATATAAAATAGATTATGAAATTATTAACCTTAATTGTTAGTATCACTAACAATGTGGTTCTGATAAAATATTCCTTGTCGAGGATAATATTTGTGTACTAAACTGTATGGTGTTTGATTAATGTGACATTGTTATTTAATGTTGTTAATTGGCTCAAGGTACGGTAACTAAGGTAATTAAAATATAACTAAGATATACTTAATGACATGTTAGAGTAAAAAACCTATTTTTATATACTGTATTAAATAATTTACAAAAAAAATGCAAAAAGAATTGAGAAATATGAAACCGTTACTTGGAAATCTACCATGACTTAACACCTGTTTTGAAGATGAAATTCCTGTTTCAACCGTTCAATTAATCGTATGCAGAAAAAGAATTCCAATTAAAAAACTGACATAAATATCAAACATCAAATTACTTCCAATAAATTAGAAATATCAAATGTAGGCGATATCTCAATTCTGAAATGAATTTAGAAGTCTATGCACGATTAAAGTCGGATGACGGATTCGGAACCACCGGTCAGACGACTTTACCGATATCAAAGAGGCCGCCAACGTATTCAAATTAACAAGGCAATTACCAAGTTACTTTGAAAATGCTCGCACCAAACCGGCCTAGACAATAAAATCTAAAAATTTTACTCACTAAACATAACATGCTCATGAAAGAAATCTTACTCTGTAAAAAACATCAACGACAAAATGACGAACCGTTTGCTAGAGAAGTACCTTTAAAATACTTGCGGCACATAAAGCTAGTTACGGTTTTAATTCTTAGTCATATATAATCGAGATAATCGTAAAGAATACACATAATTAATGACATAAACAAATCTTTCCGTCCTAACCGTCTTATCGCACCAGTTCGATCAATACTGACGTTAAATAAAATATAAGTAACGTCTGTCTTTTCATAATATTATACTTCGAGATAGGGATCGCGATGGACAGTCGCTTAGAATCCCATCAAGGCCCGGAACGAAGATTAAAAAAGTGTACCTCGAAATTATCGAGAGAACTCCGGTCTGGCGTTAATGGCTTACATTAAAAATATTTTCCATTACGGTTACCGGCCGCATAATGTATTTTGGTGGAAGTATCACTTATAATCCGAGATGGCGCCGGTAAAGAAAACGTGGAAATGACTCATGATATTTGACTGAACTAAGAATGAACTTAAAAAATGAATTCTATCATGAATACCTATGAAACGGATTTAGGCGGCATAATTGAACAACAATCTTCGGTCAGACAACTAACTGGCTTACAAATGTTGCAAACATAAAAAAATATAATATATAGTTACGTTAAGTAAATATTAATAGTTACGTTAACAGGTTCATAAACTATCCGCGTTTCGTTTAAAAATTATTGTGACAGCATTGCGTAAATGTCGCCAGTAATTTTTTAAATTAACAAAAAATAAAGTAGCACGCTTTAGAAGAAATAAAGCACATGTCTTCGAAATGAAAGTCAAAAAAGGTATCTACCCTACCCGAGTCACAAATGGTTTTTTTCAATCTAATCGTGAGCTTGAGATAGTCTATTTAGTGGCTTTCGATGCTAGCAAAGATGTAATATGTTCG
Source organism: Parnassius orleans (assembly GCA_029286625.1). Taxonomy (NCBI): domain Eukaryota; kingdom Metazoa; phylum Arthropoda; class Insecta; order Lepidoptera; family Papilionidae; genus Parnassius; species Parnassius orleans. The sequence goes on from JAGSMP010000092.1 coordinate 1,078,940, forward strand.
CGGAACTGTCGTATTATGATTAAATAGATATAAAGTGTATAAAGTACAATTGAAGATTTTTGTCTACTATCCTAAATATTTAATTCAATAAATTATTAGATTATTCATATAAAATATAGTCAGTGTAGATTGCAACTGTAGGATGGAAATTTTCTCAATTTTATGACAGATTGTTGCACTTTATTGTCACAGATTTTATGCATTTAGCATTTACTCTGAAGAGATGTTCTAGGTTCTAAATTTAGGAACCTCGAGCGTATCACCTCGACACTTTCTATAGGAAACAGTCCGTTCATTCATTCATTCAAAACAGACTAGGTTGAGGTTCAATCTCAATTCACTCGGGGCTTTTTAAATACCATTTGCATAGGAAAAGGCATTTTGATGTCAAATTATTCTCTAAATTCATAAACTATACTAGTAGTATCGACCATTTTCATTCAATACATTTCATTGGGTATTAAAATTTATACTGCATTGATGAGAATTTCTATATAATTTTCTATTTAAAAGTAAAGAGAGCAGGTTCGCATGTAGCGCGCGTCGGAATGCCACAGCTTGGGTCACTGGCCGATCCCCCTCCCTCCTTCAACCGTTCCGCCTCCCCAGCTCATCTCTACATCTAAACCTCCTATCGCCTAGATTAATGATACCAAAACTTTAGTTATCGACTTGATAAAAACGTACGGTGCTATAGCTATAACATTTATTTATTAATTAAATAATAACTTTCTAATTATAAGAACCATAGTTGTTATAATTAAAGCCTTCGTTGTCATTGTTGTCACCTCATGTTTATAATAATCCCTAACGCTTACGATTTTGAATAAAAATGAATCTATTTCCATTGAAAAAAAAACGAGACTTAAAAATAATATCAGGATTTTCATGCTTAGACATATATCTAATAATTTAATTCAGTAGCAATAAAATGGTATTAATTTAAGCAGGGATGTAGTTTACAATATGGCAATCTTACTCGGTCTCTAAGCACAAAGGCAAAAAAACTTCAGGTATCATAAATCTCTACATGTAGAAAAATATAGATAAATTTCCTAATCGAACCGTATTTCAGAAACCCACACAGATGCAAAACGGTAGCGAAAGATAATACATAAATTTATTGTTTGAAATGGTTACACGGCGCACAGTGACAAGAAGGTAAATCAAAACTGCTTATAAATAGTTTACATTAACATAATCCCGCGATTTGTATAATGAAGTGGCATATTCTGTTATACTATACTATTCTATTTTCAGGGAGATGCATCATAGTTTAATCTTAATAGCCATCAATTGACTTAATATATATTTATTTTCTTATTTAATAGACTATTTCATAGAGCCATTCATTAACCATTTCACGGCTTAAATATTATAGTCGTTTGATCTTTAGAGCAAGCACTGTTTAAATTGTTACATACAAGTGCAACATGAAGTTTTCAAAATTCGAACAGGCTGCATGTTTTTTTTTTCTAAAACTACTAACAATATTATAATATCTTTAAATATATATTGTTAAGTAAGTAAACAATTATAACTAACTCAAAATATAAATATTTTAATATATACAATATTAAAAACTATAATAAAAAAAACTACCACTAGTAACTTAATTATCATACAGTCCTACCCCTCGCGGTATCGTGCCTATATATATATATATGTGTGTATATATATATATATATATATATATACGACATCTAATTGATTACAACAATTAGATGTCGTATAGTAGCGGCGCAAGAGAATCCATCATTTTGTTCCGTGACGTGGGAGTCACAAGAGACGACTGTGGGAAATGTTAGAAAGAACTTATAGCTTCCAATAGTTGGCGGTGTAACCAACCTATTTTCACGAAAGTCATAAAAAGCAGCATCGTACTGCAACACCAATATATCTGCCAAACGTGGCAATTTTGGCAAATTGTCCCTATAACGAGAGAGTCACTAAAAAGTGGACTTTTATAGGCTGATGAAGTTAACAATTAGTGCTGCTATTTCTCGACACTGTTTTACTTTCGGCTTTTTAAAACGGGTTTCTTTTCATTATATGAACGGAAATAAAATTTATGAAACGCGTTATATCTCGTAACATTTCAACGTCTTACTGTTAGTGTAGTTATTTGAATAAATCTATTTGAAAGTTATGGCGAAAGATGTAAAGATAAAAAATTCCTTGATCATAAAACTCTTGATGAGATAACAGAAATGACCCCGCTGAGCATGAAGTAAATGTTTGAATACTCGGACACACAGAAGACGCAGCCGCAGTACATAAAAGCTATACTTAAGCAACTGCACTGAGCCGGGCTTGTCTGGCGAACCCACGCAAAGTTTTATCTCTTAACAACTAACTGAGCTGGTTCCCGTTAAGTTGTATTATTGTAATGCTACTTATATTACCTAAGAGACAGTAGGAGCGAACACGAACGTATTTAGCTTTATGTATTATTTTTATTTTTTAACAATATTTTAGTGTCAAAATATTATTTCTCTTGATCGTCAGTATCTTGCTGGTTGCTTGGACTTGCTGGTTGCAAGTCCAATTGCTGCAGTAGACACAAACAAAAAGGCTACAGAAGCGTTGTTATTCCTGCGGACTCTCATCGTCTGTAATTATACTGGATTTCTTGCCATTCAAAAATAAATACAGCAATGGGTGCATTGCTGATTGGCGGCAGAATTAGAAAAGAGGATTGTACGAACCCAGACTGCTTCCCAGATATAATATGTTTGAGGTTTTACGTTTACGTAGTTACATAAGTTTCATTCTTTTTACTTCTTGCGAAACTAATATCTGTTGTGATATAAGATATCTTTATGTAAATTAAATAATTCCCTTGAAAATTCCAATTTGTTGAAGTTTCTAACTTCAAAAAATTCTATGATACGTACCTCTATTCTATGATCCTTAAAAGTATTTTTTTTTCATAAAGGGAAGCGAAGATTTTAAACTGTTTGGAACACAGAAAATTATCAAAGAAGCTTACCACTTAAATATTTTGTGTCATAACAATATCACTTTATGAATTTAGTGTTTTCCTTAATAATAGTAAAAATAAACAAACATTACTGGAATTACAATGTAGTAAGTAGCTAAACGGTTACGGTAGTATATTATGACATAATGCAAATGAGGCACAGAGTTGTTCGCGTGAATATTTTCACAACGACTCGAGCCGTATTAGCATTCTCATAACACTATTTTTTGCACGATGGCTCTTAACAAAATGAGTCGTCAGTATACGGAGTTATTTTTTTATTCTTTGTGGAATTGTAATTGTATGAGGCAGTAGCATTTTTCTGTGGTAAGTGTTGAATTTTTATTTGTTTGCAACTAACTGCCTACTTACCTTTTAAACCGTTCATAACATAAAAGGTTTTTTTTATAAGCCTTGAATAAATATAACACGTTTATCATCAAAACGACATCTCGATCGTAACATCCATCCATCCATTACAGCCCAGAATAGTCCACTACTGAACATAGACCTCCCCCATAGATTGCTTCAAAGAGGGGATTTTGTCATAGTAGTCAACTGCAGGCATTTTGTTACTTTCGATTGTTATCAGAAAGGTGCTGCTGCCCATTCCTGTTCCAGTTTCCCCATTACGCCTCTTACGACAGCCACGGGAAGATAGAGAGTAGTGGATATTCTTACACCGCCACTTTCATGGTTATACAAGGTTATTTTGCAATAACCGGAAAATTTTGCAGAAAAGGTTCAGAATAAGTAATATAGGCAAATGGTGAAGAAAAATTAATTTAAAAAATCTCAATAATTCTGTCCTTTTTATCTTTTAAATTCAAAATGTGTGGTAATACATTATTTTAACTGATTTTACTGCGTACGCACACATTCGTAAGGCTCAATCGGTAATCAAAAACGTTGTCCATAAATCACATTTCATTTGGGATAATTTCAAATAAAAGTAGAAGCCTTATTTACTCATATTTAAAAACTGCAATAACTTTATACCATTATTTATATATTTGAACTTAAGTTTAAAATTTGGCTTCTCTTTGAAAAATAACCCTGTATATTGTTATATACATATGTAAATAAAATTATTTACATAACATTAACCCGATTATGATGATTTATAGCTTACTTCATATAATGCTGTATTAATATTTCGTCGTCTTAATGTTCTGTTATAAAAAAAAAATCCGTACATATTGTGAAGTAAAGCACATACCTAGTATACTTTTAATAATAAAAAAAAATTGAAATCAGGAAATACCTTGTTTTTCGAACGTTAACAAGTATTAATGTTGTTCAAATAACGAGATCGCGAAGAGAAAACAAAATGTTGAAGCTCCAATGAAATAATTAATCATTTATGGTGTGTGCCTAAGTTTAAGAGATTGTTAACTAGTGAATTGATAGCTGTATTACAATGACTCATTGCTGTTCAGCCCAGACTGGCCAAGCTCTGAAATAGCGCTGCATAGATTAACCGAGTAAACCTTGGCTATTGTAATTCAGTTGCAAGTTTATAAAGCTTTTGATATCTTTGCCTTTAATTTCACGAAATCGCAAATGTAGGCGAGCCGAACCTCTACTGACTTATTTTATTGCTTCCGGGTCTGCGTTATCCTACTATAACGTTTTCCTATTTTATCTACTTTACTACAACTACAATTACTACAACTTTTTTATTAATAGTACGAGACAACAGTTTTTTTTTAATTAAAATTAAAACTTTTAGAAATGAGAGGAGGCCTGTGCCCAGCAGTGGGACGTATATAGGCTATAACTTTAACTAACTTTAATCAAAAATATAACAGTTGATTGCATTTATCTTCCAAGTCGGCGCAATTATATGCAATAGCCAGTTGCAATTTAAACCTTGTTTTATCTACAAGCAATTTAATACCCTTAAAGCACAAAGGCCAATCAAAAAATAATAAACCCCACTCCCTAGCTGCATAGTTGAACGTAGCATGATTTATTTTTCGTTGTACACCAAAGAAATTCTGTATTCGTCGCGCGGCTTTATAAAAAAAGTTGAATCCCCAAACTCGGACAGGTACGTGGACAAAAAAATAAATGGAAAATACTAATGGAGCGGAGCGAGGAGGTTGGTCCGTGCCGCCTTGTGGTATGTAACTGTTAAGCGAGTTTGGTCAAGTTTTACTTTAGACAAGCTAAGTTATAGAACCATGATGAGGTTACTTGAAAAATGTGTATACATATTTTGTTTAATCACCCTAGTTCATGATATTAATAAATGAACTATATCTAATATACAAAAATTAATGTTTGTTTGTTCGTATTTGCCATACCGTTCATCAGATTAAACTTTGCTTTATCTTTACTTAAACTTTAACGCTAAAACTTTGTTAACTTATTGCTTGCACTTGCGCAAAGGTTACAAACATAGTATAGTTAACTTACAGTAGGTGGTGCGCGTATCGTACGTTCTAAAGTTATTCAATTTCAATTTACTTATTATCATTCCTAATTAAACAATATAACTCTTCCAAATTTAAAACGATATTTCCACAATTATTTCTTCTGCGGCAGGAAGGAGCATCTACATTTATTTATAACTTAAATGCAACATTTATTAATAACAACCATGTTCCCAATGCCTCGTACCGGCGGACGAAGTGTAGGGCATCCCCCCACTAGATGGAGTGACGACCTGGTAAGACATGCAGGAAGTCGATGGATGCAGGTGGCTCAGGACCGTGCTTTGTGGCATTTCTTGGGGGAGGCCTATGTTCAGCAGTGGACTAGTGAAGGGCTGTAATGATGATGATGATGATGAACCATGTCCCCACTACACGGTAGCTGTAATGTAAAAAAAGAATATTCACTGCCACATATCGTGGGTGTCGTAAGAGGCGACAAAGACAAACAAACTAGATGATGAGCAGCAGATTTTTTCTAACTAGAAAATAAATGAATGTGTTTGCCGACTCGCCTGCCAAGCGTAGAAATTACTGCAGATATCTCCTTATATGAAAATCTATGAGGAGGCCTATGTTCAGCAGTAGACTACCATAGGTTGTGATGAAATGATGTTAATGATGAATAACTTAAGAGTTCTAAGAGATTAAAATTATTGCCGCAGTTAAAAGTGCTCCCAATAGCCTACTATAATGCGCCCGCAGCCGGTTTATCGACGCAGGCACAGTCCAAGCGACGTAATGGGAGCGACGGCTGGCCGCTGCCGCTTCACACTCAATTTCACCTCTGACTGACGCAAACATTCATTTTGCTGCGTACTTGACGTCGCTGTGTCCACTGCTTCGACTGCAGTCCGTGTCAGGTGCTTTGCTCAAAAACTCACGACGTAATATATGTAAACTTCTAATAAGAAAATCAAGCACATAGAGGCCACTAACTGACAGCATTTTAAAGATTTTAAAATTTTACACTATGTCTTAGTAATTAGGAAAGGTATGCGTATTATAAAACGAAACTAATTATGAAGCAGCTGTGAAAATCTACCACTTTTATTATACATTTCGTAATTACAATCAAGTAGCTCATTAAAACGTTTCCTGCTATGTTATTCTAATATTGAGACATGTTGGCATTTGTTAGTCCTCATTGTTGTGACAGCTATAAAATAGAATATTTATTTGAAATTTTATCATTGGTAATAAAACAAATTGTTATAAAAAGTTGGTGGCGCCACATCGCTACATAAAAAGCTTAGATAGTTGATACTAAACTTGGTTATGGCAGAATAATCCCGAAACACAATCTTTTTTCATTTCGTTTCATTTTGCGTAACTCGATACCAAAGACGATTTCTTGTAACATAATCTTAATAAACACGATAAATATTTAGCTGATTACATTTTGTTACTCAATTTTATATTAACTTTTTTTTTAAATGATTAAAGCTGGTGTAAAGATCTGGATGCTGGTGGTCAGACGTGAAACTACATAAAACGGGTCTTAGGTACAAATAAAAGAGTATCAAGAAAAGCATCGAACGAAGTAGTTTAGGAAGTGGTGTTATTCAACCCGCTTAAAACAAGTTCCACTTATCAGATTTATAACTCGGGCAGTTGATTCATAACGATCCCATCTGGCAATTATACTGAGGTCCCCAGATACTATTAATCAATGTATATTGATAGGTTCATGTTATGTACAGATCCAATTAGAATCGGAATCCTTGCTACAATTTTGTTAAGCCTTGATCCCACAGCTTATGATTTATGAGGCAGTGAATCTACAATTAGGCCAACAGGGTAAAAGGCGAGGCGTTAATTTTGGTTTCATCATAAATCGAGTTTGAGTATTACTAGTAATGGACTGTAAACGTCGACAATTTTATAACGAAGATGTTTATAATCTTCGAAACATATCACTATTTTACGAGTATCTAATTAAAGAATATCGATTCGTCTAATTAATATACCGAAATTAATATATTTTCACAGACGTTTCCGAAAGCTATAAAGTATCATTAATTTGGTTCTAAGATATGGTTACAATATTTCATCCCATTTGCAATTTCTACCCAGAAAAATATGATGAAATTATTTTTCAAATATTCTGTCATAAATTAAAATACTTTAAAAACCCGCTATCCTCTTTATAACGAATAAGAATATTCTTTCGAAATTCGAGAAATTTAATCAAAATTATTAATAAAGAATAAGATGAAAGTTATAAGACATTCTTGAATGGTAATTGTTTAAATTAAATTTAACTTTAGTTTTAAATTTGTATTCATTCGTCCGTTTTCAAGTATACGAAAAACATTTTAAATGTTGATCAATGTTTTTAATCTCTCATAAAATCCCGTACGTGCTTAGAAGAGATTAAACATGGCTGGCTCTTTTAGGGCCATGGTAATAAATAACGTGATTATTTTCTTTTAAAACTAGCCTCGGTCTACTAAGGCGTCTTTTTCATAAAATATCGTACAAAAAATATTTCCTTAAAGAGATTAAGATGGGAATTGGTATTCGTTTTAGAAAGGTATATATGAATTCACCAAGGAATTACTAGAGCATGTATATCTTTGTTCCTTATTATTGATTAAATATATTTTAAATATTATATCTTATTAAGATAGTACTGAAAATATTATTGTAAAATATATCAATGTTTTAAATACAGCCATAATATATCATATTATGGGAAAGAAATTACAAGCCAGGCCTTTTAAGCCTACCAAGGACAACCGGTTAAAAGCAGTATCTCGCTTAAACACCGTAGACAGCTATCCACTACACTTGAGATATGATCAGGTACATACTTTTGTGTACTTTTTTTTCAATAGTCAGATAAGTTATTTAGATATAATTGAATTAAACGCAGAACCAGGTATGACAATGTAATAAGATAACATAAATATTTTATAAATAAAATGAAATGGAATCATGTTTTTTAACTTTCTTCCTTTTTTATTAACAAAAAAAAAACGGTATTAAATAATGATTTCTTATATTTACGCGAACACTACACATTGAATAAAACTACTTTTACGGATTCAATCGCGTTTAATTAACTTATTTTTATTAATTTCGGGTGCTTTACAACACCCATGGTCACGGGGGACTGAGGTAATAGACGTCCCGATGTCAGAGTTAACCCAGAGTACCTTCAGCTTTTTTAATTATTATGTGATCATGGGTGCTGTAACGCACCCGAAACGTCGGGAATTAATTTAACGCGAGAATCCGTAAAAGTAGTTTTATTCAATGGTATTAAACGAGCATGCGCATTCTAGTTTATCCTCAAAGGCGACAACGCATCTTATTTATTTAACAATTTATGTATACAACAGTGTAGAGGTAGTGTAAGAATATGCACTACCCCATTACAACCCATGAGTATCGTAAGAGACGAGATGACAAAGGGCAATGAAACAGGAGATGGATAGCAGCATCTTCCTGACAACAACTCAAAATAAAAAAAAAACAGCGGTTACCAACCTGTTTGTCAAGCGAAGAAATTACGATAAATATCCTCCTTTTGAGGCAATCTATGGGGGAGGCCTATATTAAGCAGGTGACATTTCATAGACTGTGATGATAAGGGTTATGGTTACGTACACAGAAACTATTAAGAGAAGAAACCAAAATTTTTGTTTAAAGACTATGTCTTTCATGATGAAATTTTAAAAATGAAAAAGCTTTAATTAGATGTTGCTCTTGAAATAAATCTTCTTCTTCAGGCCTCAAGGGTTCATTGCCGGGTATGGGCCTCTCACGCCGAAGGGAGGATTTTCCACAATCGTCACGCTTGTCAGTTTTTCTTATGGGATAAAGGTGACAAACGAGCAAACAGTTCACCTGATGGTACGTGGATGCTGTGGCCCATAGACATCTACATCTATCCTCGATTACGAACCAAAATGCAGATGCGTTGTCATCCCTGAGGACTGAGATTGAATGCCTCGTTTCCAGTAAAAAAGGTCTCCGGTTCTCTATACTCACGATACGAAACACCGCCATACAGTCGACCCATTCGTGCTACAACTATACTACTTATATAGCTGCAGCATGGCTCTACCACGTTTAATTGATAACCTAAAAGAAATACCCGACGTCTGGAATTATACTATTTTACGTCTGGCGTAAATGATTATCTGTCAGAAGTCACGAGGTCTTTCTGGCATTTCCCAATAGACAGAATATGGTGATGGATTCTCTTACGTCGCGACCATACGACAACGAAATAAATGTACAATTTCAAAAGAAACAACGTTTTAACGTGGTAGAGCCATGCTGCAGCTATATTATGGTTGTAGCACGAATGGGTCGGCTCGACTGGGGAAGGATCACGATCTCGCAGAATACCAGCGTAAAATAGCAACTCAATACTGCTGTGTTTCATATGGTGTGTGTAGAGAACCGGAGACCCTTATTACTGGAACTGAGGCATTCCATCTTAGTCCTCAAGGGAAGCAACGCATCTGCATTTTGATTCTTAATAAATGTCTATGGGCCACAGCATCCATTTACCATCAGGTCAATTTATTCTATTAAAAAACATATACATAATATAAAATAATCCTTTAACATCTGAAATATATCCTATGTAACCAATACCAAGATCTACTTGATAACGATGCCATGTGCGTGACACGCAGTACTATAACAGTGTCTCCTTTCCATGGACTTTATCTAAGTACTCACGTCGGCATATGATTAATGATGAACAGAAAGTCGCTGTGGATACCTTTCTTATACGCGTTTTAAAATAACAATGGTATCACGAGTTTTGAAATTTTTAAAAGTTATTTTTCTTTTTTAACTCGAACCATTGTTTGTTTGAAAATGATAGAGATGACAAGTAAGAAAAAAGTAAGTTTAATAAATCGTAGGAGTTTATTATATTCATATATAAGTGGGAATTCAATGTAAATATTCTTGGCAGTACGGGTTCGACTTTTAGAGGCCGTCGAGTAGATATAGCAAGCACAACCGCTGCGCATGTTTGGATAAGACCGGTCACTTGTTTGCTCAGAGACTCCTCAAAACTACTCGGAACTGTTTGACCGGAGCTCTCTTTAGTGCTTGCGTGAAGTACCAAATGAGTTTATATATTCGAGTTATTTCTTAGTAAGAGGACGAATTTAGACGAATACAATTAGTTATTACAAAGGCAGACTGACATTACAAGACTATAGTTTGTGTTACAAAAAAGTTTTGTGAGTTAAACAGATTATCAAAATCGATTTGCCCTTGTAATCTGGGATTCAAACTGAACTCAATTTTAAAATGCTGGCACTACTGTAGCTACTACAAGCTAAACAACTTTTAAGAACTATAATAAGTAGCAGAAAATAACTAAATCGACAATAAGCATAAGTCTTGTCAACCCACGCTCGTATAAGGAATGATTTATTCAGTAACTTCAAATTTATTTTTTATGTACGTGGCCTAAAGTTCAAGTTACTTTAAATTTCACTTAAGGTAAGGCACGCTTAATATTGACTCGAATGCACAGTTGTTTGAAGGTGCACTATTTCCAGTATATAAAGATATCAAATATTCACTTAATATTTTGAGCATGTGTGACGTATTAATGTAGGGTAAGTAATGATAAATTTTTAGTATTATCTTAGCGTTTCATTTTACCTTAATCGTTCATTCTAATATTTGTAGAAGATATTTGTTACCAAAACCTATTATTGAATAACTAGGCTAGTTTTTGTCTTGTGGAAGAACCATATTAAGTAATTAAATTTAAATTAATAGCTATCTTTGATCTGTTATAAGATTGTGAACTGAATTTTAAAAAAAGGCAGTAAGTAGAATTTATAACTCAAATTTTATATTAAATCGAATAAAAGCTTTCAACTTGATGTGACGTTATCGTGCACGTGAAGCCGCAGGTATAAGTAGTAAAGATATGAGACAGGTATTGGGATTACAAGCGAACGTAGCTTTCTGTGTTGCCATTACCAAAGCATGATTAATGGACGCGATTGTATCGGTAGAATGTTAATTGAAAATTAAGACCCTTATACGTTTTCTTTTTAAGCTCTATACAATATTATACGTCATAAGGAATATTTGTAATAAAATGAATAGTGATACTATAAAATTTATTTTAAATTATAAAATGTTTATAAGTACGATAACTACAAATTTTTATTCAAGTTTTACTGTTTTTTTTCTGTTTTACTCTAAATAAATAAGGTAACATGCAAATTTAGATATTATCTTGACAATATTGTTGTTAGATGTGAGCCTTTTCACACTTTAGCACAGAACAAATAAAAGATCTTAGAGAAAAATTGTCATTGGCAGTAGGATTAGTGATTGTAGTAAAAAAATCTAGTAGCTATAATGTACTTTCCTATCGTCAGCCTGAGTATCTTGCATCTAGAGTATACTAGATCGCAGTTGCCCTCACGGGATAAAATGTGGTGATCAACTTTTGTTCCTTTATTGTAACAGTGTTGGAATAAATGATTCTAAGCATCCCAATCGCGCAACTATAATTGATCTGAATTCAGATAAAAAAGTATTTTGCAACCTAACACGCAAAACACTGAAGTATAATTTAAATAATTCGTCTACCTGTCCTCATCGATTTGAAAAAAATGGTATTTGAATAAATCAAATTCAGAAGATCTTATATTGAGCCAAATGGGTTGTTATGCGATTTTAAAGTGAGAATTGCTAAGAAATTATCATTATTAATTCTTAATTCGCGTATAAATTTGTTTCATTTGAGTTTTACTATGTAAAAACAGAATCCGCCACCGATGATTGTGGTTCAGATATCGTCACCGCCGGGTAAGGCAATTTATCGAAGAATTTTTAATAAATAAACAACAGACCTCATTTCTGAGACGCAGGTGTACAGGACACGACTGAGAATGTCTGTCAGAGCATAATATTATATAGTTATAGGGCATAATATGCACTAAAGATTACTCAACAAGAACCTAAGCTGACCAGATATGACCAGAAAGAACTTTCAAAATCCAATAAGATACTGTGAAATCAGCGATCAAACCGCGCAGCGTTTCTGTCTAATTATTCTTCAACCATGGTCACGATTATTTCAAATGGATGTTCATTTATACCTACATGTATGGAAGAAACCAGTTCGATGCTTAGTTAATCAATGTTTCTTTTAATGAACAGCTGCAATAGATCCAAATAAATTTTTTGCTATAATAATGCTGTAAATTACGATACAATGTCTTAATGACATGAAAATATGAACTTAATGATTTACGATATGTACCTTTAACCTATTAAACACGGCTGAAAGAAACAACATTTTTGAAAACAAAATTCACAGTTTTTGCTTTCGAAAACGTTTCTTCGTATTCACGTTCTTAAAAAAATATTAAAACATTTAAATGATCAGAATAACACAAATTCCATACCATAGTATAATTTTTTTGAAGAAATAAGCATAGAATCACGCAATGGTTGATCCAACGACGATAATTTCTGAAGATATCCGTAGGCGAAACATTGATTCTCGCGACCGAGTCCACCTGCCCCTTTGATTTATTATGGATTCAGTATTAATTTGATATCCCTTTTTGCTGCAGCCCCTTGAGCGATCAAAACAGGCGAATGGAGGTTTGCCCGATCTCCATTATATGTGGTCTCAGGCCAATCATAATTGCACATGAGCCCCGAGATAATGCAAACTTCGATACGATAATAATTCTTGTGTGGACCTACATGTACAAAGGAATTCTTTTCTAACTATAAAAATTATTTTATAAAAAGAATAATCACAATTATGTTTTCACAAATATTTTGATACGGATTTATAATTACCTTTTAATTCATTTATTCCATGTTTTCTTATATTTACGCGAAGACTACACATTAAATGAAACTAATTTTTACGGATTATATCGCGTTTAATTTACTTTTTAATTCCCGACGTTTCGGGTGCTTTACAGCACCCATGGTCACGGGGGACTGAGGTGTTTGACGTCCCAATGTCATAGTTAGCCCGGCTACCTTCAGTTTTTTAATATTAATTTTTGGTTCGATCTACGCAGAATGAGCTTACAGTATCTTGAAGTCTAGCATTGGTATACTTGGGTTTGGATTTAATTTTATTAATTATAGGATCCCAAGCAGATGGCAGCACCCATCCATCTTCTCTATTGAAATTAGGATGTTTTTTAATTTCAATAGCCTCGCGAATCATCCTAGATAGGAATCGGTGTTCTTTTGCGAGGATTTGTGGTCTATCAAATCTAATGTAATGGCGGGGACGATCTCGAACATGTTCACAAACTGCAGACTTCCCGATACGTCGGTGATACGTTATCATTCATTCATTTATTACAGTCTATCAAAAGTCCAATGCCACACATATGTGTCCCCAATAGATAATATTTGCCATAGTTGCCACGCTTGGATGGGGATTGAGTTTAGCAACCGCAGACTTTTATTATTTTGTGTTATCAGGAGGATGCTGCTGCCCGTCTCCTGTTTCAGTTTTTCTTTTTCTCTTATTTTGACACCAATGGGATGATATGGAGTGTGGATTATCTAACGCCGTCACTACACGCCAATTTTTTTTCAATAGAAAAATTCATTTGAGTCGAAACTATTTAATAAAGACCACTTTGAACTAATAAATCCCGGCCGTTGTAATTTATAAAGGTTAATTTCTACACCGTAGTTGTCTACATCAAATTACTTCATGACTATAGATATGAGTTTTCATATCTCGCACCTCCAGTACTACATACCTTTATGGTACACATACCGGTTTATGATGTGATCACTGCTCGTTTAGTTAAGTTTTTAAGATTTTTCTTCTTTAATGAAACTCTGTTTGACTCGGCAACGGTCGCTTTTTTATACAACTTTTATGATGGTTAATTATGATGATAATGATCTCTCACAAATAAATGTATGATATAACGTTTAAATAGAAAAATATTCTTAACAAAAAATATTTCTGAATTATTTTATGATGTCTGAAGACGGCACTTCAAATGGGTAAGTAACATAAGGAAACTCAGAAATTCTAGTGACTAGTGAAATGAGAGAAACATTGTTCGCAAACATGATTCACAATGTTTGGTTTAAAGATGTTTTATTTTACTTTATACGTGGTAGAGCCATGCAGCTATATTATGGTTGTAGCACGAATGGGTCGACTAAACCGGGAAGGACCACGCTCTTAAAGAATACTAGCGTAAAATAGCAGCTCAATTCCGCTGTGTTTCGTATGGTGAGTGTAGAGACCCTTTTCACTGAAAGCGAGGCATTCCATCTTAGTCCTCAGGGGTAGTAACGCATTTACATTTTGATTCTTAATCGAGTATAGATGTAGATGTCTATGGGCCACAGCATCCACTTACCATCAGGTGGACTGTGTGCTCGTTTGTGACCCTTATTCTATTAAAAAAGATGATACATTTAAAGCTTAGATATTTGCAATAGGGTTGGCAACCGCTGATTTTTTAATTTTCTTAGTTGTTTAGGAAAACGCTGCTCCATATTTCCTGTTCTTTTTCCCTCTGTCGCCTCTTAAGTCACCCACGTTACAATATGGGGTAGTGGATATTCAAACACCGCCATTATACGCTAAATATGGGTAACAAGCACTCATATCATCTGACGGTAAGTTATACTGTAACCCAGAAACATCTACATCTATCCTCGATTAAGAATCAAAATGTAAAATTGTTTTCACCCCTGAGGACTAAGATGAAATATGCCTCATTACCACGTTATAATACGCAACACAAGCATTGGGCTATTCGAAAATACTTATTTTGTGATACGTACCCTGGTATTCTGCATTAAATATTTTCTTTAAGTATCAAAATCTTAAAGTTTTCTAATTAACAGCGAAGTTGTGTTTATCTTTAGACAGAATAACGTCGTAATTATATGATGTTACTCATACTTTAATGTTCCTACGGTTTTATGCCAGTCGTGATGGAATATCAAATTTTTCGCCGAATCGTGAAATTAGCGTGCAGCTCGCATGTCCTTGGCGGGTCAAAGGCGTCAGTGCGTTTTTATTCAAGGTTATTAATTATAGCAAGGGATATAATAACCGGGTATTTATTATATATGCGAGGTGCATCTAAATCAAAACGGTAATTGCAACAAAACTAAAATTACATTGCTAAGTCAGAACTCGTGTCCTTTGTTTCATTCTTTATCATTTTTGTATAAAATTGAAGCATGAGGCATTCCATCTGAGAACTCAGATGGAATGCCTAATGTCCTGTAATTATACTGATTCCCTATGCCATTTAAACGGAAACACAAATGATTAATTTATTTTCAATTCAAAATGTGGATGGCATGTTTCTTATTTTGTCAAAGACAGCGTTATTTGCAGATACGAAGTTCAATGTAAAGTGACAGAACTGGGTAAGAGGATCGTATTAAGACGGAATCCTCGGCAGAAAAGGAGCCCTACCAGGTGGTAGTAGTACTAGGAAGTATGTGTTATAATAAAAATCAAGAAATTCTGTTTACCAAATAAATCAATATTAAAAGCTAACGTAATTTCATTTTCTTTTACGCCCAGACCGACGACGGGCAGCGTCAAAGCGTCAAAGTGCAAGACCTCTACCGCCTGCGTACTGCGATCAACCGCCTGCGAAGCGTGACGATAAAGGTCTCTCTATTTATGTTGGTCAAAATGATTTGATTTTCATATAATACTAGCGATCCGGCCCGACTTCGCACGGGTGATTTCTGGATCTCGACAACAGCTCCACTTACCGGGATCAATTGTGAATCTAAACCATCCAGAGACCCACTCAAACACACACAAAAAATTTATCAGAATCGGTCGAGCCAGTTTCGAGTTTTAGCGAGACCAACGGACAGCAATTGATTTTTATATATTGAGAATTAGATATTATATGCATACATTTAGAGGTCAATATTAACGTTGTATTTATATATTTTTAAATAAAATGATATGTTAGGAGTTTCTTCTGTGTTCTTCTTGACCACTGCGTAACACAGCTGTAATCTCCTTTCTAACACGCTTTTATTAGCTTGTGTGTGTGTATATATACAAATAAATGAAATTTTATAATTCAGTTAGCATCCACTTATGGAATCTATATAAATAAAATGATAGAGGTTTGCAGTTGGGCGCGCGTCACGGAAAAACTACTGGATATATTTTAATCAGGTTTTCTAAGTTTTATTTCTTAGACACTTGGCCCTTATCTAAAAAAATATTGCGATATCTTAATTTAATATAAAGTTATTAAAGTTTTAAGAAACAACGATTTTTATACGGGGTCTTTCACACGGTCAACTGTACGTCGCTTGCTCTCGCTAAATAATAATTTATAATTATATTTTAGCTACAAACGGAGCAGCGAACACACATTCTTTACAAAGAAATTTTGTCTTTTTGATGTTTTTTCCTTCGTACATACGAAAACTTTGTTAATATATCTAACAACGCGGACGAAGTCGCGGGTATCAGCTAGTTCTAAATAATGACAATATGCACACATGAGTAAACATAAAATCAGAGCTTGATACCACATATGAAAGTCGAAGAAATATTTTTCGAAGAATGGATGCTATTGATTGACAATTTTACTTATTTTTTATAGTTTTAACACTTTTTTGCAGCATTTTAAATACAAAAGCATAATCAGTTAATTGCAAGAACGCAGCGACTTTTCTTCAGGCTTTAGAAATTTCTATCGTCTATTATTGGTCTCGCCACCAAAAGAACCAGATGAGTCATCGGATTCTAAACTAATTACGGACCGTACCGAAAAAACGCGTAACTTAATGCGAGACGAATAACTCAGACGAATTTTGAGAGTCATCAGAAATCACTAAGTCCGCATTTTGTAGATGGTGTTTTAAAAAGGTAGACAAACAGAACACGTGTACAAATATATTCAGGTTATAAAGTAGCAGTTGATAGATGTCCCACGGTTAGGTACAGGCCTGTTCTCATTTCTGATTAACTTATTCTCTTAGCTTAATTTTAACTCATTAAATATTACTATTATTTCTTATTAAAAAAAACTATTTAATGTTCATATCATAATGAATTTCAATGAATTGTCTTTTCAGGAACGTTAAGCCATTGGTTCTGTACCTAACCTCTCTCTGGTCGCATCGGAGTGAGGAAACAGGGAGTGCACCTAGTTTGTGCATGCACTTGGGCACTATAATCCTGTCCTGATCCGATGGCTAGTCTCCGTTGAGACTGACCGCCGTGACCGAAATTCGGTCTGGAGGACATTATTATTATTATTTCGCAATGGGTAGGTATAACCTCTATTAAAACTTAATAACCATTGACAAATATTTTATGTAATAAACATGTAATTCTCATGAGTTAAATCTTAGTTCCAAACTACGCAATTCCCATTTTTATAATGCCGTGTTTATTGTTCGATATCTTGCATTCGACTTGGAATCCTAAATTTAAATCAATACTTTACAAAATTTACCTCTACAATCACCCTGCCGATGATTGCACGGCAAGTTTGTAGTTTTATCACTTCCCTTCTGGAAGTTTCGATTTCAACATGCATGGCCAAAAACTGAAGTAAAATCGGATTGTCATTCACGAAAAGTGGATCCTATATTTTTATTGGAAACATTCGCCTACACTGTGTAACGGAATGTCTCATAATTACGGGGGCTTCGACTAGAAACTCAACATCATCCAATGTACTCACGACCTCGCTCCTTCTGTTTTATATTTTTTCGGAATTTATATAGAAATTTATACAAATATCGGGATTTACCATTTATCGCGTTTTTTTTTTTATTATTCAGCTTTTAAAGATGCTGATTCCTATCTCCTGATCAACTGTAACCAGCTAATAGTGCATTTTATTATATAACTGGCTAGTACAGCCCCTAGATTTCAGAAACCAACTTTAAACAAAATAGCTTCCAATTCGCTATCATCCCAAAAAACTAGGATGGAATGCCTCACAGCCTATTGTAAATTTACAGGTTCTTTTTCTCTTTAAACCGAAACACCAGTGCATGCAGAATACCGCTTGAGGGTAAAATTAAGGAAACGGGTAAAATAAAGAAAAAACCAAACCAGATTGTCTTAATGATAAAAAAAATTCTACAAGCTTGTTTTAAATAATTATCAAATCACAAAATAAAAAACACAGCGAACCGTTTCACTTATTTCGATATTTCAACTTGAGACCTCCTTTGTTCATATCAAATTTGTATTCTTACTCGTTTTTCGTATATTTTTGAAAACGAAAAATGGCGCCTAACTAACAAAATCACAATTAAAAAAAATACACGTGTTATAGGGTTACGTCCCATATATGTTATGACTCACCAAAAGAGGGTTTCTATTGTTTAATTTTTTCATTTGATGGGAACGGCTTAACATTTGTTGAAAGAATTAGTAATCGATCCATATTTTAGTGTTATATATACATTACACGATATTTTGTGTGGTGAGTGTAGAGAACCGGACCCCATTACTGGAAATGAGGCATTCCATATTAGTCGTCAGGGGTGACAACTCATCTGCATTTTGATTCTTAATCGAGGATAAATCGAGGACCACAGCACCCACTTTCAATCAGGTGGACTGTGTGGTCGTTTGTCACCCTTATTAAAAAAAAGTCTGTGACGCTTCCCACTTTCTTGCGATATAAGAGAATCCATCACCTCGTCCTTATGAGTCGTGTGTATGTCGTCTTCAGATAGTTATAGTCCCATTAATCGGAAGCCAGATATTTCTAGCATTTTCTAATGTGGCCTTTTACGACACACGATGACGTCACGTGATGGATTATTTTAAACCGCCAGCACACGTTTCGTTTTATTGCAAATATTATAATAATAAATTTAAAATGCTAACTTGTAAAAACAATCTTGCTAAATTAGTTAGTGGCCCAGTGGACAAAAAAAATTTTCAACTTTTTACCCTAAAAATAATTTTACGCTAAAAATTCATTGATAAAATTTTTAAGCGTAATGTTTTTATGCTAATGTCGTATTCAGTCATACATTATTTATTTACTCTGCGCAAAACAAATAAGTATATCTTAAAGGTAACTCTTATTATCAATAAACCAACCAACATATGTAATTTTTTCTTAAAACGCTATCAAAAATTATTTTGTGTAGAAAAAGAACCTGCTTATTTAGCATTTTATCTTAAATCTTAAATATAATTTCTAATTCTATTTTGTTCAACATGACATGCTAACAAGTTATAATTGTATCTTTTAATTAGGAACTCCTTCAAATTTCTTTTCGTTAATCACTTTACAAGATTGCTTAATTTCTAAGAAGCTTGTACTATGCGATCAAAAAACTTTATAAATAATCCATTTCCAAGTATCGCAGCGGATGCGGCCACACTTGGCTTAACATCTGCAACTTGAGTTACACCGACTGCCTGCTATGTGCATATAAATAAGGAACTACTTTCTACGGTGGCCCTAGTCGTAAATTGAAAAAAAAAAACGTAAGACACGCTTAAGAAATTTACATATTATTTTCTAAGCGTGACTTACTTTCCATTATATTATTTATTATAATGGAAAACGCAACGAATGATTAGTTTTAGTAAATTAATAACTTAACTAAAGTAACTTTAATTTTAGCTTTTAAATTAGTATTAATAGCATTTTAGACTAAAAATGTTGAAGTGAATTGAATATTTCATAGAATGTATTACGTTAATTATTTATCTTACCTGTGGTCTCGTAAATGATCTTGTCTTCGGAATGCTTTGCCACAGATATCACAGGAGTATGGGCGTTCGTCCGTGTGAGTTCTCTCGTGGATAAGCAGATTGTACGATTTAGTGAACTGCCGATTGCAGAATTTGCAAATAAACTGTTTCTTCGGTCGCGATGCTCTACCTGGTGCTCTCAGCAAGCGTCGATCTATGTGCGGGTGCATTTGATGTGGACCTGCTCCCGGTGGGAACAACCCAGCACCAGGAAACGTGAAACTATTTGCAGTTGTCGGTGAAGGACCTGGGGCTCCTAGGAATGCACCAGGAGGACCATATATTGCGGGTTGGCTTGAATTGTCTGATATAATTCCTTCTATTGAAGGTGTTCTATGATGAGGTAGAAGCATGGCAGCTGCTGCTTCACGTAATGCTACTTCTTTTCTTTTCTCGACCATCATAGCCATTAAATCAAAAGAGTTCCTTTTCGTAAAGTTACCAGAATTACGGTCCGGAGATCCTTTTGCTGGCTCCGACCTTTCCCTGTCCAACATTCTTTCACGTTCAATTATTTCAGAAGGCATCAACGCTGGATGCATTTCGTTAGGATAAATCACAGGGTGTATGGCTCTTGTTGGTACTACAGGGACGAAAGCTGAAGATTCACGATGTGTGGATGTAAGGAGTGAGCCAGTCGTCATCTGACGGTGATAAGATATTGCCGCGTCGAAGTTTCCATTTGGGTTTCGACCGCTTGATGATGGTCTTTGTTGCGTTCTTTCAGCGGAGCTGGCGAGGAACTGGTCATGTCTGGAACGCAGTGGAGCACTGACAGGGTTATCTCCAGTAGGACGTGGTGTAGACGCCCGTGATACAACCGTTCCGGTGTTGTCCGACATTACGGTTGACAATTCATCTGAAAGAATAAAAAAAATATTTTAATTTTTTTTATATACCTAGTGTGAATTTTTAGCGCTAAAAAATATCATATGTCGTATCTTAGTTTACCTAAATATTTTTTTAAAGAAATAACGGCGTAGTAAAAATCAACCAATCGTTGATTACTACCTTTAAAGCTTTCACTAGTTGACTGTTAGCTCACATAACGCAATTCGAATAGAGTTATTTGAAGTAAAATATATTAATAAGTGAAACATCGAAAACTTAAGTACCTTTTATTATTTATTACAAAACGATTTCACTAATTTAATTAGTAAAAGGAGATAAATGAAAGATCACTTGAATATACTGTCCCAAAGATGTGCACATACAAGTGGTAAAATTAAAAATTTTGTATAACCTACTTCAACACAAATTATTAAGGATAACTCAAAAACTACTGATCAGACCTTGATTAAATTTATATGGAACTAGCTTTTGCCCGCGACTTCGTCCGCGTGGAGTTCGGTTATATCGCACCCATGTGTGAAAAAGAGTCTGCTGGTACAAGCTACAATTATAACTGGATATCGCGGGCAAAAGCTAGTAAACTACAAGACTTCTTTATATACCACATTTTTGCTATGTGGAAGACCCGATGGTTTCAGTGAATTAAGAAATTCGACAGGGTAGTTAATTGCGTCATCTGTGTTGACCACAGAGTACACCATTTCTTCCCCCTCAAAAGACGTTAACAGTATATCGTTAATTGCCGCTGCTTGGTCGTTTCTCGGGGTTAGTATGGCACGTTCACACAACCATTCCATTGGCTTATCGTGGATATGAGCAATATCTGGGTAAATTTTGGATATTAACTCCTGTAACGTAAATACAACTGTGCACAAATTATCAGGTATGGTTATCATTCCGCCATTTATCGGGTAATCACCGTTGCCGATTTCAAGTAAGAGATTCGCAAATCCGCCAGCAGACTCTTTTTCTCCTAAGTGTACCCGCATATTTTTCAAGAGCTTGAGGATTTTAATTAGAGGCCATAAAGTGGATCTCTTAAGACACGTCTTAATTTCACCTGCTCTAGTTCCTTTTGGCACTACTGGAAGAGTCTGTCTAAAATCTCCAGCCAGCAAAACCGTTACACCACCCATTAACTTCTTATTTCCTCTTATATCTTTTAGAGTTCTGTTTAAAGCCTCTACATCACCCTTATGAGCCATGGTTATTTCATCCCACACTATCATTTTAGCAAAATTACTTTGTTTCGATATATTACAAATGGGAGTATCAGCTGTTGTTAAATTGAGTGGTAACTTGAAGGTAGCATGAGCAGTTCGTCCACCCTCAAGCAGTGTAGCTGCGATCCCAGAAGAAGCCACAGAATAATAATAATAATAATCTTTTATTTAAATAAAAGTACAATAATAAAGTGAAGACT
Source organism: Parnassius orleans (assembly GCA_029286625.1). Lineage (NCBI taxonomy): Eukaryota > Metazoa > Arthropoda > Insecta > Lepidoptera > Papilionidae > Parnassius > Parnassius orleans. Next base: position 1,101,382 of record JAGSMP010000092.1, read on the forward strand.
CTGATCCCCAAACTAGACAAGTCTGTATTTTAGGGATCAGCGGCCTCTCCTAGTATTGTGACAACAGTATTTTAATCTTAATAATTAATAAAGTAACTAAGCTTAACATTTTTTAGTAACTATATAGCTATTTATTTACAACGAAACATAGACTATAACTTAATGCGACTAAAGTAATTTATCTTTTATATACTCGTAGGTATATTAAAATTACTTTGTAAATTGCAATTTGTAATATATATATATATATATATATATATAAATTTTAATAAATATAGAATATATTATTATATAATTTCATACAGAATATATATTTTATTCATTATAACCTATAACGAATAAATAAATGCTTTAAACAAAGATTGCTATTTATAATTTTATACGACATGCATTACTTACACACATTTTTACAAATTATGTCAGGATGTTTTCTGTTTTACTATAATCAAGTGACAATAACCAATCTCGAACTTTAACTTTACACTCATGTCTGGAAAGAGGATAAAAATTTAGATTTATATTTAGCTTATTATAAAGTACTGGGGATATGAACTTTGTCGCCTAGAAAAAGCAGTTCGACATCTGTCAATAATCAGTACATCCGGTATTCTGCGTTTATTACGACAGATCTCAGGGTCTTATGGAGTTAGTGCACGTTTCATTAAGATCAATTGTTGGATGTACAATTGCCTGACAGTCAGCAGGTTGCATTCTTGGTAAAGCAGATTTGTAGGATACCTGAACAGTTTAAAAGTTATTATTATATAAAAGTTATTAACGGTTTAATAGTTTTTAGGAGACATCTTTGAGCTCTTTCTAATTTTATCATAAATGTTTTGCATGCCCCTCCCCAGGAAACATACAATATCCTATAATTGATTGTACTAAGGCGTAGTATACAGTTCTTAATAAATCAAAGTCAGCGAGGATTGCATGTGAAAGTGATAAAAAGATCAGGCCGGCCGTAATTCCTAACATAGGTCATAGCGTCCTGTGTTCTTTCGTGCATATACCTAGGTCCCCCAGTAAAAGATGATGGAAGGACAACCATTTGTCCTAGTTGGTTGGCTTCAACGTCTTGTCGTCCAATAGCATCTTTTAAATGGATGTAACTATCAGCACGTAATTTGGCTTGATTATTTTTGATATAGTTTAATCTCTCTGTTTCTACTTTGGCGTATTCATCCACCAAATATTGACTAAAAAGGGCACGATAGTTGACTCAATAGTTATCTTCTCCTTCTTTAATCATTATTCTATACGAATAGAAACTTGCAGAAGAGACAGTTTTATTAAGCGGCAACTCAGTTGTGGGATCGCGTTGTGGTATATTGATTGAATACCCATCATCCCCCCAGCAAAACATCAATGGATACTGTAGCGCATCATATGCTCGATGTATCTCACTAATACGCTGAAGGGAAATACTTCGGCTTTCGAGGATGATGTCCCTTCGATCAAATTGTTGATCCACTAACACTAAAGCCACTTCATTTGTAGTTCGTGCATTGTACCTACCTCTATATTCTTCTGATGATTTTTTATCAGCATGTATGACAACTTTGTATGACTCTGAAGGAGGGGCTTTATCAATGGCACTTTTCAGATCTTTTATATACGGGTTCACTTGATGCAGCATATTCTGCAATTGTTTGATTAAATTTGGCTTTAAGTTAGGAAATTTAGAACATCGAATCTTTGCTTCTCGATCATCTTCACCTACAAAATATATTTGAAGGTACTGAGCATCGTGTTCAGCTTCTGGTAATAAACTTCCAATTAAATGGTAGACCTGGCCTTGTAATTTAAAAGTCGGTAAAAACCATCTGCTGTTATCTGTTTACCACCAAAGGAAGTCATCTGGAAACAGGCATTATATTTACGAATATTACTCATAAAATGGTCATGATCTGGGTGTAGATCATTAATCAAACTAAAGAGAGTGGTTCAGGCAGTTGTTTCAACCGATCATGTTGCACTTTTCCAGCGCTGCAACACATACCAGGTGTCTCATCCTTCCATTTCAGCGCATTGCACCACTGACAGTTGTATGTCGTAGAATCCAAGGCTACATTGCTGTCATTTCTATAAGCAATATCAATGTCATACTCCATAGCGGAATGGACCTTGTTTTTTTATAAACGCAGGATCAGGAAAAAGGATCACGCTCTTCGACAGGTACCTCCATGCGACGCTGTGTAATTTTCCTCGCAACAATAGGCAAATAGGCGTCAAAATGTCCATTAGATAAATCATGGCTAAATCGTAATCGCCTTACTGGACAGATATCTGTTCCGGACTCTGTGTATAGCAGACCGTTTCGATATACTTCAAACCGAAACGGAAATATTAATCCTCAAGCTACTAATTCACCAAGTCCACCGTAAGTTTCATTTTTTAACATATCGGCTGAATATTCATTTGCTGTTGAATAATTATCGCCATTTCTGTCGTGGGTCATTACTGAACACCTAGGCCAATCATTTACCACAAATCTAACAATTTGTGAATGCACAACCATCGCATTTTCTTGGGTTCCGTACATTAAAAATGAAAGAGCACGAAACAAACAGGCGCCGTCACCTATAATGGGGACGACAGTATGTTTTTCCATTTTTCCTTTAATATTAAGAGTTTCTGTAGTCATTTTTTCAGTAAGAAAAAATACTTCTATCAACAATACCTAATCACAAAGCAAATCGAATTCCAAGTTTGAACAGTGGTTGTAAGAAAGACAAAATCAAGCAACTAATCCGAAACATGAAGCAAATCTTAAACCGTAAGCAAGCAAACAAAGTCGAAGTCTAGTCAAATATCCGTTAACAGTGAATAGGTACCGTATGTGGTACAGGTTGAAGCGCTCATTCACCATTCACTTTATATTAGTTCGAAAAAACACAACGTTACTGCGTTCTAAAACGATACCAACGTCATCTATTGGTAGGGATTGGAACTTGAAGATCAATACAAAATAGGTAGGTACCTAAGTATTTCTTTTGGTTTTGCCATTTTATTAATTTGTAAAAAAATATATTTGGTTTGGTTGTTTATTCTCATTGTTTTTTAATTAGTATTTTTTTCAGGTGTAATTTTGTGCAAATTTTTTGTACAAATATTGTCTATTTTGTTTTATGTTTTTGTGCAATAAAAGTATATTCTATTCTATTCTAATAAATTAAGTTTAAAATATTTATCAATATCATTTACGTTATTTACGACCCAAAAACCTTAAAAATGACACCCAAGTCACCCAACCCATGATGATTTTTACATACAAACATACATCCATCCATCCTTCCATCCATATTGGTTTCAAACCATAATCGATGCCATTTTCGTAATTAACGTCCAAAAAACCATAACACGACACCCATATTGACATTTAAACCATATCACCCCCACAGGGGATGATGGTAGGTATTTCCCGTCTGCTACGTTGGATTTTGAAATAGTTGTTGTTTTTGTAATCAGCGACCCGATAAACTATAAAAACGATACCCATGTTTAGGGGTTGAATTCTGAAAGAACCTGAAACACTTGTTTACTCATTTATTGATAGGAGTACTCCTGTGAAGTTTCGAATAAAATAGTTTAATAAATCTTGTTTCATCATACAAACTTTCAACCCCTTTTTCACCCCCTTAGGGGTTAAATTTTCAAAAACCCTAGGACACTTAATTGTTTATTTCTAATTGTTAACCTAAAAACAAAGTTTCAGGCTTCTAGCTCTAAAAATGACGGACTTCCATACAAACTTTTAAACCCTTTTTCACCCGGCGAATTTTCTAAAATCCTTTCTTAGCGGATGCTTACGTCATTACAACTGTCTGTATGCCAAATTTCAGCGAAATCCGTTCATTAGTTTTGGCTGTGCGTTGATAGATGGGTCAGTCAGGTTTGCCTTTTATATATGTAGATATATAGACTACATGAGAAGCATCAGCTTTCAAGTAAAAAAGGAATCATCAAAATCGGTTCATCTAGAAAAAAGTTTTGAGGAAACAGACATAAAAAAAAAAAAAAAAAATACAGTCGAATTAAGTACCTCCTCCTTTTTGAAGTCAGTAGAAAAGAAAATAAAGTAAGAATACACAAATAATTTCCATACAAAACGCTTTAAGCAATTAAATAAAAGTATTTTGTCTGTATGAGCACGGGATAATATTATAACAAAAACAGTTACGCAAACAAATACTAGCATTGCTGCCACTCAATTGTTTCGATTTTGAACATAGGCGACAATTATAAATAGTAGTAACTATTTACATATAATTGTGTAGTAACTATGTATAAATAGCAGTAACTATTTATAATTGTGTTTTAATTACTTTTATATCACGCGAATACTATACACATTGAATAAAATTATTTTTTGGATTTAACAATGATTAGTTCATTGTTAAATCCGAAAAATAATTTTATGTTGGTGCTGCAAAGCATTCGAACCGTTAGGAGTAAGAATTAAATCAAACACGATAAAATCCGTTAAACTATTTTCATAGAATTATCTATTATTGTATAAACCTGGAGATTTATTGTTTAATTTAAATAATAATAACTGAAAAATACGAATTAAATACAAAGGAAAAAGAAAACATTCTTTCAATCAAACTGCTTAAATATAATTTACGATAACATTTATAAATTGCGATTTAAAGTATTTTTCATTCACAGTTTCTGTCACTCATAAGTATTACAAAATGTATACACACACATTGAAACCTAGGCTGTCTCATAATAACACCATGTGACTGCTTATTTTTTACACTTCTCTGCTAGCAGGTGTTGTACATGTAGATTTATGGATCGAGAAACATACTTAATTAGGTAGCTCTACATTGTTACCACTTACTAAGTCCCTTATTACCATAAAAAACCTATTAGTTCCCATAGAACATCGCATTTGTAACAGTCGACAATACAGTGATAGATTTTGAGCTGCGTTAAATTTATTTTGATTTGGAATTCTTTGTCACAAAAATTAAATTATGGATTTTTGTAAGAGAATAGTTTTTACCTTTTCGTCAGCCTTTAACCATACAGTGCCAGAAATTGATCGTTTCCATTGTAGGAAGGATTTGATTTGGATTCGGTTGGCGACCTCCCTTCAACACTGCTACCCATTGCTGGTGTCAGTATTTTAGATTCGGCATAATAAAGTCTTTCCGGTTCTAACGTTTCTTATAGAACTGCTGTTCGTCTACTGTTGTATTTTAGTTTGAAGAATATGAGAGCCAGTATAATTATAGGCGCTTCATGCTTGTTTTCTGGGGTGCTAGCGCATTCACAATATATTTTCTTCTTTTTTCTTTGAAGTTGGTTTGTATGACCTGTATTGTTGGTACTCGTACTTACAACTTTTACTTTCCTTGTCATTATACAGGGTTATTTTGCAATAATCGGCCAAATTCGCAGGTTCAAAATAAGTAATATAGGTAAATGGTGAAGAAAAATTAATTTAAGAAAAATTCAAAGATTCTGTCCTTTTTATCTTTTAAATTCAAAATGCGTGGTAATGCATTATTTTAACTGATTTTACTGTGCACGCACACATTCGTAAGGGTCGATCGGTAGGAAAAACGTTGTTGCCCATAAATCACATTCAATCTGGGATAATTTCAAATAATATTAGAAGCCTTATTTACTTGTATTTTCAAAAACTGCAATAACGGTATATAATTATTTACATATTTGAACTTAAGTGTAAAATTTGGCTACTCTTTGAAAAATAACCCTGTACAATACTAGAATAACATTACTCCTTTTTTAATTGCATTTTTATCGTAATTTAAAATTACTAGTCAATAGTCATTTTATCGAAGCGTAAATTTTGGACCTTCTTTTTAGCAAAATTAAGGTGACAAACGAACTAACAGTCACTCCAATGATAAGTGGTTACTGCAAATCATGGACACCTAAAACCATCTTCAAACAAAGAAGGCTACAGAAGCGTTTTAATCTCCGAGAGATAACATGGAATGTCTCACAGTCTATAATAATGCTTGCTTTCTAGACCGAAAGCACCACGCACTTCTGTTGTAAAACAGAAATAGATACCTGCCCAGATAGACTCATAGACAGAAAAGGAGTCCTAGTTACCTAGAGCATATTAAACAAATATCCTAAAAATCCTAATGAATTTCTTTATAAAAACATACAAATTCAGATAAAATTTTACTGTTTCCAATATTTAATTTTTCTCATGTATCATTCAACAGTTTATACTCAATAGTGTCGGATCTTAGCTACTGGTGATATCAAAAATGTTAATGGCGACCGGATTCAGATTTGAAACCGATATTAATGTCCATACTTGATATGTTGCTATCGATCGCTTAGAATTCCAGTTATGTTCTCTTTTGTTTTATTTCCATCACTGATTAATAATTGTGATCGTATTTTATATGGTTTTTGTTTGAAGAATTTTCAATTAATGCTATTTTTTTTTCTTTACAAAAATAACGTTACCCGCACACTAGGATTTTCTCCTGTATCGTGTAGGAAGTTTACATACATACATTTCACAAGGACCAACATCCAGACCCGGAACAATTATTTGTAGGTCTTATAAATATTTTTTCCGTGCGGGATTCGAACCCGTGGCCTTCAGCGCTGCAACTCATTGCTAAGCCACTGCACCATGGAGCCGTTTTTATATTATTATGTATTACATATCCCTTTTTGATATCACATATAATATATGTTGAATTATTTTTCTTCTACAGCAACCCATAAAAGTGCACTGGTGGACACTCTTACGTCGTAGGGAGGGTTTAATTTTATTGTTACGCTTGAGCAGGTGGATTAAGGATTACAGGACCAGCCGTACCTTTCCTCATTGATGGGTAAACGAGATGGTTACACCACCATAACTGTATCAAAATCCATAAGGTTTTACTGGTATTTCCTATAGTCGCATCTTACGAAACCATGGGCCGAAATGAGTTGAGAAATTCTCATATGCCGCTACCACATGGTCAGCGGAATTAATAACTGTTTATTCACAATAACAAAGTATTATGCTCTTGTTTATTTAACAGTAATAACATCACTAAAGACCGTTTCGAGGTTTACGATAGGTTTGCCTGTTTCCATCTGAAAGGGTATCAGGACCGACGACAATAAAACGCTCTGACAACTTAACTACTACGAGTATAACGACTGGATGTTTTCATAAGGTTTCCGGTGTATGCTATTGCGTATTATATCTTTGAAGCTATAATTGGGACTTGGAGATAATTACAGTTTACATAAATCTTAATACATTAAGTAAGCAATCCTTATAATTAGTTTCTCGGAAACGGCTTTAAAGATTTCGATGAAATTTGGTAATTAGATAATATTTTAATTTTCAAATAAAATTAGATAAATGCCACCCCCCAGTAAACTATATTCTTTTATTTTTTTAAAGCTGAGCAAAGCTCGGTCCGCCCAGATGCTACACATTATGTTTTTTGTTTACACATAAAAAGTTAATATGCAACATAATATTCAACTCCATAAATAAAATAATAATGACAAATTATAAAAATTAATAAATACATATACTTATTTGAAATTAATAAGAAAAAAATTTATTATAATATATTATTATAATAAATAATTTTATTTTTTTCAAGGTTCCACTGTGTTTAAATTGGTTTTATTATCTGCCACTAATTTATTTAAAAAAAACGGAAAACTTCAGCCAGTTATAAACTCGATAAAAAAGATTAATCTTAGAATCAATTTATTGAAGCGAGATCGAAAAGAAGGCAAGCGTTGGCCCCACATTTCACTACATGCTGCCAGCTCTACCGTAAAAGCCTTCTGATTTTCCGTCCCGCTTACTCATATAAACGCTTTCTTCGCCCGTCTTGCTCTTACTAATATCACGCCTGATCGAGTTTCTACCATCTTTCTTGCTCCGAAGCTGTAAAACTACTTTATCTCTCCTTTTTGGTTTGAAACTTAGAGATATGAATATGTATGCAGGCAGTACAGTAAGTAATGGACTTTAGGATGTAATGCCGGTCGTTTCAATAACATAAAAGATTTAAAAGAAATGTCTTTGAGCCTGAAAATTTACATTTTGTGTTGGACTTGCAACAACACCGAGCATTTTAAGTGACACCATATCTCAACCTACCGCGTGTTTCTCGCTTACATTTACTTGCGTGAATATTGTCATTTTTCCTTTTTTAAGTTACAAATACAAGAAATAAGTACGTGATCAAATAACTGTGCGTAATGCAAATTGCGTTAGGGCGAAGAATACAAATTTTTAGACATATTAGACATGTTAAAAACAGATATTCATAAAAGTAAAAAAATTTAAAAAAGTTAAAAATGTGCAAAAAATTAAAGAGCAAACCACTGACGCATTGTTTTTTGTATTAATATAATACTCTAGAAACTGATAAACTTTTATTAAAAAACAACTTCGCAATTAAATTACATTGTGTAACAAAAAACTTTACCTCAGTGTCAACTAGCGACATCTGGTGAGCAGAAAATTATTAGCCCTCATTCCCTAAGCTTGTGATTATGATAAACCTTCTAAACTTAGAAACAAGCACGTGAGCAATCCCAGTTCGATTCTTACTAACGTAATCAAAAATTGTTAAAAAAAAACTGGTGGAATGCAAAAATGCACTGGAGCAGCGTGGTGAAAGAACAAAACCCAATAGTGTGATGTACGAGTCTGTGATGTGCGAAGTTCCTTTTATTTTTTAATTAAGAAAATAGCATACGAAAAGTTTATTCGCTAACGGATGCAGTAAATCAAAATTAAAGTTTAAGTTAAAAGCAAAAAATAAACTTGGAAAACTTTACTTTGCCTTTATCCGCTCAATAAAATAAAATGATGTGTCTTGTGATGATGACGGCTTCGTGGTGCAATGGCTTAGCAATGAGTTGTTGCGCTGGGGGTCGCGGGTTCGAATCCCGCAAATATTTGTATGGTCTACAAATAATTGTTTCGGGTCTGGATGTTTGTCCTCGTGCAATTTATGTTTGTAAACTGCCTCCACGATACAGGAGAAAATCCTAGTATGGGGGTAAAGTTTTTTTTTAAAAGATGAAAGATGAAATGATGTGTCTTACTTAGTTTGAAGAGCACCTCCCGTTCTCCCTCAATGGCGTGCACTATCCCCGTCAACACTAATCGCAGCATCAATACTCCCAACGCCACTTCACTAGGAAGGACACACCACCGACGATAATACGACATGTGTTTCGCCTCTACACGAGGCATCCTCAGGTGAAGTAGACTCTGCGGGAGCTGACCGCTAAGAAGTTATTTGACTTAGTTGTGCTGGGATTAGTGGTAACGGGGATAGTGCACGCAATTGAGGGAGGGCGGAAGGTGCTCTTTAAACTAGGTAAGACACGTCATTTTATTTTATTGAGCGGGTATAGGTAAAGTAAGGTTTTCCAACTACTAATGGATTTCCGCAAAGTAACGCCTGATTTTATTAATTTAAAACGCTTAAAAATTGGTACCAGTTTAGAGTGAAGCCTTAATTTTTGCTGCACTGGTGAGGTTGATAATGTCGCAGTAGCACTCTTGGTTATCGCTAAAGTGGCTGTGAAAGCAGCAATGTTAGAATTTTTAAAATAATCATTGAAATAAATGCCTACATGGAGTCGTCTCAGTTCGTTTGTTACTGTTCCACAATTTAAAAAAATAATGTGATGAAAATTTATTTTAATATATGGATCGAGATCTGTGAATGAACAAATAAAAAGGTTTTTCATTGCTCGACCAACTCACACTGCATATTTCATTGTATATTTATACGATGATCGATGTTACCAACTCTATATTTATGTCAAATTTGACGCCATAACGCATATTGTGTAATAATAATTACGTATTGCTTAGCATAATAAGATCTACACATTCATTGCTAGAGATATTTTCACGGTAAAGTTTTATAATCTGATTTAAAAAATATATATTCGTTTGTTTTCTCGTCTTCTATGCGTTCGTTTACCATTCATTCGAATACGACTAATATTTAGTGAATTAATTGATTGTTGATTTGTTTGTTCGTGTTCTATACGTCCTTATACCATTCATCCGATTACGATGAAACTTCGGAGAGTTGGTGAGCGCGCGTCTGACAAAGAAGATACAACGCATGCTAGGCACAGCTAGCTAGAAATAAGACAATCCGTAAACAGATTATTTCAATTGAAACTTATGATCTAGTTGAATATTTTTTTTATAGGATATGGGTGACAAACGAGCACACAGTCCACCTGATGGTAAGTGGTTGCTGCGGCCCATAGACATTTACATCTATCCTCGATTGTTTTGTTGTCTATCCATGCAGATGCGTTGTCACCCGTGATGACTAAGATGGAATGCCTCCTTTCCAGTAAAAAGGGTCTCCGGTTCTCTACACTCACCATACGAAACACAGCAGCGTTAAGTTGCTTTTTAACGATGGTATTCTGTGAGAGCGTGGTCCTTTCCTGGTCGAGCCGACCCATTCGTGCTACAACTATATTACTAATATAGCTGCAGCATGGCTCTACTACGTCTTTTTTTTTTCTTTTCACGAATTGAATCAGGCGTTATTTAGCGGACATGAATTGTATTTACATTATTATTTAACATTTTTTGTTTTCTAAGTCATAACAGACAATAGAAAAATGTATAGGATTTGATTATTGGCATACGATTGTTATGGTTTAAAAAATATTGTTAATATTTTTTCACACAAATGGAACAGAAAAAGGTGGAGTAAGTTTGTCTGTTTCTTTCTTTGGGCGGTGGGTACAGATTTCATCTCATTTCTGAGAGCATTTCGGAGTAGAAGGAATTAATATATAGAAATAATTTTATTTTCTCATACGTGCACGTTTCCTTGTCATGCACCGTTACAACTTATTAAAAGCCGACTGCTAAACATAAGCCTCCGGATATATTGCCTCATAGGGGGAGATACTTGGCTTTATTATGAAGACGTTGCTGCCCATCTCCTGGTATTTTCCCCTTTGTCGCCTCTTACGACACCCCTCGGAACGATATGACGTAGTGGATATTCTCACACCGCCACTATACGGTCACTTGTGCACTTTATTCGAAAATATATAATAATTGAGCTATATTCACAGTATACGGAATTTTATGATATATCGGATATAAATCGGTTCGACCGAGGAAGGACCACGCCCGCACATAATGCCAGCGTGAAATAGCAGAATAATGCTAATGTGTTGTAAGTATGGTGAGTGATGAGACTGGAGACTATTTTTATTGATAACTAGCTGTACCCGGCGCATTGCTACCGCGGAAGGAATAATTGTGGAAATATCGTTTTAAATTTGGATGATTTATATTGTTTAATTAGGAATAGGAATGATAACACAATCATTGAAATTGAATGATCTATAACTTAATAAATTGTCGGTATGATATGCACGCCACCTAGTTTAAGTTAATTGTACTATGTTATAACCTTCGCGCAAGTGTAAGCTATAAGTTGACAAAGTTTTACCGTAATCTGATGAATGGCGGCAGCGCATAAAATACGAATAAACAAACATTAATTTTTATATATTAGATGAGGCTTTCCATCTTAGTCCTTACGGGTACCAACGTAACTGCATTTTGATATTTCATCGACAATAGATATAGGTGTCTATGGGCCACAATATCCAGTTTCATCACAATATTCATTTCAGTATTCGCTTGTCACCCACCCTTATTTCTATAAAAAATAAAGATAAGAAAGGTAGATAACTGATTCTTATCGTGAATAATAGAACTGAACAGTAAAACCCTTCTAACATTTAATGCATAAATGCTTAATTGATTTATAATTACACAATACAGTTTTTCAACGGTGTATATTACTTGGAATTCGTTTTCGGCGTCTTGCAAGGTTGCAATTGTCTCTATAAGTGATATTTGATGTCAGATTAGATATCACTTTATCGGTTGATGGTAGAGATTAACTACTATACGCATGATGAAAAGGCCGCTTCTACTGTATTGAATAAGAAATAAACCAAGAAATGAGCTTATTTATTATATCAATTGGGTTATTGGATTTGTACTTAATTCCCAGTCAAAGGTACCTGGGTAACTTATGGTATCTTATGGGATTTTAAGGTGGAATACCTTTTAAATGTTAAGTTTCTTTGCATGCAGAGCATCTTTTTGACTAACAAAAGACGTTCTATGGATGTTTTTTTTAATGAATAAGTCCATAGACTTCCAGTTTGTGCCATAGACAAATATTAATACTTAGGAACATTGTATAGAGATAGTTAGCTAGTTTAATGTACATAATATTTACTAAATATTTAAGTATTAGATTTAACTTTTAGTGATATAAAATAGGTACTAAATTAGTTTGCAGTTAATAAGTTTTAAAATAGGTACTAAATTATGACCAGCGCATTCTCGCGAGTAGACTTACGAGTATATTATGGTCCCGACAGAATATTGGCGCTGATTTAACTCTGTTATATAGTAATTTATGCTTTAGTTTTCAGTAATACAATATTTATAATCAATTATGCTGAGTCCATTTTTTAAATATTTTCTTGTTTTATTTTGTTAGTAAAATTAATGTTTTGTAAAAGCAAGTTGCAGCAATGAATAAATATGCTTTTTTTCTATAAAAAAAGATCGAACTGTAGTCTTAAAATTATGGTGATCTAAAGCAGCATTACCAGTGTCAATGGGTCATCTTTGTGCTCCACTACGTCGCCTGCCCAGCATGGTGAGTATGAGCGACTCTTTCGCGTAACATCTTTGAGCTTGTGTATTTCTGAAAGATTTTTATAATGAGAGCTGCCAACCAGCTAACAGTTCAGCTAATGGTGAGTGGCTACTGCAGCCTATGGACTCTTACAGCGTATAAAAATCCATTGCAGAACAAAGAACTCTCCCATAGAATGCCTCATAGGGAGGATCCTGCCATAGTTGCCATGCTTGGCAGGCGCGCGCATTTATTATTTTGAGTTGTTATCACTGCTGCCCATCTCCTGCTACAGTTTCCCTCTGTTGTCCCTCTTAAGACACCCACGGGGGGCGATATGGGTTAGTGGATATTCTTACACCGCCACCACACGGTGGACACTTGCAATCAACTAAATAATGCTCCAGATACGTTGTTACACCTGAGGTCTAGGATAGAATTGCCGGCCTATAGACTCTACCAGAACTAATTGCCGCAATTGACTACCTTTTTGATCTAGTGGTCGTAAGCGCGTCTTCATATCATGATCTCCAGGGTTTGAATCACGCATCGGGCAAAAAAAAACAGTTATTATGTTTTTCTGTATAGGAATTCTCAGCTAGGAGACAGAAAGTTGACAGAGTTTCGAACGTGCCTCGGAAAGCTCGAAAGCCGTTGGTTAGCTAGTCTCTCTCCGTTCGTGTCGCGTTGCCGCCTCATCGGAGTAAAAGTAATAGAGAGTGCACCTGTGCTTGCGCGTTCACGTGGGCAATACAATACTGTTCTGTGCAGATTGCTAGTCTGCGTTGAGACAGGCCGCCGTGACCAAAATTCGGTCTAAAGGACATTATGTAATTAAAATAGGCACGAGACTGGTACCTACCCTGATCAACTTCAAATTAGGGAGGAAATCCTAGTACTTGTGAATTGTTAATTTGTTCGATTTGTCAACAATATATTAATTTATACATTTAAAATGGAAATATCTTGTAAGAACTAGAATATTTTGTTATACATAAATGTATAACAACATGGTAGAGTCATAGTAGAGATATTGCGGTCGGTAAATGTGTTAGTAATTATAGCTCCACGGTCACGAGGCCTAGTGGCTTAAGTACCTGGTAATACAGGGAACGTCCAGAGTGTTTTCAATACAAGTAATAAGCACAGTCCATTTTATGGTAAGTGATGCTGTGTACTCATACCTACCTTTATGTCTATTCTTATAAGAGTCAAAATCCATATGCATTGACGTCTGTGAGGACTAAGGTCTACACAAACTGCGAAACACTACGCATTATGCAGCTATTTTACGTTGGTATTGTGAGAGCTTGGTCCAACTTTTAGTCGAGCTGACCAATTCATTGCAGCATGGCTCTACTACTTTGGAACTACAGTTCGTGCTAACATTTGTGAAAAAACACTAAATTATCGGTTTTGATTTCTAATTGTATTTTCACTGTCGCCATGTTTGTCTGTGCCAAAATAAAGTGTTTCTTTCCTTCATGTCTCTGACTAAGGTTAAGTTAGGATGACTGTGTGATTTTTTTAATGGGGTTGTACACAAGTGTAAACTACTATTATTACCAACGTAGTTGATGTTTTTCGGCAATATTAAAAAGGGAATATCATCATCATCAAGCTGGTGTTATAAACGATTAAGAATGATTTACTTATGATAATGATTTATTGTTTTTATTTGAAGTCCCCGCTACAATGACATGCGTGGATAACATGATATTATCGTAAATATATTGCGTAGATTTACCACAAAGGTGTGCTAGTGTCGGTTGTAACCATCATATTGATGACTACGCTAAAGCAAATACTTGAGCGGATAAATCTACAAATTTAGTTCTTTCACAAAAACCAGTAAGTAAGTAGGTAAGTACAAAACAAAATGCTGTAGATGGGTTGTTATAACATAACACATAACATTGTGTTCAACAATATGGAATGTTATATACCATATTTTTATACAAAACTAAAGTGACAAAAGAACTTACAGTCCACCTATTTTATATATTTTTATATAAAACTTTTAGACGTGGTAGAGCCACGCTGCACCTATAATAGTTGTAGCACGAATGGGTCGGCTCGACCGGGGTAGGACCACGTTCTCACAGAATACCAGACTAAAATAGCAGATTAAAGCTGCTGTGTTTCGTATGATCCTTTTTATTGGCAACGAGGCATTTCATCTTAGTCCTCAGAGGTGACAAAGCATTTGCATTTTGATTCTTGATCTAGGATAAATGTAGATGTCTATGGGCCACAGCGTCCACTTACTATCAGGTAACTGTGAGCTCGTTTTTCATCCTTATTCTATATTTAAAAAAACCTGATGCTAAGTGGCTACTGCAAGTAAAGAGCACCAAACTAAGAAGACAACAGATGCGTTATCGCTTCTGAGGACTAAGATAAAATGCCTCACAACCTGTATACTGCCTCTCTTTATCCTTCAGACTAGAATAGAATAGTGCAAACACTAATATTTAGCGGCAGAAATAGGTAATAAAGTGGTATCTGCTACCTAGTAACTAGTAATAAAACGGGGTCCATTACTTTTCATCAGTAGATTTGCCAATGCGGCTTAAATAAGTAGGCAAGTCATTCTCATTAAGTAGATTTCTCGCTAGAAAGAGGATCATGCCGTTCCCAAATAATTTTGAAATATATGAAATTAAGAGTCTTGAAAAAAAATATATCTATATATATAGTTGTTTTATACGTGGTAGAGCCAATCTGCAGCTATATTATGGTTGTAGCATGAATGAACCGCTTGACCGGGGTAAGATCACGCTCTCACAGAACACCAGCGTAAAATAGCAGCTTCACGCTGCGATGTTTCGTATGGTGAGTGTAGAGAACCGGAGACCCTTTTTACTGGAAACAAGGCATTCCATCTTAGTCCTCAGGAGTGACAACGCATCTGCATTGTGTTTCTTAATCGAGGATAGATGTAGATGTCTATGGGCCAAAGCATCCACTTACCATCAAGTGAACTGTGTGTTCGTTTGTCACCCTTATTCTATAAAAAATACCATATAATTATATCCGCAAAACTACACTTTTAACAAAATCGTATTATATAATATCTAGTTATGTTTGATTAACGACTACAAAGTTAAGTGAACGCTATAAATTACGAAGTTTACAATAGCAGATAAAGTTGAATCCTATCCTATGTGTGTAGTATAATTATATATTATTATGTTATTTCTTTTCCAAATAAAAGTTAAAGTAGGTAAGAAAAATTTTTGCTGTATATGACAAACCTCTTGCATTCTGTACGAGTGTATCTGAAGGTAAGTGGATGTTGTGGTATATAGACATCAACATCTATCCTTGACTAAGAATTAAAATGCAGATACGTTCTCACCCCTGAGGACTAAAATGCCACGTGTCCAGTTCTCAAAACACGGCAGCATTATGCTGCTATTTCACGCTAGTACTCTGTGAGAGCGTGCTCCTTTCCCTGGTCGAGCCGACCCATTCACGCTGTAACCATAGTATGGCTCTACTACGTTAAATTTAGAAAATAAACTTGCTAGTAAATTCAAAGATTATCCCTTTAAATCTCCTGAGAGATAAATCCAAAGAAAAAAAAAATTTGTTTGGAACTACTTCATTAAGTATTGGCAATTAATCTCTGTTGTACCATGAATTAAGTAATTTTGTATTTCTTTATATAACGGGCTTTTTGTTATTAAATATTGACAATAATAGTTCACTTCAATGGACCTATAACTCGAAGTTGATAATGTCTAGATACGAAATTATACCGACCTATGTAATTTCATCTCAGCTGCTCAGTTCATGAATAGCGGTCACTATTCTCGTAACGCTGGCAACGTGTTCGTGAGATGTATCTCTTTTATCAAGTTATTATTTAAATAATATAAGGCTTTTGGACTTAACATTAAGGCTTACATTACAATAAACAAGAAAAATACAACCATAGCAATAATTTTCCACACAGAGACAATAGAAAAGATAATTATAATCTGCGAAATACAGTGGCAGAAACGTTTAAATATAGTTGTAAAACATAATGGCGTAAACCGCGAACCGTTACTTGGATCTATTATTCTCAACTCCGGTGGTATTAACAATATAAAAAACGAATAGAAAACAATAGCAGCTTGCATGTTAATCACACGTATCCATCAAACACATGACCATGTAATAAAACAGGTAGCAAAGTCAAGCGCACCCTGCCTACCCAATTTATTCCACATCCGTTGTATTATATTACGTATTCTGTAAAAAAATGGAACTCACAAGGCGACTGGTTGTTCGATCAGTCGTTGGATGCGTCCGCACTCCAGTAGTCAGGTAGTTAAACCACAGAGTTTACAAACCAAAGGCCCGAACCGTAAAATGAAGGCTCTTTGCAATTTTTTGTCACATTTCACAGTCCAACCGCAGTTAGTGGCACGAACAGGTGAATAGGAGATTAGTGGAAGCGCACACAACAATAGACGCACTGTACAGGCCATAAACAGTTAATAGACACTGTGGTTAAGTGAAAAAGTTACTACAGTGATGTATGAGCTATCATCGATGCACTGCGCTAAGAACGACACATTTACAACACTGTGTTCTCATGTGTACACTGAAATCCACTGATAAAGTTTTATACCAAATGTTTTTTATCACTGTTAATTGTAGGTTCGTAGAACGTCAAGATTGCGTATGCGCATGCGGCGAGCGCTTGGTGGGAGAGAAGCGCGAGTACTACTGCGCCTACGTCGTCGGAGGCAGTAGCGCTCCTGTACCCCCCGCCTCCGTCCCCTTCAGTGCGCCTGCAACCGCCGCCGACCCGCCAAAGCCTTCCATACTGTTTTTACTTTGGAAGCAATAAAAAAAAGGGAAGGATATCGTTCGATTGTTTATTTTTCGTGTTAGTAGCATATAAGTCGTGTAAATTGACGCCGCCCTCGAATGTTTAGATTGGGCATCATGAATTTCGTTTACAGTCACTAATTGAAAATAAAAGTTTATTTAAATGTTTACTAGGTTCAGATTTTTTTTATGAGTATTTAATGAATTATCCAAACTTGTCATAAAGTGTGTTTTTTTAAACACATAAATCAATTTTAGTTAAACTTTGACGTGCAGTGGCGGTATAAGAAAATCCACTACCCCGTATCGTAAGGTGTGGTAAGAGGCGACAGTGGAAACGAATCAGGAGATGAGCAGCAGTCTTTCTAATAAAATCTAGAAAATAAAAAACTGTGGTTGAAAACCTTCCTGCCAAAGGTGGCAACGATAGCAAATAATATCTCGTCTGAGGCAATCTATGGTTATATATCTATATAATTCACTTACATATCTATGTTCGGATTGACGAAACATTTTACGAAATAATAATTGTGAAAAACTAAACGTCCAATATTCGTAAAGAAAAATGCAAACTAATTAAGTACTATTAATCTTTATTACAACGAATTCTATTAATACATCCACATAAATTATTTTAAAAATATCCTTTTTGGGACATAATTCCATGTATTATATTCTTTTTCCACTTTTCTAAATCCGACAATCTGGGACTTAAGTAACATATTAATATGATTTTGAATGTTAGCCTTCTGTGCCTACTTCACTTCAATAACACCTTTCGTCTTCAACACTAGAGCGCGGAGTTCTACACCGTTATAGAATGCATGCTATATTAATTATACATATATTATCTCATGTAATGGTTTCAAATTTAGTTTTAAAAATCTATTTGGTAACATTTTGGCAAGTGGTTCATTATTTGTGATACATATATTTTTGGATCTATAACTATAGGTTACTTATTTATGAACACATAACAATATTTTATTCCCCTCGATATTAATAAATATTTATAATAATAAACAGTATTTAGAATAAATGTGCTCTTTAAAATTTGCATTGAATGACAAAAGAAAACATTTCTTAATAAGTAACCTTTCACCTAATATCGACATTAAACACTCACTATTATAAAGGCTACTCTCTCTATAAGCACAAAACCAAGTCTGTTTATATTCAAGTCTTTATTTATCATTTAAATATATTTGAGCGTTAACGTGACTATTTAATTACACCATGACATCTTGGATTTATCTTTTTTATCATTTAATCATTTAATGCACATTTTTAAGTCACCTATTATGGACCACATTCTAATTGTATTATTAGATTTTATTTTCTTACACCATACTCATTTTAATAATTTAACTCACACTCATAATATTTATACATTTGTTTTATATTTGAAGTACATTTTAAAAACATTCATATGTAAAATATACCAAAGGATTAAAAGATTAAAATAAATTTAGAAATGATTTCACAACACCAATAAAATATTAATTCCCTTTAAATAGTTTATAGAATTACTTTTTGATTAAAAATAATAAAATTACCCTATTGATAATTTTCATTTTATCGTAAATATCTAATAATCTTAATATATTTTAAAGTCTAAGAAACTGCTTGTGGCACATCGATTTACTAGGACATTCATTTCATATTTTACTACCTCTACATTTTACATTAAGTATTATAAACTATTATAGGACAAACTTCCATATATATTTTTGTAGAATACTTATCTTGATTTTCCATAAAGAAAAACACCATCATACCTAAGCCAATTTAAATAACATACTATTAACATTAATAGTTCTCACGGCGTATTACCCTAAAGATAAACCGTCTTTACATAATATATCGATTATAAAATCGGAAATTATTTTTATAACGATTACGGAAACGTTAATTCATTCTTGGTTAAAATAGTGATTTATTGAGTTCTTCATTTATTTAGCATCAATATTTAAAACGCCTGACTTAGTCTCATTGGTTCAGTCGCATGTACAAAAAGACATTATTTTAAATCTTCATTCCATAACATATTTATAAATAACTTTAGAATTACATCGTTTAAAGCTATGCTTTTTTAAAACAATGTTTCATCTTCGATGCACCGTTACAATTTATTTAACCTTAATGCTTGCTAAAATTCTAAGAACCCAATATATATATATTATAATTTATAACATACATTCGTATGGTTTCATTTGAATTATATTTCATTCTTGATAAGTAATATCTGCCATTATTGATATTTTATGTTAAATAGACACTTATGTATATTATATATAACTTCTTAAATTTTATGCATTTTATTTATTTTGTTGATTTAGGACTGATTTTTAAATCGTCAAATAAAAGTTATCCATCAAATAAATTTCAACCTGACTGAATATCAAAGTCAAACAATTCAATATTACAATTCATTATTCATACTACTGTAATTTTCAATTTATTTGTGTTGAATTTTATTCTATGAATAAATTTTAACTGATCATTGAAAAATCGACACTTAATCAACAATATTTTAGCAGGGATTACGAAGCTATCATGGCAGGACGGGTACCAACGTTGTTATGACTTAAATGGAATTTGGTGGCACAAATATTATTTATTAATCTCTCTAAAACAAAATGAATAATACATATCTTGATTTGATTTGACTACTAGTAATTAAAAAATAATTGCTACCCTTTCAATTTAAATGCAATATTTTATTTATTAAAATAAACATACATGACAATATTGTATATAATCTTGACGAATTGGTCTCACTATTTTGTAACTGTTTTTGATTAAAAACAAAAGTTACCCCATCAGTAGGGTTTTCTCTTCTATCTTGGAGGTGGTTTAGATATATAAATTGCATAAGGACCCACATCCTGACCTGGGACAATTATTTGTATGCAATATGCACAAAAACTTGTTCCGTGTGAGATCAGAACCCGCGGCTAGCAACGCCGCGACAAAATACTTGGCTACTGTACCGTACGTATCTACGGAGGTTTCAAATGGATTATTTTATATTCTACTCTATACACATAAATATAAGGTATATATTTTGGTCATTCTTAAAGGGTTATTAGGTTCACGGATATATCAAATGAGAACTACGACAGTTTTATAAAATAAATTATATAATATCGAATGAATCTTCCCATATCATGTGTCGTCGTCAACCAGCCTTCATCCACCGGTCTATGGAGTATTCCAGGGCTGCCATCCATCTATAACAATAAAATTATATTATTAACGTACATTTTAACAATTACGAGTAGAAACTGCGTAGCGGCGGCGTAAGAATATCCATTACCCCATTTAATTATATTGGTGTCGTAAGAGGCGATAGAGGGAAACTGAAACTGGAGATGGACAGCAGCATCTTCCTGATCCCAACCGAAAATAATAAAAAAATACTGCAGTTGCCGATCCGTCTGCAAAGCGCGGCAAACATGGCAAAGTCCCACTGAAAATCGTGTGAGTCAATCTACGGGGGAGGCTTTGAATAGGCTGTAACGGTAACAATTGAAACACATTTTGTAACAAACGAGCTGAAAATGACCTATAGTCATCTGCCAACAGTCCACCTGTTGGTAGATGTCTACTGAAGCCCGTCATCATTACAGTCCTTTACAAGTCCACTGCTGAACATAGGCCTCCCCTCGAGGAATGCCACAAAGCACGTTCCCGAGCCACCTGCATTCATTGACTTTCTGCATGTCTTACCAGGTCGTCACTCCATTTAGTGGGGGGAAGTACTACACTTCGCCTGCCGGTACGAGGCTGCCACTCGAGAACCTTTCTTCCCCATCGGTTGTCGGTTGTTCGAGCTATATAGCCGGCCCATTGCCACTTCAGCTTACTAATCCTTTGGGCTATGTCGGTTACTCTGGTTCTACTGCGGATATCCTCGTTTTTAAGGCTATCACGCAGAGAAACGCCGAGCATAGCCCTCTCCATAGCTCGCTGAGCGACTTTGAGCTTCCTCATACGGCCAGCAGTGAAGGACCACGTCTCAGATCCATAGGTCATCACTGGCCCATGACACACTGAAGCCCATGGATATTTCTAATAAACTTGAAACAAAGATCACAAAGGAGTCCTAGGCAAAAAGTTCTCTAAATAATAAAAAATAACAAATAGATAAGCGCTGTGTAGTAGCGGCGTTAGATATAATCCACTATCACCATATCATTCCAAGGGCATCAAAAGACAATGATAATAATAATAAGAATTAAAACAGAAGGTAGGCAACAGCATTTTCCTGATAACATCTCAAAATAATGTGATACTACGGTTACCAGCCCTCCTGCTAAGAGTGGCAACTATGGCAAATCCCCCTTGAGGCAATCTATGGGGGAGGCATATGTTCAGCAATGGACTTTGATAGGCTGAAATAAACTACAATGTGTGTGTCTTCTAGGCAAGATTGAATATACAATAGGCTTTTGTGTGTCTAGTCAGAGCGCTTTGCCATCTTCGACTGCATCACGTTACCATCAGGTGGGATAGTAGTCAAACTCTAGCTTATATAATTCATAGAAAAAATACTTCCTGTATGTGACGTGAGAGGCGCCTATAGGAAGTAGAAAAAATATCATATGACTTCTGACAGATGATGGTATAATCTCGTTTTCCGTTACCGTTACAGCCTATTAAAATCCAATGCTGAACCTAGGCTTCCCCCATAGATTGCTTCATACGAGGGATATTTGCCATAGTTGCCACGCTTGACAAGCGGGTTGGCAACCACAGTTTTTTTTATTTTTAATCGTTATTAGGAAGACGCTGCTGCCCATCTCCCGATTTGTTTCCCTCTGACTCCTCTTACGACACCCACGGTATGATATGGGGTAGTGGATATTCTTACGCCGCCATTGCGGTCTTAAATCTCGATTCCCTTAAACGTCAAATATCCAGCCTGTCGACGGGAAGCAACATCAAAGGTGCATGATGTCTCGCACTGAAATATCTAAACCGCCTGCCAAGAGACGAGATGATGGAAAACCCTCCATACAACTTAGTTAGACTTAGACTTAGTTCCAGTGAACTGTGACGGAGTAATGCTTTAATATATAATAGGTACATTTATTATCAACTTAATGACTAAACAATTCGTATCATATATTCGAACAATTTCGCACAGAAGTTTATAAAAAATAATCATAACTTTGGTAGAATTAACCGATTTTCATTAAAAAAAGACAAATGTTACTAAGATACGCGTAATATTGTTCTTAACGATTCTTTTGTAAAATATTAGTACTTTAGACGTGATACGTTCATAAACAAACAGACAGACAGACAGAATTCTCAAAATTATAGAAATGTATTTTTAGTCCCTCTCAATCATTTTTGTCACAAAATTATACGATGTACAGACACCTGCAATTTACATTCTTATTATATATATAGATTACAACTAACCGTTTTCTGTCCATTTCGGATTCAGTGTGAAAGTAGAAGTGCCTTTGTTTAGGTTCAGTTGGCATTACTTCGAAAGCGTATTTCTTGCCACCTGGTGCGCAGGTCTGTATTCTGTAGCCGTGTAAGCAAGCCATACCTGCAAATCAACAATCAATTTTCTTATAAGTTATAAGTAAATTCGTTAATTTTTTATCAAAGAATAACTGAAGTAAAAGTTGAGTATATTATAGTATATGTATGGAATTATTTTTTGTCTGCGCTGATACGTGCCTCTCAGTGCATGTGAATGTGACCGAAGCTATACTCTTAAAAGTTACATCGAATGTACATTGTACAATCGCTATTGTTCGCCGAAATCTATTTTCTTCTCAGGTATCTCCACACATTTTAGAAAATATCATAACTTGATGGTCATTCATATTACTATAAATGCATTTAATATTAAATTACCTCTTATAACATACACGTAATATGAGAACCGCAATAAAATGAAAAAGTTAAGAAGTATACATGATATATACTCGTATTTCCGTGAAATTTGTACGAAAGATCATGCGATCTTCGAATTTTTTAAATTTAGTAGTGACCAGTACGTTGAATGTTAGTTTGTCGTGATAGAGTCACGCTGCATTATAGCTGCATCACAAACGGATCGGCTAGATCGGGGTAAGACCACACTCGCACAGAATATCAGCGTAAAAATCAGTATAACATGCTGTTTCGTATGGTGAGAGAAGAACAGGAGGCGCTTTTTTCTGGTAACGAGGGGCTTTTTGTCTTAGTCCTTAGGGGTGTAAACGCGCCTGCATTTTAATTGTCAATTAGAAACAGAATGGGCTTTAGCACCCACTACAGACGGACTGTGTGCTCGTTTGGTTTTTAGCTATTCCCCATTTCAATAAAAAACGTTATAACATTGCTGTTTCGTATGGTGAGTGAGAGGAATGGGAGATGCTTTTTTCTGGTAACAAGCTTTTTGTCTTAATCCTTGGCGTATCAACGAGCCTGCATTTTTTTTGCCAATCGGGAATAGAATGTGCTATAGCACCCTCTACAGAAGGACTGTGTACTTGTTTGTTTTTTCGCAATAACCCATTTCTATAAAAAAAATGATTTAAAGAAGAATATCTTTGAGCTTACAACACAATGCTTTTACATTTTAATAATGGATTAGGGAAAACATTTATTATTCGCATAATTAATTGATGTATTTATTTGCTACTACCTTTAAAAGTCAAGTTTCCTTTTAAAGTTCTCCCACGTAAGCCAAGACAGATGCGCTTAACAAAAATTTTATCAATTTTTCATCAAAAATCTGACTGTTTTGCTACTGTTTATATGTATACTGTTTATATATATAATTAAATGTAATTAAACTAAAATTCCTTGAATTTGTATATTAAATACGAAGAAACTTTTTCCCCAACCTATTACATAAGGTTATATATATTCCGCCAACACGCATTGGGGCAGCGCGGCGGATATTCCTCGTTTTAAGATCCTTTTAGAAATTTGAGGAGACCTGTACCAAGCAGCACAGAATAAATAATAGAACTACGTACTAGCAGTGAGTGGGCCGTATAGTACAGCCTGAAACTACAATATACAATTTTGTCGATAATTTTATAATACGAGTACAATAATGCAGATCTCTTAAAATTTTTTAGTAGTAGAATAATCGAATTTTATGAACACACGCAATAATCAATTTACCGTAGTTTCATATACAAATTTTAAATATAAATATTTAAAAAATTTTTTTAGGCTTATGTACAAGTACTTTATATGTTTTATTTCTTCGAGTTTGCAACAGTAACTGATAATTCGCCTTTTGCTTACGGATTAGTCCGTGTGACGTCACAATGCAATGGTTGGGCATTTGCTTTAAGCTTACCTTGGGATAAGCCGTTAATAGATTTATTTTATTGAAAAATCAAGTGAAGTTTAAATCCGTGTTCTCATGACCGAAACACGAACGTTTTGTTGTTAAATAGAATATTAATACCTTATAGGAGTAATCCTAATATTAAACAATCGATAATTTAAATGTAAATGAAAACTTATAACCTAAAAATTTAAATCCTGTTTTGTGAATTCATAAGCGCTCAGGTCTAAAGTATTCGATCTAAAGCTTGAAAAGAGTCACATCATAAAACTGCAGACACCTGATGACAAAATCCTCACGTCAACGTCTGGAGCTCTCTCTGAGATCGAATACTATTACTAAGTTGATCAATAAGTTTTCGGAATAAGACAATTACCAATGTGTTATAGAAATGCGTCCAATTTTTTTTAAATCTTAAATTCTTTAGTAGCCAAGGCCACAAAAAACTAAATTAAAAACTATCCCCAATTTTTTTTCAAACTTCACACTTGGCGGGAATTTGATTCGGATGCAAAATGGAGAAATTCGAACTTAGTGCGGTTATTTAATATTTCTGCTGGAAATTTTTTTCTACTAAAGGTGTTTTTGAAGAACTGCAGTCTACTTTGGCAGCCAATGCGCCGTCTAATTCTACAGTGGCATACTGGTGCGCTGAATTTAAATGCAGCAGAACCGCCTGTGAGTGACCAACAACGGCCGCTACGCAAATGTAAAAAAAACGAAGAAATTGTTAAGGTAGATCGACGTGTAACCATCCGTTATTTAGCCGAGATTCTAAAGTTTTCGTTTGGAATAATTCAGTTTATTTTAATTCATACCTTAAAATTCGAAAAGGTGGCTGCGCGATGGGTTCCTCGAATGTTAACAGACGCCCAAGAAAGCAAGAGTTAACATTTCGAAGATAAATTTTGCAATATTTGAAGAAGATCCAGATTAATTTTGCGCTCGTTTAGTAACTGTAGATGAAACGTGGGTACACCATTTTTACCTGGAGACGAAAAACCAAAGCAAGGTGTGGAAAAGACCGTCTTCCCCGGCAGCCAAGAGATTCAACGAGTCTGCGTTCGCTGGAAAAATAATGGCCTCTGTCTTTTGGGGTGCGGAAGTAATAATAACGATCTACTATTTTGTAATACTTAGCATTAAGATTACCTATTGTGAAGAGAGAATAAATGGATTAATTCATTCATTAAAGTAAAGGAGAGAAAATAACCGGAGATTATTACGCATCATTAATCAAAAATAGTTTTTTAAATAATACAATAGGCGAAGAACTAAAGAATAAACGTCGAGGAAAATTGCTTGCTGGAGTGCTTGTTCATTATGATAATGCCCATTCCCATCGATCTGATGTTGCAGGCGCTGCCATGCGCACTGCTGGGCTTCAGTTGACGCAGCACCCTCCATATTCACTTAAGTGGTATAAAATTCGACGGCGACGATGAGGTGATGTGTGCTGTAGAGACCTTTTTCAAGTATCAAGCCTTTTTTCAGGATCAATCCTTTTTTCCAATCGAATTAACCAACTTGCATAACGCTATTCAACACTGACGATACGGTTACTCCATTAGCTCAGAGTTGCTCAGAGAGCAATAGATTGAACTATGCTCGAAGTTTCTCTGGTAAATTCAATTCGTAACAAAGAAATACGCAGGAGAACCTAGATTACTGACGTAGCCTTCCATGTGTGAAAACTGAAGTTGCAATGGGCTTTGTCACGTTTGTTGTAAAAGTGACAAACGGAGGAGTAGATGTATCATGGAGTGAAGACAGCGCTTTGGCAAACGTAGTGTGCGCCGACACCCGACTATGCAGAGCGACGATCTGCTCAACAGGCTAAAAATGCATTTTACTTTTTAGTGCTACTAAATATAGGTACTTTTACGTATAAGTACTAACATATATTGTAAGTTTTATATTTGCTAACAAACAATATGAATTAATATTATTATCTGAAAATAAAATTTTCATTATTATTATCGCTAGTACTAACCGAAAGCACTTTTGCTATTCCCATCATTGTAGAAGTACAGACAAGCATCTTTTAAAACGCAGTATCGTTTTGCCCAGGACTTCCATTTTGAGCCCAACTTCATGAGATACCCAAAGCAGTCTGGACGTAGAATGGAAGACGCTGGCAGCTTCATGTTCCTCATCGTAACTTCCAGCCATCCGTCGCGCTGAAAATATTTTCTTTTATGAAATCGCATTTTTTAAATTAGAGTTAATAAATAACAATATTTTAATTCCTACCAAGGACATAATATGTCATGTTAGTATGGTAGATATAATGGCTAAGCGCTCGATGTAAGTTTCACAGTACCTATGCGAAACCCGTTTTCGATCCAAGGGGGTAAAGAAGAACATAATTAAGTAACCTGCATGACTAAGAAATGAAAAAAAATATTTCGAACACATACGAAGTCCCTAAAAACCCTCTTAGAAGTGAGAGAGGCCTGCTACTGCTGCGAGTAATACGTATATGTTGTAAATTTAACTTAAATATTATGTATGTGTGAAAGGTTCAAATCAATATATCTTCGTAAATAATAGTAAAGTGATAGCCTACATATGTTTCACTGCTGGACACAGGCCACGTCTGATTTCTTAGAAGGTTATGAGGCAGGACAGAGTGCTCTGCGCTGCTCAAGTGCAAATTGTGAACTTCATAAGTCCTTAACCCATGACATGTATAGTTCGCAACAATGCCGAAATTATGTACGGTATTTTATTCACCGTCACCCGTCACCGTCACAGACCTATTCGCTAATTTTTTGACATTAAAATGGAAGTCACTTTGTCGTACATTACGTCGTATGATTTATGAGCAGTACGGTGGTAGCTCATAAAGAAAAAGCGTAATACAAAATGACTATCATTTTGATGTCAACAAACTTAGCGAATAGGCCCGCTGATGTATCTCATTTTAGACGTTGATGTCTATTGCCAGTCTGTCTGGAGTAAACGAAATGAATATTCAAGTATGATTAGTCGAAACATTTTTATGGCTTCGGTCGCTTAGTAGAACTTTTTACTATGACTCACACTGTCGAAATGATTATTCTATTTAACTATAGCTTTAACAGCCTTTCGTAATCCATTGCTTTATATAGGCCCTAATACGAACGCGCCAACTGGCAAACATAACTTGAAAGGCGTGCCCACACTTATTTAGCTGGGTAGGTGAGCGAAGCACCGATACCTTTGCAGTGGTAATGCTACTCGTCATTACTATTGTGGAACTTAGGTTCGGCATTTAAAATAAATACACCCCCATTTGTCAGCAGCTCTGTTTCGTTATTAAGAAGGGTTCTACGTGCGGTAAGGTCAGCCATTGAACGTGGTAGAGCTACGCTATAATTGTATTATGGCTATAGCACAGTGCACAGGCAGTGTAAGAATATCCACTACCCCATATCATCCCGTAAGAGGTGACAGAGGGAAACAAACCAGAAAATGGGAAGCAGTATATTCAAATATTGCCACTTTAGCTTACTAATCCGTTGGGCTATGTCGGTCACTCTGGTTCTACTGCGAATATCCTCATTTCTAAGTTTATCACGCAGAGAAACTACGAGCATAGCCCTCTCCATAGCTCGCTGAGCGACCTTGAGCTTCCTCATCCGGCCAGCAGTGAAGGACCACGTCTCAGTTCCATAGGTCATCACTGGCAACACGCACTGATTGTACAGTCTTGTTTTCAAGTTTTGAGGTATACCTGACGAGAAGATGTGCCGTAATTTCCCGAACGGTGCCCAGCCGAGTTGAATCCGTCGATTGACTTCTCGGTCGAAGTTGGACTTACCTAGTCGGATTATTTGTCCCAGATAAACATACTCGTCAACAACTTCGAGCTTAGTGCTCCCAACAATTACCGGCATAGGTGTGACATGGACGTTATATAAGATCTTTGTTTTGTCCATGTTCATCTTAAGACCTATCCGTTGGGAGGCACTATTGAGGTCATTGAGCATAGTGCTTAGATCCCGCGATTCTGCCATAAGGACTATATCGTCGGCAAATCGAAGGTGAGTAATGTACTCGCCATTGATGTTATAACCGTATCCTTTCCAGTCCAGTAGCTCGAAAACGTCTTTCAATGCAGCAGTGAAGCGTTTCGAGGATATAACGTCACCCTGTTTTACACTTCTCTGCAATTGAATGGATTTCGTACTCTGGTTCTGTAATCGGATAACCATCGTAGTCCTACTGTACAAGCATTTCAGCACTTCGATATGCCGACAGTCAATTTGGCACTGCTGAAGGGACTGTAGCACCACCCGAATCCCGACGAAATAAAAGACTTTCTAAGAGTCCACATACGCCAGACATAGTGGCAAATTGTACTCCTCGGACTTCCGGCTGGTTCGGGAGGCTGGAAGTCGTCGAGTCTGCATGCGAGCGATTCGTAATGACTCTCGAAAACAGCACGTAGACGCGTCTCAGAAGGGAAATCGGTCTGTAGTTCTTCAACAGAGCGTTGTCGCCTTTCTTGAAGAATAAGACCACCGCACTTCTGCTCCACGCCTCCGGTGTAATGCCACCATGGAGGACGGAATTAAAGAGCTTCTGAAGGATTTCAAGTACCGGTTTTCCATCCGCTTTCAGAAGATCCGCCGACATAGCCCAACGGATTAGTAAGCTGAAGTGGCAATGGGCCGGCCATATAGCTCGAAGAACCGACAACCGATGGGGAAAAAAGGTTCTCGAGTGGCGGCCTCGTACCGGCGGACAAAGTGTAGGACGTCCTCCCGCTAGATGGAGTGACGACCTGGTAAGACATGCAGGAAATCGATGGATGCAGGTGGCTCAGGACCGTGCTTTGTGGCATTCCTTGGGGGAGGCCTATGTTCAGCAGTGGACTTGTGAAGGGCTGTAATGATAATGATGATGATCTTCAAATATCCTCCCTATGAGTCAATCTATGGGGAGGTCCTGTGTTCAGTAGTGGACTTTTGATAGTCTGTAACAGTATTAATTAATTTATTCATTACTCCTACAGTCAATCAAAAATCCACTGTTGTACATAGGCCTCACCCATAGATTGCTTTATAAGAGTTTCAGCTCTCAACTCGCCTGCCAAGTAGTGTAACTTTTGGAATTAGTTTTAATAAGTCAATTCATACGCAAATAATGCGTATGGCGTACATTTTAAGTTTTATAAAGTTTTATAAAGCATATAAAGTAATAGAATAAATTTATTTTTAATGTATGATTTAAAAACGTACACAACGTACCTATAAATTATGTTCTTTTTATAGAGCTTTAAAATATTAGTGGTTACGCTATATGGGTCTAGCTGGAAGCGAGACGATACACATAATAGTACTTTGCCATAAGTTAGGCAAATTATTATAATCAAAACTATGATTCCTTTTTGTGTCCTTTGTGTGTGATTATAGTGCAAAGTTCAAGTTTAAACAGCGCCATATAGCGACACGAACATCAACTTTTACAAAAGCACATCTTTGACAAACCTGGTTACTAGCTTCGATAGCGTGAGCGAGTACGGCCCGCCATCTAGCGGCTGCTTCAGCAGTGTCTGCAGCGAGTTGCAGCCTTGTTCCGCCACCGCGCTGCAGTCGAAATCCATGTGGTCGCCCAGCGTCTTCTTCCGTAAGTTGGTAGTTTACAAGCATCAAAGCTCCAACTGGGTGAATGCTCTAAAAATATAACATCATTTATTGGTAATAATAAAAAAAATGAACTTCATTATGAAATTTTTAAAAATATACAAAAATATCTAAAAAAATATATATGATACCTATAATCTAAAACTTAGAACTTTTTACAAGCTTATTCTGTTAGCTTTTTGAGATTTTTCTTAGTTTATCGCATTTTTTTTATAAAAAACGATGAATTTTTAAAAACCTTTCTTTCGTAAAGATTTCTTAAATTTACGCGAATATTACACATTGAATAAAATATATTTTACGGGATTAATTGCACAAAATTATGCAGTTTCGAGCGCTTAACACCCGTGGTCAGGGTATGACTGAGGTGTTCATTCATTCAAAGTGTTGATGTCATAATTAACGTGGGCTACATTCGCTTTCAATTATTAATTTCTGTCTGATCTACACAGGATGAACAGTGTTGATCGGCCAAAAACTAATTTCCTACATTCCCCGTGAATATGCGTGCACTCGAAAAGCCGGGAATCAAAAATAACTTTAAATTAAATCCGTTAAATTAGTTTTATTCAATATTTCTATTGTATTTTAGATACTTCTATAACTTATAAAATGTCTTTTTTAATTTTTTCTACCTCAATCATCTGCTTACTTGCATGAAAAATATTTTAACATTTTTCACTGAACTGCTGTTAAAAAAATGTTGAAATTGCTACAATATTTTCATCACAGATCCAAAATTAAAATTGGGAAAGGTAATATTGAGATGCTTTTGTATTTTATTAAAGCAAATAAGACACTTACCGAATCTGTTTTATAATAATATAGACAATTATCCCTCTTCAAAACGAACCAGCGACGCGTCCAGCGTGGTGGATGATGAGGTCTCAGAGGCGCTGCACGCCATAGATATCCGGAGTATAACGCAGCTGGTCCACCTTCATGAGCCAATGATGCCACAACATCACAAGTTCTAGCGACCTGGAACAAAATTTTATAGAAATTGAACTAATAGATACATTTATGCTAGAATATTCTGACCAACAACGTTTAAGAAATAAACTATTCTAACTTCGTGGATGAAATTTTATTGCAGAAAATAATAAGTGATGGGTATTTATGTATCCTTAATATGATTTTTAAGTGTAATTATTATTATTCTTTATTCTCATTATTATTATTTTCTCTTTCATCACATTTAAATTCAATTTCGTGTTTCGTGGCAACCGTGGTAACTGAAGGACTGAGGTATTCGACGTCCTTTTGTCATAGATAAGCTTCAGTTTTTATTTATTTTTGACCCGATCATACATAAAACGCTTATAGTTTCTTAAAGTGTTGCATTATTATGGATTTAATTTTAATTATCACAGGATACCAAACTGAATATACATATAACCAACCCCGTCTCATTAATAAAATAAGGTTATTTTTAGTTTCGCATATAGTATGGCGATTCATACTTAGTATTATCAGTTCTAAAGGGCTCTTTTTTAAACACCGACGAAAACAGGGTGGTTGTAATGTTATAAGAGGCCCAGTTCTCCCCCCCCCATCAACATGGGGTACCAGCACCCCTGGAGAATCCTTCGCTGAGCATCCACGACCAAGCTACTCCACTCCTGAGCGTGGGTGCTCAGGCTGCCCCGCGTATGGGGGGAGGGGGAACAAAACGGATAAACCGATTTTGATTAAGTTTTTTTCGTTTGAAAGATGTCTTAATCGAGAGTGATCTTAGCTATATTTCAAGAAAATCTGTTCAGCCGTTTGAATATCACCAGCTCTTTTGTTTCGGAGGTTTTTTAAAATTTTAATTTAAGTTATGGCCGTCTTTAAAATAGTATGAGGTTTTTATTTCGACTGTTATTCGATATTTGTTTTTAAAAAAAAAGGAATATTCGATATTATTTTTTAATTATTCGATATTATTTTAATGCATCTCTTTTATTAAATAGATTTTATACTTCAGGGGTGATCCCATATAAATTTAAAAAATCCATCCTTAGGGTAGAAAAATAGGAAATGAAGTTTTTATTGTAACTATTCAGACTAAATTCGAGATTCTGTTATTCCTTAGATCACTAAAAAGAGTAAAAAAATTAATTTTTAATAAAAAGTAAAATCCGACTTCAAAGAACTGAAAATAATAATATAGTTACTACATAATAGCTTCTAAAGTCGGGGTAAATACGCTGTCTTGGATATGACTTCTGAAACTATTATGTAAAAATTATTTCATTCTTTTGAGTTTTGTGAAGATGGCTTTACTTTTTAATAAATGTCTAATTTTTGCGTAGATCGGACAAAAAGCAAATTTTAGATGTTGAATGTAGTGAATTAAAAAAGTAAGAGGAAATCACAAAGCAAAAATTAAGTAAATGATAAAATATTGTATTCGTACTATACTTACTTCTAGCTCCAAAATTTCCGACCCCGAGTGAGCTATTTTCACCACCTCGGAATGTGTCTTGTCCAAAACATTGATCCCTGTAAATGGTTTTAAATTATAATTTGCTATTTATGTAACTCACTTTTATTACCTTTATGTATGAATGAAATGCAATTTTGACCTCATTTTCACCCATTTCTGGAAGTCTAAATAATCTAAAATTTTGCGGACGTGATGAAAACCGATAACAATATAATTATTTCATATTCTATGACCCAGAAATCTCACTAGCATTATCACAGCTCATGATCAATGCATGCTGTATAAGTTTTTCAAATCTAATACGATATCCATCGTGGTAGAGCCACGCTGCAGCTATATTATGATTGTAGTACAAATGGGTCGGCTCGACCGGGGTAGGACCACGCTTTCACAGAATACCAGCTTAAAATAGCAGCTTAATGCTGCTATTGCTAATGCTGCTATGTTTCGTATGGTGAGTGTAGAGAACCGGAGACCCTTTTTACTGGAAACGAAGCATTCCATCTTAGTCCTCAATGGTGACAACGCATCTGTATTTTAATTCTTAATTGAGGATAAATGTAGATGTCTATTCTATAAAAAAATTAGTTTTAATATCTATGTAGGTTTATGTCAATTTTATAAATTAAATAAAATAGCTACGATGTTAAATAATATATTTACGAAAACCATGAAACTTGTATTAAAAAGCCGATTAATTGCAAGTTCTTAGTAACTGATGGGGCTAGAGTTAGTTAATGAAGATTTCGATTGCAGAATTCTCCAGGTCAGCAGGTGTTGAAAATATTAATTGAATATATCAATTCTTTGAATTCTTAAGTATTTTATTATTCTTAAGAAACACTTTATTTAATTACAAGTGTTTTATTTATTTAAATGCTATAAAAACTCCTGAAAATCTTAGAAATTTCAGTATAGACATGACATAAACAACAACCTGTTTTCTAACAAAACTTACAACGTTTTGGAAGTTTTGTTTTCAATATATAGCGTCAACATACTACAAAAATGTTGACTTATTGGGCTAATTTTACAATAAAAATTATCAATATACGATACGTAATTCTGTGCACTGCTTGGACAGTCATTTTTCATTTTTAATTTTCAGTAACTTTTTAAGGCAGATGTGTGTGCTAGGTAAACTGTTATATAGGTTAAAAACGTGGATGATGAAACTTGAATGTAAATAAATAATAAAATATTTTACCATTTACAGCGATGACTATGTCCCCAACTTCCAACCCAGAAGTCTCAGCCGGTGTATCAGGTTCAATTGCAGACACAACAACAGGCTTGCTTCCGTGAATTCTGAATCCAAACTCTTCATTACCACGTCTCACCACGACAGTTTTGTCACTTTCTGTGTTTAAAAAAACATCATGATTTTACAAATATATTTCTTAAATCGATTGACAAAACAAAATGAAAAGCAAAATATTTGTAACGTTTTTACTGGTATTAAATCTGTATAACTAATTATTTTAAATATATTTAATAATAATTTTGGTATTGGAAAGTTGAGGCTTAGTCATGTGGACTAAAATTTCTACAACACAAATTATGCAAGTAGGCTGTGTAAAATTTCCCCATACATCACAATTTTTTTCGAATGCTAACCTCACCTGATCGCGGTACAAGCTCGTGATTATACAAACTAGGCACTGGCGATTGTCTGATAGTAAGTAAAATGAATTGATAGCCTACATTTGCTCCACTGCTAGCAACTAGTCTTCTCTCATTTTTGAGAAGATTTTTAGGTTAAGATATAGTCTGCCACTCTTGCATGCTGGCGGACTTCACGTTATTGAAATATTTTTACCTGGGTCATGAAGGTTTACTTACGGTTTACAGGCGGTAAATCGGTACCAAAAATTGCAATTACAAAATCATTATAGAATTCTTATCTAATTGAGCTCACTTGACTCTAGCGGATAGCAAATTTTGCAGAATTTTTATGGGAAACAATGTTACCAGTTTGATGGTATTCGCTCTGCATTCAGCAACTCGCCAGCTATGTAATAAATAGGAGCAAATCTTACAAGAAATGCGACACTGCTGGCACAGTGTTGGAAAGGCCTATGTCCAGCAGTGAACCTCTAAGTCAGAAGAAAATTGTAAATAAAATTATCTTTCACCGCATGAAATCACTGATCGTTCGCATTAAGCACGATTATTATTTACTACTGTGGTAAAAGTTATTACACTGTAACAAATAAAAAACAAACCAGACTATCTCGTAAAGCATTTGTTATAAATATTATTAGTCTGCGCAACGACAAAAAAAGTTTCTAGTTATAAACACTTCAAACAATCAATATTAAGGTCATCTTGCAGTATGGTGTTTAAGTACGGTATTCAAATCCACGGCCCTCAGCGATGTAACTCAATGATAAGCCACTATGCCACCGAACCGTTAAAATTGTTTGTGTTTTGATTTGATGGTTTATATTTTTTAGAAAATAAAAATAAAAAACATTTTTCAAAATGTGTTCCCGACACAACCTAAAAATAATCATATTTTTATTTGATGCAACTTGTACACGGTCTCATTCCGAAATCTCTGCAAGGAATAAGTTTAAACAGAGAATTAGAGACATGTACTTGATTTGTATTTTATCGAGCTAATTATTATAAATCATGTTTTTGTCTTCATACAACCCTTGTCCGTGTGTTAAATTTTTATAAAATTATTTTGTTTTTGCGCCATAATTATATTTAAGTAGATTCAAAAGGGTTTAAGAAAGTCATAAAGTACTGCGACGTCGGCTTAAATTGACAGCAAGCAGATTCTACAACTAATACTACAACATTCTTTGTTACCATATTTAATGTATTTTTAGAACGTCCCTACTCAGGTACAATCTGACCTAATAATATTTGTTCGTTTCTCTCAACACCCGGCAGTGGATTTCAAGAATACTAGTGACCATGACATAAATACAATCGCTCTGTAGCCCAGAACGGAATAACAAAATATTTGGTATCATAATAACTTTCGCCAAATGTATTGGCGATTTGCCAGAACGTCTAAGAAATAATGTTTTCATTCATGATAACAACAAGACAAATTAAACGAATTTACAATACTTTTAAACAATATTAATGTTATTTGTAATTTTTAGACGTTACTACAATGCAACTCATTCCTATAAAATAAAATACTGCTCGGCTACTAACTTGAATAGAACAGTTTTTTTTTTATAGGATAGGGTGACAAACGAACACACAGTCTACGTGATGGTAAGTAGTTGCTGTGACCCATAGACATCTACATCTATCCTCAATAAAGAATCAAAATGCAGATGCGTTGTCACCCGTGAGGACTAAGTTGGAATGACTCTTTTCCAGTAAAAGGGGTCCCAAAAATATTTTAATTAACTATTAATTATTCTTTTAATTTTTGTGTATAAAAACATAAATGAATTAAATTTAAAAAACAATTCCACCACTATCATGATTACAGCCCTTCTCAAACCCACAGCTGAAAGAACATAGGCCGAAAAACTATTCAGGGCTTTATATTCGTAGTCGCTTTACGAAAAAGGTAGTTTCAGTTTTAATATACCTAAATTAACAATTAATATAATTATTAGAGATACGTAAAAGGTGATCAAAACCATAACTTATATTATCAGTGGATATTTTTTATATTATGTTCTACATTAATCTCTATACACGTACATAAAAATCAATTGCTGTCCGTTAGTCTCGCTAAAACTCAAAAACGGCTCGACCGATTTCGATAAAAAAAATTGTGTGTGTTTGGATTGGTCCCTAGATGGTTTAGATTCATTCATTTGGAGCTGGTAGGTGGCACTGTTGTTGAGATCCAGAAATCACCCGTGCGAAGCCGAAGCGTATATACTTTCATATGCATTTAGTAAAAAGATGTTATTTTGACATTACAAAGAGACACTTCAATTTTATTTATTTGTTGTAGATTAGCACTTCAAACTATGTAAGATATATAATTTTATTTTATTACTCGGATGTTAGCTAATAATTTTTAACATCTTTAATGTAATGGAACTGAATTAATTTTTTTTTTGGAACGAATTTCCTTACCGGACGGCACGGATTTGGCGGATGGGGGCTAGGCGACAAAAAGTGTAAGATTTTTCCGTCACGACCCCTTCTGACGTAGTGGCGGCTATAAGGAAGCGAGATGGAATAATATCCATCTCCCTCGCAATTTTTCTTATCTTGCCATGAAAGAAATATTATTTTATTTTAAATGACGCTTCATTTTAATAGACACTAGTAATTTATTTATTTGTATTTGTTAATCAATAATATAATAAGTTTATCAATAATAATATACTCCGAAAGGAACTTCGTTCCAACAGAGTGTCCCACGATACTCACACATGTTTTTTTATTATTTATTATTTATTTTGATAATTTTCCTTTAATCATTCTATAATAATTTAACAATCAATAATTTATTATCTACGTTCATATATTATCTGACATTAACAAGCTATAATTTTGGATATCTAAGGGGATAGCAATTATAAAGGATTTTTTGTTAAATAGTAAATTTGTTTATTTATTAATAATTTTATAAAAATCACCTAATAAGCCAGCACTTAAAATTGCAATTAACAATTTTAGTGGTGCCGGCGGGGATCGAACCTTTGTCGCTCGCGTACTATGAAATTGACGGCGAGCGATTAACTCCTGAACTACCACGGCTCAGTCAAGCACTAGCTTAAAATAATGATGACTACGAAACAGAAACGTGGTCCTTCATTGCCGGCCGCATGATGAGGAAACTCAAATCATAAATTTAAATCATCGCGAAAGGTATTGAAATTTAAAACAATTTGAAATATTTGAGACGTTTGTACTCGTACATTAGTATTTGCTTAGTGATTACACGTAACAGTGTAATCTGTTCCACCGATAAACGATTTTTGGGGAAAAGTAGACAATAACATATTAATGAGTCCACTTTGTCCCACCAGTGGAACAGTTGGTGGGAACAAGTGGACTAAGCCATATGAAAATGTTAATATAAAGCATATACATAAACAATAACTATTAAATTAAGCATATTCTTCCGCTTCTTCGTCATCAGCCCGTAAAAGTCCACTGCTGGACATGGACCTCTGTCGTTCCAGGAGGTTTTGCCTATCACGTTCGACAGGCGGATTGACAATCTCAGTACCAGACATCTCGCACCTTTAACGCTGCTCCCCGTTGCCTATCTGGGTATTTGAGTATTTTATACTAGGCATTGGGGAATTGGGGAAAAAAGGTTCTCGAGTGGCGGCCTCGTACCGGCGGACGAAGTGTAGGGCGTCCCCCCACTAGATGGAGTGACGACCTGGTAAGACATGCAGGAAGTCGATGGATGCAGGTGGCTCAGGACCGTGCTTTGTGGCATTCCTTGGGGGAGGCCTATGTTCAGCAGTGGACTTGTGAAGGGCTGTAATGATGATGATGATACTAGGCATACAGAGATATTATATCGCCATATATCGTAAACCATAACATCTTTCTGGCTTTTCCCATAGTCACCTCTTACGACACATACTATCTATTTTCTCACACTACCATCATACGGTATGTTAGCATATAATAGCTCTAATAAACTACTTATATATACAATATATTCCACATTTTACCACAAGGATCTGCAGCAACGAGTCTATTAACTTGTGACTGTCGACACCATAATACCAGCATCAATTTAAAAACTTCCTCCAATTTCTGGCGTAAGCTGCCGTTCGAACTACTAAGCACACCCCTAACTAAAATAAAAATAAAAAACTACAATCAGACACGGTAAGTAACGATAAAAAAAATCGTTTAAATCAGAATTGTATTGAATATTTCATTGAAAAAAATACGATATACTTACATGAATGCTTCATTCTGATGAAAAAATATCCGAATTAAGGATCTTGACCCTGATTTGTCACTTTTGTACTTTACGCGCATGCACCGTAACAAGAGTGACGTCATTCAACAATTTCGTGATGTCGAATCGATAGAAAATAGAGAAAATACAGAATCCAACGTATAAATATCGTCTAGTCGCAGTCGCGTGCCTGCATCAACTGAGAGCTGACGTTCAAGAGCTTATAGAATTAAATTTAGTTCGCTTGAGTTCGGTCAGTAACAGCAGAGAATCAATTTGCTCACCTATAGATTTTCTTCGTATCTAAATTTACTGAAATGAATCAGTCTTACAAAAATTACACTTAAACGAAAATCTTTATGTCAAGTTCTGGTATAATGTCTGTTTTTAGCCTTTTTATATGCACCTAAAATATTATTTAGTGTCTGAAATATTGTGAATGGCGCGATGTCGAATAATTAAATAGTTGTTGAAAAATTTTACTGCCAATACACAAAAAATTCGAAAGAATTTTGTGGAGAGTTCTAAAATAATTGATGCTGCTATTAAAGTGGTGAGAACGCCGAAAATAGTTTCGTACGTCACTGTTCAAAAGTAACACGTTAGCTCTTGCATTACGTTAACGAGTGTGACGCAACTGTTAGCTAACTATAGATGGATAAATTCAATTAGATATTAATTTCAGAATTTATTATAGCACATCATTATAACTACATATATTATACATTCATTATCTCATTCATTATAGTATATCAAATTCCACGCCTGAACATAGGGCTCCTCCATAGATTGAATCATATGGGGGATCTTTAGCATAGTTGCCAAACTTGTCTGGCGGGTTGGCAACCGCAGTTATTTATTATTTTGAGCTATTATCAGGAAGGCAATGCCCATATCCTAATTCATTTCCCTCTGTCGCCTCTTACGACAGCCAAGGAATGATATTGCACAGCGGTTTCTCATCCGCCGCCTCTAAGCACAAATATATATTTTCATCAAAATATAATAGGTATTTGCGTTAGATGTTTCGCATTTTACGGGAGCTGCTTTTGGAAATAAAATACATAAAAATAGTAAATACATGGCCGTACTTACCAAAAGTATTGTCAGCTTGCCTTCTATTCAGCTCGATACAAGCTCGTCGATGTACAAGCCTGTGTGTCAACGCGACGTATCTCTTGTTGAATTCAACTTCTGATTCGGTAGGATCATCATGAGTAGAGTCCGCTATATCAATTAAATCTGTAAAATATTGTATAGAATTTTAGGTGAGAAGAGTAATTTTAACTGTTCTTGTTCTATGTCTTCATACTTTGTAGTGTTATTGAATTTGATATTACTTAATTTATGTATTATAACATTGTACGTATTGGTGATATATTTTTAAATAAATCGATATGTATCTTAAATTGTTTGGAGTATTATGTTATAATCTACGTGTTTTTGATAGTGTAATGATCAGCTAATGAAAACCAAAAGAATACCTGGTGGAATTCTAGTCCAGTGGTCATCATTTTCTGACAGTAAAATCCAGTTACCGCACCACCACGGTGCTGCATACACTCCTCTTTCTTCGCGTCCGTTTTCCGCACCTTCCGAGCTTCCGGAACATTCTTCGTGTTCTGTGATTTATTGTTTTTAATATGTAAAAAACAGATAATTTTAGTAAATAATTATAATAGTAAATGTTTTTTCACCAGTCCGTAAAGAGTCCACTGTTATAATATACTAGGTACGTGGTTATGATTTATGAGGTAGAGTTCGCCAAAATCGACACTCTTGAGTCTTGACAGGCGTATTGACAGGCATATATATATATATATATAAGTTATTTAAGTTGATTCCTACAATCGTTAACGCTAATAGAAACTTATAAAAATGAATGAAATCATCGTTAAGTCACGTGACGTCGTCATGTTACCGTTAGAATACGGAATGCATTAATGTGCGCATTAGCTAGATAATCTGCAGATTATCGGGTGCGATCCGTTAATGTGAGAAATTTTACTTAAAGTAGCAAATATCTGCACTTTACCTAGTTAATCTCATATTAACGGATGCTACACCATTAAATAGTGGAAGACAAAGAGCTGATTGTATTGCAAATTTATAACTTTAATTACATACTATATTTTATGAATGATTGTTGTCTTTTACCGTTAGACTGTTTTTAATTATTTTTAAAGTTTAAAATGCTTAAAAGTGGTTTGACCTAGGATGTTAGACAAAACTTCTTTTGACTCATACTTTTAGAATTTGAAATTAAAAAATACAATTCTTTCCAATTTTTATATTAAATATAAAAAATCCAATTTTTTATAATTTATATCACTAACTATTTAATCTGCAGTATAACTGATTTACGCACTTTAGCGTTAAAAGTCAGATATGTCATTCCCTTTTGAGTCTATAGTTTCCCAGCAGCGCTTAGTTTCCTTGCAAAATAATAATGCAAAAAAACTGAGTTCGTGTATTACGTTAATGAGTGTGACGCAGTTGTCTAACTACAGATAAATAAATTTATTTAGTTATTAAACTCAGATTTATAATAAATCTCACATCATTATTTTTATATATATAATACTTATGCCCGTGTGTATGTGACTGAACTCCTTCTAAACGTCTGGACCGATTTTGGTGAAATTTTGTGTATGATTAAGTTGATTCTAGAATGGTTTAGATTTGCAATTGGACCCGGTAGGTGGCGTAGTTGGCGAGATCCAGAAATCACCAGTTCGAAGCCGGTGCGTATCGCTAGTAACTACATATAATATTAAGCATTCATTCTCTTTTTCATTAAAGCCGTTATGATCGGCCCGACCTGAGATTTGAACCCGAGACCTCATGATCAACAAATGCCTATGACCACAAGACCGACGAGGCAGTCAATTGTTTCTGTGTGCCTAATAAGGAATATTTATAAAATGCAGTGCAGTGGCGCAATTCAGCAATTCTTTTAATATGTTAAACGTCCTGGACTACGTAGGAAAAAAGGCGATACGAGTACAAGGAAAATTCCTAGCGTGCATTTATTTTAATTTTAAATTGAAGTAACAAACGAAGTCCACCCCATGGTAAGTGGCTACAGCAGTCCATGGACACCTGCAGTCAACTTCAAACAAAGAAGCCTACGGATACGTTATCACCTCTGAGGACTAAGATGGAACTCCTCACAGTCTGTAATTATACTGAGTAATTTTTTTCTGGGTTTCGATCGATATTAAATCGATAATAATTAATCGAATCGAACGATCATAAAAAATAAAAAATTTCAATGAGAAGGATATTAAAAAATATGTTGACTTTTAATTCAAGAACCATCTACTTACCGTCTGGGTCAACACTTGCATTGGATCCCCCTAGCTTATCAAGACTATTACCAGCTGAGCGAGCAATACGTGTATCTTGGGGTTTTTCTGTGGCAGCGTATTCTTCTTTGCCCCTTTCTTCAGACTAAGAGTAAAAAGATATGGATTTTATCAAAAGTTCAACTGATTATGATATAAATATTTGAAACCTTATTACAATATAATTAATAAACAAAGTTAAAACAATATCTGTTCAACAATATTGTATTACTCGCTTACGTTTCCAGGGCAAATGGGACATTAAACATATTGCAGATACAATGTAACGACGGAGTTTATTACAAAAAAAAAATGTGCCAACTATGTTACTTGTCTAACATGTTATAAAAAGTGGCTAACGGGATATTTGGTTTGTTATTGTATAGGTGATGGACTAGTTTCATCTAAACCCTTCTTTACGTAGAGCCATGCTGCAGCTATATTACTGGTATAACTGTAGCACGAATGGGTCAGCTCGACCGGGGAAGGACCACGCTCTCACAGAATACCAGCGTAAAATAGCAGCTTAACGCCGCTGTGTTCGTATGGTGAGTGTAGAGAACCAGAGACGCTTTTTACTGGATACGAGGCATTCCATCTTAGTCCTCAGGAGTGACAACGCATCTGCATTTTGATTCGTAATTGAGGATAGATGTAGATGTCTATGAGCCACATCTACCACTTACCATCAGGTAGTCTGTGTGCTCGTTTGTCATCCTTATCCTATAAAAAAACATATTTTTTCGCTAAGCATGGTCCGAGTAGCTCGCTTGTTTTTGTACTCAGCGTACCCCAACAGGGGATTACAAGCGTGAAGCTGTTTTTGTATGTAAGAACAGTAATGTTTATTAAAATTTAATACTTACTTACATAATTTTGTAATCTACTACATTCTTAGATACACCCTTAGTTTTAAAATGTATATTAAATTTAGCAATAACAATCAGAATTAAATTACAAAATTCAAAAAGAAAAGAAAAAAATTAGTAGTAATTTTTTATCTTAATAAAATAAAAATCTTAATGTGCTAATAAGTTGTTCTATTATTTAAGTAGGTATAATATTTTTAGAATTTATATTTCTGACAATAATATCGTTATAGTCAATACACGGAAGAAATTATTTGTAAGTATTACAAATTCAATTAGTTTTACTAAAATGTTAGAAGTCAGGGGTATAACGACGAGTATGCTCACTTCTTCTAGTAAATATCAACGTAATATTATCAACAAAATAAATGTATATCAACTTCATCTATATATCATCTATAAATCCAACGAAAAACGCTAAACCCAGAATGGGTTATCGGGAGCAATATTTCCATTGCGAGTAGATTATCTCTGCGCCCGCTGACACGCCTCCCAGCGTGATAAATACAGGCAAAATAAATTCCCTTGTAATAAAGCATTCTTGTAAAGCGTAATGTGATGTGATGTGTGTACTTATGTGTTACAAATAAATAGAATAGTGAAAAGATCTATTGCTCATAAAAACATTGTATCTTTGCATCTTGCGCAATGACTAAGGATTTGGCTACGGCCCGCGGGTTTGATTCCTGCAAGGAACGATTATTATAAATGTTTAAAAGAAATTAATCTGTGTTAAATGTTTGTCCA
Organism: Parnassius orleans; assembly: GCA_029286625.1. Taxonomy (NCBI): domain Eukaryota; kingdom Metazoa; phylum Arthropoda; class Insecta; order Lepidoptera; family Papilionidae; genus Parnassius; species Parnassius orleans. The sequence continues at coordinate 1,145,121 of JAGSMP010000092.1, forward strand.
TATGCAAATTATAATATAAATAAAACTCCTCGACGATACAGGTGAAACTCCTAGTATGGAGATATAATGAAAAAAAAAATGTTTCAACTACTTATGACGAATATTGTAGACTACAATAAAAGTTAATTAATTGAACGTTAGAAAGTTAATTTCACCTTTGCTCTCACGTCCTGTCTGTGGCGATAATGATGCCTTGATTTTTCTTCCGATCGATATCTTTTCTCAAGCTTTTTATATAGTCGGGCTCCACTTGTAGGCTTTTTAGTTGGAACGCAGGATGGTGAGTCAGCGAAACCAGCCGGTGCGGGCACAATGTCGGGAGTAGCATCAGCGTACGATTCCTTACAATGAATGAAGAAAGTTAAAATCATTGAAAATCTTTACAAACGTAGTATATTCAAAGGTATATTTCTTACATCAGTATGGGAGGTTCTCGAAGTACGACTGTCATGTTCGTGAGTCGCTGTTACTATATGGACCTCTTTTCCGCAATGTAAGCAATGAGCTTTGGCTTCACACTCTGCACCAGCATTGCTATGTTCGGTTTGTTCTGAATAAAAAACAGAATCGGAACCAGGTGACACTGATCGGAGAGATTCTGCTGAAGCTGCTTTTGCAAATTTTCCATCTGTTACAAAATATATGCGCGGTTTGTCAACAAAAGTTAAAATGAATTAAGGCTGTTGAAATGTTATCCCATAGAATGGATCAAAATTGCTTACTTTGAAGATAAAAAATATGGTGAGGCTATCTTTTAATTTACACACTGTGAATGTAAACCCAACAATATTATATCTTTGTTTTTTTATTACTACGTAATTAAAAGCATTGTTCTTGTTCTTGTTATGAAACAATTTGAAAAAGGAACTAATAAGAAGAAAAGGCTTGACATTCCGAAGCAATTATTCCTGTATCTATGTTATCGCCTAAAATATCTTTTAAAGTATTATTTTTCACTTCCCATAGAAATTATGACGCATACGGGAAGGTAAAAATCATTAAGTGTCGTCGTTTTTTTCTACTATACTTAATGATTATAGCGTAGTTGAAAATTTGTGCTTGCTAAAATATTATTATTTGGTATGTACCGTGTAATGGTGGCGTAAGAAAATCCAGTACTCCATATCATTCTAAGATTGTCATAAGAGAAGATTAAAAAACTGTGTTTATCAACCCGTTAGACAAGCGGGTCAATTATGGGCAAAAATCCCCTATCAGGCAATCTATAGGGGAGGCTAATGTTCATGAGTGAACTTTTAATAGGCTGTAATGATTACGGCTCCGTTACGATTGACGGCTCCGTGGCGCAGTGGCTTAGCAATGAGCTGCAGCACTGGGGGCCGCGGGTTCGAATCCCGAAATCCCTGGATGTTTGTCCTTGTGCAATTTATGTTTGTAAAATGCCTCCACGATGCAGGAGGAAATCCTAGTGTGGGGGTAAAGTTTTTTTATAAAAAAAATGATGTTAATGATGAGGGAAAAAAGTATAACAACTTTTGATCAGTTGCATACATATTTGTATAATAGCTCATTTATAACATTTCAATAATTATTTTACCTCTATCTTGTTTGCGGTGATGACGGGGGGATGTTGTTGGACTTTTAACATAACGTAAGGGTGTTAATCTCGATCCTGCACTGGTAAGAGTCCGAGTAGTTTCAATGTCCTCTGCTTCAAGTGAGCTCATGCAAGGTACTGTAGGTATTGATTGTTTTCTTCTAGGTAAACTGCCGGGAAGCGATATACTTTCATTTGAACCACTTTTTCTTCGAGGTCTGTTATCAAACCATAAGTTTTAGTTAGCAGAAAAAGGAAAATAAAAACAATTTAAATTTACATACTACCTGTAACAATGACTGTTTCCAGAAGTTGGTGATTTCACAAACGTTGAATTACCACTAGTTTTTCTTCTTGGGCTATCACGCAGTCGTCTGTGTTTTCGAGGAGATACGTTTCCATTGCCTATACCTTCTTTCCTGTATTGCTCACTAGAATCATCGGAGGTTGGAATATTAAGATGAAGCTTCATATTAGATCCTAACCCATCTCGTCTGTCGTAATGCTGGGGTCTGTAACCGTGAATCCCGTCAGAATTTTTACTTTGTGTTGGACTTTTAGCTTTTAGCTTTGTTCTTTTAACGTGTCTTTCCCTTTCTAGAGGTCGTTTATTTTCTGATTCTTTTTCTTTAAATATTTTTTCTTTTAAAAGTTTTTCAATTTCTGTTGATTCTCTAGGTGATGATTGAACACTTCTTGTTTTTTCTACAAAGTGTGTCTTCTTTTTCTTTGGTTCTGATGTTTTGTCTTCTATGGGTGACTTTATACTACTAGACTTAAATATACTGCGTTCAGCTCGAGCATTAAGGTCAGTATCGTTTTCCTTTTTACCCCAATCATCTTGTGAAGTAGATATTGAATCATCATAAGATTTTGAAAATTCTAATGTAAAAGTTCTCTTTTTCCTTTTCTTGTCTTCCGCCAGCCAAGACTTTTGCCTACTTGTGGATCTATACTTTTGGGAATGTTTATATGCTGGAATAAGTAATATTATAATATTTACTTACTTAAAATATACTTCAATAATAAATTGATAGATATTAATAATATATATTTTCGTACTTAGTCCTCCGTCATCTTCATCATCCACTGGACTTTCGTAATATCCGGAAGACGAATAGTGGACGCTTCTTTCATCGTCTGAATAAGAACCCTGTGAAAAGAGCACGCAAACATGTTTGGTATTTCAAATGTAGTTTCCTTTCAATAAACTAAAAATACTTACCATTATCTTTGGTACAATTTGCTCCTTTTGTTCTTGATCATTTTTTAAATCTTCTTTTACTTTCGGCGATAATTTATCCGGTATTTGGTTAGATCTTTCACCAATAGATTTGTCATCCACACTTTCAGTGACGTTTGCATTGGAGCCCCCTATACTGTAGCTACCACTAGAACTACTCTTACCGCTTATAGTGTCTCGTGTAGTTGTGCTCTTAAAAAAAGATAAATTCAGGAGTGAATATTTTTTAGTAAAGGTGTTAAAGAATGTTTATGTAATACTTACCTTTTTTAAAACTTCATCTTTAGATTTAATTAATTCAGTCTTATCTCTCCTAATGTGATGAATCGTGTGATTAATATCGGCTTTTACCTCAAATCTTTCTACACAAGGCTTAGAAATTTTATCTGTTAAAGTCATCGGGGGAGACGACAGGTCGGGAACTATAAAATCATCACTTATCTGCAATGGCGGTGAAAAACTTGGCACGATTAAATCCTCTGCAATATTATCTGTTTTTGTTGAGGAATATAGACTAGATGCACTTTCAAAGGACGAACCTTCTTGCGTTTTGTTATTTTCTGGATCTGGAAATTACACAAAATATTAAAAAAAATTTTTTATAAAAGTAATATTACCATTATTATTAAAACTTACGACTATTTTGATTTTTGCTGTTACTTTTCTTAGAGCTGTCAGAATTCGCTGTCACGTAATCTTCAGTAGTCGTCGTGCTTTCAGACACATCAGTTGTATTGATTTTACCGGAATCTGTTCGAGCCAAGCTAATTTCGCTACTTGCTGTCTTTGTTAATGTAGGCTCAGATGGAGTTTGTGTTATTTGGTTCGGAACAGATCCATTGGGTTCTTTCTGTAAAGCCTTTTTTTGAAGGTCTCTTCGCCTCGATGGACTTAATGCTCTTTCTCTCTTCTTATTAATAAAGCTCGGGGTTCTTTTAAATGGGACGTCTGTTAAATCAAGACTAGGATGTGTGATAGCAATTGCTGGAGTATTATTAGATTTAAGTGGTCCTGTTGGTGATGGTGTTGTAGATACCAGTGGCTGTTTTGTTATGGGTAAAGTAACGCTAGGAACAACTGCAGGTGGTGATAATGATGCTCTTACTTGGTGACTCGAAATTGCGCTTGATGTATCTAATTTTGTTCGTGGTGAAGTTGGCGACTGACTCTGCGAAGAAAACATAATATAGAATAGAAAAAAAATAGCAAAGATATTTTCTTTTAATTCCTTACTAGCCAGGAAAAGTTAACTAATGTACGGCTAACGAGAAGCAATACCAAATGTAAACAAAACCGATGCAAGGTTATTAGGAATAGCAGGGGTGCGCAACTTTTTGATAGTTAGATTATATATTTAAGTAGACAAAATAGTTTTAAAAAATGTCTAGCAAACCAAAAAATAATATACTTTTTATAAATTTTGTTATAATTTGAATTATTGTATAACGTAGATTTAAATTAAATAACGTGAATAATAATAATGTTTCTGAATATCGCTTGCCTAACAACTGTGTGCCCGGTGTATGGTAACAGGCTTGCCCCCTGTTACATAGGGACTTAAATATATCAGGCAAAATGTGGGTGTTAATATCTCTGCCTACCCCTTAGGGGATACAGGACTGATGATATATGTAAAATACTAGCTGTTTTCTGTGGCATCTTTTTTCTGTATGGGTATTTATAACTAGGCCAAGTTTCTTTAAAATATTTGTAGGTATTAATAACCATATTTTTTTCATTCACAGTAAAACTAGTCACCTAAAATTAAAAATTAAATAAAAATGATATACATACTTTACTTACATGCATCTTTAATAAATTAAGAAAAGTTTTATTATTACAGTTGCTGTTTTTTTAAATAACTTTAAGATAACTTTAAAGTACACTCCGAACCAAGAAGTTTTAATTAAAACTACTAAGCAACAACAACTCCCGAATGTTGGCGAACCCGTCTTAACCCTGACATGTTTTTGCCGGGAAAACGAGACATTACGATAAATACACAAGAAGGTAGGAGATGGAGAATAGATTGTCAACTCCACAGTCGTCTTTAAGGTAAATGACCTTTCGTATCGCTGCTAGTTGGCCGTACTTTAATAAATATGGATATTTTCTGTTGTAGGAAGACTCGTTACAATAAACATCGTATTTGGCATGTAAATTGGCAAACGCAGTACCAAATGTCTAGCACCTATAACAATACATCCAGTCACCTCTGTGGGTAATTTAAATCTATACAAGTGAATATATTGCTCATACAATGTTTTGCAATGCAGTATTAATGTTTATTAGACAAAATATTAAAAAGGATTAATACCTGTGAAGCGTCAAGTTCTTCATCTAAAGCATCAGTATCTAAAGATGATCGTTGTTGGTGTTGTAATAATAAAAGTTGTTTTCTTCGTGACGTTGGTGTTAATAGCGCAAGAGCACCAGGTGATGCAGCAAGGGAACTAAGATCTGAGGAACTAAAAAATAAATTTGATTAATGCGAATCATTTAATGTAAGATAGATAACATTATTTTACTAATCCTTATATACCTAATTACAGTTCCATTATCTGTGCCGGAGTCCACCTGAAGCACAGTAGCTTGTGATTCATTCCACATGCCATCAGAATGATCTCTGTAATTTATTAATGTAAAAAATAATATTTGAACGTGGATCAAACTGAAATTGACCTATTTAATAAAAACGTTTACTAAGAATTAAATCAATGCATCGATCGGCATTATAGTTGTAAGAACTTTAGTAAAAACTCGATTTCTAATATCTAGAACTAATATCTGAATTATTCAACTGACAGGCAATTTATAATTTTTCATTCTGAAGAATATTATTCGTATTTAAGCAAACCAAAATAGTTATATTATATTATGTGCAAACTTTGAAAGTTGAAGAATGTGGGTTGAGAATGGGTGAGTTAACCGTCAAATGCATTTTGTACGCCGATGATCAAGTCATATTTGCATCTTCGGCGGCCGAGTTGCAAATGATGGTTACTTTAATGAACTGGTCATTAAAAGAAAGGGGTATGAAAGTGAACGTAAGTAAGACGAAAGTGATGGTCTTTGAAAGAGAAGTAAGTAAAACGTTATGTGAAATAAGAATAGAAGGGGAGATGATTGAGCAAGTGGATGAATTTGTATATTTGGGATGTTTATTTAGCAGGGATGGTATATATGATAAGGATATAGAACGACGAGTGAACGCAGGAAATAGAGTGAATGGGGCTCTACATGCTATTATGAAAAGTCAGAATGTGTCAAAAAAGGCACGTATGGCAATTCATAATGCTGTGTTAGTCCCTACTTTAATGTATGGTAGTGAAAGTTGGGTCTGACAGAAGAAGCATGAGAGTAGAATAAATGCTGTAGAAATGCGGTCATTAAGGAGTATGCTAGGGCTGAATCTGAATGACAGGGTGAGAAATAGTGGGATAAGAGAAATGTGTGGTTTGCAAGATGACGTTGTGACCAGGATTAAGAAAGGAATGCTTCGGTGGTTTGGTCATGTAGAAAGAATGAAAGAAGAAAGAGTGACAAAGCAAATTTATGCTGCAGAAGTGAACGGCAGAGTCGGAAAGGGACGCCCTAGACGAAGGTTTATCGACCAAATTGGCGATATATTGAAAATGGGCCAGATTAGGAGTACCCTTAACCGACGAGCGTGTATGCGTAGATATATGGATGTATAGGAGGCGAGAGAAGTGTGTCAGGATCGTGCCAAATGGAAGTCCGTAGTCTCTGCCAACCCCTCTGGGTGACAGGCGTGAGTATTTATGTATTATGTATGTATTATATTTTAAAGTTAATTGACTTCATTCATATTAGTAATAATACCAATTGTAGCAGAAGTAAAAGTAAGGTGAAAAATGTAAAAGATGATGCTAAATCATGTGTTGTATCCACATTCTCCTGTGTATTTTCTATATAATAACACACCATAATAATAATATCCTTGACATACCTGCTGTGATCAATAGTGAGCGACTCGTTAGATGCACATGGTGACGTCTTTTCCAACGGTGCAAGAATCGTTGTGACGTTGTTCGAAATTACAGCTCTTTTTGATTTAGGTTCTTTTTCGTTACCTAAAAGTACCGGATCAGGTGAACCTGGGCTAGACTTAGCCGTGCTGAAATAGTTAAAATTAATAATTTTTAAAATACTTATTAAGTTATTATTATATTATGTGATATAAAATTATCAGATTCAATGTAGTAAAAATGAACTGCATTGAAGATATTAATATACCCAAATATAAAACGCTTCAATTATTATGATATTTTATAAAAATATACTAAAAAAAATAGGTGATTATTATATATTAATCAGATTACTTCAAACAAATCATCTAAAAAGCACTTTACATGAATCTACCCTTTTATAGCTTGCGTGCATACCTGGGTAGAGGTATTTCATCCTTGGTGATGGTATCTGTTTGTTCTTCGAAACTAACGCTTCGAACTCTAAATGGCTCATGCTTGTAACTAATATACTTTTCATGAAAATCTTCGTATGGTGCATTTCCGTCCGAAGAACTATGAAGAGAATTGTATGCATGAGAATGGATGAAGAAAAGCACTTGCAGTCTTGATTTTAAATGCAGCTACTTATATCGTACTGAGAAACTATGCCAAAATGATTATGCATTTGCATTGCGAGTCGGTGTCATATACCAGTCAGTGGGAAAGTAGTGTAAATGTGCAAAAACTTTACTACGTGACTTGTATATAAATATTGCAAAAAGATAAATACTTGCATTTACCTAAAGGAACCATCAGGTTCAAAACCAAAAATGCCCTCGTCTTTAATGGGAGTTTGGCTATAGTTCTGTCCTATGTATTGTATATACATAGCATCCCTTTCTCTATCTTCTCTGGTCATGTTTTCTTGACTCGTAGACATAACTATTGGTGCATCTTTAATTCCTTCACCATTGGAACTAATTTCAGTTTTTCTTCTGCAAGAAAAAAATGAGGTAAGTAAAATAATTGAAATTAAATAATTGAATATAAATTACAATTAACTTACACGTCTAACAAAATTTCTCCCTCAGACATAGTTTTCTGTAACATCCTTTTATTTTTTCTACGTAATGTTGTAAAAGGTATAGCCTCATCATCAGGCCGCGGTTCGAAATCAATAATTATTTCCTTTTCATTTTTTTCACTATCATCAGTGGTTGTTACCGAAGTTTCAGTGGATGGTTCTGATTGAAATGTTGATGTTTTAGATAGAGGATGCGAAGAATGGATTGTTTTTTGAGAAGCATCACTAGTACTTTTGGACAAAATAGATTTCAATGCTCGTTCTCCTTTAGTCTGTTTTGCTATTTCTTGTTGTAAATATTCTAAATTACGACGATTTAGTGCCATACTTTTTTCTATGTTCTCAATATCATAATCAATAGTATCATCACGATCACTTTCATGAATAAATTGAAAATTTTGTTGAAAATATTCTTGAGCCTGTCTTTGTAATGCACTTAGTTCCGATGATTTATCTATTTGTGATGAAGAAGCTACAGACTTTATAGAGGAAGAAGTAACATCATCTGAGTCTTCTCTTTGCATAAGTTGTGATGGTGGTATGGCTGTCGAAGGAGACCGGGGTGATCTTGGTGGCTCTTCGGATTGAGTTCTGTGCAATTTTTCGTGGTCGTGGTTTATAAAGCTAAAAATAATTTGATACGTCATAAAACTTCTTCAACTAAAATACATTTTAATGACCGTTAAAACAGAAGTACCTTTCTATTGTAGCACTGACATCATTTTGTGTTTCACGACCTGCTAAACGGTCTCCTCCAACTTCGGAAAAAGATTTTGTAAGTCTCCGGACTCCTACATTATAACCGTTGGTTTGAACTCCTGCTGCAACCATCTTAACCTAATAATATTAAAACTTTTCAATGATGATGCTTAAGAAGTGTTTTAATGAAATTAACAAAATCTTCTATCTAGAACGCCCTCATAAATAAATAAAAATACTTTTTTCTCACAATCTCGAAATTACAATATCTAAATCTTACCCTTTTAATTGTTCGTGGACTTAGTGACAAATAGTTTGGAGGTAATGGTTTCCTTCCTAGGCAAACTTCAGTTTGTGTTGCCTGTGTTCGCATAACACCTTTTTTAATAGTGTCTGAAAAGAAATATATAGACATTACTTTTTGATGGGCAATTCTAAATGCAATTAAAATTTTGGTTTAGTTTTGAAAGTATTTACCTAAAACAACCACTTTTGGTTGATCAGATTGTTGAGGTCTTTGAGCAGTTGACACAGGATGCGTAGGTAGCGGAGCGATTGGAGGCGGATAGTGAACTGGTGCTGGTGCATTTTGGGCTGCTATATATTGCGGATATGGAACAAATGGTTGAAACATCACCGGCAACGTTGAGTATGGTTTTGATTCCGGCTGCATGAAAAAATAAAATGTTAAACTAAATCCTATATGCGACATTAAGTACGTAATATATTGGTGAAAGAATCTGTAATAACCCTAGCTATAATTTTAATTTGTTCAAAAGTCATATGGGCTCTACCTGAAATTAATAGATAAATAAATAAAAAAATATATTCTACGAGGGCAGTTAAAAGTCAACTAAGGTAAAATACTATAAAAAAATTGCGACCTTCGTTGGAAAACTCGTTCCAACTTTATCCACCACACACAGGTTGTTATTGTAGTCAGAAGAAGTTACATAATAGAATCCATAGTCGAAGCGTGAACAATCCCACGAAATACATAATTCAGCATTTACCTAGGGGTTAGACTTTGAATCAATCTTCATTGTATTTCATAAACAATTACTGAAGAATCTCCTACTTGAAAAAAATTTCATGCATTATTTTCTTTCATTTAAATTATGTTTTCTAAGAAAATTCTTTGTAGGTGTCACTAGCCAATGTGCAGCCTGTGAATAAAAAGGGCAGCCGAGGTGACCCTGCCAACTATCGGCCAATTTCAGTTACCTCCATACTCTGCAAGATTATGAAACGTATATTGAACGCCCACCTCATGACATACCTAGAGCAGAGTGATCTCCTCGGTGACCGCCAGTACGGGTTTCGCTGAAATCGATCAACAGGGCTCTTCTAGCGTATGCCACTCACATATGGGGCGAAGCCTTCAAGAACAGTGGAAAAGTACTTGCTGTTTCCTTTGATGTCACGAAGGCCTTTGAGAGCGTTTGGCATGCTAGCCTTTGAGCAAGCTTTCAGCGTACGGCTTATCTCCAGGATTGACTGGGTGCAGGACTTTCTGAGTCTAATCCTTGCGTGACAAACGCCGCAGTTCCTCAGGAGTGCATTCTCTCCTCAACTCTATTCCTGCTGCATATTAATGATCTGCTTATTCTCGGTATCTATGGGTATGCAGAAGACAGCACAGTTGTGGAGAGGTACCAGCCGAATGCTCAGGCCAGTCGGTATCAAATCCAGTCCGAAAGAATAGCTATAGTTGAGCGTGCGAATCTCTCACTGCAGGCAGTCTCCGAATGGGGCGATGCCAATCTCGTGAGATTCAATGCTTCCAAAACACAAGCGTTTCTCTTCACCGCTAAAAGGAGCCCACTCACCCTGGTTCCTACTTTCCGGAATGTATCTTTGGAGTACACTGATCGCCTTCAGTTGTTAGGGGTTGAGATTTCTTCGAGCCTCGATTATGGTTGGTTCATTGAGTCTAGGGTCAAAACAGCCACAAGGAAACTAGGTATCGTTGCAAGGGTGTGGCGATACTTTACGCCGGGGCAGGTTCTTATCCTATATAAAGCGCAAGTCCAGTCGTGCATAGAGTACTGCTGTCACATATTGGCTGGTGATGCAAAATGCCAACTAGCAGCGTTGGACTCAGCGGAGAGACGTGCTAAGAGGCTCATTGGTAACCTTAATTTTATAAGGTAAGCCAATCTTATCAAACTCGAGCAAAGGTGCAGAGTAGCCAGCCTCTCGGTATTCTATACGATGCATTTTGGAGAGTGTGCGCAGGAATTACATTTAATTCCTCCCTCTACTTTCCACCATAGGACATCGGACGACTAGACAGTCGGCGGGTCTTCACCCTTTTGATGTCGATATTCCACGCATTAGAACCAAACGGTTTGCTTCACCTTTTGTAATGCGTACAGCAAAGGAGTGGAATAATTTGCCGGCGTCTATCTTTCCGTCCAAATACAATCTGGGCGTCTTCAAGGTAAGAGTAAATATGCTTTTGTTACGCTAAGACAGTGTGACAGGTGGGATTGTGGTCAAGCACTGGCTTATAAATAGTTGGCAACAATTGGCTTATTATAAAATTATAGTTCTATTGTTTTCTCTGGTTAAAGTTAAAGAGTGTGACAACTTTGTTAAAATCAAGGATTTTAGCTGTACGAATCATTTAGGGACAGCAAAAATAAAATTTATTGATGAACAAGCAGTTACTATTAGTACAGTACTATTAGTACAGTACTATTAGTTCTAAACGTGGTAGAGCCACGCTGCAGCTATATAATGGCTGTAGCACGACCGTTACCGTTACCGCTAACATTACAGTCTATTAAAATCCACTGCTGAACATAGGCCTCCCCCATAGATTACCTCATAGGGGGATGTTTGCCATAGTTGCCACGCCTGGCAAGTGGGTTGGCAACCGCAGTTTTTATTTTTATTTTTAGTCGTTATTAGGAAGACGCTGCTGCCTATCTCCTGATTTTTTCCTGTGTCGCCTCTTACGACACCCACTGAATGATATGGGGTAGTGGGTATTCTTACACCGCCACTACACACTGTCACCCTAATCTAATAATCTATAAAAAAAATACGCAAGCAGCGTCCCGAATAAACTATCAATTTTAAATCTGATTAGACTGTTTTTTTTGACATGCAAAGAAGACAAGCTAGGGGGTTAACAAAATTCGTACAGTCAGCATTGCTTTCGACACATAGCGCTTGAATCGTCCCTTAGAAATGACTATGAATTCCAGTGTTACAAATCTAGGTGCACTGTAAATGCCAAACTGCCTTATGGAGAACTTTTGTAGCTACTGGTTTGTGATAGTTTTAATATTTTTAAAAATGAGATTGTAAATCGTAATGAAACACAGATTGTATACAGGGTTATTTTGAAATATACACCCAAATTTGCAGAGAAGGTTCAGAATAAGTAATATATGCGAATGGTAAAGAAAAATTAATTTAAAAAATCTCAATCCGTCTGTCCTTTTTATCTTTTAAATTCAGAATGCGTGGTAATAACTGATTGCCATTCATAAATATCTAACGCCTACTATTTTATGACTTACGCACGCATTCGTAAGGATCGGCATAAACGATGTGAATTGAATCACACACAGAGGAGCGCGCGTACGCGTAATTGTTGCCCCTAAATCACATTTGATTTTGGATAATTTCAAATAAAAGTAGTAGCCTTATTTACTCGTATTTTCAAAAACTGCAATAAGGTTATATCATAAGATATATATTTGAACTTAAATATATATATTATATGTATTATATGTATTGTTCAATCTTTTTCCCAAATAAATGGTCAAATCTGTCTAATAAGTATCTCTAGGTAGTAATTTTTTTTTGTTAATTAAACTTTAGCACAGGAGTGATAGATACTAATTGCACTAATAAGGATGATTTAATTTATTCACAAACATTATTAATATAGTAACAACCTTTGTACAAGCTCACTATAAGACTGTTTCTGTATCTTGTTGTGTGTAAATAAATAAATAAAAAAAACAATGCTTACTAACTTTAAAATTTTATCACAAATTGATTACACTTACCTTGACAGATCTTCCGTCGATTAAACGTTCACAGTCGCGTTTGTATCGACCACCAACAGCAGCTGGCATCACCGAATCATCGAAAGTGGTCAGAGTGTGAGATCGAGCAAATGACACGTGTTTTGTTCTAAAGCAAGCAAATAAATTCAAAGTTAGCACTTAAAAAATAATTGGTAATATTATAGCTTATTACCAGAGCGACTGATACTGCCGCAGTGAGGTTAAATGTTAAAAAAGGTTAAAATTAAACTACAACATAAATAAAAAAAAATAAAAAACCCTCGAAACGAAAAGAGACTGCGGCGAGAGGGGTGTGCCATCCCCCTACCGCCGCAGCCGAGGTGGAGTCGTGGCGGAAGAGGAGTGTTGGTATGGCGAAGCGCCACTCGCCCTATCCTCCGCGACTCTGACGGGGCGATGACTGATTGATGCGGTGGTGGTAGGGCTGCGGGGGGAGAGGAGTGACGGTATTGCGTGGCGCCGCTCTCCCTACCCTCCGTAGCCGAAGCTTGGTTGGCGGCGAAGCCATCGACCAGATCCGCCGCTGGGGTTAAGTAAGTGGGTGCTTCCGAGTGCTTGTTTTTTCCTGGCCCCATTGGCCTCCGCGTATCGGGTTGGAGGGGGTCCGATGCTCAGGTGGAGTTGAGGTCGCGGAGGAAGGCATGCCTTGTGTTCCTAGTGCACCTTGCCTAAGAAGCAAAAGGGGGAGGACTATCCCTCCCCCGAGGAGAGGCTGCCATGGGGCGGCCGGCGCTGATAGGGCCGCGGATGTGTGCAAAAGCGTTCCGATGGCCCTGCAAATATGCGACGAAGGTGGAAGACCATGGGGTTTTCCGTCCTTGCCCACGCGAGGCAAGTTTGCGTAGGCATTTCCCCATGTAGTGAGAAAAAAAGGCATCATGATCATATAATGTATTATTTTTTCTTATTTTAAAAACGTTACTTCCACACTAGGATTGACACTGATCTCACTAACTCGCTTACTCAGCGTTCACTCTCGTAGTGGGTACATTATTAAAATAAAAAAGGAGTAGCGCTATCATCTTATAGAGGCAAGTAAAAGTTTTTATAGTTATTTTTATTTCAAATGCAAAAATACAGCATTTTATAAAGAAATTAATAAATTGTGATTTAGTAGTTTCTTAATAACACTTCATAAAGTCTTTTATCTGTTTATAGCGTTTAGAAAATGATTATATTGAAAAAAAAAATGTAGTCTTGCTCATGCGGCGTTAAATTATGCATAGCAACTAAAATAATAGATTATTGACTCTAAGTACTATACTTTACCTGTGTGGAGGTATAGTGAGGGGTGGTGGTGGAGGCGGTGGCGGTATGGGAGTATGTGCAGGGCAACTGAAAACAACGTTATGTTTTCAATTATAGTGACGCACAATGTCTCTTAACATGTTTTAATGTGGAAAGATAAAGTGGTAGTTACTTTTTAGCCGTCTTAAAAAAAGGAGGATGTTCTCAATTCGATTGTATGTTCTCTTTGTGTTGTTGTTACGTGATATCTTTGTCAATTATGAACAGATTTCAGTGACTCTTTTTTATTAAATAGACACTACAGGGGTGGTGTCCCAAAGTGTGGTGGTGGGTAAAATAGGGGATGATTTTTGATTTAGACGACATTATAGTTGTGCTAGTGGTATCAGTCAACTTAAAAGGGTCAAAAACCTAGCCCTTGATAAAAAGTTAAAGTCGAAACTAGAAACTAGAAAGAATAAAATAATTTCCACATAACAGCTTCTGAATTCTGCTACTGAATTCTTCGTGCTATTATTCTTGTATAGACTATCTACGTTTGAGACCAAACGTCGGCTTTTACTTTAAATTAAAACTTAATTTTTCATCTTAAAGACGTAGGTGTGGGTGATTATGTTTATATAAATGTTTACTAATTATGGGTAATGAATAAAAGCAACTTATACAATATTTTTAAAACACGGAGATACGAGTGCAATATCTAAGATAGCAATGCTTTTTGTGACATATACTGAATTCCTATATGTGGGTAGGCTGTTTTTTAATCTTTCAATCCCGATGAAAAAATAGGTTACGGAATTAAATATATGACATAAGACATTTTTGAAATAAATCTTCTTTGGATGCATTGAGCATTACATTTCAAGGCTACATGAAATTTTATGCTCATTATATCGTTTAATGTAATACATGAAATGCTATATATATAATGTAGTATGTGTCGTAAGAGGCGATAGAGGGAAACTAATCAGGAGATGGGTAGCAGCGTCTTCCTAATTACGACTAAAAAAAAACTGCGGTTGCCAACCCGCTTGCCAAGCGTGGCAACTATGGCAAAAATCCCCCTTATGAGTCAATCTATGAAGGAGGCCTATGTTCAGTAGTGGACTTAGTTAGTAGGCTGTAACGGTTAACGGTTATGTAATGCTCAATTAGTAGAACAGTATAGTAAAACACAAAATGTGTTTTGTCAGCTTTTCTCTTATAACAAAAATGAATGAAAGGAAGTGAGAACACGAAAATTGTATTTTTCAAAAGCACCCCCGCACCAGGAATATCTCCCATATCAATGAGGCGCTTGCACATTGACAAACACCCAGACGAGTTTTGGAAGGGGAACAATTATTTTTATAGGTTTGCTATCGAGTAGTCAACCGTTAACCGTTGATCATCGAGTATTGGAAGATATTGAGTCGAAGGAAAATAGTAATCTAGGGGATTAGGTGTTGTAGCAGACGTCCTCCTTCTTCCAGTATACTTGTACAATGACCGTTGTAGGAACATAATATACATACTTTTAGACATATTACAATAATACGTATAACTTTTAAGGGTTGGATAACCAAAAGCCCGAAAAAATGCCGAGGATGTTTTTGTTAACGTTATTCTCAAAAGGTATTTACACAAAAAAATTGTTTGGAACATTTAGATAAATATTATTTGATCATTTAAAAATCGCTATTACTTAATTTTTATGTAATTAAACTGAATATTACTACGTTTTAAAGTTTGATTTAATACATACGGAATTATTGAAGGTGGTCTTGGGAGAGATCCTCCCCGGGTCATTGACGCGATTTGGTCGACATTATAGTTCTGCGGCCAACCCGCGTTATCTTCTATTACCGATCTGGAGCAGAGAGTTGAGTTAATTCAAACGAGCACAAATTAAAAAAGTACAATAAATTAATAAAAGCAGATTTTTTAAAAGTTTTGAAATTATTGGTCACTTGTTTGGAAGAGTACACAGCTGGCCATTTTGGCATTCAAGCTGGAAAATTTGCGATCACAGCCAACTTTACAACGGAACCGTCTATTACTGCAAACGCCATTTCATTTGCCAAACGCGATCATTACGTAACTACATTTAAGCTGGTATTATTTACGGTGGAATGAAAACTTTGTACTTGTAAGTTCGTATGCTGTTAAAAGTAATTAATGAAACATTAAAAGGGCTATAAAATTGTATCTCGCTGACAACTTCTTCTTCATCATCATCATCATTACAGCCCTTCATAAGTCCACTGCTGAACATAGGCCTCCTCCAAGGAATGCCACAAAACATGGTCCTGAGCCACCTGCATCCATCGGCTTCCTGCATGTCTTACCAGGTCGTCACTCCATCTAGTAGGGGGTCGCCCTACACTTCGCCTACCTGTACGAGGCTGCCACTCGAGAACCTATTTTACCCATCGGTTGTCGGTTCTTCAAGCTATATGGTCGGCCCATTGCCACTTCAGCTTACTAATCCGTTGGGCTATGTCGGTACTTCTTCTTCATCAGCTTGTAAAGTATACAGCTGGACATGGGCTTCTTCTGTTACGCACGGTTTGCCTTAACCGCCACGCTTAGCGAGCGGTTTAACGCTGCTCCCCGTCACCGGTTTTAGTATTTTATGTCTGGCGCTAATGAAATGGTCATACCCCCATCTATTAGTAGCCATAAGAAATTTCCAGAATTTACTATAGTCGCTTCGTACGAAACCCATAGGACTCACTGGACAAGTACGTGGTAGAACCATGTTGCAGCTACGTTATGGTTGTAGCACGAATCCGTTGGCTCGACCGGGGAAGGACCACGCTCTCACAGATTACTAGCGTAAAATAGCAGCTCAATGCTGCTGTGTTTCGTATGGTGAGTGTAGAGAACCGGTGACCCTTTTTACTGGATACGAGGCATTCCATCTTAGTCCTCAGATGTGACAGCGCATCTGCATTTTGATTCTTAATCAAGAATAGATGTAGATGTCTATGAGCCACAGCATCCACTTACAATCTGGTAGGTTGTATATTCTCTTGTCACACTTATTCTATAAAAAAATGCGGTTCTGACAGCTATAGCTCAGCAATATTACCACGTTCCTTGGAGACTATATCCCATGTATGTTGCTCTAACTTTATTGCCGACCATTTGTGTTCAAAAACGCGAAGCAGAGTTTTGGCGGGAATATGACCGGTGACTGATTGTTGCTCCCGTATTATTGATTAAATAATGATTTGAAGTGGATTTTGTTCCGTAGAAGTAGGTAGTGCGATTGTGTATATTAAATATCTGCACATGTGAACTATTAGTGAAAACGATAAAAGTGCTTCGATGGTGATGTGAACCTCTAGTTATTGTGCCTACTTAGGCGCCTTAAGTCACTATCGTCATGTTTCAAACTGTCGTTAAGATCTCTCAAAAACTTATGAAGAAGTTTTGAAACAAATTACTATAAAAGATTGTTTCATAATACACGACACTGGCAAAAGCACAACTGTATGAGTCCATTACCAAAGAAAGAAAGAAAGAAATAAATAAACGTGACGCAAGATTAAATCTATAGGCTAAGCAACATTGCACAGCGTTGACGACGGTAACTTGACGGCAACACTATGGTACCTAGAAATTCACTTCCAGCTCGTTTCGAACTTTTTAAGAGTTTATGATACTTACTTACAAAATATTCTACTAAAAACCGGATAAATGTACAGCATTTTCAAACTTGGACATAAGATTTCTGAGATAATTACATAAAAAATTTTTGTATTATAGCCTATATAATCGAGATCAAGATCTCCCGCCAGGCAAGGTATTCAGCCCGGGGAGCGGCCAACGTTCCATGTGTTAATTCGGAGCTGTTCTAGGTATAGCGCGGTAACTTCGGATATTTGATAGTGCGATATAGGCTACGGTGCGTTTCGCTTGCGCGCAACGACAGCGCTGCCACATCCCCATGTTGGGCGTTTCCGAGAGCGTTATGGAGCTGTTAGTTCACCGCGCCGCTCTAGTGCATTAAGTAGGGATAATGAAAAGAAGTGTGAGAGGTTGGATGACTAGTATTTGACTTAACAGTTTAATACAAAAACAGGATGATTATCTACCATCTTTCCAACATTCATTTAAAAAATAATGATTTTTTATATTTACGCAAACACTACACTTTTAAATAAAACTAGTTTTTACGGATTCTATCGCGTATATTAATTTATTTTATATTCCCGACGTTTCGAGCACTTCACAGCACCCATGGTCATTTTTTAACTATGACATTGGGAAATAAAAAAGTTAAAATTAAAATAAGGTAATATACGCGATAGAATCCGTAAAAACTGGTTTCATTTAAAAAAGTAATTGGGAGCACTCAAATGTTTGCTGACCGAATAGGGGCAAATATTTTATTACTGATTTCTCAGACGGGAATGATTTTCAATATCACAGACTTCGTTTAGTACCTTTTAACGTTCTGTCCCTTAATAGAATTTAGGAACGTTTTGCGTCTCAAGAGAAGTGGTCTTAATGTTTTATATGTATTTATATTGGCTATCGCTTAATTGGAAAACGCTTTTATCGTAGCTTTACTGTTACAAAGAGATATAAAATATAACTGAAATTAATTGCATCAAATATAGGTGGAAGAAAATTTCTCGTGTGACAACCTTGTACCGGTAAGTGAAGTGTAGTGCGGCCCTACACTAGATGGAGTAACGACCTGGTAAGAGATGCCAGAATTCGATGGATGCAGGTGGCTCAGCATTCCTTGGGGGAGACCTATGTTCAGCAGTGGACTTGTGATGGGCTGTAATGATGAATGAAGGCGATAGGCCTTATATGATGAATGTGAATATCTTTAATAATATTTCTTGTACTGTTTAATGTCAATGCATAATATGGAGCAGATTGTGGGTAGAAATATAAAATTAATCTATTTATCTATACAAATAAATAAAATTGAAGTGTCTGTTTGTAATGTCAAAATAACAGCTTTTTACTAAATGCATATGAAAGTATATACGGTACTTATAACAAAAAACACATTTTTGTCTGTCTGTCTGTCTGTCTGTCTGTTTGTTCCGGCTAATCTCCGAAAGGGCTGGACCGATTTTGACGGGACTTTCACTGGCAGATAGTTGATGTTATTAGGAGTAACTTAGGCTAATTATATTTTAGAAAAAGAATTAGGGTTCCGCGCAATATAATTAAAACCTTAAATTACACGCGGGCGAAGTCGCGGGGAACAGCTAGCCTCATTAATGAAATGTAATGGAAAAGCGAGTATTTGGCAACTTTATGATTGCAAAACCCGCAACCACTAAAAGAGTAGGTAAAAATACCTACTGTGGCCACTCCATCCGGGTGAAGTCTTCATCCTCAGGCATCCAGGTATATCTCTTCGGGTCGGGTTGACTACACACGGAGCGTGGCCTCCGACGAAAGTAGGAACATTCCAGGTCGGCATCATAGGCGCATAGCTCTGGTGGTGCTGGTGTAGGTTGCCCAAACCTAACGCAAAAATACAAGAACTTTATATTTCTTTTTATATTATATATTATTATGTATATTGTGTGGTGGGGCGTATACCGTGCAGTGGTGGTTTCAAAATATCAGCAACCCCATATTGTACTCCATACCCCATTGGTGTCGTAACAGGCGACATAGGTAAGTAAACCTAATAATCAGTGGATAGTTAAAGAAATGCGGTTGCCAACCCGCCTGTCAAGCCCGGCAACTTTGATAAATATCCCCCTTATTAAGTCCCCTCCTATTGAGGCCTATATTCAGCAATTGACTTATGTGTGTGAGTGTATGTGTGAGTGGCTGTAACGAAAAAAAAATATTATTATGTCGTATCTAACCGATTAAATAAAAGTACAGAGTCAGTTTTCACATTAAATTAGTTGGCCAAAATTTTTTGTGTACAGATGTTATAATAAAAGTTTAAGAGTTTTGAAAAAATATATTTGGCTAACTAATTATTTACAGCCTATTAAATTCCACTGCTGAACACAGTCTTCTACCATAGATTGCCTCATAGGGGGAATATTACCATAATTGTCACGCTTGGCAAGCGGGTTGGCAACCGCGGTTTTTATTTTTAGTCGTCATTAGGACGACAGCAGGCCCATCTCCTGATTTCTTTCCCTCTGTTGCCTCTTACGACACCCTCGGGATGATATGTGGTAGTAGATATTCTTACACCGCCACTACACGAGTATTTATTACACTAATGGTAAAATATTAGTTAACAAATATTTTTTTTTAATTTAAATAGCTTGAGGCAATGCTGTGTTAATTCGGTACTTATTTTAAATTAATGTTAGTATGTAGATTACTAGTTACCTATTATTAAAAGTCGTACCTGGGATATCGCTGTATGGGCGCATAGTCTGTGTTGAGGTTCTCATCTGAGGGCACTCGACGACGGACGCACACGGATAAAAATGATGCTCTGTAAAAAAAGTTAAGCAAAATCCTTACAATGCCTTTATAAATAAATATTAATACGTGGTAGAGCCACGCTGCAGCGTTATTGTATACTAGTTGTAGCATGAGGTCGGCTTGACCGGGTTAGGACCACACTCTTACAGTACACCAGTTTAAAATAATAGCTTAAGGCTGTAGAGAACCAGATACCCATTTTACTGTAAAGGAGGCATTCCATCATCTCCTCAGAGGTGACAACGCATCTGCATTTTGATTCTTAATCTAGGATACATGTAGATGTCTCTGGGCCACTGCATCCACTTACCATTAGGTGGACTGTTCTCGTTTGTTACCATTATTCTTAAAACAAAACACAATACAGAAAAACTTTTCAAAGTAATTTGCTTATTTTTAGGTTTCCGTGTCTGAAAGAAAAACGGAATCACTATTGTGCGTTTGTGCGCCTGTGTGAAATTAATATCAAATGCTAAGGTTCACAGTGCCTTGGTAAAAGTCAAGGCAATCAAAAGACAACGTATTTTGAAACTCGCAAAATCACTTATCAAAACCTATGGGGAACTTCTTTTTGACATAAAGTTACAGCCTATACACGTCCCACAGCTAGGCACAGGCCTCCACTCATTTCTGAGAGGGTTTTAGTGCAAGGAAATTAGCTGCCCCAATGCGTGTTGGCGAACTTCTCATGTCTTCGTAATATTTGTTTTTACTTATTTCTCAGACACGCACGTTTCCTCACAATGTTTTCTTTCACAGCACTTAAAATTGCAATAAACAATTTCATTGGTGCCGGCGGGGATCGAACCCGGGTTGCTCGCGTACTGTGATATTTACAGCAAGCGCTTAGCCCCTGAGCTATCACGATAAATCAAGAGCTCTTTGACATATAATCACGAAACTTTACAACTCGCAAGGTCTCACAACAAGAGTCGCTAAATAATACACACACTAAATAAAATAGTTTTTGCGATTACAAACTTAAATTTGCAGTTGAAACATCGCCCGTGCTGTAGACTGATGTTTGCAAGAACATTTATTTCCGGGAAAAAGTTAAGCTTGCCCATCAATCCGACCTAACTTTTACTTAGAGCAATTTTGATGCTTACCTTTCTAGTAATTTATGAAGTTCAGTAATGTAACTATTTCGGTGAAAGTATGTGAGTACCTAAGTTTATACGGTCCGGTTTTATTTACTTTTAATGACACCAATAAAGCCTCTTTTCTGCTTCTCTCTTTCTGCCTCTGAGTCTATCTGGGTAGGTTTACTATTTCTGCCGCCAAAAAGAAATGCTCCGGTCTGAAGGTACAGCTACAGCCAGTATAATTACAGGCTGGGAGGTTTTCCATCTTAGTCCTCATAGGTAACATCGCATCTGTACCCTTATTTATTTGAAGTTCCTGCCAACTTTAATGGACTTCGGACCGCAGTTGTCACTTATCATTAGGTGGACTGTCAATTTACGTGGTAGAGCCATGCTGCAGCTATATTAGTAGTATAGCTACTATAGTTGTAGCACGAATGGGTCGGCTCAACCGGGGAAGGACCACGCTCTCACAGAATACCAGCGTGAATAGCAGCTTAACACTGCTGCGTTTCGTATGGTGAGTGTAGAGAACCGGAGACCCTTTTTACTGGAAAACAGGCATTCCATCTTAGTCCTCACGGGTGACAACGCATCTGCATTTTGATTCACAAACCAGGATTCATGTAGACATCCTTGGGCCACAGCATCCACTTAAAATCAGGTGAAATGTGTGCCCGTTTGTCATCCTTATTCTATAAAAAAAGTATTGAATTAATTTACGTGCTTCTGAGAGATATTCTTTTGCTCCCCTCTTTTATATGTACTTAATGATATTCCGTAGGCATCGAATAATAAAATGCTCAATTCGTTACTTTTACTCTCCGTGAGAGGTTCACGTTTTATTAGTGGAAACGGAAAAGAAATTGAATGTGAAAGAAAATAAACAAAAACCATCCAATTAATTTTACTTAATTAAAATAACCGATAGACTTTTATGTACATAATAAAGAAAATAAATTTAAGTATTAATATTTCTATAATATATAACTTATCTTTAGTAGTGAACTACAAGAAAATAATGATCTTCAATATTTTTTTGTTTTTCACTTTATCATTTGAGACGTGTAACTATGGAGCTATCCATAAATTATTTGATTATTTATAACATTAAGTGACAAATTTGCTAATAGTGCACCTTAGTAGCTACTACATGGATACCTTTAACCATTTACCATCAGGTGGGATGGTTGTCAAGCACTGGCTTACAATAGTAAAAAAAAAACAACTTCGAAGGCACAGATGCGTTATCACGCCCTAAACGTTGAGATGAAATGCTTACACAGCTAGTAATTTTCCATACTCTCACACAATGGACCTTTTACAGGAAAGAAATCCTATCACACGTATTTGGTATTTGATGATGATAATTGATATGCGAGACAAATACATAGAAAAACAGAAAAAAAAATCGGGAAACCTAATCCTACTAATATAATATTATAAATGTGAAAGTTTGTGAGGATGTATGGATGTTTGTTACTCTTTCACGCAAAAACTACTAAATGGATTTTAATGAAACTTGACAATAATATAGCTCATACATCAAAATAACACATAGGCTATAATTCATAAAGATATTGCGTAAATTTGCCAAAATATAACGATAAATGAGCCGTGGTAGCTCAGATGGTTAGGGCTCGCTGTAAGTTTCACAGTACGCGAGCAAACCCGGTTCGATCCCCGCCGGCACCAATAAAATTGTTAATTGCAATTTTAAGTGCTGATTTACCACGAGCTCGGCGGTGAAGGAAAACATCGTGAGGAAACCTGCATGTCTGAGAAATCAAAATAAAAATATTTCGAAGACATGTGAAGTTCGCCAACACGCATTGGGGCAGCGCGGCGGACATTTCCTTGCCCTAAAACCTCTCAGATATGAGAGGAGGCCTGTGCCAGCAGTGGGACGTATATAGGCTGTAACGGAACGGAACGGATAACGATAAATGTTAAGAAGTCTGAAAACTATCCATAAACTTGTTTGCAAACTTTGAAAGTTGAAGAATGTGGGTTGAGAATGGGTGAGTTAACCGTCAAATGCCTTTTGTACGCCGATGATCAAATCATATTTGCATCGTCGGCGGCCGAGTTACAAATGATGGTTACTTTAATGAACCGGTCATAAAAAGAAAGAGGTATGAAAGTGAACGCAAGTAAGACGAAAGTGATGGTTTTTGAAAGAGAAGAAAGTAAAACGTTATGTGAAATAATAATAGAAGGGGAGTTGATTGAGCAAGTGGATGAGTTTGTATATTTGGGATGTTTATTTAGCAGGGATGGTAGATATGATAAGGATATAGAACGACGAGTGAACGCAGGAAATAGAGTGAATGGGGCTCTACACGCTATTGTGAAGAGTCAGAATGTGTCAAAAAAGGCACGTTTGGCAATTCACAATGCTGTGTTAGTCCCTACTTTAATGTATGGTAGTGAAAGTTGGGTCTGGCAGAAGAAGCATGAGAGTAGAATAAATGCTGTAGAAATGCGGTCATTAAGGAGTATGCTAGGGCTGAATCTGAATGACAGGGTGAGAAATAGTATGATAAGAGAAAAGTGTGGTTTGCAAGATGACGTTGTGACCAGGATTAAGAAAGGAATGCTTCGGTGGTTTGGTCATGTAGAAAGAATGAACGAAGAAAGAGTCACAAAGCAAATTTATGCTGCAGAAGTGAACGGCAGAGTCGGAAAGGGACGCCCTAGACGAAGGTTTATCGACCA
Organism: Parnassius orleans; assembly: GCA_029286625.1. Lineage (NCBI taxonomy): Eukaryota > Metazoa > Arthropoda > Insecta > Lepidoptera > Papilionidae > Parnassius > Parnassius orleans. The sequence goes on from JAGSMP010000092.1 coordinate 1,169,193, forward strand.
AATTGGCGATATATTGAAAATGGGCCAGATTAGGAGTACCCTTAACCGACGAGCGTGTATGCGTAGATATATGGATGTAAAGGAGGCGAGAGAGGTGTGCCAGGATCGTGCCAAATGGAAGTCCGTAGTCTCTGCCTACCCTTCTGGGTGACAGGCGTGAGTGTTTATGTTGTTATGTTAAGTCTGAAAACAATCTGTCATCTGCGTCAAGCTAGTCAAGCTATTTTGACGTGAACACGCATCACGCAAAAACATGTGCACCGATTTGGATGGGACTTTCACTGACAGATAGCTGATGTTATAAGGAGTAACTAAAGCTACTTTTATTTCAGGGTTCCATGCAAAAAAATTCCACGCGGGCGAAGTCGCGGGGAACAGCTAGTGTTTTATAATTTGCTTTCAAGTACTTATACCGTTTGTTGCTGTTTTAAGTAATAAATATATAAAATAGTAAATTAAAGTTGGTGTTGTTTTTAGATTGCATTGGTGAGCACAGCTTTTCTATCATTTGTTAAAGGATTTTCCAGTGCTATTGTTCTTTAAGCGAGCAAACCGAGTTTGCCTCCCGTCGGCACCAATGAACGATAAAATATTTCGAGGACAAGTGAAGTCCGCCAACTCTTTTAGCTTTAAAATGCATTTAAAAAAATGAAAGGGACGTATAATAAAAGCTTTTACTACTATTACCATCATAAATTGCTAATAATATTGCCATAAAGCGTTGTTTAATAATGAAAATGCTGTATGCATAGCCGATTTTGATCACGGTGACAATTTCTTAAAATACAAGTGTGTAATAAGAAAATGAACTCTAACGTTTGACTGCCGTGGGTTTGAATTCAACACAGAATTAGTGTTTGTATGACTTATGAATAACGGGCGTTGCAAAAACATCTTTTTTATGCGCAATTTATGTACATAATATTTCTTCAGAAAATCCCAGAGTGGTGATAACATTTAAAAATAAATATATACAGAAAATGTAACTGCACGGTAAATGTAACATCGCGATTATTCCTTAAAATGTTGTCGATATTGAGAAGTTGGCATTTTCGCAAAAATATTTGTTTTACCATATATTACTTTTTACAAGTATTACTAAGTACAAACGAATTCACTGAGTTACAAACTTAAGTAACTTTATCGTAGTTTTTCGAGACTGTATATGTTTAAACGTGTCAAAGGCCTAGGTTTAGTCTTTTCTGAATCAATTGTATCTCATAAAAGCGGATATTCATTGTATACGAAAAATTAATGAATAGTGTCTCTACACAAACGTACATGACTTTACATTTGTGTCCTGGTTGATAAAGAGGAATATATATTCAGATTGTCAATTTTAAGTTGTAGTGGTCAACATTGTCGGTAGGACATTAGAGCTAATTAAGGTAAGGATGACAAGCGAGCATACAGTGCACCTGCACCTGTAGATGCTATGATATATATAATTCTGCCATCTTTCCTCGATTAAGAACAGTGTGAAGTAGCAATATGTAATAATGCTACTATATTTAGCGTGGAGAGTAATGAGAACCGGAGACCTTTATACGAGTAACGAAGCATTCTATCTTAGTCCTAAGGTGACAATGCATCCGTTGATGTACCTACATGGGTACATGGGTCTCCCGTCACTTTATTTTTATAGAATAAGGGTGACATACAAGCACACAGTTCACCTGATGGTAATTGGATGCTGTGGTCCATAATATCTACACCTATCCTCGATAAAGAATTAAAATGCAGATGCGTTGTCACCCCTGAGGACTAACATGAAATGCCTAAAAATAAACTTGCTCTCCGGATCTCTACACTCACCATACAAAACACAGCAGCATAAAGCTACTATTTAACGCAGCTATTTTTTTTTATAGGATAGGGTGACAAACGAGCACACAGTCCACCTGATGGTAAATGGTTGTTGTGACTCATAGATATCTACATCTATCTTCTATAAAGAATCAAAATGCAGATGCGTTGTCACCCTTGAGGACTAAGATGGAGTGCCTATTTTCCAGTAAAAAGGGTCTCCGGTTCTCTACACTCACCATACGAAACACAGCAGCATAAAGCTACTATTTAAAGCTGGTATTTTTTTTTAGGATAGGGTGACAAACGAGCACACAGTCCACCTGACGGTAAGTGGTTGCTGTGACCCATACATATCTACATCTATCTTCAATAAAGAATCAAAATGCAGATGCGTTGTCACCCATGAGGACTAAGATGGAATGCCTCTTTTCCAGTAAAAAGGGTCTCCGGTTCTCTACACTCACCATACGAAACACAGCCGCATAAAGCTACTATTTAACGCTGGTATTCTGTGAGAGCGTAGTCTTCCCCCAGTCGAGCAGACGCATTCGTGTTACAACCATAATATAACCGCAGGATGGCTCTACCACGAAACACAACTACCGTTGTGCGGAAGATTTGGCATAATCGCCGCTTTTTGGTTCTTTGAGCAGGCGGATTGACGATCGTTGTATCAAAAGCTTTGCTCCTTTGATGCTGCTCTTGGTCGCCGGGCTGGAAATTTTACATCAAGTGTAAACGAGATGGTTTTAGCACCATCAAAAGATATGAAATTTTCGTGGCATTTCCCACATCTTCTTTCAAAGAATTTACTACAGTTACATCTTTTAGGGAGTATAAGAAATTATTATAAAAAATTAAAAATTAGCAACTTGTTTGATAATTTTCTAATTAAACTCAATATTATATAAAGGTATTCGTTATCAATCTCCTGGGAGTAATAATTTCTACGTACGTACATTTTGGAAAACTGACTACGTAAGTAACTTCTATATTATGCTCGAATAAGAAATTGATAGCACCCGAGAGAACGATCTTATTCTTTGTAAGTAATAACAGGTTCAAACTTCCATTGATAAGTTTTATTCGTAAATATTTTCACTAATCGAATATTCCTTTTTTGTTCGAGTTCTTCACTTATAAGAGACATTTAATTTAATAATTCAAGCAAGCTATTCTTGTATATAATATGTTAATAATTTCTCGGAAACGGCTCTAACGATTTGGGTGAAAGATGCAATTTAAAAAATAATTAAACTCTTAGTAAAAGTTCAAACCAACCTTAAAAGTAAAAAAAAACCGTAATGTGTCGAAAAAGTAAAGACCTGACTTCAGATCTTTAATTCTTCTATTATGTGGATTTTTTAAAAAAGTTATGGAGTCGGTTTGTATTTTTGTTAAAAGTTAAGTAGTCTAAGAAATATCATAATTTTAAAGTAACAGCTAGAATGTCATCCGAATAGTTTCAACATTGAATATTTCCCTTCTTTTGCACCCTTAGGGATAGATTTATTTTCAAAATTTTGATGTGGCTATCCCTTAGGTATAGCCTATTTAAAAAAAAAGTATAATTTAAATCGGTATAGCCGTTTCGTCGATGAACATACATACATACATACAAAAAACGTACGTGTCGAATATAGGATGCCGAATGAAACTCGGTCGCCTAGTTACTAATTATTATACGAAGTATAGTTAAAACATTATTACAAAATCCAAAATCTAATGTTTGCTACTTATGCCGTTGTATAATTTTGCTCTTTCTTGCGCGAAGAAGTCCTATCAACAGCAAAATGACAGGGCAAGAGCCTGGCTCTAGGTTCTGAATGCAACCGGGCCCCTCCATTTATTTTATTCTATTTACCTTAAACTTATGTGAAGTGTATTTTTATACGCTTACCTCTAAAGCTTCAGCATTATTATTAATATCATCATCACTATCTTATATGCCTTCACAAGTCCATTGTCGAACATAGGCTTTAAAACTTAATAATATTTTTATTATTTTATTTTTAAGTCGGTGTACGCTGGTAGCTCAGGACCGTGTTTTGTGGAATTCCTTGGAGAGGCTTATGTTCGTGTACTTGTGAAGGGTTGTAATGATAATAATGATGGTGAATAATTAACTCTATGAGGAAATAAGCTCTGTTCACTCTTAGTTTAAGAAAATAGATTAAAAGTAGTCGAGTAGCCCGGTTGATTTCTTATATCTTAAGCGCGATTTAGTAACAGTACTCTCTATTCCCAGTTTCCTCGTAGATCTTTTACGAGAGATTAATTTAGCTACATTGGTGGAGGTTATTTTGTTGGACATTCAAGGCCGCTACCCCTCTTTTTTGGGACCTCAAATCCTTATATCCGGTAGAAAAATACCATCTTTAGGAGGAGGGCGAAAAGGATCTGTTTTTTTCCAATTTTATTTCTTTATTTATTTACACTTTTATGCACAAAACATAAAATCGCACATATGGCGGACGTAATGCCTTAACGCATTCTCTCCCAGTCAACCATTAGGCTAAGCAGAGATAAAGCTATGGTTATTGGCTGGATAAAAATAAACTAATAATGAGAAAAAAAGGTAAGGAAGTTCGAATAAAGCAATTCCGTTCAGTAATTTTTTCTACATTATCATAGAGTAACAGAAAGCAAGTTATCTGTTTATATCTACCCTGTACTTTTAACCAAGAGATGTATATATTAGGTCCTTACATATGAAACTGGCGTTTTGTACGGGAGTAATATAAAGTCAATTTTTTTTTGTAAAATATATTTAATTAATCAAAGTATGCACCGTTGTTATCTATGCACTTTTGCCATCTCATAGGTAGTTCATTGATCCCTTTACTAAAAAAACCATGGGGGCGAGAATCAATAAACTCTTTGAAGGCAGATTGGACTGCCGCATCGGAGTTGAATTTTTTTCCTTGTAAGAAGTTGTCCAAATTCCGGAAAAAATGGTAATCTGTTGGAGCAAGGTCCGGGGAGTACGATGGATGTCGCATACATTCCAATTGTAGCTCATCTAACTTAGTGGTTGTTTGTTGTGCAGTGTGTGGTCTTGCGTTGTCGTGAAGCAGCAGTGGTCTAGAGCGATTGACCAATCTCCGTTGTTTAGCAGCTAGTTCTGCCTTCACGGTTTGCAGTTGCTGACAATAGATATCTACCGTAATCGTTTGGCTAGATTTTAGAAAGCTGTAGTGAACGACACCGGCGCTAGTCCACCAAACACTCACAAGTAACTTTTTCTGAGTCAATTTTCGTTTAGGGCAGGATTTGGGTGGGTCTCCAGGGTTCAGCCATTGCGACGAGCGCTTCCGATTATCGTACAGTATCCAATTTTCATCACAAGTAATGATTCGATTTAAAATCCCTTCATTATTGTTCGGTTGAGCAAAGTAACACAGCAGTCGACGCGTGTTTGCAAGTTCGATTCACTCAATTAATGAGGTATCCATCGTTCAAGTTTTTTTACTTTCCCGATTTGTTTCAAGTGGATTAATACAGTTTTATCACTTACCCCGAAGCCTGCAGCTATCTCTGAAGTGCTTTGTGATGGATCCGCTTCCACAATAGCCTTTAATTCTTCATTTTCCACTTTGGTCTCCGGCCGTCCACGGGGTTGGTTATGAATGTCGAAATTTCCAGAACGAAAACGTTGAAACCAAAATCGTACCGTGCTTTCTTTTGCGACACCAGCGCCGTACACATCACTAATCCTTCGAGCTGTTTCTGCAGCACTGGTGCCACGGTAGAACTCGTACTCGTAAATATACCGATATTTCATGTTTTCCATTGTGCGGTAATAAGCGACGCCAAAGAATAAAATAATGAGGTAAAAACAAATGAATGACTGTTTTCAAAACTCAAATGTATCAGCTAAATGGATTTATAAATTTGAATTTGGAATTCTTAACCAAAGAGGAGATATTACAGATCAAATTGGTCAGTACGACAAAACGCTAATTTCATATGTAAGGACCTAACGAGCACACAGTCCACCTGATGGTAAGTGGCCCATAGACAATCTACATCTATCCTCGATTAAAAATTAAAATGCAGATGCGATGTCACCCCTGAGGACTAAGATGGAATGCCTCAAAGCCTGAAATTATACTGGCTCTCAAGAACCTTTAGACCGGAACACAGCAGTGGGAGCACTGCTATTCGGTATTAAAATACATAAGTACCTACATAAAGAACAAAACTTAAGTACCGTGTATTCAATTACCTAACTTTGATTTATATATTTTAGCTTCGGAGACGTAGCTCCTTTTCTACGTTTCTTGAATATTTAATAAATATCAGATCGGCGTTTGAGAATTTATTAGGCGAGCTAAATCTAAAGGATTTTATTTTATATTTAATTCAAAATGTAAGGGTATTAATCCTGTACCTAGTATTTTCATGTAAAATACGTGATAATTTCAAGCATGAAAATTTAATATACTACTTTAGTAAAACAGTTACAATTATAGTAAGATATGTTTTTATAGTAGATACGCACTAGCGAACCGCCCAGGCTTCGCACTAGTGATTTCTGGATTTTGACAACAGCGCCACTTACTGTGTCCAACTATAGCTAAGAATCATCCAGGTGACATCGTAAGTAGCCCATAAAAAATTCATGAATATCGGTCAAGCCGTTTAGGAGGAGAAGAATTATGAACGCACGCACTAGGCAACAAAGACAGAGTTCCAAGCTGGCGTTTGTTATTGTAATCACTAAGAACTATTACATTTATTTCAATTTAATAGAAAGTATAACGATGACACAAACCTGTTGGCTCGCGAGCATGGACTCTCGATGTGGTATTGTGAGAGGCAGCCGAGGAATCTGTCCTTTTTTGACTTTTCCAACTCCAACAGATCCAGTTGTTTGTTGTTGATACAGTATTGTTCCCGGAACTCCTAAAAATAAAAAATAAAATAATATTATACAGTTTACAGTCTGGAAGAACACAGAATACAGAATACAGATTTTTAGAAAATAATGTTTAGTTTTAGTATTTTTTCTTTAAATTACCTAATAAATAATCTTTAAGAAACTAAATTCTTCTTATTATCTATTTTAGCTTTTTACAGATTTTTCCACAATGACAACTTTAGTGTGACGAAAATTTTAAAATTTTGTTTTGGAAAAACCTTGAACCCAATTAAGACCAAAACAATGACAATATAGCTTCGTAGTGGCGACGGTAGATAGTCCATCAACCCCATGGGTGTAGAAAGAGGTGATTATCAAGCGAGCAGTTATGTGGGTTCTTTCTACACTTTTCTCTTTCAAGAGGAGACTTCCTAACAGTGGAACTTTTATACATCAGTACTTTACTCCATATTTTTCAGTAAACACGCACGATTGATACTTAGAACCGCACTGATAGGATATATCACAATTATAAAATATTTTATTCTCGTTTCGAAGGCTTTATTTGATAGATGAGGTAATCTAAAACATTGGGTGACCTCATCTATCAAAAGCGTTAATATCGGGCTCAAAAATTGCGAAAGTTAATTTCAGCTGCACACATGATGGAATACTTTTTGAACTTTAGGGGTGTTCTGCTCCAATTGAAAATCTAATCGAATGTATGAAATATATAACTACAAAATTGAATTATAGAACGAAACAAACTATGTTATTAAACAATATACGTTATACGAACAACAGATACAAAAATTATTTTGTGTTCATGTGATGAAATGTGAGAGGGCAGACTAGCAGATGGGCAGAACCGTCTTTCTAATAAGAGTAACACCAAAAAAACTGCAGTTATCAACCTAGCGTAGTGCGTAGGCTGCGGCCTGCGGGTGCTCGGCCGAGGCCTACGCACACTAACACAATGTGTATGTGCACGGCTAACAACAACCAAAGTCAAACCTTCATCGTGAAATAGAATAACTATACCAGCGCCACATGAGTAAAGAAACCAACCAGAGGGGAAGCTACATACAAACGTCTCGCTGCAGGTACACCCACACATAGCGCAGCGATGTGTGCGTGAACTCTCACCGACAGGTTCACCGACGCTCCGTCGGGGTACAAACCGGTTTGCGCCGGCTCAGTCGGAGTATAAATGAAAGGGCTGTTGGTCGTGCGCATTGAAATAAATAGACGAATATTTCATGATTTTATTGATCAATTAATAATTTATTAAGTATTTTTATAATTAGAGTTAAGTTTAGAGATTGTGTACTATAAAATAAGACATTATAGATTTTTATATAGGTAAATAATTAGTGTTCTGTATAAGCATAAATGCCTAACGGTTGTACAGTATATATGAAAAATTCGAGAGAAAATAATACAATCACCAGACATTGGTGGAGGTGGTGTTGGTGGTCGGGGTGCTGGTGGACGGTGGTGCTGATCGTGCTGGTAATTGTGTCAGTGGTGGAGGTAGTGCTAGTAGTATCATTGGTGGTAGTGGTAGACAATGGACCGTTACTGACACCACCACCACCACGACCAGCATCACCACCACAGCCATTACTACCACAACCACCATCAACACCACCAAAACCGACACTGCCCACTTTTCTCTGCTTCTGCCCACTTCACTCGATTTTTTGTACTCATGAATAGGTACGTTGTCTGACGAAAATGAAACTGATAGAAATATATAATGTGAAGCTTCTTTGAGAATACCTATTTACAGCGAGCGCTGAACCCCTTAGCTACCACTGCTTATGCCATAAGACATTATATTATGAAAATATGTATATTTTGCTTATTTAGTAGTAGGTAGTTTCAATTTACGTTACAAACAATAGACATGGTGTTATTTTAACTTAAGTTACAATGAATATACGTGTTGTTTTATACTATATTTTTTAATTTAAATTTTTCACATGCATCAGGTGATAACCCTATCAGAATAGGTATACATTTTCGACTTTGTTAGGAAGCTTCCACTCTGGTCCTTGTCTTTACTCTGTGCTAGCGCAGCGTAGCAAATATGTCAAATATCCTCTCTATGAGGCAATCTATGGAGAAGGCCTATGTACAGAAGTAAATTTTGATAGTAACGGTAACGGTAACGGTTTATGTGATGGCAAAACTTGTCTGTTTAAAAATTTACTATGTACCTATGAGAAATGTCAGAAGAGAGTTACTATAAAACTAAACTATTTATTAATACGTGAAAGAAAACTTTGTACCCATTTTTAAGCATATTGCGCGCACGGAGGTTTGTGATATTTGGCATTGTTAAATTTGAATGGAGAAGGAGTGCAAAAAGCTAAAATTTGTATAAAATATAGTTAAAAATACATGAAATAAAACAACATGAAAAAAAAAATCATTGTTACTTTGATACTGCCAATGCCAAGTGTCGAAAACACATAATATTTAAAAATTGTCACTTTAGTTACGAGTATATTTGATACTACGAACGCAAGTGAAATAATTTTTTTTCAAGAGTAGATTGTTTATATAAATTAATTTCTTTTTACTTGAAAGAACGCTTAGTTACCAAAAAAAAAAACGGTAATGATTACAGTAGGTAGTAAAATTCAACAGAGTTCAATAATTTCATAAGCTATGAAATTCTTAGCATTATAAAGACAGAATTGTGCCGATTGCTCTATGTATTCTTTGAGAGACGTCATATTTACACACATCAATCTGTATAACTACCTTAGAGTAATTACATACATAGTATGATAACTACATTTTCAATTACCTTGTGGATGTTGTAAAGATGGTTTAAGCCGAGTGAATGAAGTTCCGAGCTGAGTTAATGAATAAAGTAGAAGGACAGGCAAAATAGCTAACATATTCTGCCTATATTTCTATGTATGGGATAGTGATAAACTTTTTTTTAAATTTAAGATAAATACTAGCAGTGCTGTTAACTCTAATAATACTCCCGTTTTCTACTCCAAGAATTGAACCCACGACTTTTGAGTTTCGCTGTCCGCACTCTTAATTATTTAGCCAATGTGGTTGTTTATTATAGCCATTCATTCATTCGTGAGGATTTGCTAACATATTACAAACTACCCTCCGGCTTCGCACGGTTGATTTCTGAATCTAGACAAAAACGCCACCTACCTGGTCCGATTGTGAAACTAAACAATTCTCTAATCAACTTAATCACACACACAAAATGTCATCAAAATCGGTCCAGCTGTTTAGGAGTTCAGTCACATACACACGGACAGAAGAATTATATAATATATAACATGCATATATTATACATATAAACCTTTTTTTCTTTCATCATTATTCTGTCTGCTGGTGTAAACCGCATCAAAATCCGTTACGTAGTTTAAAAGATCTAAGCGTACAAACGTCGGGAAGCGACTTTGTTTTATACTATGTAAGAGATTTGTAATGAGTTTTTTTTTACATAAGATTTTCTTAATTTAATAATTATTTATCATAAAAACCATTTCGACAAAATATATTGACAACATTTTTAGTACCTGCATCAGCCTAATTCATCTACCTAGTTAATTTAGTAAAAGTTAACAATGGGGCATGCGCATGTGACGGTGAATTTTTTTTAAAACGTTACCTGAAATTCTAATTGGGGCTTAAGGAGTATGAGGAATAATTTAGACCGTTTCTCCAAATGTCAGCTTCACAACATGATAGTATTACACCTAGGTAACTGAGGGACAAGTCTTTGGCCTCCATAGTCAGTACAAGTGGTAAAATTAAAAAAAAATGTACAACCGACGTCAATATATATTATTAAAGATAACTCAAAAGCTACTAATCAGACCTAGCTCAAATTTATATGAGACCACATGAAAAGCGCCATCTTTCAAATAAAAAAAGAGTCATCAAAATCGGTTCACGTAGAAAAAAGTTATGAGGTAACACACATAAAAAAATACAGTACCTCCTCTTTTTTGAAGTCGGTTTAAAAACAATAAGAGTACTGCAAGCAAACCATTCTAAAAGGACGATGTTCATCACTGGACTTTAAAAGCGATAATGTTGATAGAGATATGTGTAATAATATAATTACCTGCTTGGAGTACATGGTAGTCTTGCTGGCTGGCCGCTCCTCGTTGGCCCTCTGCCGCTTTCTGCCCGCGTTTTCATCCTCCGACTCGTACCCTTTGGCCGAATGCGCTATGTCTGCCTGTTTAAACAAAACAAAATCATTACATTCTACGTTTGAACATTTTAATCCATGTAATATGGAAAGAACATGTTACATTGAAAGCTTTTATAACATTTTAATGTAGATTTCATTCATTCATATTTTATATTCATCACAAGTCCATTGCTGAAAATAGGCCTCCCATAAGGAATGAAACAAAAACCACGCGCCACATGTATACTTTCTTCTTTTCTTACCAGCTCGACACTCCATCTAGTGGAGGGCCACCCTACACTTCGCTTTATGGCCGGCTCATTGCTACTTCAGCTTCCTGATCCGTTAGGCTATGTCGGTCACTCTGGCTCAATTGCAGATATCCTCATTTCGAAGTCTATAACGCAAAGAATTTCCTAGCATAGCCCTCTCCATAGCCTGCGACTTTGAGCTTCCTCATTCGGCCAGTAATGAAGGACCACGTCTCAGATCCATAGGTTCATTTCATTTCCGCGATCACTTGGAAGGGAAGGCCAAATTGGCCAATTGGTAGAGCGGGACAGTATTTCATGCCGGCACACCACTTGCAACTTTACAAGGCGCAAGTTAGGCCTCACATGGAATACAGTTCTCATCTCTGGGCCGAGGCACTCCAGTGTCAGCTTTGGAACCTTCAAGGGAAGAGCCTACTCTTTTTTTAAAGGCAGCAACGCAACTGCAATTCCCCTGGTGTTGCAGTTGTTCATGGGCGGCGGTAGTCACTTACCATAAGGTAAGCCGCATGCTCGTTTGTGCCTCTCTCTCTCTTATATAAAAAAAGGAAAATAACTGAAGGAAACCTACATGTCTGAGATATTATATTTTGTATATGTGTGATGTCCGCCAACAAACATTATATCTAATCAATCTCATATAATTAAAATCTTAATCATATATCCTTTAGTGTTCCTAAAACTCTATCAAATATGTGTAAAGTTTGTTTTAAGAAGTGTGGCATTTTTTTAAATATTTACCTAAAAAATAATAAAAACTGCGAATTGATTTTTCTTTTTAGAATTGTTCTCGTTAATTGGTATCTGAGCTCGAGTAATTAATTTTAATCTCTTGTGAAAATAACAGTGTTTATTTAATTTAGTAGTTTATTGGAAAATTGAACAATGAAATTATCGGTTATTTCATTAAAATTTTATTTTTGTATCTTTGGATATTTTTATTATGTAACATAAAGAAATGCCAACTTATGAAAAGTAAAAATGTAAACTTATATTATATATATTCTACCAAGCCTTAGGTTCATAATAAATGACTACATACTCGACTCAAATGATCTCTTTAAGCTATAAATCCTTTTCCATGTTGAGAAAATCTTCTTTGCAATTGTCAATGCGATAGAGTAATCCTGTGTTTTATATTCAGATCTTTAGATTTACTTTACAGATGTTTCCGAGGTGCAAGGATATACGGAATAACAGAAATCTGTATGAGTATCACATAGTCTTATAAAATCCACCATTCCTAATAAACAATTTGTGGCAATTTAAGTTCAAAATAAAATCTCGGTCATTCATTGAAAAACCAGGTTAGAAGATCTATTACATACTGCAACTTTTCCATGTGATGACGGTAAAAATGTATACATCACCCTGTTTTATTTCTGAGTAAATAAAGTAAATAAGGTAACCTTAGGCCTCTGACAGTTAGCATAATTAATATACCACTATTAATTAACGAGTAAAAACCTTATGAGAGTACCTAATACTACACTCCTCTAAGTTCGGTTCAGCTGGAGTTCCTCTATTATTTACTAAGTTTAAAAAATCTAGAAGGTTCTTCTCTGAAACGGCTGAACCGATTTAAATGATTTTTCTCCTATAAAATACGTTATACCTACTTCAGAAAAAAAATCACCCCAAGGGAAATTATAGCGAATGAAAATTTTACTTTACTTATTTTTATTCTTTATTCGTAATTCTTCGATATACTGTCTTGTCTGGCACCGACTTCAGAAGCTATTATGCGTTTTTTTTTGTTTTTGACGTCAGTTTCACTGTTTACACGAATGCCTCGGAAGTATAGCCTAAATGGATTGAGACGCAAAATAGGTGTCATTAGATTCGTCTAAGTTGTAGAAGTGATATAGGTATGATATTTTAGTTTATCTCTTTCCATTACATTTTTACGCTGTTGGACTTTTTTAAGTACTCTTTTAACTTCCGGGCTTGTTATTAAAAGTAAAATTATATTATCATGTGTAATGACGAAAATTATAAGAGAAATGTTAGAAAACGCCCGTGCCTTCACAAATTGGGGAAAACGTGATTATACTGAACATAAAATACCGAAATGTGTAATTTTCAATAGATAATTAGTCTGCCTGTTCCCGATAAAATGAGATAGACAGGTACTTTATGAAATTTCTGTCAAATTATCGGGAACTACCTCTACGCGAAGTACAGCGCATCATGATTAGAAAATGAGGCCAAAAAGAAGGGAAATACCATGCTTAGTCTCAGGGGTTCGTTTATGGTCCACTTTTTTGTAGATGCTATGATTTTGTTTAGTCGGGAGTTACTCTACCTGGCGTAAGCATAATCTGATGCGCAGTTAATAGTCTGTTTACCGTCCGGGGAGTCTCATATGAGGCGGCTGCCTGTCTTACTACAGTATTGTTGGTCACAAAGTCACAAAAACAGTCAGCTATAGATAGGACAAGTATGTTGGGACTTTGAAAGGGCACAAGGAGCGTAACTTCGTTGTATCGGCGTTGTTCATAGCCAATCGAGCTTAACACTGAAAACTTTTGCAAGATTTTCACTAGCTTGGCCCCTACTAATGGAATTAACAGTTACTTTAAATTGTCTACTACGGCCAGGTTAGGCACCTGGCGAATCCGATATCGATCTATGACTCTCCTTTGGACTCCCTTTTGAGTGGAGGGTGAGACGGAGAGAAACATAGCTTTTCTAAGAATTCCCTAAGTCCTAAATATTACATTCGATGGCGCCGGGATTAACGTTTTCGGGATAAAATACTCTGCCAAGAGAGCAGCAAGTTTGGAAGATCCACTTAAAGAAGTCTCTACTTGCAAAGTGGAAAGAAAAAGCGAATGATGATGATGTACAAAACGTGTAACAAAAGGTACCAGTTTGTACCAAATTGAGAGATTCTGAATTTTCCATTTAAAAAATATTTTAAGAATACTAAAAAAGTAACGAGATACTCCTAGCCAGATTCCATAATTTGTATCTCTTATCTGATCGCCTAGAGAGCTTATTATTATGTATATCGTTAAAAAACTTAGTAGTTCATGAGAATACTAACATATTTTAAAAATGTTATGCTTACTATAATATTATATAACACAACTTTATCTCACTTTCAAGTACAACTGACGACTGTCACTGTTCTAGTAAACTAAGTTAGCTACTGCAATAGAGCTTTTCCTGAGAATTTGAGAGAGAAACATGACAATGCTCTTAGTTATAATATTAGAAAGGTGGAAATACTTGACTTATGAATACAATGCGTTCTTGTATTAAATTGTCAATTTATGATGAAATGGGTTCCAAAGTCGGAGTTTGGACGTGTCGTTGCTGTCGGTCAAAATTTTAAGCTGATTATAATTAGCATATTTTATTTACCTGGGTATTTTGTGATTAACCAATATTTCGAGTTCTGTATTTTCTAAGTGATTTATCAATATATTGGAAAATCAACCTTTATTAATTATGAAAAAAATTAAAAATTTGATTATTCTAGGTATTTCGCCATGTTCGTCCGTCTGTCCGTCCGTTCGCGGTTTTACTCAGAGACTCTAGGTGCTAAAAAGCTGTAATTGGGCATAGTTATAGATATTAATCACGCCTAAAAAGAAAATAAAATCTTGAAAAATATTTTTATTTTAGGTACCTCAAATAACGTATTTTTTTATCCGTGTATTCCATCGTGTCGTTGAATAGGTCGTTCAAAAATATTGGGGATATTAAACAACATTTTTTTTCGATACAGGGGTTCGTTTGCGAAATATTGAGCTTTAAATTGGTATTTTCTATTAGAGTCACGTGTCCCCCCTTTACCAAGTAAACCGCTGTTTTTAGAAATATTAAAATTACGCACGATAGTAGTGTATATAATGAAGTTAAAAGAAAAACTATGACAGCTAAGTAGGGTTAACAAGTTAACGAGTAATAGTCGACCAACTTATTAAGTGCACTTGGATTAGTAAAAATTTTGTGACAAATCCATAGAAAATGACCTAAAATTAACTACATTGTAACTTTGTAATTTTATTGTAAACTATAAAAAATATTTTTTTTGAAGAAAACGACTTATGCATTACGTTTTCCTTTGCGGGGTAGGCAGAGAGAATCGATCGCCATGAGACCGATCCTGACATACTTTCGCTTATGTTTTAGTTAGTAGTTGATGTAGGCTTACAGTTTCATTCGTGGTACTCTTGGTTCACGAGGGCGACCCTCAAGAGAGTTTAGGGGGGATGTGGTTTACGGGAAGTTTCGTCATGGTCATGTATATCTTAGCGTTGCACTGTCGGGAACTAATGTATGGATATGGGATTTTTGTACGAGCTTGGCATGTGAATGATTTGATGTACATAGATTGTATTATGTTAAAAATCGAAAAGTTTTTTAATCTTTTTTGAATAACACTCCCTATAAGTCTGCTTGGAAAATAAGTCCTTCAATTACCACGGTCCTATTTGGACCTATTTTTAATCGTTGTAGCGGTCAACACGCGAACTCATTTAATGTGCTCATTGTATCAAAAAGGCTCTTTCTAAGTTCATGTATTGTGACGCGCAGCTACGGAACCCTACCTCTACAATGTGCGTGGCCCGACATGCACTTGGATGGTTTTTAAATTCGATTTTGCCCGAAAACCTGATATCGGGTTGGCAACACTGAGCCCCTGACATGACATTACGAACACTAAAATTATGTGTATTGCATAAACGTACGCCCGTATTCTTATCGCCAATGGGCGGGGCAATTGAGATGTTATTCCGGACTGTAAAAGCGTGTAGTGTACAAGCGTTCTTAGTTAGTAGCTAGCAGTTACGTTATATAGTATGTAGGTCGTTATAATTAGTTTTTGCTACTAGGGCGAGCGCGGGAAGATGCAGAGACTTGCGCGACTACCGCCCGTATCTGCTCTACTCACTTGAAACCTTAAGTATAAAAGCTGTAAAAATACTATTGTAGTAGTTTAAAATTATAATTTAAATGATTCTTAACTTATATCATCGCTATTTAAAATGTTAAGTGGGACATTTATGTACATATTTCGATTGTTTTGATCTGGATCCCATAGCGCCATTTGAGTTTGACTTGGACAGTTAGGAATATATATCAAAAAGCTATAAAGTGTATATAAATATGTAAAGCCTTTCTAAGATTTCTGAATGTACAAGAAATGTTGTTTAACTTCAGATATCTTAAATATGGCAGTCATGATTTAAAAATGCATACTGGTATTAATTTAAATAATATGAAATATACAAAATAGTGACAATAATAAGGAAATACTGAGATGTTAATAGAAATATAACAATAAGTTTAACGTAGTTGACGGTATTAACGGTGTGGAAGCACATGAGTAAAGAAACCGTACCGTAGTAGAAGTGGGATGTTAATGATGCTTTTAAGGAGAATGGTGTTAGCTCTTAATATGGCTTGGCTCTTTAACTAACTACATTGCTAGAACTGCGTCCATTTTATGTTAAAATATATATAGAATGGGTATATTAAAAATAATTAAAAAAAATAATGGGATCGGCTAAGCTCTTTGAAGTAAAAAGAAGACAAGTAACTAAACTATAATATAACTAAACAATAGAAGATATTTTTCAACTTTCTTTTATCTCCGACTACCGTTATAAGCTCCGGTCATTTAAATGAAATACTTGAAGTTGTTCGGACAATGGAGAGTAATAATTATTGCTTTGTGAAAATGAATGTGCCTGAAAATCTTAACTTTACCTAATACGATAACTTAAAGCTACTTAAGAATAAATAACAAATAATAATCATTTATTCCACACCTATTTTGGTTTATGTAGGGCAGCAATTTTACAAGTGAAATTTTGTTGGTAACAAAATATGTTGAGATAAAAGTGGTAAATTAAAAATTTTGTACAACCGACTTCAATATAAAAAATAATTTATTGTTAATTTTTTTAAAACCGCTCGACCGATTTCGAAAAAATTTAAATGGGACCACCTGGGTATATACCCTTTGAAACAAAAAAAATCCAAATCGGTTCAGGCGTCTTCGAGTAATCGGTGAACTTACATAAAAAAAAATTCCGACAAATTGAGAACCTCCTCCTTTTTTGAAGTCGGTTAAAAAACTGATGCCAGCGTTGTTTTATTACATGATTTACGGCACTCTAGAACATAGTAATAAGATATTATGTGGCAGTAGTTGCTGTACTGAATAGTGTGTATTCGTTTCATCGTTTTAAACTTACAAATATAATCATTATCATCATCATTACAGCCCTTCAAAGTTGACAACCAAGCCAAGGAATACCACAAATCACGGTACTGAGCCAACTGCATCCATCGACTTCCTGCATCTCTTACCAGGTCATCACTCCATCTAGTGGGGGGCCGCCCTACACTCCGCATTCCCCATAAATGTTGTCGGTTCTTTGAGCTATATGACCACATCAGCTTTCTGATCCGTTGGACTATGTCAGTTACTCTTAATACCTCAACCTTTAGTTTCATATAGACATATGCAAGTAAATTTAATGATGATAAATACCAATAGAATAAAACTATATTGACACTAAAATGATAAAGTAATTAGCAAAATAAACATAATTCAATGCAAATAAAAACATATATCAATTTTTTTAAATAAGAGAAATATACGCTTATATTATATTAAGTTATAATATGTTTAATAAACGTGATCATATAGCATTCTTAAAACAATATTTTTTATTTGGCTGTCCGAATGAATGTAATGCACAAAATTATAGAAAAAATACTGAAAAAACAATTGAGTAAAAAAATAAACATGCGGTGGGATAATATTCTCAGAATTAAAACAATATCAAACCCCTAATATGTCCCCTTAAATTTCCTTAAAGGGAACTGTCATATTTATATAAATTGTGAACATCCACGAGTAAGTGATAATGAATGGCCTCTTATAAAAGCATTGGTGACACAAAATAGCAACTTGGTATCAGGTATAACAGAACCCCAAAAAGCAGCCAAAGTACTTCGCAGGACAAAAGGAAGGGTCCGTGAACTAGTCAACATCATTCTAGAAGTAACACCACAAATGTGGATAAAATTAAAAGACCAAAGGCTGCGTGTAGGTTATCAAGTAGTTCCATGCGTTGACCACTTTCCTTTGACACAATGTTATAAGTGTCTTGGATTTAACCATAGATGGTTAAATAGCTATAGCTAGAGCTAGAGATTGCCATAACGAACTAGTTTGTGGATACTGTTCCGAGGAGCATGATACCTGACTGTGCATGAATCGAAATCAAACACCAATATGCAGAAATTGCAAAAATATAGAAAAATAATCCATAAGCCATCCAGCCTACAGCCCCGAATGTCCAGAGTGGGCAAAATGGCACAGGACAGCAAGATCATCTATATCTTATTGTTAAGAGATACTTGATACAACAATAACCTCACTTAAAAACAAAATAAAAATAGTCCAATACAACCTGAATCGTGGGCGTGCGGCAACACAAGAGTGTTTACGCGCAGCCACTATGCAGGGAGTTTCAATAGTACTTATGCAAGAACCTTACGTTGGAGCGAAAGCTTACGTTACCCTAGGCTCGAACTATCGTGTTGTCCAAAAAGTTAGTCATGACAAAAATAAACCAGTCAGATCGGCAATCGTTGTTTTAAATCCAAACATTCAGTACACTGTAAATTCAGACCTTATTACAGAAGATATTGTTACAATCACAATCAAAGTAGATTATAAGAAAATAGGTATAATTAGTATTAACTTGCATGAAAAAGGAAATATCGATGAAGATCTCACCTAAATTAACCAGTTTACGAGGATCATGGACGCAAGTGACTACATCATTGCAGGATACGTCAACGCAAAAAGTGTCTGGTGGGGATACGATGCTGACGATAAAAGGGGTTCTCATATAATGGAGACAATAGCTGAATTAAATCTACAAATTATCAATACTGGCAGAAATCCAACATTCGCAGCTTATAGGATAGGCAAGCTTTGCTCCAGGAAAAACAGCTAACAGCAGCTAACAGCGTGTTCAGTTTCTTTAATAAATAAGATCAAAAACTGGAGAGTTGATGAAACATTTAGCACTTTGTCAAACCATAAACCAATATTATATGAGCTTACTCTAGAGAATTCTATACCAGAAAAGACAATTACCAGCACGCGAAAGCTTGATACTAGGAAAGCGAACTGGGAAACATTTAAACAAGAACTTACGACAGAATTAAGTTTTTAAGTTTATCTCACTTTCAAGTACAACTGACGACTGTCTCTGTTCTAGGAAACTAAGTTAACTACTGCAATAGTGCTTCTCCTGATAATTTCAGAGAAACATGACAATGCTCTTAGTTATAATATTAGAAAGGTGAAAATACTTGACCTATGAATACAATGCGTTCTTGTATTAAATTGTCAATTTATGATGAAATGGGTTCCAAAGTAGGAGTTTGGACTTGTCGGTGTTATCGGTCAAAATTTTAAGCTGATTATAATTAGCATATTTAATTTACCTAGGTATTTTGTGATTAACCAATATTCCGAGTTCTGTATTTTCTAAGTGATTTATCAATATATTGGAAAATCAACCTTTATTCATTATGAAAAAATAAAATTTGATTATTCTAGGTTTTTGCCATGTTCGTCCGTCTGTCCGTCCGTTCACGGTTTTACTCAGAGACTCTTATATATTAATCACGCCTACAAAGTTGTGAATAAAATCTTGAAAAATATTTTTATTTTAGGTACCTCAAATAACGTATTTTTTTATCCGTGTATTCCATCGTGTCGTTGAATAGGTCGTTCAAAAATATTGGGGATATTAAACAACATTTTTTTTCGATACAGGGGTTCGTTTGCGAAAT
Organism: Parnassius orleans; assembly: GCA_029286625.1. Taxonomy (NCBI): domain Eukaryota; kingdom Metazoa; phylum Arthropoda; class Insecta; order Lepidoptera; family Papilionidae; genus Parnassius; species Parnassius orleans. The sequence continues at coordinate 1,189,165 of JAGSMP010000092.1, forward strand.
ATTGAGCTTTAAATTGGTATTTTCTATTAGAGTCACGTGTCCCCCCTTTACCAAGTAAACCGCTGTTTTTAGAAATATTAAAATTACGCACGATAGTAGTGTATATAATGAAGTTAAAAGAAAAACTATGACAGCTAAGTAGGGTTAACAAGTTACCGAGTAATAGTCGACCAACTTATTAAGTGCACTTGGATTAGTAAAAATTTTGTGACAAATCCATAGAAAATGACCTAAAATTAACTACATTGTAACTTTGTAATTTTATTGTAAACTATAAAAAATATTTTTTTTGAAGAAAACGACTTATGCATTACGTTTTCCTTTGCGGGGTAGGTAGAGAGAATCGATCGCCATGAGACCGATCCTGACATACTTTCGCTTATGTTTTAGTTAGTAGTTGATGTAGGCTTACAGTTTCATTCGTGGTACTCTTGGTTCACGAGGGCGACCCTCAAGAGAGTTTAGGGGGGATGTGGTTTACGGGAAGTTTCGTCATGGTCATGTATATCTTAGCGTTGCACTGTCGGGAACTAATGTATGGATATGGGATTTTTGTACGAGCTTGGCATGTGAATGATTTGATGTACATAGATTGTATTATGTTAAAAATCGAAAAGTTTTTTAATCTTTTGAATAACACTCCTATTAGTCTGCTTGGAAAATAAGTCCTCAATTATCACGGTACTATTTGGACCTATTTTTAATCGTTGTAGCGGTCAACACGCGAACTCATTTAATGTGCTCATTGTATCAAAAAGGCTCTTTCTAAGTTCATGTATTGTGACGCGCAGCTACGGAACCCTACCTCTACAATGTGCGTGGCCTGACATGCACTTGGATGGTTTTTAAATTCGATTTTGCCCGAAAACCTGATATCGGGTTGGCAACACTGAGCCCCTGACATGACATTACGAACACTAAAATTATGTGTATTGCATAAACGTACGCCCGTATTCTTATCGCCAATGGGCGGGGCAATTGAGATGTTATTCCGGACTGTAAAAGAGTGTAGTGTACAAGCGTTCTTAGTTAGTAGCTAGCAGTTACGTTATATAGTATGTAGGTCGTTATAATTAGTTTTTGCTACTAGGGCGAGCGCGGGAAGATGCAGAGACTTGCGCGACTACCGCCCGTATCTGCTCTACTCACTTGAAACCTTAAGTATAAAAGCTGTAAAAATACTATTGTAGTAGTTTAAAATTATAATTTAAATGATTCTTAACTTATATCATCGCTATTTAAAATGTTAAGTGGGACATTTATGTACATATTTCGATTGTTTTGATCTGGATCCCATAGCGCCATTTGAGTATGACTTGGACAGTTAGGAATATATATCAAAAGCTATAAAGTGTATATAAACATGTAAAGCCTTTCTAAGATTTCTGAATGTACAAGAAATGTTGTTTAACTCAGCTATCTTAATATGGCAGTCATGATTTAAAGATGCATACTGGTATTAATTTAAATAATATGAAAGATACAAAATAGTGACAATAATAACGAAATACTGAGATGTTAATAGAAATATAACAATAAGTTTAACGTAGTTGACGGTATTAACGGTGTGGAAGCACATGAGTAAAGAAACCGTACCGTAGTGGAAGTGGGGATGTTAATGATGCTTTTAAGGACAACGGTGTTAGCTCTAATATGGCTTAGCTCTTTAACTAACTACATTATAGAACTGCGTCCATTTTATGTTAAAATGTATATAGAATGGGTATATTAAAAATAATTAAAAAAAATAATGGGATCGGCTAAGCTCTTTGAAGTAAAAAGAAGACGAGTCAGTTAAAAATGTAGTACTCTCATAAGAATATTCAATTTACTGCCTTTTGAGATGTATCTCCAAAAAATAATCAACTCTTAACTTTCATGCTTAATATTTTTATAACATTTTCAATTTAAATTTTTAATAAATTTTCTTTATTAAGTACTTTTTTTGTTACCAGAAAGCAAAAATGTCAGTGAATTCGAGATAATAAAACACGAAAGACAATAATAAATCTTGATAATTATTATATTTTCATTAAATATACAAACGCAGTCCCTAAACAATAGAAGATATTTTTCAACTTTCCTTTATCTCCGACTACCGTTATAAGCTCCGGTCATTTAAATGAAATACTTGAAGTTGTTCAGACAATGGAGAGTAATAATTATTGCTTTGTGAAAATGAATGTGCCTGAAAATCTTAACTTTACCTAATACGATAACTTAAAGCTACTTAAGAATAAACAACAAATAATAATCATTTATTCCACACCTATTTTGGTTTATGTGTCAGGAGAAATAGTTATAGTGTAGGGGCAGCAATTTTACAAGTGAAGTTTTTGTTGGTAACAAAATATGTTGAGATAAAAGTGGTAAATTAAAAATTTTGTACAACCGACTTCAATATAAAAAATAATTTATTGTTAATTTTTTAAAAACCGCTCGACCGATTTCGATAAAATTTAAATGGGACCACCTAGGAACTATACCCTTTGAAACAAAAAAAAAAATCCAAATCGGTTCAGGCGTCTTCGAGTAATCGGTGAACTTACATAAAAAAAAATTCCGACAAATTGAGAACCTCCTCCTTTTTTGAAGTCGATTAAAAAACTGATGCCAGCGTTGTTTTATTACATGATTTACGGCACTCTAGAACATAGTAATAAGATATTATGTGGCAGTAGTTGCTGTACTGAATACTGTGTATTCGTTTCATCGTTTTAAACTTACAAATATAATCATTATCACCATCATTACAGCCCTTCAAAGTTGACTACCAAGGCAAGTAATACCACAAAGTACGGTACTGAGCCAACTGCATCCATCGACTTCCTGCATCTCTTACCAGGTCATCACTCCATCTAGTGGGGGGCCGCCCTACACTCCGCATTCCCCATAAATGTTGTCGGTTCTTTGAGCTATATGACCACATCAGCTTTCTGATCCGTTGGACTATGTCAGTTACTCTTAATACCTCAACCTTTAGTTTCATATAGACATATGCAAGTAAATTTAATGATGATAAATACCAATAGAATAAAACTATATTGATATTAAAATGATAAAATAATTAGCAAAATAAACATAATTCAATGCAAATAAAAACATATATCAATTTTTTTAAATAAGAGAAATATACGCTTATATTATATTAAGTTATAATATGTTTAATAAACGTGATCATATAGCATTCTTAAAACAATATTTTTTATTTGGCTGTCCGAATGAATGTAATGCACAAAATTATAGAAAAAATACTGAAAAAACAATTGAGTAAAAAAATAAACATGCGGTGGGATAATATTCTCAGAATTAAAACAATATCAAACCCCTAATATGTCCCCTTAAATTTCCTTAAAGGGAACTGTCATATTTATATAAATTGTGAACATCCACGAGTAAGTGATAATGAATGGCCTCTTATAAAAGCATTGGTGACACAAAATAGCAACTTGGTATCAGGTATAACAGAACCCCAAAAAGCAGCCAAAGTACTTCGCAGGACAAAAGGAAGGGTCCGTGAACTAGTCAACATCATTCTAGAAGTAACAACACAAATGTGGATAAAATTAAAAGACCAAAGGCTGCGTGTAGGTTATCAAGTAGTTCCATCCGTTGACCACTCTCCTTTGACACAATGTTATAGTGTCTTGGATTTAACCATAGATGGTTAAATAGCTATAGCTAGAGCTAGAGATTGCCATAACGAACTAGTTTGTGGATACTGTTCTGAGGAGCATGATACCTGACTGTGCATGTATCGAAATCAAACACCAATATGCAGAAATTGCAAAATATAGAAAATAATCCATAAGCCATCCAGCCTACAGCCCCGAATGTCCAGAGAGGGCAAATGGCACAGGACAGCAAGATCATCTGTATCTTATTGTTAAGAGATACTTGATACAACAATAACCTCATTTAAAACAAAATAAAATAGTCCAATACAACCTGAATCGTGGGCGTGCGGCAACACAAGAGTGTTTACGCGCAGCCACTATGCCTGCATAGTGAGAGTTTCAATAGTACTTATGCAAGAACCTTACGTTGGAGCGAAAGCTTACGTTACCCTAGGCTCGAACTATCGTGTTGTCCAAAAAGTTAGTCATGACAAAATAAACCAGTCAGATCGGCAATCGTTGTTTTAAATCCAAACATTCAGTATACTGTAAATCAAGACCTTATTACAGAAGATATTGTTACAATCACAATCAAAGTAGATTATAATAAAATAGGAATAATTAGTATTAACTTGCATGAAAAAGAAATATCGATGAAGATCTCACCTAAATTAACAAGTTTACGAGGATCATGGACGCAAGTGACTACATCATTGCAGCATATGTCAACACAAAAGTGTCTGGTGGGGATACGACTGACGATAAAAGGGTTCTCATATAATGGAGACAATAGCTGAATTAAATCTAAAAATTCTCAATACTGGCAGAAATCCAACATTCGCAGCTTATAGGATATCAAAGCTTGCTTTGCTCCAGGAAAAACAGATAACAGCAGCTAACAGCGTGTTCAGTTTCTTTAATAAATAAGATCAAAACTGGAGAGTTGACGAAACATTTAGCACTTTGTCAAACCATAAACCAATATTATATGAGCTTACTCTAGAGAATTCTATACCAGAAAAGACAATTACCAGCACGCGAAAGCTTGATACTAGGAAAGCGAACTGGGAAACATTTAAACAAGAACTTACGACAGAATTAAGTGGCAACTAAGTAAACAAGGAAATAATAGAACAAATCAAGACAACACAAGATATGGACATTATGGTTGATAAATATACACAATGTATTTCATCGGCATGTATGAAAGTAGTCAAGCCCAAGAAAACAAAGAAAGCAGCAACATGGTGGACTATAGAACTTAAAATTAAGAAAGAGGAGATGATTAGGACAAGACGAAGAATTCGGAATACGAACCCTAAAAGACGACAATTTGTCATAGATCTCTATCTAAAGGCAAGAGAAGAATACAGCATAGAAACAGCTGCAACACAAAGTTGAAAAGATCTATGCAGTACCGAAGAGAAAGAAAACGTATGGAAACGGACTTACAGAATCCTCAAAGTGTGTTCTAACACCGAAGAAGAGAAGCTCCTACGCAATAATGACGGCACCATTCTCAGTGAAAGGAATCGGCCAATATATTGGCAGAACTTTATCCTGTGGGACAGAATTGACAACAATATTGAAGAGCAAGCCAAACTAAGGAAGAATGTACAGGAATTAACAAGAAAACTAGAAAATAACACTCTAGAAATTGTACAGCCTTTTACAACAGCAGAAATCGAACATATCTTCCACAACATGAACCCTAAAAACGCACCGGGCGGAGATTGCTTAATTCGGACATCTGCCAGGCGGCGTATGAAAATTACCCAGAAATTGTTTTGAGTCTAATGAATCAATGTCTAAAGCTTGGCCATTTTCCAACAAAGTGTAAAACAGCAACTAACAAAATTATACCAAAGCCAAATAAAGAAGATTATTTCATCCCCAAATCATATAGACCTATAGGTTTACTATCGATACTAGGAAAATTACTGGAGAAATTATTTGTAAACAGGCTACAATGGCAACTCGGACTCGAAAATCAGATGAACAATAGGCAATATGGGTTCACGCCACAACGGTGCACTGAAGATGCCCTTTACGATACCATCACTGCAATCAAAACAGAACTTTGCAAAACGGAAATTGTCGCACTAGTGTCACTTGATATTGAAGGTGCATTTGATAATGCCTGGTGGCCAGCAATCATCAACCAACTACAAGCCAAACAAGCAGAAATATCTATGCTTAGACTAATAACAAGCTACCTGGCTAACAGAGTAATTGATTTAAGATATGCTGGACAAAACGTTACGCGACCTACAAATAAGGGATGCATTCAGGGCTCTACTTGGACCAATATTATGGAATATTTTATTAGACTCCTTTACAAGCAATAGAAGACCTAAGCACTCATGTCCAAGCTTTCACGGATGACATACTTGATAGACACCAACAATAATGGAGAACAACTAGAGAAAGATCTTAACCACACCCTAAACTTTATATCAGATTGGGGAATAGCACAAGTTAAAATTTGCACCGCATAAAACCCAAGCAATCATTATAACGAAAAGCTTAAATACCACACTCCTAAATTGTACATGGAAGGAATAGAGCTGAATTATACAGAACATCTGACAATATTAGGTCTTTCGATTGATAATAATTTTAACTTTAAACCACACTTAGACAACATTAGTCGCAAAGCAGTAAATCTTTATAAAATGGTGTCTAAAGTGGCAAGAGCACAATGGGGACTCAATTCAGACATAGTCCGCACAATATATACAGCTGTAGTAGAACCAACGGTGTTGTATGCGGCGAGCTGCTCGGCTCATACTACGGAAAAAAGATACGTGGATCGGTTGTTAAACAGAATTACAAGACTCTTCAGCATAAGAATCTGCAAAGGCCATAAAACAAACTCTAGTTTCGAGCACATTACTGGCTAAAATAATCCCTTTAGCGCTTAGAGACAGAGAAAATGCCGTTATTTATGAGATAAAACGTGGGAAAACTATTGATTCATTACTGGGAACACTTCTGGAGAAAAGGATGAGCCCATTCGAATTACCACACTCCTCAGAAAGGAAGAAATATAATTTAGAAAACATAAATTCCCAGCAAGATATCGACGAAAAACCAAGAACTGGATAAAAGTCTATACTGATGGAAGCAAACTTATCAACAAAGTGAGAGCTGCTGTTACCATCTGGAACAAGAACACCGAAATTAAAAGTATTAACTTCAGACATGAAAACTATTGCAGCGTCTACCAAGCCGAATTCATGGCAATTTTGAGGGCATTAGAATACCTTATAGCGAAAAACCAACTGAAAGCAAATATATTTAGCAACTCTAGATCTGCAATAATGAGTATCAGTAATCCATCATCTCTACACCCGATTGCTGCTTAAATTAGAAATAATATAAAAACAATTGAAATCAAAGGAGGCACTATAAGACTATACTGGATAAAAGCGCACACTGGAATAAGCGGTAACGAAAGAGCTGATGAATTGGCTAAGTACGCAGCTCTCAAAAACAAACAAAAAGCCAGATACGATAGAGTCCCTTTGTCGTACGCAAAGCGCCTCACCAGACAAAATACTCTACAAATGAGGCAGGCAAAATATGAAGAATCTACGGGTAACGAAGACTTTCTTCCGTAGTATAGAAAAGGCTTATAAAGTATTAAATAATATCAAAATGATTAATATGTTGACTCAACTTTTCACAGGTCATGGTGGCAACAAAGCATATTTACATAGATTCAAACTATCACCATCTCCATACTGCTATTGCGATAACGAAAGTCAACAATCGATCGAACATATTTTAATAAACTGCCCACGATTTGCCCTTAAAAGATTCGAATGCGAGAGCAGAATGGGGTTGGTTATAAATAACGAATCATTATCACTAATCGTTGAAGACAACAATTGCCGAACTGTATTTTTGAAATTCGCATTAAGAGTGTTACAAACAATTAATAAAGAAAACGGTAGTAGGATAATGGATTAGTGATCGCTTTACCTAAAGTAGGGAAGTTGTTACTTAAATAATAGCAAGGAAATAATAACAATATAATATTTGTATAAATATTAATATTAGATTTGTATAGAATAATAATAACCTGTAGGCAGTAAAATGATAAAAGTAAGTAGTAAGTAACAGCATTATTTTAAGAATTGTCATTAAAATTAGGACTAGAACAAGTATAGATTATTTATATAAGATAACAATGTAATAAACATAAAGGTCATTGTAATAGTATGCCTAAAACAAACTGTGAGTAAGTTTAAACAAAGCATTAAATTAAGAATTGTTATTAAAATTAGGATTATTAATGAAGTAAAAGTAGATAAGTAGTAAAATGTAAACAAAAAAAGTTTAAACATAGCATTATAAAGGTTGACCAAAAGTCCGGTAACATTTGAATCGGACCTTGCTTTGAATTGCGGGGAGTGAGGTAGAGGGGGGCGTTACCAAACGCGAGAGCGGCTAATTGGAATTTAGTAGCATGGCGTCATTCACCGGAGCACAACGCGCGTTTTGCGTAAGCGAGTACTGTCGCGACTGAAGCGCAACGAAAATACTGTTCTCAGTACAACATACGGAATAGAAATCAAGCTCCATCGACTCGTGTAATTAAAATTGGGTACTGAAGTTCGAGAAGACGGGATCCACATTAAATCAACCACGATCCGGCCGACCTAGGACGTCGCGAGAACCCGTAAACATAGAGCGCGTACGAACATCTGTTAGAGATCAACCTGGCCTCTCTACTCGAAAGCGGTCTAGTGTTTTAAATTTGCCCAGAACATCTCTAAATCGTATTCTACACAAGGATTTACATTTACATCCATACAAAATTCAAATTGTACAGGAATTAAGGCCTAATGACTACGCTCAGAGACTGCAGTTTGCTAACGAAATGCTTGAGAGGTTTACGAGCTTCAATAACATCTTTTTCTCAGACGAGGCACATTTCCACTTAACTGGGCATGTCAACAGACAAAATTGCAGATACTGGAGTGATGCTAACCCGCAATTGAAGCACCAAAGCCTTACACTCGCCCAAAGTTACTGAATGGGCTGCTTTATCAGCCAGCGGCATTATTGTTCCATATTTTTATTAAGATCAGAGAGGCCGCCCCGTTACCGTCAACACAGAGCGATACATTACCATGTTACAGAACTTTTTTGCTCCAGCTTTGCAGGAATACTCAGGTTTTAATCAACGATCATGGTTTCAACAAGATGGAGCGACATACCACACCTCCAACGACTCCATAGCAGCAGTTAGCGAAAGTTTGGCCAAAAAGTCATATCCAAAAGAGGTGACATTAACTGGCCACCCCGTAGCCCGGATTTGTCACAAATGGACTTTCTCCTTTGGGGCTATCTTAAAAGTAAAGTTTTTAATAACAACCCATTGTCTATTGAAGAATTAAAAGAAAATATACGCGAGGAAATTCATAACATTTCTCCAAACACATGTCGGGCGGTGATGGAAAATTTCCGCTCTACGTTACAGGTGTGCCAAAATAATCAAGGATCACATTTGGATGACGTTATTTTCAAAAAATAAAACCCCGATTTCTGTACTTTTATAATAAATAAACAATTTTTCTCTCCTGTCTACTTTTGTATTTTTTATGACCATTTGAAATGTTACCGGACTTTTGGTCCATTCTGTATAACTAGAACAAGTGTAGATTAATAATATAAGATAATAATGTAATCACCATAAAAATTCTTTGTAATAGTAAGCCTAAAAAAATTGTAAGCAGTGCGGAACTATAATTAATAATATAACAAAAAAACATTGAAAACACCAACAAAAGATAAACTATAACAGAAAGAAGGGTACTTACTGCAGAATAGTAGCAGTAAAGTATTAAAAGAAAATGTATTAAAAAAAAAAAATAAGAAAATGAGAAACGTTTTAATAAAGACAAAATATTTTTATATTTAAGTTGGTCACTTGTGATTTAATTTGAGCTGCGAAGGGGCACCTGTTTGTTGAAAGGGCTTTTATAGTTCTTTTTATTTCAGAGAGACATTAAAAGGGATTTGTTTTATTAAATGGTTGCTCGTTGGCTCGTAGCGGCAGAGTAGGTCACAACAGTTACAGTTACCGGACCTCTTAAGGCCTTTTATCTGTTTTCTTGTCATTTCTTTCGTTCATTTGCCTGGAAAATACCCTCTTGAAAGACATTTAGCTTTATTATAAGTTCGATAAGTCAAATAAAATAACATATTATTGCTTCTTTTATATATAAATTGCTTCTTAATACGTGGTAGAGCCATGCTGCAGCTATATTAGTAGTATAGTTGTAGCACGATTGGGTCGGCTCGACCGGGGAAGGACCACGCTCTCACAGAATACCAGCGTAAAATAGCAGCTTAACACTGCTGTGTTTCGTATGGTGAGTGTAGAGAACCGGAGATCCTTTTTACTGGAAAAGAGGCATTCCATCTTAGTCCTCACGGGTGACAACGCATCTGCATTTTGAGTCTTTATTGAGGATAGATGTAGATGTCTATGGGTCACAGCAACCACTTACCATCAGGTGGACTGTGTGCTCGTTTGTCACCCTATACAATTAAAAAAAAAAAATATTTTTTCTATAAATTTAGTGACATGTTAGTCGACTTCTAAGGTAAGTAGAGAAAACTATAGCACAACTAATATTACATTCCATAACAATTTTATTGTACATAAATCTGTCTGATCTGCTCATGGTCCTAAGGGGCCTTAGTCGGTAATGCATGACAAGCGTTACGGGCATGATCATGTTGCACGACATGCTCTCAAGCAATGCAATCAATTAATTTATCGTATTTCAGGACTGCCTGAGCTCTTGTGGAATTATTATCCCTTAAAATCTTGACTGACAATGTCAAAGAAAATTAATTTTTTCCTGTGCTTACAATTTTCCTACGCAAAGAATTAGGTCTAGTTCTTTGCGCAGCAAAATAGTAGTAACTGTTAAGTCACCGGTTCACGCATGAACACTTACAAAGAGGTCTTGCGGATTTAGAATAAATGAATGATTATAAAATAATTCATATAAGTATATTTTTTGTGTTCTATAATTCATGGCAATCTTTATACAATGATATTAATATTAAAAAAATCTTATCATTTTGGGGGGAAAAAATGAGAAAAAAGTGGTAACGCTCACGTCTTCGGGGTGGTTTTGCTGAGCCTTGACCGTATCCAAAATTGATGCTGTTTCGGAACCAGCTTAACTGTTGCATGACATTCCTAAGAGGATTATGCGTGCATGTCAGTTATATTTATCTTGCACGATGAAAATTAAGTAAATCGTCAATCTCCCGCTGCACGTAGTTTGCATCAATCAACACAAGTAATATCATGCATGCATGACAGCAGGTAAGGCATGTTATGTTGCATTACTGTCTAGGACCTACTTCAAATCGGTGGTAGTTAAAGCGATAAACACTCACATATACATTTCGTGCAACGAGACCAAGCGAATAATATACGTGACTATGGAGGGTGGTAGCTCAGATGGTTAGCGCTCGCTGTAAGTTTCACAGTACGCGAGCAACCCGGGTTCGATCCCCGCCGGCACCAATGAAATTGTTAATTGCAATTTTAAGTGCTGATTTACCACGTACTCGGCGGTGAAGGAAAACATCGTGAGGAAACCTGCATGTCTGAGAAATCAAAAACAAAATATTTCGAAGACATGTGAAGTTCGCCAACACGCATTGGGGCAGCGCGGCAGACATTTCCTTGCCCTAAAACCCTCTCAGAAATGAGAGGAGGCCTGTGCCCAGCAGTGGGACGTAATATAGGCTCTAACTTTACTTTACTTTTATGAAGGGTTAAATTCAAAGAGAGGCTTTAACGTGTTTTAAATATAAAACCACGTTGAAGCTTCTCTTTGAATTTCTGGCAATGTATCGTAAACATATTAAAATATTATTAATGTTACATAACATATAAATATGTACTATAACATCCTTGTGGTACGTAATTTCGTTCTGCCGTACCGTGGTAGCTCAATTGATAAGCACTTTAACTACTACTTAAGTTAAGCCTTATACTACTCATAAGCCAACAAACCGAGTTCGGTCTCCTTCTAATACTAATGAAAACTTATTAATTGCAGTTGTAAGAGCTGATTTACTATGTAATTGGTAATTCAAGAAAATGTCGTGAGTAGACCGGCATATATGGGAAATTACAAAAATTAAGACATGTGATGTCTGCAAACAAGCATTGAGGTAACGTGGCGAACTCTTCATTGCCTTGTGACCCTCCCAGGAATGTGTTTGCCCAGTGGTTGGATGCATATATATATATATATATATATATATATATATATATATATATATATATATATATATATATATATATATATATATATATATATATATATATATATATATTTTTACTTTAATATATAAAACTTAGAAATTCACGAAACTATATCGTTGGAAATTGGCAATCCCTTAAAATATTTATCCAGTTACGTATTTGATAGAATATATAAATTGTTAATTTACTGATCTAAATCAGCTTCTATTGTCTATTGGAAGCAATATTCTAATTCAAATGTTGCCCTAAAACGATATATAATTGAAATTGATTGAAATAGAATTGATTGAAATTACCTGAGTAGATACTGACACTCCTGATCCGCCCACGCCACCACCTGAAAATAAAAAAGTAAATTTGTTTTTTTCTTTTCATAAACACATTTTATTTTAATTAAAAAGAAGACACTGTAAATATGTTGTATATTTAGTATTGTAAGGAAATAGTTTTCGATTTACTACATTTAAAAAAAAATATATTATATTTTATTGATTATGATATAATTAATAATTTCGTGAAAAGCGAACAGTCTACCTCATGGTAAGCGGGGTCATCCTATTGACGCCTGTAAACCACTTTAAACAACAAAAAAATGAGGCTACAGATGCGTTGTTAACCATGAGCACTAGAGATGCCTAAAAATCGTTAATATTAGCTCGCTTAGCCTTTAAACTGGAACTGGAAGTTGGTGTACTTGGTGGCATTATTGCTTGGTGTTAGGGGATGTGGTACGAAATCAAACGGATTGTTTGGTAGAAAATTTCTTTTGACACCACAACCATACCATTTTAATAATTTTCCTGTGTTGGGATGAGTTATCGAAACGAATAAATATAATAATTTACGTAGTAGAGACATGGTGCAGCTATCTCATGGTTGTAGCACGAATGGGTTGGCTTGACCGGGAAGGACATAATACGAGCGAAAAATAGCAGCTCAGTGCTACTATGTTTAGTATGGTGAGTGTAGAGAACCGGAGAGCCTTTTTAGGGTTCCGTAGTTACACCACAAGGAACTCTTATAGTTTCGCCATGTCCGTCCGTCCGTCCGTCCGCGGTTATGTTCAGCGACCCTAGGTGCTACAAATCTGTAATTTGGCATACCTCAAGATAATTTAAGGCAGTAGTGGTTTACGTGAAGGTTCGTTACGGTCATATATGTATATCTTAGGGTTGCACTGTCGGGAATATACAGATAGATAGTCAACTATGACTATCTTTAAGTTTTAAGTCTGAAATTGTATTATTTTCAAAATCGAAAAGCTTTTTTAATCTTTTTTGAATACCACTCCCTATAAGTCTGATTTGAAAATAAGTCCTTCAGTTACGATCTTCCTATTTGGGCCATTTTTAGTCGTTATAGCGGTCAAACCGCGAACTCACTTATTATGCTCATTATCAAGAAATCCCACATATTGTGACGGGCAACTACGGAACCCTACCTCTACATTGCCAATTTCTTACTGGATACGAGGCATTCCATCTTAGTCCTCAGAGGTGACAGCGCATCTGCATTCTAATTCTTAATCGAGGATAGATGTAGATGTTTATGGGGCAAAGCATCCACTTACCATCAGGTGGGCTGTGTGCTCCTGATTCTATAAAAAAATTACTTAACCGGCTGCTTATTTATTTTAATTAAAAACAAATATTCTAATCACTGTTAAGCCGCCTAAAACAGCCGATTGCGGTTGGTTAAACTTAATTGTAAGTATTCGATTTATTCATGGTTAAAACTAGGTGTGGCTGTGGCCGGTAGTTTTCGGCTAAAACTAGGTCCATTATAGTACAATTTTTTTTTAAAATAATTATAGCTTCTACTAACTATGTCAAAAACCATCATTATCATCATCATCATAACCCTTCACAAAGCATGGTCGTGATCCTTTTCGGTACTCTTCAGTCTTATGTACAATTTGCCGAAGGATATGTATGTGCTCTATGGTAATAAAGTCTTTTCGGAAACCGGCTTGTTTGGGAGACAGAAAGTCGTTGAATCTACGTGCGAGACGATTCATAATGACTCTCGAAATCAGCACGTAGACGCGGCTCAGAAGGGAAATCGGTCTGTAGTTCTTCAAGAGAGCGTTGTCGCCTTTCTTGAAGAACAAGACCACCGCATTTCTGCTTCAAGCCTCATTAGTAGTGCCACCATGGAGGACGTAATTGAAGAGCTTCTTAAGGACTTTAAGTATTTGTTGTCCGTTCACTTTCAGAAACGCCGCTGCAATTCAATCCTCGTCCGTGACCTTGCCGTTTTTAAGGTGCTGGAGGTAATCTCGCTCATATTGACGTCCTGGATATGTTCGGATCAATAAAAAATACAAAACAAAAATTGTGATGAAAAATTTAAAGAAGAAAATACGAGAATTTGTTTAGTAATGATACACGCTTGACGACTGATAAAAAAAAGCAAATTTGGAAATCCAAATTCTAGGTACATCCGGGATTTAGTTATAGCTCCCGCATTCAAGTGTGAATCGACAGATTTCTACATTTATGACGTAAATATTGATTTATTCAGGCATTAAATAGAGCCTGTATTTGCTACGCTTCTGTATGACACGCAAAATGTATGTCTATTAGTGTTTTATGTATTGCTTGTATTTTTATTTGATTTATCGTGTAGTGGCGGCGTGAAAGAATTAATTCATATATCGAAACACGTACAACATAAAATGTATGAGTTCATTTAAACCGTTCTAAATTGTAGTAACAAACAAAACGCCAAGGGTTCCCAAGCAGTCAAAGTATTAAAAAATGTGGAACACTTCAGGAAAAGAAATTTTATACCGATATCGTAGGGTTGAAATTCCCTTTTTTTAGTCTTTTTGTGTGGGTATCGATAGTTGTGCCAAAAAAAAAAACAAATTAATTATCGCATCAAAATGCTAAGAGCTTTTACAATAATAAGTATAAAATAATATATGATTTTTATTTTAATACTATTCCACGCAAATAAAGCACGGGAAAGCTACTACTTACAACGCTCAGATAAACTTATTTCATTTAAAATCATGAATAACAAAGATTTTCAAATAATAAACTGGACAAAACATGTCAATGACGTCATGTTCAAAGTAAGGGTTACGTAGTTACATTATTTAATCTATGGTATGGGTAAGCGAAATAAAATTACTGAAAGGAACATTAATAATTTAATATGAAGTAAAATGTATATTTTTTATAATAAAACTTAGAGCATAACAAATTGCACCCTATCGTATTAAGATAAAGTTATATTTCCTGTTGTGTCCCGCATTTTTGAATACTTTAGCTGCTTCGCTACCATTGAAGTTTTGTTTGTTACTTTATTATTGACTGTTTGACTGAAACCATATATTTGTCGCTGTGTATGTTCCGATATATTTGAGCAAGATTGGTGATCACAAGAATTTGCCTACTTTGGATGGTTGAATATTAATGATCACTTTAGATGTTTCTAAATATTTAATTACCTTGACTGCTACCTTCCTTTTGACGCTGACTGTACTGGCGGCGTAAGAGAATCCACTATCGCATATCGTCCGATGGGTGTCAATAAATAAGTGGCGAACTTAAATGTAACAGGATCTTACTGATAAACACTCAAAATAATAAAAACAATTAAGATCTAATCTTTGGAGCTTGTGTTTAGCAGTAGACTTTAGAAATGGATTAGATGGATTGTTTAAACATTCTTAATAAAACGCTACTATGTTTAAATATAGATTCCATTTATTTGATTACAGTGGAGACATAGAAACGTTTCGTTGTTGGAACATCACGTTCCATTTAATGAAGAGCTCAATAAACTTCAATTCGATGTATTTCTCAGTGTTCAGTTCAATGAATTGAAACATTATTTGAAATTTAAAGACATTTTCTTTAAAGCAAAATTTTCTTTAAAGCAAAACTGAAAATTCCTGTATTTTCAACCGACTTCAAAAAGGAGGAGACGTTTACAATTCGTCGGAATCTTTTTTTTTATGTATGTACACTGATTACTCGAAGACGCCTAAACCGATTTGGAAAATTCTTTTTTTGTTTCATAGGGTATACTTCCCAGATGGTACCGTTTAAATTTTATCGAAATCAGTGAAGCGGTTTTAAAAAAATCAATGATAAATTATATTTATATTGAAGTCGGTTGTACAAAATTTTTAATTTTACCACCTGTCGTGTATCAGATTGTTTTCGGTGACTGAAACAATGAAATAGAATTCTTGTTTATAACTAACAATATTAATTTAAGGGCTTTAAGGGGAGATTATTTCTTTCAGTGTAATTTGTGAAATGTACAGTCCAAAATCTTCCTGTCTATTGCATTCATCGTCATCATTATGCTGCCAATGTGAGAAAATTAATCACCCCATTTCGTTCTATAGGTATCCTAAGAGGGGGCTATGGGAAATGTGAAAAATCTTATACCTTCCGATAGGTGGCGTTATAAACATCACGTTTACGCCAAACGTAACAAGCGGTAGCGTGAAAATACGAGACGCCTGTTATAGCGATCTTCAATCCGCCTGCCAAGCGTAGGCAAATATGCCCACAAAATAAGGTTTTGATCTCTTGAGTCACCTGCATCATTATACACTCTGTAATTTTCATACGGTCCTGAATCCATCTAGATAAAGGTCTCTTGCCAGCTCGAGGATTCTTCTTCTCCCTTTCATGCCAGAATGGAATGCCCCATTTTCGGATACTCTACCATTTAAGATTATTGACTTACTAATCCTATAAAATGTCCTACTAATACTATAAAATTTCTTGCTAATCCTATAAAAGTTACTTTTACAACATAACGGATTTACTAGTCACGAATTATGCATAAAAAAGTCCTCACAATAGGAATTTTTAACTTATCGTGGAGGCAATTTACGAAAATTGCTCATGGACTAATATCCTTTTTCCATCGATTTTACATACGGGCATAGTTCACTAACTTTAAGCTATCTGATCCGACCCACAGTGAAACATATCATCTTGCTTTCGTAAGTTATTACTAGGAATATGCAAGGGAAGTATAATATTCATTAAAATTCTCAGGTTTAAAACATAAATCACAAATATTATTGAGACCTATGTGTCTAACGATTGGTACAAAAAGTAGTAATTTAATATTAATTTATTTTAATGGGTCGGAAGAAACATTCTTCTTAAATGTTTTTTTTTCTTCACTTTAATTGAAAATATATATTCACAGAAGCACACGCGAAAACGTGTCCTCTAATCATTCATAAATAAATCAAATGCAAAACCTGCCAAACGATCAGTCTATAAATTTTACAACGCGAGGATTATGTAGAGCTTGGTAATAAATTGCTTTTTGTTAAAATAATTTTATTTTGTATTCATTTTAACCTAAAATGAAACTACGAAGTATTAAAAAACTATATGAATAAAAATACCTCGTAACGTAATAAAGTATATATGAGCATCATCATCTGGGTACTGATGTAGTAATAGTTTTCGAGACATCAATGGAACCTTTGTGAATATTTCACGGAGCAGCAGCTCGGTATTGTCAATTTTTAATATTTAATTTATTTACTAGCGTTCCGCCCCGGCTTCGCACGGGTGTTTTATGAGTCTCGACAACAGCGCCATCTACCGGGTCCAATAATTGTGAATCTAAACCATCCACTCAAACACACACAAAAATTTCATCAAAATCAGTGGAGCCATTTTTGAGTTTTTGCAAGGCAATTGATTTTTATATACATAATATATAGATTTACAAACAGGTATCAATATTATTTCGAAAAAATTTGAAAAATACAAAAAGGCACTTTTATAAATCCAAAAATAATGGTCAAATATTTATCTTTCAAGGTTTTTGCTATTTATTTCATGAGCAATTTAATTACAAAAGCTAATTGTAAACGTTCCGCAATTTAATTCGAACCCGGATATTGAAATTAAAAGCACACGCATTTTTAAAATTTAAAGCTTGGAGCCTCAGATTATAAAAGCCTTGTGATAATAAAAGTAGGAAAGAAAGTATATTATTTTTAAATAATAATTTAAAATAAGTAACTATATTTTTTCCGTAAAAATTAAATAGATATAAATTTTCATATTTATGTAAAACGTGTGGCTTAATGAGTTCAATTCACGACGGTGTCAGAAAATACAAACTAAAGCATAGAAAACCTGAAGTAAAACTTTAATTAGACCTACATGAAGTTGACTAGCTACAGCCTAATTGCAGTTCAGGGCAGAAACAATTTACTAACAAGGTTTTTATTTTATGTCTTTTAGAAATAGGAATGTACTTTTAATATAGTCAGTAGTAATATTTAGTTTTAAATTAATTAATGTGCTTTTTTATATAAACTTACTCATTTTTTTTTCCAATACTTCTTTGTACAACTCATTATCTCAACCGTGTAAGAAAATAAAAATACATGGCTAGTCTGTTACAACAGTATTACAGTATCGCTAGCTTGAGGCCCTTGTCAGAGCATTACTCTCGTAAAGAATGTTATAATATTAATTAGGGCTTACGACTACACTAATTAAATCCGTTACGGATATTCGAACGCCAGCCGAGGCGAATCTTTGCACAAATACTCCAATTTCAGATTTTCCGGTTTTGATGTGTTGTAATTTTCTCACGACTCTAATAATTTGATGTTTTTAACGGTAAGAGGAGAGGTAAGACAAATAATACGTATATCATAATTATTTTTCTTTTTTAGTATACTTCCTTTGGATCCAAAATATTTTTAGATTGCTTAAAGAAAATACGTTCTTAACTGGGTACACCATAAAGCAGAAAGATATTTTTTTATTTGTAAACGAAGTTCTAAGATCACCTATATATTTACTTACAAGGATAACATTACGCCTATGAATTCAATTGCTAAAAGAAATAATTTGACACAATAACTATTATTTATTAGAATTTGTAAATTAGAATTAGAATTTGTAATCTGTTTTTAAACCAAATATGTGGGGATATGGTTTTCTATAATAAAGTATATTTTGAAGTTAATACATACCATTATTTTAACTAACACTTAATAAAGGGAATTTAGAATTTCTATGATTGCTATTTTATTTTCTACAATTACTCTCACATCGCAAAACTTTATCATGAAACCATTTTAGTTGACTCCCAGCATTATTTTGAACTTTGCAATATAAAAATTCTTTCAAATGTGTTAATTTATTTTACCGGAGCTCACATTTTTCACAACTTGCCAACTCACCACTATCCAATAGTAAAACATATATTTCACCATTTTGTTATTTGTTACTAAAGTTCGACGATAGTTACAGCTTGTTTTATTTATTGCTTGCGAGTTTTTTTCAACTTATTGCTTCGTTTATTGAATTTAAGATGCCTTAGTCATGTTGGATTAAATGTAAAGTTTTATTTAACATTTTCTTGAAAATATTCCACAAGAGTTTTCCTTAATTTTGGTTGCTTGGTAACGCCCTCTGGCATTTTATATATATATTTAAGATCCTGCAATTAAGATCTAAGAAATCGAAGCCTCGAATCGAATACCGTATAAATGTATATGTAAATTATTATAACTAAGGTTAGCCGAAGAACATAATTTTTCATACTTTTTTCAAATGTTACCATTGGTTTATATTTTAAAATGAACAAATTTTTCAAATAGGAAAGAAAAGGTAATCATAATTGTAGGCATTTTGTGACTTTTTATACAACTTCCGGATCATCCGGTGCATTGTTGTATGAAATTAGTAACGCGTGAAATTTAACAAGACCAAAATAAACGTTCAGAAAATTAAATTTGCTGAAAGTTAATGGAATGCAAAACCTGTCCAGCGCTACTGACCGTATATTTTAGCGCGAGCGTGGTTTATTTCGGAACGTGAAATAAATTACACCTCCGCACACAACACATTCTACTAAACTTCTAATAGTCATATCAAAGCTTAATTTATGTCGCTATAATAAGTTTATAACAATAACAATAATTAAGTAGATTTCATATAGTATATGTCCACTGCTAAGCATAGGCCTTCCCCAGGGGATGCCATAAAGCACGGACCTGAACCATTTGTATATGTATATCGACTTCCTGCTTCGCTTAATGTTCGTCGTTATTTTATCTATATGATATTATGATATATAGAATAAAAGTACGGGGATGGGGATATGTTTAGGTGATATGTATGCTATTAATAAATTCATAAAAGTAAAATTTCATATATTATGGCTGTGTTGTTTTATTTCTGGTGTTAAAGTTAAAAGTTACAGCCTATATACGTCCTACTGCTGGGCACAGGCCTCTCATTTCAGAGGGTTTTAGGGCAAGGAAGTGTCCGCCGCGCTGCCCCAATGCGTGTTGGCGAACTTCACGTCTTCGAAATATTTTTTTTCTTATTTTTCAGACATGCAGGTTTCCTCACGATGATTTCCTTCACCGCTGAGCACGTGGTATTTATGGTGTATCCAACAATAATACGTCTCGCCCCAGTTGCCGTATACCAATTTGGTATTATGTTTTTACGACTTAATCAAAAACAACTTTGTTCTTCTACCCTTACATATACTCGTAATATGAATATAAAATCTTTTTTTTAATATCATTTATGAAATTCCTCGAGGAAGTTTTTCATATTTAGCACACCTAATACAAGAAAGATACGACTAATTATACTTCAATGTGTTTTTTTTATAATAAATTTCTCTACATCTTTCCAATATTTTTTTCCACTGATAATTGAAAATTGTTTAAAGCGTGAGCAAATAAATTAAGTTCTTGTAGTCGACATTGGCAACCTTACCCTTACGGTGCCTAACCAGTCTACTTGAATAGATTTTGTATTTCTGTTATCTTCCAGGAGATGTCGACATTACATTTAATTTCGCTATAGATTTGAAAGAGATGAATAATGATTTCTTGTATTTACGCGAACACTAAACATTTAAATAAAACTAGTTTTACGGATTTTATCGCGTATATTAACTTATTTTATATTCCCGACGTTTCGAGTACTTTACAGCACCCATGGTCACGGGGGGGACTGAGGTATTTGACGTCCCAATGTCATAGTTTTTTTTTTGGAGTTTATGGCCTGGTATCTAGACCTTTAGGCCA
This sequence comes from Parnassius orleans, assembly GCA_029286625.1. Lineage (NCBI taxonomy): Eukaryota > Metazoa > Arthropoda > Insecta > Lepidoptera > Papilionidae > Parnassius > Parnassius orleans. The sequence continues at coordinate 1,210,160 of JAGSMP010000092.1, forward strand.
AGTCTTAGGTATTTTTATTCGGTTTATTATAATTTTCTTCATAGTACACTGCTTCACAATATGTTGATGCGTCACATTGTGCAGCCTTTGGGAGATTTTGACGGCAACTTGAGTCAGCAGACAGCTGACAGTTGGCGATGGTATCTCAAGGCGCCTAAGCAGATAGACACCTTATCTTGAGAATCACATCACCATCAGAGCACTTGTATCACCGTTTCCACTAATAGTTCACATGCGCAGACACTTAATACACAAAATCGCACCACTTTTACATATCAAAATCCACTTCAAACCATTATTCAAACAATAATACAGGAGCAGCAAACCGCCGCCGATCAAGTTCCCGCCAAAACTCCCAATGTCATAGTTATGTTCCCAATGTCACGGTTACCTCCAGATTAAAAATATAAAATTATATTTTTAATCTGGAGGTATAAAATAAGTTAATATATGCGATAAAATACTTAAAACTAGTTTTATTTAAAAGAGATGAATAACCTTTAGAACAATACTAATTAAATCTTAAGTTCTAGCTGACTTATCCAATTTCTAGGATTTACAGTTATTGAGATATTTCAAGCTTGCTACAATTTAGTGCGAAGAGAATAAAGAGAATCCATAACATTATCTTATCCTGCATTTTACAGAATCAAACCCTAAAAGTTCTGTTGCTGATTTGGATAATGATTGTTGAAATTCCCTATATTGCATTTGAAAATATTAATGTTATAAAACTAACATTATTGTAATTACATTTCTTCAAATCTACTAAGAATCTAATAATTAAAAAATTACTAAGAAACTAATACTTTGTTTTATCGTGTCACAATATTGTTATTATTGTGTAAGTATCTCTTAACTTTGATTACCTTTCGTGGAAGTGCCAATTCCCTAACGCAATAGTTATCTCTTAACTTAAAAGGGGTGCTTCATAAAGTTTATAATTTTAAATTAAGTTCATTCAAAGTGAATATTATACGTGAAACATGGTTGACAGTTTTTATTCTTATTATTAAGAAAGAGACATTATGAATCTGTGAGTATTTAGTTGTGCTCCCTTAAAGTGTATGTTTAATTAAAGTAAAAGTTAATAAAACAGTTGTATTGGTTACTTCCTTGAAGATGCAGTAATACGTTTATCTTGAATAATTTTTCATCTTAATTTTTTTGTTTTTTTTTGGGTTTTTGCACAAGTCTTTGCAGTATTGCACTATAAGATATGAACACTACTTTGAAAATATGATAAGAATGTGATATGACAGTGCGAAATTGGTTTGACCAATTAAATAGGGGATTTACAAGCTCGAAGGCGAACCTTGGTCTCCTTGACCCTTAAGTAATACATGACGACAATGATGCAATAACTGAGAAATAAAAAATATGTTTGGTATTGATCACATAAGTATAGTTCGACATCTAGCTGCATTGCAAAAAGTATAGGAATTGTTTGAGTTTCGTATACAACTGATTGAATATAATAGTTTCTTATATTTACGCGAATACTACACATGGAATAAAACTAATTTTACGGATGATGTCGCGTTTAATTTTAACTTTTTTAATTCGCGACGTTTCGGGCACTTTAAAGCACCCATGGTCACGTGAGGGACTGCAGTGTTTGACTACTGAGGAAAAGTTGAAGGCAGCCTTCTTGTTGAAGGTTACCTTCAACTTTTAATTAAAAATTTTTGGTCCGACCTACGCAGAAGGAGCTTACAGTATCTTGAAGTCTTGCAGTAGTATGCTTGGGCTTGGATTTAATTTTATTAACTATGGGATCCCATGCAGATGGTAGTACCCAGCCATCTTATCTATTGAAATAAGGACGTTTTTTAATTTCAATAGCCTCGCGAATCATCCTCAGTAGGAATGTTCCATGTTGAGTTATGATTCCTTTTTAACTGGATGATATTCAAATTGTTTGTCGTTCAGATAAATCTGTAGTGACCGAAAAATATGAAATCTCTCGGCGCGAGTTCTGGTGAGTGAAGGGGGTGTAATGGTATTTTGGATATTTTTCATTATGGTTTAGTAACTTGTTAAGTGTAATTTTGCTTATATTTATAATAGTGCTTGAACATTATCGTGGAGATTTATTCATAGAATAAGGGTGACAAGCACACAGTCTGCGCAATAATTCTTTGATACCCATGAGATGGATGGAAATGCAAAAGCTTTAGCTTTTTTAATGTGCAAAAAGTGGTGAATAAATAAACGCTTTCCATTTTTTTTGGTTGAGTAGTAAAAATAATATATTATACCGACCATTGGTTTTACATACTACGAATTTAATAAAAGGATATTCATTTATTTTCAATATTATGAGCAAATAAAAGAAGCAAGATACTCAAATAATAGGCATTCTATAGACCTCAATTTAAACTATCTAATGAAACACGATACATTTTTTTTTATAGGAGAGGGGGCAAACGAGCATGCGGCTCACCTGATGGTAAGTGACAAGTGACTACCACCGCCCATGAACAACTGCAACACCAGGGGAATTGCAGATGCGTTGCCGGCCTTTTAAGAAGGAGTAGGCTCTTTTCTTGAAGGTCCCTAAGTCGTATCGGTCCGGAAAAATCGCTGGTGGTAATCGATTCCACAAGGAAGTTGTGCGAGGAAGAAAACTTCTTCTAAATCGCACAGTGGTGGACCACCAATCATCCAGATGGTATGGATGGTATCTCAAGTTCTGTCGCGATGTGCGATGGTGAAATTGAGCGGCTGGAATTAATCCGAACAATTCCTCAGAGCACTCCCCGTGATAGATGCGATAAAATACGCAAAGAGATGCAACATCTCTACGCAGTGCCAGTGAGTCCAGCCGATCGGAAAGAACTCGGTCGTCGACGATTCGAGCCGTTCTGCGCTGGATGCGGTCATGTGGAAGGGGCTGGCTCTGGGAAGCCCCTGCCCAGAGATGGGAACAGTATTCCATGTGGGGCCGAACCTGCGCCTTGTAAAGTTGCAAGCGGTGTGCCGGCATGAAATACTGTCCCGCTCTGCTGAGCACGCCAAGCTTTTTAGAGGCTAATTTGGCCTTCTCTTCCAAGTGACCACGAAACTGCACATCACTCGATATGTCGACACCGAGGATTCCGATACTGGCTGAGGCAACAAGGGGAGTGCCTTGAAACTGAGGAGATACGATAAAGGGGTTCTTTTTTAGCGGTAAACGCGCAAACTTGTGTCTTCTGGGGGTTTAACTGGACTAGATTTAGTCGCCCCCAGTCTGAGACTTTGTTCAACAAAGTCTCGACTTCAGACTGAAGTTTGTTCCGGTACTCAGTGACGTTTTCCCGAGAAATATTGGCACGGCCGGTCTATAAAGCATCACCAGTGCTGTCGTCTGCATAGCAATGAATGTTACCGGTTTGCAACATATCATTGATATGCAGAAGAAACAGCGTTGGTGATAGCACGCAGCCTTGTCGAACACCAGCGTTAATGGGCTTGTAACCGGAGCATGCACTCGAGATATACTTAATACTAATAGGTAATGCTTAAAACCAATCGATTTACTGCTCTTCTATAATATTGCTGTTTTCAATTACGAGTTTGTTGTGTGTAATTGAATATATAAACATAAAGTTGAAATATCTGTCTGTAACTTTGAAATAACTGGCTGGCTCAGGGGGTTACTTGCAAGCTATTAACACACGAATAACCTATTTTAAGATGTTTGTCTGTCTGTCTGTTTGTCTGTCCAGGTTAATCTTCGGAATGGCTGAACCGATTATGATGAAACTTTACGAACAGGTGGAGAGCAATGCCAAAATGGATCTAGGCTATAGCCTTTTATCCGAAAAACTTGGACTTTTTTGTTTGAATAAAATAAATACTCTTTTATTATCCTTTATCAAAAAAATATTCTAAATTAATAGATGATGTCCAGGCAAAGCCACGTTGAATGTCTGGTTGAAAATAAATAAATGCGTCATATGTTATATGAAACCGAAAACCTTCTCAAGAAATTCTTTAAATTATACTGAAAATATCGCATGATATTGAAATTTTTGAGATACAAACAAACAACTTTGTTTGGCAGCCGAGGTTTTTTATTATTATTGATTTGTTATAATGAAGATGTCGCTTCCCAACTTTTGTTTTTCCTTTCTTATATGCATAAATATCTTCTTCATAGAACAATTATAAGAGCACCGTAAGTTACAGTTTATATCCATCCCACTCCTTCTCACAGACCTCCTCTTGGTTTTGAGAAGGTGTTGTGACAAGAAAAAGTGTCTATCGCGCTGCCAAAATATTTTTGTCTTCGAAATGTTTTTTTTCTCAGACATGCAGATTTCTGTACGATGTGTCCTTCACCACCAAGCACGCGGGAAATCCGAATTGAAAAATTGTAATTATCAATTTCATTATTCATTAGTCTCGGCGGTGATCGAACCTGGGTTGCTTGCGTTCTGTGAAATATATAGCGAGCGCTTTTCCCCTCATCACTGAGTCACTACTTACCACCAAAAGCCACTACCAAAGGCTAATAATATAATTAAAATAAACCGAATTAATTCCTATTATCGTTTCTGCGAACGAGCTCAGACATCATCATGGGTCATCTAAGGCGTCTGGGACTACGCGACAGAACGCCCCGGACTCAAATGCTGAAGGCGGTACTGCTCGATACCGCCCGCATCGTCCTCTGATTTCTTTCCCTTTCTCCCTATCCCGACGGGTCTTCCTTTTAGGTGGGTTTTTATTTATTTTCTAGCTGTGCCCGTGACTTCGTTCGCGTTATACAAATTCTAGTTATACCAGTTACTCGAGTCCAAAGAGTCAATGATTTCTTCATAGGGCAATCTATATGCTTTGACAACATAGTCCGAAAAAATATGCAGGACGTATCCATAAAAAAAATATGTTGTAAATTAATATTTAAAAAAAAAGTCCCACTTGGTTTCTTGCTGGTTCTTCCCAGGACAGAGGTTTTACCGGACCAATGGTAAAGCTTAAATGACTTTCAATAAGTATTTTTGTAATCTCTATTAAATAAAAATGATTCTATTCTATCCAGTTTATACAATCTTGTTTAGTAATTTATTTATTTTACAGTTTTATTACTTTGGGACTAATTGATTATAATTTATAAACTACACTACCGTTATAACTCAAACAGTAATAGCATAGATATTTTATACTCATAATTAGTAAGTTAATTATAAAACCCATAAAGTGCACGGATGATTTAAACATAAGGATGCCGTATTCGTTACTCTGATTTCCAATCACATAGCAAAACATGCGTGCTTAAGAATTTTACCAGCCTTATTTATCCATGTTTTAAATAAATAAATTTAATAAATAATTAAAAATAAAAACAAGGTTTCTTGGATTGCAAACTTTAATGATAAGAAGGGAATGATAATTTGTTTGCCGTGTAGTGACGGTGCAAATGAATCCAACATTCCGTTACGTTCCGGAGGGTGTAGTAAGAGCCGATTATGGGAAACGTCAGATAAATCCATAATGACTTTCCATATATGACGGTATAATCATATTGCTTACGTTAGAGCCAGTTGTAAACTATCTTGCATGGCTACGGGCAGCAACGTCAAAACATCGAGACATCTTTTAAAGCGATCGTCAATCTCCTTGCAAACTGTGTAACGGTTATGGCAAATAATTAATACAGTGGGAGAGGCCCACGTCTGATAGTAGATTTTTACGGGTTGATGAAGAAGAAGAAAAAGGAGAGATATTTATTTTATCATACATAAATGCATAAATGTCATGTCATAAATGCGACAAAAGTCTTCAGTGTCTGAGTCCGATCCCCTCCAAACTTTAGATCCGAAATATAACAAATAATATACATAATACATAAACACTCACGTCTGTCACCCAGAGGGGTAGGCAGAGACTATGGACTTCCATTTGGCACGATCCTGGCACACCTCTCTCGCCTCCTGCACATCCATATACCTACGCATACACGCTCGTCGGTTAAGGGTACTCTTAATTTGGCCCATTTTCAGTATATCGCATAATTGGTCGATAAATTTTCGTCTAGGGCGTCCCTTCCCGACTCTGCCGTTCACCTCTGCCACATAAATTTGCTTTGTCACTCTTTCCTCATTCATTCTTTCTACATGAGCAAACCACCGAAGCATTCCTTTCTTAATCCTGGTCACAACATCATCTTGCAAATTATCACATAATTTCTCACTCTGTCATTCAGATTCAGCCCTAACATACTCCTTAATGACCGCATTTCTACAGCATTTATTCTACTCTCGTGCTTTTTCTGCCACACCCAACTTTCACTACCATACATTAAAGTAGGGACTAACACAGCATTGTGTTAGTCCCTTTTTGGACACATTCTGACTTTCCACAACAGAGTGTAGAGCCCCATTTACTTTATTTCCTGCGTTCACTCGTCCTTCTATATCCTTATCATATCTACCATCCCTGCTAAATAAACATCCCAAATATACAAACTCATCGACTTGCTCAATCAACTCCCCTTCTATTCTTATTTCACATAACGTTTTACTTTCTTCTCTTTCAAAAACCATAACTTTCGTCTTTCTTGCGTTCACTTTCATTCCCCTTTCTTTTAATGAACTATTCATTAATGTAACCATCATTTGCAATTCGGCCGCCGACGACGCGAGTATGACTTGATCATCGGCGTACAAAAGGCATTTGACGGTTAACTCACCCATTCTTAACCCGCATTCTTCAACTTTCAAATTTTCCAAATAACTGTCCATAAATATGTTGAACAGCCACGAGGAAGCCACACAGCCCTGTCTGACCCCTTTATGGATGCCAAACCAACAGAGACTTCAATGCCTGTATCAACCCAGTGCTCAACCCAAATGAGTTCAGTGTTTACCATAACACATCCCTGTCCACTCTGTCATAAGCCTTTTCCAAGTCCACGAACGCACAAAAAACCTTTTGGGTTTTGGCCAAAAACTTCTCCGCGATCATGCGCATGGAAAAGACCTGATCCGTACATCCCATTCCCTTTCTGAATCCCGATTGCACATCCCAATTTTTTCCATCAGTATCTTTCATAACTCTTTCAATTAGTACCTTAGCATACAGTTTTCCCCCAATGCTAAGAAGACTGATACCACGGTAGTTTTTACAGTCCTGCTGTAAAAACTACCGTGGTACCGTGTTTGTCCCGTGATAGTCCCAATATACCCCTTATATATTGGGACTATCACGGCTTTGCACCAGTCTCCCGGTACCCGCTTAAGTTCCCAACACAAATTAAACAAGGTGTAAAGCAGGTCTGCCACCACTCCCTCTCCAGCCCTTAGCATTTCGAGTGATACTCTATCATATCCGGCTGCCTTACCTGCTTTCATACTTTTCATTGCTTTGATTATTTCATCTATACTTATCTCTCTATCTCTTTCCTCTTCTTTCGGAATTTCTATTTCATTTAATTCAAACGTATCATCACTCATAAACACGCTTTCAAAGTATTTCTTCCATCTCCTTAAACTCGACACTTCGTCATTCAGAATGCAGCCATTCTGGTCTCGTATAGCATTCATTCTAGGCTGTTTTGAAAGTCCCCTGGCAGTTCTTACGAGTTTCCAGAACATTTAAATATTTGCCTGGAAGTTATCCGATATTCTTCTATCGTTCTTATCCGTTCTTTCTTTGTTTTTCCTTTCAACTACTTCTTTTACTCTCTTATTTAGATGTCTAAAGACTGCCTTTTTTCTTTCAATATCATCATTCATACCGCTAGAATAACTAGCCTTGGTTGCTAGTAAATCTAGGCATGCTCCCTTCTTTGCTTCTACTTCCATCCATACCTCATCATCCCACCATAAAGTGTTATTTTTCCTTTCATTCGTTCTCTTACTTACACCACATACTTCGGTAGCTGCATCCACCAAACCTTTCTTGACATTATACCACACAGTCTCCAAGTCTAAATCATTCATACACAATTCATCCATACCACTTATATTTTCTCTTAGTCTACATTTGAACTTCTCTTTCGCACCTTCATCTTGTAACCTCTCTGTTCTTATACGCTGTAATGCAGTGGTAGACACAGATGTCCGATGCCGCCAACGTCTGAATAGACCATTAATTCGGCATAAGACCAAGTAATGATCCGTCCCTACGTTGGACCCCCGGTAAACCCTTGTATCTACCACTGCGCTCCTCATTCTTTCATCCACAATTATGAAATCTATCATGCTTCTATCACCACCTCTTTCCCATGTATACATGTGAATCTTCTTATGACGAAAGAAAGTGTTCGTCACAAAAATATTCTTTTCCACACATACGGTGAGGAGGCTTTCACCATTCTCATTTATACTTTCATCACCAAACGTTCCCAATATCCTTTCATAACCAAGCCTCTTCACGCCAACCCTTCCATTAAAATAATTTTTAAAATAAAATATTATATAATAAAATTTATTAAAATATTTAAATTAAAATATTTTCATTACCCTTGCATTTCATTAGCACCATCCTTACCATCTCCCAAAACTGCTCTTGGATATAAGTGGGACATGTCTGGGGCGTAGACCCCTAGAACAAACATCTTCTTTAAGCCCACTTTCATTCGTATCCATAGCAGTCTCGGGCTTACACATTCATACTCTTTCACACAATGACCCATTCTTTCTGAAAGGATGATACCGACTCCCTGGCATGCCCGCTCGGTCTCGTCTACACCAGACCAGTACGCGGTATACATGTCATGTGTAATGGCATCCTTTACAGCACCCATGGTCACGGGGGGGACTGAGGTATTTGACGTTCCAATGTCATAGTTAACCACGGTTACCTCCAGATTAAAAATTATTAATTTTTGTTCCGATCTACGCAGTATGAACTTACAGTATCTTGAAGTCTTGCAGTTGTATGCTTGGGTTGGGATTTAATTTTAATTATAGGATCCCAAGCAGATGGTAGCACCCAGCCATCTTCTCTATTGAAATTAGGATGTTTTTTGATTTCAATAGCGAGGATTTGCGGTCTATCAAATCTAATGTAGTGACGGGGGCGATCCTGTACATGTTCATACACTGCAGACCTTCCGGAGCGTCGATTCTTCACATAGCTAGAGCAGTATTTGTAACATATTCATAAAAAATGTTTTATAGCACAGGTAAGACTACCAAACTTGAGACCCGCAAAGAATGTGTGTGTGTGTGTGTAAACGTGGTTCTTAAAATATAAAATATCGTTCATACAATATATCAATAACAAATTTACCCAGAATCATTTACGCTCATAAAATAAAATAATTTTTGTTTTATAGTTGAAAATGACATGGTATGTCTATGTCAAGTATAAACAAGTACCTCACAAGTTTGCTTGTCACAAGCAGTTAAATGAAAACATGTATGGTCGTTGTAGAAAAACCTTAAAAAAGCAGAAATTATTTAGAAAATTCTAAGTGAGGATGTAAGTGGAGAAACTACTTTACACAAGTTTAGTTCTTAGGTACTAATCTTTTTGACTAATGCGGCCCTTAGTTAGCTCTGTTGCAATAGCCCTGATTTAGGTACGAAACGACATGTAATATTCCTAACAAACCTTCTAATACTTCATAGATAAGTTGATGCCTACCTTGCTGCCATCGTCACTATTTTTTTTAAGAAATATTAATCTATCATAAAATCATTCACTTTAGGTACTTAAATTGTCAAATGGACCTTTTTCATAAATAAATAAATAATAAATTTGTTCATAAGAAATATGGTACAAAGATGTTCGTATAAAATAATAAAGTATCACATATTTCACCAATTTTGGAATATGAAAACTTATGGTTAGAAGATACAATATTTAAGTAAAATTAAACGTGCATCAGTTTACAATTTTGATATCAAACATTTAAAAACACGATCAAAGAAGAAACAGCGTTTAAAAGTCACTAGAAAAGTTCTTTTATTTTTAGCAGTTCATTTACCGAATAAAATTGTTTTTCCAAAAGTCACTTAAATAAATTACGTCTAAATCGATTATAATCTAATTGCCTTATTTCATTTGGATTTTGTTAAACACTTGAATAGCCATCCCATAACATTTTTTTGAGTACAGGCTGGTTTTTAATGAAGGCAAAATAATTTTTCTGGGTATCTGGTACTATATTTCACTGTATCTTTTAATTTAGTAAAAAAAATGCGGATAATTTTTTACGAATATTGAAAGCTCAAAAATGTACATAGATGGTAGAGTAAGAACACCTAATTCTTTAAATACAATTTTTTCACACAAATTATTTCAAGTAACAAGTGGCCCGACGCCACAAATTGCTAGTATACATCGTTTTTGCGCTATAAAAGCACTGTTCACATCTGTCGAGTTTCCCCATAATATGAGACCATATCTTAATGCAGCAGTAAAATATGCATGATATGCTATAAGAGAAGTGTTTTTTGACAAGATTGAAGCTAGTTTGCGTAAAGCAAAATTAAATTTAAATATTTTAGTACAAACTTTATCTACGCGATCTTTCCAATTATAATGTTTGTCTAAACTTATACCTAAAATGTGGTACATTCAGTAGCAGTAATTTTTTCATCATTATACTTAATGTCAAGTAATTGCGGTTTACTTTTAACATTGTAGAGTTGCATAAATTTAGTTTTAGATAGATTTATACTTAGATTATTGTTGTTTAGCCATTCAACAACATTTTCAATTGTATTATTTATTTCATTTTCATAATCTTTATTACAACTAGAATTAAAATTTATTTTTGGTATTAATATAGAAATGTCATCAGCACATAATATTGTGTTATATTTAATGTAATTTGGTAGATCGTTAATGTAAATTAAAAAAAGTAACGGACCCAAAACACTCAGTAATCATTTTGTAATTACGAAGATTGAAATTTTAAAATTTCCTGCTGATTTTTATCTTTTTGTTGTATTTCAACACATTGTTTTCTATCATTTAGATAGCTATGTATCCAGGAGTAAGCTGGCGCTCTTATGCCATACGCTTCAATTTTTTTAAGAGAATATCATGACTAACACTATCAAATGCTTTACTCAAATCAAAATACACTGCCAAAATTGGTATTTTTCTGTTTATTATTCTGTTACAATTTTTATATGGGAAAAAGTAGCAAGTGTGTTGCAAACCATGTTGCTCTAGTTTTAATATATTAAACTTATAAATAAAAATCTAAGAGTCTTTTTTTAATAACTTTCTCATACAATTTTGATAGTATTGATATTAATGTAATTGGTCTATAGTCATTAATGTTATTTCTATCACCTTTTTTATACAATGGTATAACAACGGAGAATTTCAATTGTTTAGGAATAAATATTTTTCTCTTTTTAACATTGCAATTTATTTGACTCATATGCTCAATACCTTTCTCTAACTTATTTTCTAGTTTTATGTTTTTGTTTGGTGTCAATATCAGGTAATTTTTATCATCCAACTTAGCGTCTTTTATTGCTACCTTTAGCGTTGCTAAATCTAATTTATTAGGTGTTCGCGTTACTAATTCTATTTTATTAGGTGTTTGTGTTGCTAAATCTAAATTATGAGGTGTTTGGAGTAATGCGTCTTTTTTTGAACTTTAATTTTTTTAGGACTGTTTGATGAACATATCATGAGTAATCTTTTTTTTTACTGCTAATTTTTCAACCTCTTTTTGTGGTTCCTGTTTCTCAAGAATAAGCTTTTCTCTTTCCATATGCGCACTGTCTAATTCAAGTTGTAATTCAGAGTTTCTTTGTTTTAACTCAATAGATTCATCATTTACTAATGTCGATAGATCTGGTAAGCTTTTTATTATGTTTGAATCTTCGGATGATAAGGATGTTTCAGGTTCTGAGTACGTTCCTATTTGTGAATTGCGATATTTCATTTTGTTTTGGAAATTATTGGTAGTTAATAGTTGATGACGTAAGTTTTCGCTTTCCTTTTTACTTTTATGCAGCATTTCATATTGTGTGAAGTCATTTTTGAGACATTGACTTGTTTTTTAATGCTATCAGAAATATCAGCATTAGGTGAACATATTTTTTTAGTATTTTTCTTATGTATGCACTGATCACATTTCCATTTGGATTTTTTTTTCAATATTCATAGCATTAAATTTTCTAATTTACATATTTATGCAATTTAGGTCATATTTTTCATTAAAAATAAAACATTTTAAGATCTCTTTAGAAGTGATCACTTTCTTGCAATGGGTGCAGATATTCATAATTGTCTTTATAGAAGTAGTTGACAAATTTTTTTTTTCTGTAATGACATTATAATGAAAGGTTAATAAAATAAGTATTATCTAATTTCTTTTAGGTCCTTCCTTTTCAAGTAAAAAGTTTAAAAATTGCCTTAAGATTACATACAGTAAACACTGAGATATGCAACCGACGTAGTCTTGTGTGTAGTACGTATCCGCAATGTATTAGCGACAATACTTGTTTACATCACGGTCCAAAGTTCATTATGTTAAGTAAACAACAGAGTTATAGACTAACGAACTTTTGTATAAACAAAATTTAAAAATCACTCACTTATTTTATTATAATTTGGAATTTTCCATGATTTATTTTGATTGTCTTGTAATTTGCAGTTATTTTTATACCACAAAAACTGTATAGATACAATTTTTTAAATTTAAGACGTTTTAAGATTTTTTCTGACGAACTTTTCAAATTAAAGTATATGTTTCATAAGTCACGATTACACTTAACAATCACTTATTTGTTACCTATTACAACTGTTCGTGTTATTTGTATATTTATGAGCGTTTACTATTTTTTTAAGAATTTTTGTACAAAGTTCAACAGTCACGTCGTGTGCGCACGGCGCATAGACGACTTCCATGTTAAATTGTAAAAATTAACCACCTTACAAAATTTTTACATTAGATATAAAAAATTGCGGAAAAACAAGCGTGTTCGACGGTTGCGTACGTAGATGAATGGCTGAGCAGTGAGAGATGCGAGAGATTACGTCACACCGCGTGCGCGTGAAATCTCCGGAATTTAAAAAACCGCTCCGAACTTCTCGTAGTAATAACTTCGGTTTTACTGCATGTATTGACGTGAAATAAAAACTAGTGTGATGTACGTAAAATAAGCTTTTATAATAGATATATTTTAATGCCAAATTTTCACCTACTGGTGAGGCTCTATACGTTTTTTAAACTTTTCTGTTGTTTAAATTATTAAAATAACTTCCTCTAAGCTACAAAGGTTTTTTTATAGAACAAGGGTGACAAACAGTGGCGAAGCTAGGGCTCCAATCGAGGGCAAGCTCAAGATATGGTTTTGTTGTTTTTAGCAGTTTCATAAAAATACACCAATCTTGATCTGTCTCCACTCTTCAATTTCTTATTCAGTGACGTATTTAACAAAGCACACAGAAGGCATACTACTGCTAGATAGATTGTACGACATATCAGCAATTGCATACCTTCGGTGGCTTTGAAAAAAGTCGTTTGGGTTTTGCTTGCAATACCAAAACGGCTTACATACAATACAATACATGAACAAAAGAAAAGTACAAATAAACTATAAGAAAAGTATAAACAAAGTACAAACAAACTATGTAAAAAATTAAAAAAAAAATTATTTATATTCTAAATCGAATCGTTTCTCTTTCTTAAGAAAAGATTTGATTACGTCCGCGTAAAATGTTGGTGAACGTTTTAATTTTGTACCAATAACTGTTTTTCAATTGCGATAATTGATAAGTCTGAAAGACGCTCTTGACCTTGTCTATTTCTCAAATAAGTATTTAAAAGCTGGGGAAAGGCCTCTTCAAGACTATTTTCGTTTATAAAGTCAATGAGTTCGAAAACATTGCGGTCTTTTAATTCAGGGGAGGAATACAATGAAATCAATTGGTTTTTCAATGTTTGTTTATTAAAATGGTTTGCGTAATTTTCAAATAATGAATCTAATGCCTATAAAGGAAAATCTGAACGATATTTTTCGAATAGTTTGTTGTTGAACAATTGGTAATATTTTAATTTGAAAATTTCAGAATATCGGCCATTAATTTCTGAAGCTATGTTATCAATTATTTCAACAAAAAGTCGTTTGTATTCTGTCTGAGCACAGCGCACATTGCGTCTCAAACGAGGACCAGAGTTATTTTGCAATGTGTTGTCATAAATGTGATCAAAATCTGACTGAAATTCAGTACATAACTATGTCTGAAACTCCTTTATTGTATTACTGCAATAACCGACATCAATTTGTGATTTTTGTAAAATATTGTACAAGCGGTCGGTTTTTTCAAATACTCGGTGGAAAATTGAAAAAAAAATGAAATTAAATGAACGCAATTTGTTTTTAAAATTCTCGGTGGCCAAGATCGTATCGCCGTCCCAGTTGTGCGGATTGTCGCACATATCCGAAAAAAAATTAATCAAATTATCTTTTTGTTCGAATACTGTATTCACAATTCATGACGTATACGTCCAACGAGTTACGGGGGCATTAGGCAATTTTTTGCTGCAATGTGCATCATAAAAAGACGACCGTTTTGTGCTGTTATTTAAAAAAAAAAAGCCTGAAGGGCTGAAAAAAAGTGCTGACTTCCCCAATCCCGTTACAAGATTTAGATAAAACTAATGCCAAAATGTGTGCATTACACCAAATATACATGGCTCGGGGACAAACATCTTTAACTTTTTGTTGCACTCCATTTCTGACACCGGACATGACATTGGCACCGTCATAGCTTTGTGCAATTAGTTTTGTGGTACAGTCATGTTTGTTTAATAATTCCAATATGATATTACAAAGTGTGTCTGCTGTGCGACTTTCAGACACATCTACATGCCCCAAAAAACGGTCATGAATATCGTTTCCATAATAATATCGGAGAATCAGAAACAATTGCTCTCTGTGACTAACATCGGGAGTTTCGTCAATAATAATTGAAACGAATTTTGACAAATTTACTTCGTACTCAATGCGAGTTTTCATTACATCAGTGACAGAATGAACAATGTCATTTTGGATTGTACTAGATAAATAACTCTGCCGTTTGTCGGTTTGTTGATGCTGCATATGCTTTTCTAACACGAGATCGTACTTCGAAAGAAGCGATACAAGTTCTAAAAATTTGTCTCTATTTAATGAAGTTTTCAACTCATTGTGACCTCTGAAAGGAAGTTCTTGTTGTGCTAAATGGCAAACAATATCGACTAATCTTTGAAAGTGTTTTTTTTACGGTTTTGATCAACACGCATGTTGTGTTTTGTAATTTCCTCGGATAACTGACGCGACAAAGATGTTTCAATCCTATTTTTTCCAAAATTATTTAACGAAATTACTGCATTCATGTGTTTTTGAGAATTCATATTCCTTTTAATGGCTCCAGATAAGATATTTAAATCATCATATCCAGTAGTATTCCAAGCTGTTTTTTCGTTGGAAAAGAATATGGAGCACCAACAGTACAACTTCTTGGTATGTGTGGTATGTTTTGTAAACAGATCTATTAAATTGCCGTTTGCGGGTTTTACTCGTCTGAAAAATACACAGATCAGGCGTTGGTTTCGGCGTGAATATGAGCTGTTTTTTCTCAACAAAGTTTAAAGGTTTTACCTTTTTCTCGCCGATTAGCACTTTAACACACTTCAATTAATCACAAGGAACACCATTATCCTCTATTTTCACTAAAAATCTTTGAAAAAGCATAAATTTTCAACTCGCAATATTCATTCGCTCAAGTAAACACACAGAGTAAACATTTAAATGTGAAGTGAACTTGCAAACGTATCGCCCGCCCGCCCCCACACTCAACTAACTTCACACCGAAAGCCTGGCATAACGCTCCATACTAATTGCTATATAAACAATCGTAGTTATATTTCAGTATAGAACATTTTGCCACAGGTTAGAAAGGGTGCGATCGTCTTCTCGAAAGCCCGGTAAAAAGCCCACGCGTGCGAGAGAGACGACTAACCGCTCAACTCAACTCTTTTTTTACGACAGCAGTATCGCGCAGTTTTGCCGCGTGTTGACGTTACATAATAAGGTTACGAGGTCATGACCTGTGTAGAATAGAGGAGCGCGTGGGAAATTTGAAATAGTTTGAAACAGTTTACGAGTTATTTTATTAGTTGATATTATTGATTGAGCAGTTTGATAGGGCAAGCCCGGCTTCTCAGCTTCTATGGAGGCTTCGCTACCGGTGACAAACGAGCACACAATCCACCTGATGGTAAGTGGATGCTGTAGCCCATAAACATCTATATTTATCCTCAATCAAGAATTAAAATGCAGATACGTTGTCACCCCTGAGGAACTGAAATGAAATGCCTCGTTTCCAGCATAAAAGTCTCTGGTTCTCTACACTCACCATGTGAAACACAGCAGCACTAAGCTGCTATTTCGTCCTACCCCGGTCGAGCCGACCCATTCTTGCTACAACCATAATATAGCTGCAGCGTGGCTCCAATGTAAAAAGGCTCTACGATGACCACTTCAAAAATTAACTTTTCAATAAATCATGATAATTCTTATCAAATAACTGCAGACGTTCATCTATTATTTTATACCAAATATTTTAAAAATAATATTATCGGAAGTTTGCTAACCTTTAAATGTATAAAAAACGACTTAACTATGTTTCTTAATTAAGTTTCCTATCAACCCGATGAGATACAGAACATCTTGGCTCAAGTAATTAAGACCTCGGAAATAATCTTGCGAATAATTTAACTTGAAGTGGAAACCGGACATTTGAAGCGATGACCAATAGCGTTAATACAGTTTGAGCTAAATTTTATTACAACTTGCTGTACATTATCACAGCCTTCACGGTGGTAATGTACAGTAATAGTTCAATCTTCTTCTTTTTCACTATTAGTCCGTAAAAGTCCATTGATAGACATAGGAGTCTCCTAATAAAGGGAGGAACATCAAAATCGCCACGCTTAGCAGGTGGATCGGCGGTCGTTACAGTTAATCCGGTGTAAACGAGTTACGCCATCTATTGGAAGTTTTAAGCACTTTTTCATAAGTATTTTAAATCTGATTATAATTTAATGCGAGATGGTTATACCCATCTTTCAGAGGGCACAAGATCTTTTGAACATTTCCCATAGTCCCCTCGTTCGATATCCATGAGGACTTAACAGGGCTACGTATTCTCTTTTTCCATCATCACACGGCAATATTAACTTGAAATCCTTTTATGGAATTAAATGCGAAAAATTGGCAAGGATGATTATCCAGAAAGTCAATATCTAAACCAAACAGGAGGAGGTGAATACTTAGAATAGGCAATCATTATGCTACTAAATTGAAATGCATATCATTTTAAGGGAATAGTGTAATTACAATAAATAAATTATGTGTTAATATTCATCGAAGTCTAAACGATTAACTTAAACAAATTAAATATTCAAATTGGCCGCCTTTGTCTTTGATACAGGCGTTTAATCTGTCTTGCTAAGAATATGAAGATTTACGCACTATTTCGACGTGGCACAAAATGGCAGATATATATTATAATTAAATGTAATTAAACTTTGAAAAAAAAATGTCTTGAATTTGTATATAAAATACATAGAAACTTTTTCCGCGACCCAATATTATCTGTTTGACATTGACAGTATGAACGTTAACAATGAATGTTTAATTTAATTTAATTTAATGTATTTGTAACACACATTATACATATTATATATTTGAGCTTTTAACTACGCCAAATCTCACACCTCTCCTTGTACGAAATATGCTTATAAAGGACTACAATTTTTGAAACTGCGGCCTTTACAGCTTCATCGAATTAGGCTCGTAAGTGAGGACTTACGAGCTATTGAGTGCAAGTCCCGAGGTACCCCGGCCCCTGCTCTAGCTGGGGGGCTCGATGTGGTTCAAGGGCCCCTCAGAAGGAGGTACGAACCTCGGCTGTGCCCTAGTATTCTGTACTAGTGTAGTGTCTGAATGTGTGTGTGTGTGTTAGATATATGAATTCCCTCTCCTGTGGAGGGAGTGGGCGGGATCGACCTATTTATGGAAGTGATCTCGTCGTCGGTATCAAGAAGAACGTTCTTGGGACGTCTCCTGTGGGGGGCAGCATCCCTCTGTGGGGAATACGAACCCGCTTCAGTCACCAACGGATTGTTGTGATCTTTAATCGAATCGAAGTATCTTAGGGATAATTCCTTAAGATACGACTTGATGGTGGGTATGTCTAGGTCGCGGTGGAGATCCGCGTTCCTTACATAATATGGAGCTCCTGTGATTCTTCGCAGGAACTGCTTTTGGACAACTTGTAGTTGCCGCAGTTGATAGGGATGGACGTGGGCAAGGGACACACCTGCGTATGTCATAATGGGACGTACGCAGGTTTTGTAAAGATGCAGTTTGTGTCTTAAGGACAGCTTACTGCTTTTTTGAGTTAGGCTGAATAGACGAAATACTACAAATTTCGTCTTATTCTTAACCTCTTTGATTTGATGAGAGAATCTCATCTTACTATCTAATATTAACCCCAGGTATTTAACCTTATTATCCCAAGGAATGGGGATATTGTAAAGGGAGATTGTTCCTGTCTTGTGTCGTTTGAGTCACAAGAGTGTCTTTTTATGGCGAGCTCTCGTGTTGAACATGATAGCTCTGCTTTTGTCAGGAGTGGAGGAAAATGGAGTTCGATTCTCCATTTTCTGCATCAATCGCCTAGTGCGTTTGCTGCAGTTTGGAGTCGAATGCATACACTAAATGGACAATTGTCCGATGTGAAAAGGGTTGTATCATCTCCGTATAGTGCAAGATGAGTGTCTGGTGTACTTGGGATATCACTGGAGACTACAAAGTTTCGTCTTCACATATGTATTTATAAGTAGCGGCACGAAAGTCTAGCAGTGACCGTTATTGCGGATAAGTCGCGCTGATTGGCTTATTGCGCATAATTCGTGCGGCTCGTGCTTATCGTTCGCACGCGCTGATTGGCTCTCCAGTCTCATTCGTGCAATTCAATTCGTGCGCGTCCCCTCCACGTTTCGTTCAGCGCTCGACTTACATGCCGTGACTTGTATATACATGTACATAACTCTTACAGTATTTTTATCATATTTTTCTTAAACTTAACATTTAATAAATTGATTTCTCTTAAGAGATTTTTTTTCTTATTTTTTAGTTTTTACATAATATATCAAGTTATGTTACATATCATAATATATCAAGTTCATAAAAATAATAATTATAAGTTAAGCGAAATTTCCTATTAGACACTGGCCACCATGGCTCAAATCCTTCGTTTACATGAGCTCATAATATAATCCATTGACAATTACATAAAATGAATAAAATATTCTTGGATCACGAATCACCGTCCTTCAGTCTTACAACCCTTCCAACTTCGAGTTGTCATCAAACAGCTCCGATTGACAAAATATTTTAAAATCATAAGAAAAACTAAAAAAGAGAAACCACATGAAATATCCTTTATAAACGTCACTAAAATTAGTAATAAAGTGACGAAAAACCAATGTCACATTAGTAAAACTTTGAGTTCGTAACTGTTTTACTTGTAAATTTCTGTATAACATTCTTAAACTAAATACCTATAAAAAAGTATATTAACAGTTTGTTAATGCACTAAAATAATATCTAATGTCGGGAATCCACAAAACCTCGTAACATAATATGAGGCTCTTTGAATACGTAGGCTCGATTAAATTGCTTCAGCGTTCTCTGCAGACTTGTAATTTCCGATACGAGAACTCATTTTGTCGATTGCATGTCGATATTAAAATGTAACGTGGGAGTATATTATATAATTGTGTTGAAAACTGATTAAACATTTAACGTGAAACTAACGTTTCAAATTGCAGTAAGTAAGATTACGCAAATTTCTATTTAAACGTGGTTTCTTTTCAGAGTTTTTTCAGCTGTCCTGAGACAGGTATTTATGTTTGTAATATACCAGTACTGTATGTTTTTTATGACTGCACCATTGGTCTATTAATCGTGACTGCTGATCATGAGGTCCCAGGTTCGAATCCCGTGTCAGATCAAAATCAGTTATTGAGTTTTACTATCAAGAAATTTTCAGTAGTAGCCCAGAGTGAGGAAGTTGGCGGTGTTTCACCCCTGTGCCTCGGAAAGCAAGTAAAACCATCCTGAACCTGATTCCCCTCTGGAGCGAGGGAATAGAGAATGAACCTCGCTGGCGCACATACTCGCGCACTTTAATTCTGTCCTGCGCAGATAGCTAGTCTCCGTTGGGAATGGCCGTTGTGACCGAAATTCGGACGGGAGGATATTGCATACGTTTAAATTTATTTATTTTAAAATATTAACTAACAACTATTATTACAGGAAAAACCTAATGCGACAGTGTAGTCTTTTCATGCATAACAAAAATGTGGTCATTAACTGTAACAAATTGTAAACAATCCTACCCTAGTGAATTCACTCAAGGTGTAATAGAATAGGTCAAAGGCGCCTTGTCGAGTAAATTGGTTTGGGCGCGCGGCACAGACAGCAGCCGCGGCCGCCGCCGTTTCCATACGTACCCGTCTGGAACACACAGCCCAATCCACCCCAATATGTCACTACTATATATTTTTCCTCTAAGCATTTTAAAAATATATAAGGCAAATGCTAGATCTCGTCTTACTCTCAACTCATTGTAGCCAACCATACCCAGAATAAATAAATTGCAACAAATATTATTCTTTATCATATTTGATATAGTTTCATTTCCTTACATATGAAAGTGGATGGATATAAGAGTTGACGAGGCCTAAAAAAAGATGAATGGACTGTTTTAGGGATATGTGTAAGAATGGAGTGAGTGAGGACAGGAAGAAGATAAATTCAATTATAGTCTTTGCGTTATAGCATGGTGCGGGTGACAGCTTACACTTTTGGCGTGTCTAGAGATGGAACATTGTTAAATCGATTTAAAATGGCAATTAACGATACAGTAAAGCAAAAATTATCGATTAGCTATCGATATAAAAATTAAAACCGAAACATATATTTCTTTATAAACTACAATGCATGTAAAATTAAGTTAAAGTTTAATACAAATTATGACATAATAGTTACATAATAGCTGTTCCCGGACCTCGCCCGCTTGGTATTTATTACGATTGGATTTCATGGGTTTTAATTTTTTTGCACAGAATCCTATTATTTTTTTCTAAAATAAAATTAGCCTGTGTTACTCCTTATAACATTAGCTATCTGTCAGTGCCAGCTATAAGCCGTAACAAACAGACAAGAGAATAAACAGAAATAACAGAGAGTTTTTGTCATTTTGTTATAAATACCCTATATACTTTCATGTGTATTTAGTAAAAGGCTGTTATTTTGATATTATAAACAGAGCTAGCTGAAGGGCTGTTATTTTGATATTACAAATTATACTATGTATTAATTTGAAAATAAAAATCATCTTCTATTTCATGTTGATTGCAACATTCATATTGACATTTAAAAAAATAAATGGCTGGCATGCCGTAATTTTCAGTACGGCGTTGACTGCACCGACAGCTTTTCAAGATATGAGTGTTAGCGTCTTTTGCTATATGTGTATTAGTTTTGCCAGGTTCAATGGGCCAAATATTGGGACGGAAAGTAAAAATAATCGAGAATTTGGTTTATAAATCTAATGAATAAAAAATAAAAAATAGGTTTTTTGTAGCCATTTTGTCCGCTATGAGTTATGATAAAGTCTTTTTGACACAATGCGTAATTTGATTTATAATTATTTTTTTTGCCTGAGCTAACCGACGAATAATTTATCGTCCATGCATCGGGAACACTGCATATTCGTCTATGTGAGTTTTGTTTCCGTAAATCAGAATTTGTTGAACGATTGGTTCCAATTCCAATACATATTTACGTGATTTTTATATATTCGATTTATTTAAAAACCGATTTTTGATAGTCTGTGGTTGTTCGTTATGGCATGGTATAGTTTAGCGTGGCACATCACTGTCGTAAGTGGGCGGTACCATAGACTTAGAATATACTGGCGTAAGTATATTCTAAGTCTATGGGCGGTACCCATCCATGAAGTACAACAATATCTGTATGACAGTTTATCTAAAAAATACGAAACTTCATAGGCGTGAGCTGTCACCCGCACCATGCTATAACGCAAAACCTATAGTCAGTTAGCGGGGCTGGCTTGACGTTGCTCTGCCCTTAGCAGCAGATGGCGAGATGAGTTTCTCTCCAAACTTTTACAATATAACTATAAAATGTTTTAATAACTCGACCACAGCGCCATTTATCGGGTACAGATATTGTGATATTATTTTTTGGCACTAAACTAACATAATATATTGTGAATAAGATTCATTTTTGTCCATAATATAAGAATTTTGGAACGAAGTTTCTTATCGCACGGTACGAATTTGGCGGATGGGGGCGAGGTGAGAAAAAGTGTAAGATTTTCCCGTCACGACCACTGACCTATATAGAGGTCAGTGGTCACGACCCTTTCCGACGTAGTGTAGACCATAGACTCAGAATATTACGCCAATATATTCTAAGTATTGCGTGAGTGTTTCACGACACTCACGCATGATTTTTTAATATAATAACTACAGCGCAAAGAGATTTAAAAATATAGGTATACTACTACTTAAATGTCTTTGCTACAGCGATACCTATCGGATCCTAGCATTGCTATAAACTATCTCGACAAAAATATATTGTGGGCATATTATAACCTTAATAGTTCAAGTCGTTTAAAAGTTACGCAACCACAAACACTAACGATTACCGGTACAAGAACCTATAGTATAAAGATATAAAAAATCAATAAAATTTCGGATTTAATACCAACAATAATTGGTTTTTATGTCAGTTATAACAAGTATTTTGAATATCTGATGAAGTCTTGTCATCGTGACAAACCCATACTTACCAATAGGGAAACAACGTCAAAATAATTTTTTGGCAATTATTGGTGTCCATGGTAAACATACATAATATACTCATAATATACTGGCACTTACTCTGAGACATTGACAGTAGGAACATCAACAGACGACATAATTTGTCCAAGCGACAATTATGTGTCTCGGTAAGGAGTAATAGTGTGCTGTGATTATGTGTTTGACATTGGAATTATAGACGTAAACAATGAATGTTTTATTTAATTTAATATAATCAATTTGTAACACATATGTATAAATTTTAGCTTACTGAACTCCTTCTTGACATAAACCTTACCAAAGCTCACACACCTCCGGGCGCACAATAAACTTAAACGGAGGAACAAAGTTTTTTCTTCACATATTAATATAAAGAAGATAATAATAAAGCTGTCTCTGTTAACTCGAGTCTAATATAAGAAAAAATTCCATAAATGTCACATTAAAGATTCTTAATCAAACATTTTTACAAACATGTTTAACATATTTTTTAAATATACAAAATATACAAAATTTGACCTGCTCAAAGTTCAAAAACTTTATTAAACTAAGTTTGTATAAAAAGGGTTATTATATATTATATGGCTACCAAGCTATTTCAAATTTGTTGTGTTGTTAATTGTGCAACATACATGATTGTAAGCTGTTATTTAAAAAAAAGTCCTGCTGGGTTTCTTGCTGGTTTTTCCCAGGACAGAGGTTTTTTTTTCGAACCAGTGGTAATTAAACAAAAGAGTGACTTTCAATAAGTATTATTTATAATCTATATTGAATAAAAAAGTTTCTGTTTCTGTTTCTGTTACGAAATGTTATTTCTTGTGGGCTGTCTACTATATAAACCATTTTATATGTTATACTAGCTATCCGCTATTTTTGGATCTCGACAACAGCGCCACCTACCGGTCCAATTGTAAAAAAATTCATTAAAATCATTCGAACCATTTTCGAGTTTTAGCGAGACAAACGGACATCAATTGATTTTTATATATAGAGATATACGCTAGTAATATATAAGTCAACGGTTATATAGATGCATATTTAAAATATTAAGATGAAGTTGTTTTTCATTCATTGCCCTGTTTCAACTTGAGCGTTGTAAATTTCTCATAACTTCCTTTAAGATACAGCCATTGTGTTTATGTACACACCATTAAATCCAAGAACATGCCTGACAATAACAATAGACGTAAAGCTTTGAAATGGGAGACAGACACTAAGATGCCATTTCTTCATTCAAGGCTCAGGAATTCATATAACAACTCTCTATGTATTCGTATGCAATAATAAAATGTTTATATCTTTACCAGTATTCTTTTATAGTTAATATAAGGGTTAAATCTTTCTTTTATTTGTATCAGTTTTACTTGTATACCAAATATATTAAGTTTATATTATATTAAAGATAAAGATTTAAGTTAGGGCATCAGGCATGAACTAAATAAGTGGCGCAAATATGAGTCTCTGAGAGAGGACTAAATATTTGTGTTTTTTGCTGTAGGGACTATCCATCTGTGGGGTCCACGAGCGGTGAAGTTCCTAAAGGAACTGTATCCGCTACTGATGGTCGCTGCTGGTGATAAGAGGGCTGGTTCTTTTCTCGCTCTGGGCTAGTGCAAAATTTCACCAACTTCTCCTAAACAATCACATAGTTAGACGACCGCTAAGCTAAAAGGTCCTCTAAACCAACCCATAACTAAAATTTGTTTTCACGAACGCAACGGACCCATAGCTAGGGGACCCCTCCTTATGTGACCGATTTTTTACGACGATAGTGCTTGATACCCAGTTATAGTTACCGGTTTTATCGGAAATTATATATATTAATACAAAAAATACGCATTCATGTATTATTTTAATGAAGAACTTAATTCTTTCATATTTTGACTGATGGATGTTTTCGTTTTGTGAATATTTTAATAAAATATCATATTTTTAGTCTATGTTTGACAAGTCACCGTATTTGACATTCTGTTTTATCTGTGCATTGACTGTTTGGCATTTGTCTCTGCAAGTTTTCGTGGTGTTTTACGTATAGTCATTCAGCGAGGAAACGCAGCTAGCGTTCTTGGCATTATACCGTGGAGAGTAGGAGTAGACTGTATGATAATTCAAGTTTTTAGTTTTAGTTTTTATTATGATAATAAATATCGTGTTTGAATGTTATGTAAATAAATGATATTTTAGTTAATTTAAGAATGAACAGTTTTTATTTACTAATACAATAGCGAATATATTTAAACATTTTGTGTGTGTGTGTGTGTGTGTGTGTGTGTGTGTGTGTGTGTGTGTGTGTGTGTTTGTGGGAATGAGTGTGTATGTCGAATGTCAGTCATACGATAAATAAGTTTTATTTATGTAATTATATCGAAACGATAAAAGATACTTTAATTGACTTTGAGCAAACTGGGTGTTAGTACCTTTGGCTATTGTCATATATTATAGTGTCTTCTTTATTGCATCAGATGAGGGGTGTATTCAAAACACTTGTGTTTTAATACAATATTTAAAATGTATAATATCCTGATAATTAATATCTGCCATTGAATAAAGAGCTGTTTGGGTTGAAAGTTGAACTTATTTAAGTGCTTCTTTTATTATTGATACTTACTTCTAAAATCGAACGATGATAGCGATGACATTCTCGTGATCGAGGGCTTAAAACAGCCACGTAAGACTATTGGCTACCGTGTAGTGGCGGTGTAAGAATATCACTACCCCAATCATCCCGTGGGTGTCATAAGAGGCGATAGAGGGAAACAAATCAAGAGATGGGCAGCAGCGTCTTTGTAATAACGACTAAAAATTAAAAAACTGCGGTTGCTAATCCGCTTACCAAGCGTGGCAACTGTGGCAAATATCCGCCCTATGAGTCAATCTATGGGGAAGGCCTAGTTTAAAGGCTGTAACGGAAGACTACTGGGGCCTGCTAATCATCGCAGATCGAATTATTATCGCGAATAAGCCTGATAGAGTAATCAAAATCGAGACATATAGTACGTGGGGGTAAAATGGTCATCCGGTTAATATGGTCACTTTCTTATAACTCAAAAACTACAGCCTTGTTTGCATAGATTGCTCTCTGATACGATAGCTCTCAAATCAAATAATAAGGGGTCAAAGAGGCGCTGCTTTATCGACGCCATTTTGACAGTTGACATTATAGTAAATATTTTAGTCGATTTTGGCTGTGTAGTGTAGTTTTTATATGATAAGGGCGACAAACGAACACACAGTCCACCTGATGGTAAGTAGATACTGTGGCCCATAGACATCTACATCTATCTTCGATTACCAATCAAAATGCAGATGCGTTATCACCCGTGAGGACTAAGATAGAATGCCTCGTTTCCAGTAAAAATGATCTCTGGTTCTGTACACTCGCCATACGAAACACAGAAGCCTTGAGCTGCTATTTTACGCTGGTATTATGTGAGAGCGTGGTCCTTCCCCGGTCGAGCTGACCCAATCGTGCTACAACTATACTACTAATAGCTGCAGCATGGCTCTACCACGAGTAAACGTACCATCTATATGATAAGAGCGACCTAGTAGTCGAGGACGGCGGATCGTATTCGAAGACATACCAAGGAGCCGGTATCTCCATAACCTCTTTTTCAAAGTGTCCCTATTTATTTCCAAAGCTTCTTTGCTATTTTTTTCTTAATATATTAGTTATAGTATACGACTTTGTGTTTTTGTCTCTGTACTCCTCCTAGTTTTGGTTTTACAGGGCGGCAAAGCTCAAGGTGACCATATTACCCTCTAGTAACTTATATAAGTAGATCGTTATCACAGTTCAGTATGACAAGAACCACGTGATAGCTGAAGCCAAAAAAGAGCTAAATATCAGGCTCAGGTGCAAGTGGAATCGGAATGGGGTGTTTTACGACGAAAATTATACACGTGATCGTTTATAAATACATACACGTTGACTTTACACTAAGAGTTCTCAAGGGGTGCATGAGCCTGTGAAATATTTTTGTCACTTTAAACTGAAGCGACAGACGAACATACAGTCAACCTGATGGTAAGTCGCTATTACAGCTCATAGGCAACTGCAACCGCCTATATACAAAGAAGGTTGAAGATGTGCCTGCCTGTAATTATATTTGCTGTCTATTTCCTTCAGACCGGAAAGCAGCAGTACAAGCACTGCAATTGTCAGCAGAAACAGGTTGGTGGTGGTATATACCCAGACTCCTAGGAGGAACATCGAATAATATTTAACTAGAATCACCTTAGTAAATACTCTTTTTATCCGACTTAAAAAAGGAGGAGTTACTCAATGCAACTGTATTTTTTAGGTGTGTTACTTCAGAATTTTTTTCTAGGTGAACTGATTTCGATGATTCTTTTTTTATTAGAAAGCTAGTGCTTCTCATGTGGTCCCATGTAAATTTGATCAAGACTGGACCAGTATTTTTTGAGTTTTCCTTAATAATGCGTATTTAATTGACCTCGACTACATTGATGATGTTCTCATTTTATTAATATACTAGCTGTTCCCCGCGACTTCGCCCGCGTGTAATTTACTACGATTGAATATCATGGTTTTTAATTTTTTTGCGCGGAACCCTAATTCTCCTTCTAAAATAAAAGTAGCCTAAGTTACTTCTTATAACATCAGCTATCTGCCAGTGAAAGTCCCGTCAAAATCGGTCCAACAGTTTCGGAGATTAGCCGGAACAAACAGACAGACAGACAGACAGATAGACAGAAAGACAGACAGACAAAAATTTTAATAATCGTGTTTTTGTTATAAGTACCGTATATACTTTCATATGCATATAGTAAAAAGCTGTTATTTCGACATTACCAACAGACACTTCAATTTTATTTATTTGTATAGATTGAAATCGGTTGTGCAAACTTTTTTTTTACTACTTGTATTTTATAGGTTCTTGCTTAAGTTTGGTTTAGCTTAATAGATAGCAATCACTAATGAGGAGAGGAAGGATTGATCAGGTTCAGAAGTAACTAAATATAGTTACAGTATGTTAACTTTTAATTATAATGTAAACATTTCCTTACCATACATAAACTCTAAAAGTTGCTGCGAATTGCTGTATAGGGGATACAGCAATACGCAGCAACTTTACGGGATTCTCAAATTATTACAGGCTTATCCGGTTATATGAGATTTGAAGTAACAAGTTCTCAACTAAATCAGATAATCCAACACGTCTGTGGGACAATTTAAGTGCAGTAGTAAATAGTTGAGTTTGAATATTAGTAAATTTACTAAACGTAATTTGATATGTATACATTTAAAAGAAATATTTGAAATAATAATATACCTAGTTCATTCCACTCCTAGCTATAAGCTAAGTAATAAAGATAATTAAGAAAAAGTTCAGGAAAAATCTCTTTTCCATTTAAGGATATTATATGTTAATAGAGAACCTGCATGTCTGAGAAATAAGAAAAAAAATTTCGAAGACATGTGAAGTTCGCCAACACGCATTGGGGCAGCGCGGCGGACATTTCCTTGCCCTAAAACCCTCTCAGAAATGAGAGGAGGCCTGTGCCCTAGGCTGTAACTTTAACTTTAATTTTAACTGATTATTTTACCTACACAAAGCCTTCATGTAGGGAAAATAAACTTTAAAAACCGACTTCAAAACCAAAACGAATAAAATAATTTCCACATTGGACATACTCGTAGTGTACCGAAGGAATAAAACCTCGACTTCAAAAGCTATTATGTGGATATTTCATTATTTTTAGTTTGAGAAGTCGGTTTTTGCGTTCTAAAATTTTTATTTTTTATTTATGTCTTAGTAAAGAATATCAGAAGTTCAAGGAAACAACAAGGTAATCTAAAAAGTTGCATTAAAAACTTCATCCCTATTTTCTATCACTGTGGTGATTTTTTTTTTAAATTTATATGCGACCTCACCAGAAAGAAGTATGACCTATTTTATAAAAGAATAATTATTAAAATCGGTTCATTAACAAAGAAGTTATACCCGAACATATTACATAAAAATATATATACAGATAAATTAAATACCTCTTTTGAAGTCGTGTGTTGTGAAGTTTTTGCATAAGTTATGATATTAAGATAAATATGGAGAGTGTTGGTGTTCAGTGTTCTAATCGGACACATATTTTTTATAAAACCTAGCTTTTATTACGCACCTCAAAACTAATGATGTTCAAACTTAATCTTATCTTATTTCTTTATATAACTTACTCTAGTTATATTCTAGAAAAACTAAACGAAAGAAATAAAAAATACTAAGACTATTTCTATGTTATTCTTTTTAAAGTAAATTGAATCTTGACGTGGATGTATGTACTGTAGAAACTTTATATTAAAATGCGTCCTTTGTGCAGCTGATTTAAAAATATTCACATCGCCTTAATTAATACAAGAGGTGTATTTAAATTAATATATTCGAAGTGGGGAAATACTAAAATTTCCCTAAAAGATTTTGCGTAAAAACAAGATTATATTTTCGCCATTTCAAGTACTTACTCGACAATAACAATAAACGTAACACTTCGAAAAGGGAAGATACTAAAAAGTCACGACATGATAAGAAAAAATAGTATCGCTCCTTCCTACAACTGCAACATACCTGAACAAACATAATGAATAGAATTTGTGGCCTTTTAAAAATTAGACTATAATTTTATTTAAAAAAATCATACGGAATTTATTTCACAGGTATAAAAAATAGCAAATTTTGTGTCCACAAAAGCAAAACGGATTATTAAGTCCTACGCTTCAGCTAATTAAGGTTATCATTTCCATACATTGTTGACAAACAAGTAAACGCTCTGTCATCTCAGGTCATTTCTCAAGCATCCTCATCATCATTCTCATGTTCACCTGAACCTATTTTTCTATCGAAACGGTACACGTTTAATTATATTCTATTATAAAATAAATTTACGTTTTTTTTTTAATATCATATATTTCTAATATAATATATATATAATTGCTATATATGTAATATGTGTATTGCTTTTTTTATTTCTTGATTGTCTTTTTTGCAGTCGGGTTATTATTTTTATACCTTGTATTTTTGTATGTTTTTTAATGTATATCAAGCATATAGCTCTATTTTTATATTTATTTCCTTCTTAAATACCCGATTCAGTGACAGGCAACGGAAGCAGAAAAAAGTTGTGTGACGCCTGGTACAGCGATCGTCAATCTGAAAATCAAGAGTGACAATTAGGGCAAAAGCTTCGTTGGCATGCCCAGCTGTGCACATTTACAGGCTGATGATGAAGAAAAAGAAGGATGTAGAATGACATGTGTATTTAGATTAAAGGTTAATCAATACATATACTGATTATATTTGATTTTTATTCGTTTTACGAAACAATATGTTATCTGAAAAGTTTGAAAGATCTGGTGAGTTCGAAGGATGGTCAAGCAGTTCAAACCGTGATTCGTGGATTTTTGCCATGGCAACCGCTGAGGTGTGAGCCGGCGCGTTGTCATAGTGAAACAGGATTTTCTTTTTCTGCAAATGTGGCCGTTTTTCCGCAATTTCTGCCTTCAGTTGGTCAAATAATGATGCATAGTATGCTCCTGTAATGGTTTTTCCTTTTGTAGATAATCGATGAAGATAACTGCATGACTATCCCTAAAAACAGTCGCCATCACTTTCCCAGACGAAAAAACAGTTTCTGTTTTTTTTGGAGCCAGTTCCCCTTTTGCAGTCCACTGTTTTGACTGTATTTTTGTTTCGGGCGTAATATGTCCAAGTTTCATCTACAGTAATTAATTGCGCCAAAACTCGAATTTATTCCGCCTAAACTGCGCCAACAGAGCGTTGGAAATGTTCATTCGAACACGTTTTTGGTCTAACATGAGCAAACGCGGCACCCAACGCGCTGACAGCTTTCTCATGCCTAAATCTTGATATAATATGTGACGAACACGCATTTTCATAGCCTCTGCTATCTCTCTTACTTTAATTGGGCGATCGTCTAGCATCATTTGGTGAACTTTAGCGATGTTATCGTCATTAGTTGCAGTTTTTGGACGTCCTGAACGTTCATCGTTTCTCAAGCTCTCACGGCCACGTTTAAATTCAGCTGCCCAAAATTTCACAGTAGTAAATGATGGTGCAGAGTCCCCATACACATTGTCCAACTCATCTTTGATTTGCGTAGGCATTTGCGTAAACAAAAATTTATTGACAGCTCGATACTCAATTTTATTCCATTTTCACAAAAACACACATCGACTCACTCAAATGACTTTCAAATAACAACTACGCGTCCAAAATGGCTGAAATTTTGGTGCGTAACTGTCAAAAGATGCACAACTAAATTCACTAGCTTTTATATAATAAAAGCCAGTGAATGTATCACTAGCTTTTATCGACGAGTGCTGGTATATTTGTTTACTAGCTTTTTACCCGCGGCTTCGCTAGAGTAGACATTTCATTTTAATAACATTATAAATACTATAATAAAATATGAATGATATAAAAACTGCATAAAAAAGTAGCAGGCTACATACATCCTACCACTGGGGACAGGCCGCAGAGGGAAAAAAAACATCGCTGCGCTGACCGCTGACTGCTGACTTGTTAGCACTGCCTGACGAGAAATGACCGTTTTCACAAAAATATTTTTTTTTTAATTTCTGGTATGTAGGTTTTAGGATACTTTTCGCATGAGCCTTTCTATTTACATATACTCATGTGAGTCATGAAAACCGGGTCTGTCACAAAATTTTGCGTGTTGGCGGTTTTCATATGTCCACGAATATTTTTTACTACTCATACATGATAGTAAAAAATAACAGTACAATTTGCCTTTATGTCTGGCGTATGTGGACTATGAGAAAGCCTTTGATTCCGTCGAAATTTGGGCGGTGCTGTAGTCCCTGCAGCGGTGCCAAGTTAACTGTCGGTATATCGAAGTGCTGAAGTGTTTGTACAGTAGGGCTACGATGGCTATCCGAGTACAGAACCAGAGTACGAAACCTATCCAAATGCAGAGAGGTGTAAAACAGGGTGACGTTATATCCGCGAAACTCTTCACCGCTGCATTGGAAGACGTCTTCAAGCTACTGAACTGGAAAGGATACGGTATTAACGTCAATGGCTAGTACATCACTCACCTTCCGTTTGCCAACGATATAGTCCTCATGGCAGAATCGCTGGAGGACCTAAGCACTATGCTCAATGACCTCAATAGTGTCTCCCAACGGATAGGTCTTATTATGAACATGGACAAAACAAAAGTCATGTGGAACGTCCATGTCACACCTATGCCGGTAGTTGTTGGGAGCACTAAGCTCGAAGTTGTTGACGAGTATGTTTACCTGGGTCAAATAGTCCGACTAGGTAAGTCCAACTTGGACCGAAAGGTCAAATGACGGATTTAACTCGGCTGGGCAGCGTTCGGGAAATTAAGGCATATCTTCTCGTCAGGTATACCTCAAAACCTAAAAACTAGACTGTACAACCAGTGCGTGTTGCCAGTTGATGACCTATGGAACTGACGTGGTCCTTCACTGCTGGCCGTATGAGGAAGCTCAAGGTCGCTCAGTGAGCTATGGAGAGGGCTATCCTCAGGGTTTCTCTGCGTGATAAACTTAGAAATGAGGATATCCGCAGTAGAACTAGAGTTACCGACATAGCCCAACGGATTAGTAAGCTGAAGTGGCAATGGGCCGGCCATATAGCTCGAAGAACCGACAACCGATGGGGAAAAAAGGTTCTCGAGTGGCTGCCTCGTACCGGCGGACGAAGTGTAGGGCGTCCCCCCACTAAATGGAGTGACGACCTGGTAAGACATGAGCAGGAGGTCGATGGATGCAGGTGGCTCAGGACCGTGCTTTGTGGCATTCAAGGGGGAGGCCTATGTTCAGCAGTGGACTTGTAAAGGGCTGTAATGATGACGATGATGACTCATACATGTAAGTTTCCCCAAATTACATAAATCAGCACATAACAGTATCATATTATGTTCTTGCATTCTTACATCGTTCTTACATCACTCACCTTCGATTTGCCGACGATATAGTCCTTATGGCAGAATCGCTGGAGGACCTAAGCACTATGCTCAATGACCTCAATAGTGTCTCCCAACGGATAGGTCTCAAGATGAACATGGACAAAACAAAAATCATGTTTAATGTCCATGTCACACCTATGCCGGTAGTTGTTGGGAGCACTAAGCTCGAAGTTGTTGACGAATATGTTTACCTGGGACAAATAGTCCGACTAGGTAAGTCCAACTTCGACTGAGAGGTCAATCGACGGATTCAACTCGGCTGGGCAGCGTTCGGGAGATTAGGACCCATCTTCTCGTCAGGCATACCTCAAAACCTCAAAACTAAATTGTACAACCAGTGCGTGTTGCCAGTGATGACATACGGAACTGAGACGTGGTCCTTCACTGCTGGCCGTATGAGGAAGCTCAAGGTCGCTCAGCGAGCTATGGAGAGGCTATGCTCGGAGTTTCTCTGCGTGATAAACTTAGAAATGAGGATATCCGCAGTAGAACCAGAGTAACCGACATAGCCCAAAGGATTAGTAAGCTGAAGTGGCAATGGCCCGCCCATATAGCTCGAAGAACCGACAACCGATGGGGAAGAAAGGTTCTCGAGTGGCAGCCTCGTACCGGCAGGCGAAGTGTAGGGCGTCCCCCCACTAGATGGAGTGACGACCTGGTAAGACATGCAGGAAGTCAATGGATGCAGGTGGCTCGGGACCGTGCTTTGTGGCATTCCTTGGGGGAGGCCTATGTTCAGCAGTGGACTTGTGAAGGGCTGTAATGAATGAATGAATGAATTATGTTCTTGAAGAAATCGTACGCGTTTTACTCCTGTGCCATGAAATCTTACGGTGAGCTGCACGGCTCTCGTATTTGTTTGAATAAAATTCATAAGAAGTGAAAAGAAGCTTTAACACTATTGTGGACCACCTAGTAATTAGTCATACAACGATCCCACGAGCTATTCCATGAAATAGAGGTAAACATCTTAATTTTCAATTATTTATATTGAATAACTTCACACCAAATTAAGTTGGTGCAATTATTGCTATGCCGACAGACACTAGTCCTGAAAAACGTGAAAATGTGCATCGAAACTGTTACTACACCCCACCCCTCACCTCTCTAGTCCCAAACTACTCTGCATAATCGATGAAAACAATTTTAAATTTATGATACGGTGAATTGTTAGCTTCGTCTATGCAATATAAATTGCAATGCATTGCAATGCAAAAATAATTCAATCATTCAAATAATTGATTTACTTTCCATGAGGTGGCGACATAATATAATGAGACCGTGTTCATAATGGAATTTTACGGGCTGATGAAGAAGAACAAGAACAAGATAATTTGCTTGCACGATAAGCCATAACTGATCACTGTATTTTTTTATAGGATATGGTGACAAACTAGCACAAAGTCCACCTGATGGGTAAGTATTTGCTGTGACCCATAGAAATCAACATCTATCCTCGATTACAAATCAAAATGCTGATGCATTGTCACCCGTGAGGACTAAGATAGAATGCCTCGTTTCCAGTAAAAGGGGTGTCCGGTTCTCTACACTCACCATACGAAACACAGCAGCATTAAGCTTCTATTTTACGCTGGTATTTTGTGAGAGCGTGGTCCTTTCCTATGAATTTTAGAATGTTAGTAAGTAATAGTTTATAGATTTTTTTTATATTAGCAATGCTAACGTTACTCACATTCTCATTATCCACTCTAAAGATGTGTATAAAGCTTACATAAATCGCTCCATTTAAGACAACAGTCGATTGATCTAATCGCATTCATGACTTTAAGGTTCGCGATTCTTGCCTATAACCATTAGGCTATTGTCACTGCAAATGATATCATCATCATCATCATTACAGCCCTTCATAAGTTCACTGCTGAACATAGGCCTACCCCAAGTAATGCCACAAAGCACGGTCCTCTACCTGCATCCTTTTTCCTTGAGAGAGGCCTATGTTCAGCAGTGGACTTGTGAATGGCTGTAATGATGATGATGATGATGATGATCTGTAACCTAATTTTTAAATAACTAGCTCGTCCTATAAACTCAGATTATGTAGGAATAAAACGTGTTCAGACATATTATGTGTTACTAATAAGTTGTATTATTAGTATACCTAATTTAATTAAAAGTAACATTTCTAATCTAATTTCATAATTTACAAGAAATTTAATTTACTGGTTTTATCTATTAACAAAAGTTTAAACCACTTTAAATATTTTTACAATACATTACTTCAAGGAAATGTCGGGCACTTTAATCATAATAAAACGAACCCATAGACAGTTCATGCATTACTGCTGTTAAAAAAGGAATTTCTGAAATTATGACAGGAATTTAATGTGTCATACAGAATAAACAAGGCACAAGAGAGAACGGTGAGCTGAAGCACATGAATAAAGAAACTGTACAGAGGCAAATCTTCAAAGGAGCTGTCAAAATTTTTACCTATTTTGGTACGGTTGGCACAGGAGGATAAAATTAAATAAACAAAACGTTTATCAGCATTTTATAGATACCTAGGATAAAATATTTTAAAATGATTTCTTATATTTACGCGAACACTACACATCCAATAAAACTACTTTTACGGATTTTATCGCGTTTAATTATACTTTTTTGAAGATTTTTTAAAAATTTATATAGGGCAAACAAAACGATCTATTAAAACCCTCGTAAAAGAATACATAGCTGACGTGAAACACTAACCTTCCGGGAAGTCTGCAGTTTGTGATCATATTATCCTATACGGCCCCCACCATTACATTCGATTTGATAGCCCCACCATAACATCGATTCCTGCCAAGGATGATACGTGAGGCTATTGAAATTAAAAAGGTCCTATTTTCAATAGAGAGGGAGGCTGGATCCCAAGCAGATGGTATTACCATCTGCTTGGGATCCTGTAATTAATAATATTAAAACTAAACCCAAGCATACCACTGCAAGACTTTAAGACACAGTAAGTTAATTGTGAGTAGATCGGACCAAAACTAATAATTAAAAAGCTGAAGGTACTCCGGGTTAACTCTGACATCGGGACGTCAATCTCCTCAGTCCTCCGTGACTACCCGAAACGTCGGGAATTTAAAAATAAGTATAATTAAACGCGATAAAATCTATAAAAGTAGTTTTATTCGATATAATATTTTTTTTACAAACTACGTATTCTAAATATTTTACTTTTATAATTATTGTTCTTCAACAATTTGTTGTGGCTTTTAATTAAATGGTAAATTCTAAATTTAATGTAAAGTTTTTTTTTAAATAATCTATTGGGAAGCACTCGCATTTCGTAACAAATATAAACTCTTGCATACGTTTTAATATTTTACTACCAATATTTACAATGTTTCTTTCGAGGTCAAAATATTTGCGAAATTTTTGCTCAAGGAATTCAACAAACACGATAAGTGTCAGGAAGTATTATTAAAAACCCCGATTGAACACTATCTTTATTAAAATCCTTGGAATGGCTGAAAAAATAATCTTTTCCCATATTTATAGGTTGTTCAGATCTATTAACGTACAGTTTTATTTTTTCACATTTGTGGTGTTCGAGAAAATTTTCTATACAAATATCCCGACACGTAGACTAAACCATTTTTTTCTGGTAAATCAAATAGATAATTATTTGTTGCTATTGTTAACACAGGGGCAGTAACATTGTCAGGTTGCGGTGATGGTGTATTAAAATATCGTCTGGTTTCATAAGTAACATATCGAAATCGTATTCACAATTAGTATTTTGAGGTTTCCCTAAGATATTGGTTATAAACATATGTTGGTTCCTGACAGTTACCACTCGCCTCTCTGACTTTTCCAAAGAAATTTTCAAGACAATCTTAATTGAGACGTCTCGTAAATATAAATTAATTTAATTTCTTCTTATTTTAATTCTTCATGAAGTTTTCTTAAAGATTTTATAGATACTTGAAATCCGTGAATGAAATTCATGCTATTTGTAACGTCTTTCTGCCTATCACTTCTTTTTAATTTTAAGTTCCTGAAAAATGTTAAGAATGTTAGCATTTCTTCTAAAAACTCAAATTGATAACTATCGCATCGAAAGCTCTTTCATATTTGTACTTGAGTGTAAGAAATCAAACAAATTATATATATATATATATATATATATATATAGGTATTAGTAAACCATATTTACACTTTTTTATATTTCATTTGATACGAATTATTCTTTAAAAAACTAAATTTGACACTTATTATTTTTTACACAACCCTGAGTTTGAGCACTGGCCGGGCCGGTTTAAAGCAGTTTCTCTCTGTACGTGACGAGCCACCAGTGCTCACGCACACACGCGCCTCTAGCTAGTAGTAGTTTACATATCACAGCGCGGTTGTATGAATCTTTGTTTCTGTACGGTACGGTTTCTTTACTCATGTGGCTGAAGGTAGGAAAATTTGTAATAGGGCAACGGAACTCAAGGGGTCAGCAGCTGGCCGACTTTATGGAGAAAGAGGGACTCTTGAATAAATTCTTTCTTCCAGAAACGACCCCACAGGAAGTGGACCTGGTCGAGCCCCGACGGTTTGACAAAAAATGAGATTGACTTCATTATGACGACTAGACGGCAACTGTTCAGTGTGATCGCGAGGGTGAAAACTGGAAGCGATCACACAATGGTTAGAGGCACCATTAACCTAAACGTTAAGTTGGAAAGGTCTCGTCTAATGAAATCAACGCTCCGTCCCCCTCGTGTTCTAATCCAAAGGCCCGAAATCTTTCAGCTCGAGTTAGAAAACCGTTTTCAGTGTCTAGAAGACAGCAATGCAGTGGACGATATGAATGACAAGTTCGTGGAATGTGGTCGGAGCTAAATTCTGCGCCGCAGAAGAGCACAAAAACTCTCCGATCACACTCTTAATCTCATGGCTGTTAAACGGGAAATGAAGCTGCAGTCTTCAGCAGATTTTTAAGACCGAGTGTGGCAGCATCGTTTACTGTACACCTGAGCTTTTGAGTGAGATTGAGAGGTTCTATGGGCATGTACACGTCATCGTTGGAGCCACACGGAAATGTGAGTAACGATCCAAGAGCAAGTCTTTTCCGACACTATTTCGATAATATCCCGAACGTCAGTCTGACGAAGATTGGAATGGCTCTTCAGCTCCTTAAAAACGGCAAGACCCCAGGCGAGGATGGAATTACAGCGGAGCTACTGAAAGCGGGTGGAAAACCAGTACTTGAAGTCCTTCAGAGGTTCTTTAATTCCATCCTCCATGGAGGCACTACTCCGGAGGCGTGGAGCAGAAGTGCAGTGGTCTTGTTCTTCAAGATAGGCGACAACGCTCTCTTGAACAACTACAGACCGATTTCCCTTCTGAGCCAACAAGGAACAAGCCGGTTTCCGAAAAGGCTTCAGCATCATATACTACATACATACCCTTCGGCATATTGTACAGAAGACCGAAAAGTACAATCTGCCACTTTGTCTTGCGTATGTGGACTATGAGAAGGCCTTTGATTCCGTCGAAATTTGGGCGGTGCTACCAGTCCCTTCAGCGGTGCCAAGTTGACTGTCGGTATATCGAAGTGCTGAAGTGTTTGTAAAGAAGGGCTACGATGGCTATCCGAATACAGAACCAGAGTACGAAACCTATCCAACTGCAGAGAGGTGTACGATAGGGTGACGTTATATCCCCGAAACACTTCACCGCTACATTGGAAAAAGGTTTTCAAGCTACTGGACTGGAAACGATACGGTATTAACATTAATGGAAGATTGTACAACTAGTGCGTGTTGCCAGTGATGACTTATGGATCTGAGACGTGATCCTTCACTGCTGGCCGTACGAGGACGCTTAAGATTGCTCAGCGAGCTATGGAGAGGGCTATGCTCGGGGTTTCTTTGCGTGATTAATTTAGAAATGAGGATATCCGCAGTAGAACCAGAGTGACCGACATAGCCCAACGGATTAGTAAGCTGAAGTGGCAATGGGCCGGTCATATAGCTCGAAGAACAGACAAGCGGTGGGGAAAATTTTTCTCGAGTGGCAGCCTCGTATCGGTAGGCGAAGTGTGGGGCAACCCCCCACTAGATGGAGTGATGACCTGGTAAGACATGCAGGAAGTCGATAGATGCAGGTGGTTCAGGGCCGTGCTTTGTGGCATTGCTTGGGGGAGACCTATGTTCAGCAGTGGACTTGTGAAGGGCTGTATTGATGATGATGATGATGATCCAGAATTTAAACATTATAATCGATTAAATTATAATTTAAGTAAAAATCTTATCATCTTTCTTAAATATCATTATCATAGGAAATTCCTGTTCAATAATCGAGTCCTTCTTACAGTTTGGTGTTTAGTAGCTTTATGAAAACGTTACCTTACTCCCCGAAACATTCGAGCGAAAAGCACTAAATCGGGGAGAGTTTTAGAACAAACAACGTACACATGCAACCATAATAGAGAGCGAACTGTCCGATAATGTTTTTTTTTTCATAAGAAAAAAATGGAAACGAATTTATAAAATGTGTTTTCAACATGACCTATAAAATAATAAGGCATTTTTATATAACTTTTACACGGTTTTATTATGGAATCTTTGAGTCGTACACGTTTATATAGAGGTTCAGTGACATCTTAATGGTTTTTAAACCCGACGAAAAATGGGGTGTTATATATTTAACATGTGTATCTGTGTATCTGTGTGTCTGTCTGTGCCATCGTAGCTCCCAAACGGATGAACCGATTTAGATTTAGTTTTTCTAACCTATCTGTTATTTAAATAAATCTGTTTTTTTTTTTAATTTAAGTTATTACATCGAGGCAGAATATTATAACCACGTTTCTGTCTTTATACATGTCATTTTTACGTATGTCCAATTTTATAAAATTACTAGCGATCCGCCCCGACTCGCATGGGCGATTTCTGGATCTCGACAACAGCTCCACCTACTGGGTCCAATTGTAAATTCAATCATCCAGGAACCCACTCAAACACACACAAAAAATTCATCAGAATCAGTCGAGCCAGTTTCGAGTTTTAGCGACATAGCAATTGATTTTTATTTATAGATATTTTGTTTTTCCGCAGTAATTATATTTCACTTGATTGACAGGTTCAAATGATCTACAGATTAAATGTTAAAAAGTACTACAGCGTCACCTTCTTTCTTGTAAATAAATAAAACATAATTAAGAATATATTAAAATAAATAAAATCTTAAACTAGGTGAGAGGGTGTGCCAACTCCGGCGAACTCCTTGGCAGAAACTCTATATAAATATTTATTGCCGCCGTATTTTGGCGGCGTAAAAGAATCTATCAGCCTATTTTATTCCGTGGGTGTCGTAAGAGACGACTGTGGTAAAAGTCATTTGGTGCGAGACATTTGGTACTGCTATCGTCAATCCGCCTTAAAAGTGTGAAGATAATCTATATCTATACAAATAAATAAAATTTAAGAGTCTGTTTATAATGTCAAAATAACAGCTTTTTACTGAATGTATATGAAAGTATATACGGTACTAATAACAAAATTGCCTATGTGTCTGCTTGTTGAGGCTAATTTCCGAAATGGCTGGACCGATTTTGACGGGACTTTCACTTAGATAGCTGATGTTATAAGGAGTAAATTAGGCTACTTTCATTTAAGAAAAAGAATATGGCATCATTTTCATCTTAGTGTTCTAATATGTTAATTTATGAAAGATTGAATGGAAAACTTTGAACTTATAAGTGACAGTAATCCTCTCGAAAATGAGCAGCCTGTGGCATGCAGTGAGACGCATATATTATAAACTGTAAATTTACTTTACTTTTAAGTGATAATAGCCTATAGGTTAAGGTTGTAGACTGCAAACTGTGAACATCGTGGGTTCGTATCCGCCATTCGACTACTGTTGTGAACCACTCCTAACACAAGCGTATTAATATTACTTAAAGTGGTTAAAGGAAGTATTATAATAATAATAATAATAGCCTTTATTTAACAATCTTTTAAAATATTCGTATGAAAACACTATAAGTAATAAAAAATTTGTATGAAGTAACTTAAACTTAAATATATACATTAATTATTTGACACCGGTTTTGTGATTGTCTTGCGTTTCCGCAAAGGCCTCCCCTAGAGCTTGCCACGCTTTCCGATCCTGGGTAATGCTCCTCCAAGTAACTCCAGCAATTTTTCGAATATCATCCTCCCATCTAAGACGCTGCCGGTAACGTTCTTAGTCCATTTTTCTTTAAGAGAGTATTAGTAACGTTCAAAGCATTATCAACATTCTTTAAAAAATACAATTTATTTCAAGGTCGTTCATTTCGATCAGTGATGTCAATTATCTAATGTCAATATATATCAGTTACATTAGATGGAGTAAGTCATAATATTTTAACATATTCTTCTTTTTGTTGAAACTATTTTTGTTACATATCATTTGTGTAATGAATCATATTATCTGTACAGCATATAATATGATTCATTACATATTAGTATAGCAGGTATTTTTGGAAGTAGCAAGTACGTAGTAGCAAAGTAATTATATTCTTTAATAAACCCTTCATTAATGAATTCAACTACTTTATTCGACTATTTCAGATCATCAGTAAAACATGAAAATTTAAAGAATATTATATATATTATAATAGCTTAAGAATTTATTAATATGATTAAAAACCAAACTAAATCTATACTATACCAGGTCAAAAGATAAACCCTAAGGAACTCTAAAAGAACTCTAAAAGATAAACCGTAGAGGCAACAGTGATTGTTGTTGTTCATATCAAATATAACAACTCTTTGACTTTCCTTTTGGAAATTGCATGCCAACCACTTATTATATAAATCACTTCTTATGACATCTATAACACGACGACAATATATATCCGAATAACTTTTAAACAATTTATTTGTAAAAGTGCGAAATGAAAAATGTTAGGCTTTTTGCAGATAGGATGGATCACGCGGAAACCACGTTTTATTAATAACTAGCGATCCGCCCCGGCTTCGCACGGGTGATTTCTGGATCTGGACAACAACGCCACCCACCGAGTCCAAATGTGTTTCTGAACCATCTAGGGACCCATTCAAACACACAAAAATTTCATCAAAGTCGGTCGACCCGTTTTTGAGTTTTAGCGAAACTAACGGACAGCAATAGATTTTTATATATAGAGATGTAGGAAATTAAATAAATTAAAATTCATTGTTTAGATAACTCTTAACCTATATTTTTTGATATAACGTAAGTACGTACTTATTTACATAGCGTCTCGGACCTCGTTCAGTCAAAATATGGTTTTAAATTCAAAATTGTGAAAGAAGTGATATGTGTCAATCATAAACCCAATATTCCAGTAGTCGCCTTTTACGACATGCTAGGCAAGTAACACTCGGCACATTCTTTTTTGTCACAAGTCCCACATAAACATGGAACTTTTCGTTCCAGACCAACATGGGACAGAATAACGTCAGTAATTAGCCGTTTGTTCAATATGTTATGCTCCTTTGTAGGATAGATTAGTTTTACTTTTACGACATGCTATGCAAGTAACACTCGGCACATTTTTTTTTGTCATAAGTCCCACATAAACATGGAACTTTATCGTTCCAGACCAACATGGGACAGAATAACGTCAGCAATTAGCCGTTTGTTCAATAGGTTATGCTCCTTTGTAGGATACATTAGTTTTACTTTTACAGAGTTTAGGCCAGTACAATACTGGTTTATTAATAAAGATTTAAATCAACATATAATTAATAAGCACAAGTAGTAAATGCCTTTAGAAAAAAAAGTTTTTCGAGTGGCGGCATATGAGTACGTGCAGTGTTTGTAGAACTTTGTAGAAAATAGTTTTAAATGCTTAAATCAATAGATTTATGCTATTGCTTGTATAGTGAGAAAACGGAGTATATACTTTGTTGAATCAACCCATGCTAAAGCATTAACATACATAACTCTAATAACATAAAATCAATAATATAAAGGAAAACTTTCCCGATAAAAATAAGGAGCTGAAAGTAAATACGTTG
Source organism: Parnassius orleans (assembly GCA_029286625.1). NCBI lineage: Eukaryota > Metazoa > Arthropoda > Insecta > Lepidoptera > Papilionidae > Parnassius > Parnassius orleans. Next base: position 1,253,012 of record JAGSMP010000092.1, read on the forward strand.
CAGTATTTTTAAATATATTGAGATTTTCCATGCATATAGTTACACATTTCTTACCATCGCAAAGGAAACTACGCAAAAATTAATACGGCTGTTCATTTATATGTAAAAATATTCAAAAGCATTTAATCTAATTCATTCATGAGACATAAAACGGTCCATTTGATCTGAAGCATTCTAACGACGATGTTTAGGAATTTGTCAATTGTGTACAATTCGAAACAATCCGTAGAGCTATGGTAGCTCAGAGGCTAAACGCTTTCCATAAATTTACGAAAAAATCAATTGTACGCGAGCCGGGTTTGATCCTCGTTGGCATTAATGAAATTGTTTATTGCAATTTAAAGTGACGATTTACCATGTGTTCGATAGTGTAGGAAAATACAATAAGGACACCTGCATGTCTGAGAAAGAAAATATTTTGAGGAAATGTGAAGTCCGCCACAGTCACTGGAGCAGCGCGGCAGACTAATTGCTCCATAGTCCACTTAGTAATGATAGGCGACCTGAGCTCAAAATTGGGACGTATATAGGCTACTACAATACTTTTTTACTTTTATATAGTTAGAATAAACATATACAAAAACTAACACCTACTTTTAATATTAGAATGTTATATTTTTTATAGAATAAGGGTAAAAAACGAGCACAAAGTTCACTTGATGGTAACTGGATACTACCTAATAGATAACTGGCATAGACATCTACATTTATCCTTGATTAAAAATCTAAATGCGGATGCGCTGTCAGCCCTGAGGACTTAGATGGAATGCGAGGCATTCCTTCTTAGTATACAGTAAAAAGGGTCTCCACTCACCATACGATGCACAGCAGCATTAAGCTGCCATTTTACGCTCGTATTTTGTGAGAGCGTTGTCGTTCCCTAGTCGAGCCGACCCATTCATGCTACAACCATAATATAGTTGCAGCATGGCTATCTACCACGTAATAAAATTATATATTATAACTATTTTCTAACTATGAAACAGAAGCAATGACATAAACGCAAGTCTTAGCTTTGCATCCACAAATTATTGTTTGTTTTTATAAAACTGAAGTGTCAAACGAACTTAGAGACACAGTCAACCAGAAGGTAAGCGGCTACTGCAGACCATGAACACCTGCGGCAAACTTCAAACAAAGAAGGCTTCAAATGACAACGCATTCTTAACCTCTGAAGACTAAGATGGAATGCCTCTTGTAAACTTTTACCGTGTAAAAAGGTCGTGGGAACTATTTTGAGTATCAAACCACGCAGTCGTGACTTCTTTATGGTGACAAGAGAATATCTATATGAAACTCTTACATCATTACTATACAGGCACTTTAGCACTTCAATAAACTGATAGTTTATCTGAAACCGCTGAGGAGACGGTAGCACCTCCGAAATATCGACGGAATCAAGGTCTTTCATATATTTTAAATATGCAACACAAACCGGTAGATTTTCCTCAACTACATTTTATCGAAATGTATGGTAGGGTATGCGGCTAGTGGTATCCGAGAAAAATAGTCGTCGAGTTTACATGCGAGACAATTCGAAATGCCTTCAGAGATCATAGCTCTGAAGTGACGGGTAGACAGCGCTCAGAAGGAAAAGCGAATCTGTATTTCTTCAGTTTGGCGTTGTGTCTTTTCTAAGTTGACAACACAACCACCCTTCTGTTCCATGCCGCGGGCATTGTGCCACCGTGAAGATCAAATTTTTGATTTTTATTTAGCTCTATTATTAAAAAAGACTAATATTATATTATATTAGTCTTTGTCCATCATCGACATTGACTAATTTCGAAAAATAACAACCAATGTACATATATCAAGACACAAAACAGCACAAAAGTTAATTACAGAATTACGTTCGAGATAAATCCCACAGAGACCGTGCCTTTTCAGGATTAAAAACCTTAGTCCGTGAAACATAAACTATCTCTATCCAAGATAACATATCAACCCGTTGCCCCGTTACTTTGTGTAAGAAAAACAAATGAACAAACACACTTTCTGATTCATAATAATAGTAAGGATAATTTAACCAGTTAAGAATGCTGTAAAAATACATAGGTAAAAGTTTAAGTTATTGAATTATTTAAATCTTTTAAGTATCCATTGAGTACTGATAACATATAAATTAATTTATTAAGTAAATTTAGCATACGCGTTCTATAAGTAAATTTATTTTAGCTATATAAAAATAAATTTACTTGTTCTATAAGTAAATTTATTTTTATATAGCTACGTTTTTTAAGATATATATTGTATAACCCTCCAAATATGTATCACTTAATATTATAATGCATGGAATTTAGCTTGACATCCGGTTCATGAAATTGTAATCATTTTTGCGTTGTACTTAATTTCACTGTTCGGTGAACACTATGATTGTGTGTGAACATTGTAAATGGTTTTGTTTCAATAAAATTTAACAATAAACAAAAATGACATAAGATCGGTTGAGTGCTATGGTACTTTGGTAGGAATTTTATAACTACGGCCATGGATGATGTGTCAGATCTCTAATTAATATCATAAATCTAGTATTTAATTTAGATTTAAAGAAAAATTAATAATTAAAACGACATCGATCTAGGTAGCCAAGATTTTATACCAAGGGTGTGATGTAACTTACGGCAAGAAAAATAAAAAAAATATCGAAAGTAGATAAAGTTAATGTTGCAGCTTATTATATCCACTACTGACCACAGGTCAGTTCTCATTTCTGAGTGTCTCGTAAGGGGGATAATTTGCCATAGTAACCACGCTTGGCAGGCGGGTTTGCAACCGTAGTTTTTTATCTATTAGTAGCTATTTGGAAGTCGTTGCTGCCCATCTCCTGTTTTTTCCCTCTGTCGCTTTTTAAGATTCCCAAGGGGGATTTATAGGTAGTGCATATTCTTACACCGCCACTATACAGTCAATTCAATTCGGTTTTATCGAATAATATTATACAAGTCTTATTCAATAACCAATGGACAGAAATAAAACACAACATTAACTTTCTTATTTATGTAAAGGAAGCACAATAAAATAATATTACAAATTATAATCATACAGTTCTGATTAACTAAGTGCCATCTAACGCCTCTGTTGTGTGCCAATTATTTTCAACATTGATTCATTATTTAAACATTTTTCATAAAATTGAAATGATAAATTAATTGACAGTCGATCTGGTGGTAAACGGCTACTACAACCCATGGACATTTGCAACTACGAGTAACTTTAAACAAAGAAAGCTACAGATGCGTGTCACCTTGGGACTAATGTAAAATGCCTTACAGCCTGTAGTTACATTGGCTCTCTACCCTTCAGACTGGAATACAGTAGTGCAAGTAGAAATATTTAAGAGGTGGTATACTCAGGACTGACTCCTAGGAAGAAAGAAATGAGTCCTACCACCTTGGGGTCTGAATCAGTGCCTGCGGAAAAATGTCCCGAAAAGATGGCACTTGTGCAAAATACTGCAAACAGCTATACCGTGCTTGTGTAGAAATTGCACCTGGCGTACTCTGATGCGGCCTATGACTTGTCCCGACTGGCCGCCGTGACCAGAATTTGGTCTGGAGGACATTAAGTTATATATAAAATAACCTAACGGTTTGCTTAGTCTTTTGTAATGCGTTCAGCATAGATGTAGAATAATCTGTCGGCGTCTGACTTTCCGCCCGATGACAATCTGGGCGCTTTCAAAATAAGAGTGAATAAGAGTGTTAAGCTAAGATGCGACTTACTATCTAGAGCTTCATCACCACTTACCACCAGGTAGTAGTGTAGTAAAGCACTGGATTATAGTAAGTTGAAAAAATATATTGAAGGAAAAGCGGTGTAATAAAGAAGCGATGCCGGTTCAGCGCTCAGTAATAAGTGCGCCAAGCGTAAGTGAAGTTTCAAACCTTATAATTAGTACCAGTAATTTAAATGTTTTCATGAGGAGATGATAATTTATGATATAATAAAAATAATAAGATATAATTTACTTCTACTTAACAGATACAATAATATCATTGTTCATAAGATTTCCATATGTTCGACATTAATATTTGGCAAGTGTACAGACAGATGTTCTTGTAACCTCTAAGTCTATTGAGTACACGTCCCTATTGTTGCATTTTGAACAATAGAATCCACGGCTTGATAATACCATGATTGATATAGATAGTTATAAAAGCATATCCCGAATGGTGTTCACGATGATTGATGAGTATTATACGAATATATAGAGTATATAATATCTAAATAATGGAACAGTTAAAGTAAAATCACTCTGTTCATACTTCATATTACTTACAAAATCTTGGTAAATATTCATAATAATAATAATGTCCTCCAGACCAAATTTCGGTCACGGCGGCCAGTCTCAACTACTAACAAGACTAGCCATCGGCGCAGGACAGGATTATACTCTTAGTGCCCAAATGTATGCGCAAACACAGGTGCACTCTCTATTCAATAAAACTCAATAACTGATAATAATAATAATAACTGATTTTTTTTTGGCCCGACTCGGGATTCGACCCGGGACCTCATGATCAGCAGTCGCAATACTACAACGACTAGACCAACGAGGCAGTCAAAATTTTCATATAAGCCAAATATTTATATAACTTCAATGATTACATATTACAAATTAAGATAAAGATTATTAATAAATGAGTAATTAAAGGACAGTTTGTTTTTAAGAGGAAGATGCTGCTGTCCGTCTCTAGTTGCAAATAGTAGTAGTCAAGTGCCCAAAATGCTAAAAAATTTATTGAAAACCAGATTCAACGTTTCCAAAAGTAACATCAAAAGAAAAAAATATATATTTTCCAAACGTATTCAATCATTAAACGAGCACACTCTACACATAATATCAAAGAAGTCGTCAACGACGTAAATTTTGCGCTCCGATGGATATTGCGCTACTTCCGATCAATTTCATTCTAACCCATGGGGTAATGCTTTTACGTTTACGAAAGGTAAATCCCCGTTTATTACGAATTGAACTGGTATAAATTATTTATCAGATTTTCCCCCGAAAATACGTGTAAAATGTAAATGTGAAGTTTTCTTAACTGTGAATTAGTACTTCCAAATAAAAGGGTAAAATGGCTTATTTACAAATGAAAAAAATATCAAGTAATCCTTTAGACCCCAAACCCAAATTTTTTGAAATTAAATTTAAATATTTTTGCGGCGTTTTTATACAAACTTTTATGACATAAAGACTACAAGTCTGTGTGAAAAAAATAATGTTACTTTTTCCATAAAATAGTACAGTAATTATAGTTTTAAAATATTAATTATGGTGGTGGGTAGGGGATAACGGGTAATATTTTTATATTTCATCTTATTAATCCAACGAAACAAATTATATATGACCCAAGTAAGATTCGTATTAGAAACATTTGTCATTATTAACACTTGCTAACCATTAAACTAACATTAAACACTTGTTACAACAGCGTCTTCCTAATAACAACTAAAAATAAAACACTGCGGTTGCCAACATGCTTTCCAAGCGTAGCAACTATGGCAAATATCCCCGAATGAGTCAATCTATGGAGGAGCCTAGCGGACTTTAAAAATGCTGTAACGGTAACGGTTCCAAGCTTACTTGTAATTGCATCGACTACAACTCCATGGTGGTCTACTTTAGCAACATTTGGCAGGGCTACGTTAACCTTCCTGCATTCATCCATAAGACCCACCAGTGCCAGCCGCCCCCTGGAGGCCCCTCTTCAAGAGTGGTCAACTCCTCCTATTGCAGTTCGTAACTTGACTTGCCAGAGCTCAAAGTGGCGTAGCGGGCTATGGACAGGGATTTGCTCGGAGTTTTTTTGGATGTATCAGTAAGAAGAAGCGGTAGTAGATCAGTCAATTTTGTGTGACAACCTCGTACTAGAAAGCGCAATGCAGGACAGCTCTCGCTAGATGGAGTGACGACTCAGTGTGGTTTAGACAAAGCTGTTGTATTGTAATGGGATGTATTGTTGATAACTGCAAAATACTTAATTATTAAAAAATATAAAAATTACAGTTCGTTTATTTCATGGTATTCAGGAGCAACACTATGTTTTTCCAAATGTTAACCTGCACGTGTTGCACCTTGCTATTTGACGGAAGAGTTTCTAGTGAGTAAAGACAGTTCTTTCAAGAAATGCATAGTGGTGCATTATTAACACGTCCAGTAGTGCACTTGAAAGGCAATCAATGCAATACTATAACTAGTAGCCCTATTTGAATAGAGAATTATTAAAATCAATTCATTTCCTCGCTGTCTCAATTTTGATACAACAGTCACGGCTATTCAGTATCTATGCATAGTATAATAAATCTGTAGAAAATTCGTGTCTGTGATTCTAATATTTTCTGGAAAAAACAATTCCAGGGGACTAAATAAAGGGCACTGAAGCCAAATTAGTGGTTTTTAGAATTTTTGTCTGTCTGTCTGTGTATTCCCGATTCACGCAAAAACTACCAGACAGATTTCCATGAAATTTTGTTTGTGGGTAGTTAGAGACCCGAGGCAACTTATAGGCTACTTTTTATCCGATTACAGAACTTTAAAAAAGGAGGGTTAAGTATTTTCTTCCTCAGGATGTTAATTTCTATTTTATATGATTGATGTTTTTTTAAATAACTTATTTATAAAAATAAAGCCTTAAATTAGTTTTCACCGTTTCGTAATAATTTGAACTACGCCGACAATCTAAGTTTCACTTTTTTAAAAACGGTGCCATCTAACGTGAAATTCAAAAAGTATTAACATTTTATGTCCAGTTACTAATAAATAAAATAAAACAAATAACTTACATTTTATATGTTTAAATAATTAAATTCATAATTATTTGAAAATTCTATCGTTAATTTTTAGTTCTTTCGTTATATAATTTTAGTAGGAATAAATAAAATTTATAAGTAGTATCTAATTACTACTTACATAGATAATAGTGACATCGATCATCATAAAACCTGAAATATTTCTAAGTTTCATTTCTAATCTATAAAAAAGATTTTAGTACGTATTAGTTTCGTTTATCTATAAATAAACTGATTAAACTGTTAAAAACTGTAATTATTGCAAAACTCTCACTTTCCATATAGTTTAAAAAAAGAGATTTTTATATAATATATATTTGCGAAATCTTAGAATTAATAATATCATAAAGTAGTCGATTATTGCAAGAAATGGTGACATTTAATTAAACTTAACATTGTTTATTGACTATATCATGATATAAATAATCAGTAACTTGACCAAATCAATGAATAGAGATCGTTTGGCGATATTGACAATCTACATCGCATTATGCCTAATTTATGTATTATACAGAGTTATTTTTCAAAGAGTAGCCAATTTAAACTTAAGTTCAAATATATAAATAATGATATACCGTTATTGCAGTTTTTGAAAATACGAGTAAATAAGGCTACTAATTTTATTTGAAATTATCCCAAATTGAATGTGATTTATGGGCAACATGGTTTTTGCCAACCGATCGAACCTTACGAATGTGTGCGTGCGCAGTAAAATCAGTTAAAATAATGCAATACCACGAATATTGAATTTAAAACTAAGACTTAAAATATCCAGACCGGTGTAGGGATGATTTATCATAATTGTCAATTTTAGCAAAATGACTAACAAAACTGTGTACACAAAACTGTGTTTTCTTAATCACAATGAGAATGTCTTTAGTTGAATATGTTGGGTGTCTATCAACATAGCAATATTTCACCAACTTCTTTTGTATCAAGTCCGAAGTAAGTAATTGAAAATTAAGTGCACTATAAGATTTTCATCTCTAATGATGGAATAGTTTGGATGACTAATTAATTACTAGGTAGATGGGGTCCACAATCGTGCAAAAGCTTCTTTTCAGTTTTTATGAGTTTTATTTAAGCAAATACGAGAGTCGTATAGCTTGCCGTAAGATTTCAAAGCACAGGAACAAAAGTGTTCGATTCCCGCGAGGACCAATGAAACGGGTAAGGAAATTTTATTTGCTAATTTTCCACGTGTTCAGTGAAATGGTAAATAATAACTTGGCGGCGAAACCTTGATGTCTGAGTAGTTTTAAAAAAAATTCGTGGATATGTGAAACCGCTATTGTGCACATGGGTAATTAGCAGCCCAGTGCACAGTCGTAAGACGTATGTAAGCTGCTTCTTTACTTTTAATGAGACTTATAAAACAGTTTGTCATAATAATATATTAAGATAGCTTTCATCTTTACAGATATACCTACCTATTAAGACTTTTGTGACAGTCCCGGTTTCATAGCTGACATGAGTAAATGAACAGGCTCTTGCGAAAAAGTACTATAAATATCAAAGACAGCAAATTTTAAACACAGTCATGTTTATTTTATTTTAACTATGAGTAGAACTGCATTGATAGAATCTTTAAAGTTATCCGGTAATCGAACCGATCCAAACGTAAATTTCATAGTACGTAAGCAACCCAAATTCGATCCGCACTGAGACCACTCATATTTTAATTGAAGTTTCAATTTACCATGTTCTCGGCGGTGAAGGAAAATATTGCGAGGAAACCTGCATATTTGAGAAGTTGAAAAAATATTTCGGAAATCATTTGTAAGGTATACTTATGTAATGTAATGCCCAGTAGTGGGATGTATGTAGGCTGCTACTTTTTTACTTTTAATAGGCCTATCCACTGCTGATCATAGGCTTCTCCCATTGTTTGTCAAATAGACCGGATATTTGCAGTAGTAGTATACTTCAAATATCCGGCCTTTTTATTATTTTGAGCTGTAATCAGAAAGACGCTGCTGCCCATCTCCTGTATATTTCTACTGCCGGTCATGAATATAGTTCCTCTCACATGTTCATCGTGAACACAACTACATTTATGAAATTTTAATTTTAATTGGAGTAGTATTAATGATGTTTCTAAATTGAAGACCACGCGAGCAAAGCTGCGGGTAAAAAGCTGATAATGAATAAAAAGCATGTCTATTTATAGTGAGCAATAAAATAAAAACCAAATATATTGCACATTCAATGTTTATTGAGGCTTGTAATTGTCGTTATAGATTACATAACACCGTTAACGTTTACATTACCGATACTTTCGCATTGTTTTGACTCATACCCAGTTCGCGTTCCAAGAGCGTTCAGCGGCGCATGGAGCATAGCGGCGTGTGCATGCATGTATTTTGAATCCTCCACTCATCACACAAATAAATGAGTGCTAGTTTGTCATGCACATCGCACGGGCCTCCCCGCAGCACACATATATTAGTACTAGGCGTCCGACAGAACGTATATTGTGTGACACATTCGGCATACATTTTGAACTACCCCCACTCAGGACACTTTAATACAAGTTCATGTACGCTGTAGGCCCGCCCCGCTACAAGCTCGTCATTTGGTTTCTAAACTTATACTTTAAATTTTCTCATACATTCATCAAAGTGCCACCCGCTATCATTTAATATCGTAAAATGCGCTTTGAAAAGTTTCCACAAATTCAGAGCTGCTGCTGTTAACTACTAAAAATATTGTGAACGTCATTGGACGTCATTAAGGTAGTTTCTTAATGTTTTTGATAAAGACACCACTTCTGAGCAATAACTTTTCTTTTTTATAGGATAGGATGACAAACGAGCACACAGTCCACCTGATGGTAAGTAGATGCTGTGGCCCATAGACATCTACATTCATCTTTAATCAAGAATCAAAATGCAGATGCGTTGTCACCCCTGGGGACTGAGATGGAATGCCTCTTTTCGAGTAAAAAGGCTCTCCGGTTCTCTACACTCACCATACGAAACACAGCAGTGTTTAGCTGCTATTTTACGCTGGCTACAACTATACTACTAATATAGCTGCAGCATGGCTCTACCACATATAAACTATAAAACTATACAAAAATATTATAAATATCTAGAAAATTTTCTTTTTTGTTTAATAATTTACTTTCTGTATTTCTATTTATAAATATTTAATTCAAATTGAAAACCAGTCTGAAGAAAATCGTATATTTTGCTCTTAATTCGTAATATGTATTTTCTTATTTATGGTCTTTGCAGCTTTAATTAAGTTAATAAATTTTATTGTTTACAATCAATTACAAAAAGAAGAGAAAATCTTTTGTTTGACTAAAAACTACCCTGTTATCTATGTTATTTCTGCAACCAAGCATCAGTACCTACACTCCCAAGTGTATAGAAATCCAGTGTAATTATAGACTGTGAGGCATTCCATCTTGGTCCCCAAAGGTGACAATGCATCTGTAATAATTTAATTAAATTAATATAATTTTAATGTAATAATTTGCTTGAAGTGCACTGGTGGTGTCCACAGGCCACTTAATATCAGCCAGACTGTGAGTTACTTTTGTTACTCCAAAGTTACAGAGAAAGAAAACACATAATCTTATAAATTAACTGTAGTTGATCGAACATACATCTCCGTGTAATGGCGTTGTAAGAGAATCTACTACCATAAATCATCTCATGAGAATAGTAAGAGTCGACAGATGGAAACTGAGACAGGAGATGTGCAGCTTTATCTTAACTGACCCGCCTGCCAAGCGGGAGGACTATGTTCAGCAGTGGACTTTAATAGTGATGATGATGACAGATGAGGGTGATAATTTTGCTTTATTTAGTTCGATGCATTTTAATTTACATGCTTCATAGTTACTTACCGCCATTTTTATTTGAAAAAGAACATCTATATTATACGAACACACGTGTAACAAACTGAATATTGTAATTGGAAATTCTTAATAAATGAAAAATGTTATGTTTATTTTAGTTCCAGTATGTTTAATATATTAAATTTTGACGTAAAATATAATTTTTACATTATTTTTAACCTCAATTTTTTCGGAATTGCATATCTATTAGTAATGCGTATTAGAATGTATTTGTTAATAAAGTAGAGAAGAAAAAGCAAATAGTTAATGTTCGTTTGTTTGGGACTAAAGTGTGCAACCTTTTTGTAGTTCCAATTACCAGAGCACAAATGTATAAGTTTGCGGTTCAAGTTACTTTCGAGCACTCTATGAATAAAGCCGACTATGAGGGAAGTAATAACATGCATAGTTTGTTCCTGAGGTTTATTAATTGTCATTAAATAAAAACTGACAATGATTATATTACATGTAACTTTTATTAAATAAAATTTCATTTTTTGTTTCAATTTCATTTCATGCTTAAAATGACATGCTTATAATTCCCTTCCTAAAGAACTCTTCATCCTGGGTGCCTAAAAATTCGTGTATTGCAGCAACTACTGCGTCAGCATCTCAAGATCTGTCCTCTCAGTTAAGAGCCGTGGTAGCTCAGGGGCTTATCTCGCCGTAAATATCATAGTATACGAGCAACCTGGGTTCGATACCAACCGGCACCAATGAAATTGTTAAAGGCAATTCATTAAATTCCATCTGCAGAGGGCTGCGTGAAAGGTACAAGACGTGAAGTATTTCGGCCACTAATCCTCGTGCCAAGCTTTGTGGTAATGGCAAATAACCCATATCCAAGATTGAACAGTTTATAGGTTAGCAAAGAGTAGATATTCAACATCATCGTCGTCTCTTTTACAGCCCATCACAATTTCAGCAATGACGGTACATCTATAGTACAATGGGATGGTACATCTATAGTACCTATAGTAGCTAGTGTTTTTATCAAGTACTTGATTTTTATTTTGCGCCGGAAAATCAGTTATTTAATAATTAAATTAGCCAAGATTGGTTTCATGGCCTTACGTTTTCGTAATCTGTAGTAATGTAATAATGATGTTTAATTTGTGGCATTCCTTGGGGTAGGCCTATGTTCATCAGTGAAATTGTTTAATATTTAAAAAAAATCATGTCTCGTCAGAATCGGAGAAGATTCGAGTTACTCTTTTAAAGTTCTAGAATCTAGATCATTTCCCATGCCAAGGCTATGATTAATTATGATATTAACGATCATTTAAGTCATTTTTAGCAAAAAAAATTATTAATGTAATTTTTAAATTAAAATATTTCAAAATCCACCCACAATCAATTCTCTTTCACATTCGAACGAGTTTTCATTTGAAGTTCACAATGAAGAACAACGCAAATAGAACTATTTTTAAAAATCGCAAATGAAATGCCATTGTGGAAAGAGTTCAAACGTTCGAAATTTTCCATTTTGGAATAAAGTTAGGATCAAAAAGGATCGTATCAAAAATTCCAAATTGTTAGTTTTCTGATCCAATTGTGTTTGTTGTATCCGAGATTATCTCCTACTTAGTGTTTGCTTGTATTTTTGTATCCCTTGATTTTGTTATAAGCTTCTTATATTTCTTTGTATTGTTTTTATTTCGGCTTCGGATTCGCTTTAGTTAGAATAATCAATTCAATCAATTGATTTGGCTAAAGTACCCTTGACCTTTTCTTTTTTTTTCTTCTTCAATCTGATCAATAAAAATGACATTTCGTTATTAACTTGTAAGTTCACAAATAGGTCTGCATATTTAAAGAGTAATGAACGGCGTATTATGTAAACTGTACAAATAGAACTCACATATTAAAGAGCTTAATTGAAAAGAAGATAAGGAAATCTTGATAATACCAAATGACAAAATAGAATTAGTTAATTTACTAGGTGGTAGTATCCTTTTCTGCTTAAGAGTCCGTCTACGTAGGTTTTATATGTTTTTTGTATTAAAGGGTGGTACCCTTTCACTTATGGTTTTGCCATCATTCAGCAGTGCTTACACTGCTATATTCAGGTCTGAAGGGTATGGAGAGAAAGTATAACTTCAGACTGTTAGGCATTCCATCGTCGTAGTCGGAGCTGACAACGCATCTGTAAAAATGCATCTGTTCTTTGTCATGACAATGGTTGCAAATGTCCATGGCCTGCAATAGTCATTTGCCATCAGGTGTACTGTAAGTTTATTTGCTCTTTCGATATGAAAAAAGTTAGGGAATGCATAATATCATACAACGCTGAAACGAAACAAATTGTGGGTTCCTTTTATTTTTGAGTAAACAAAGTTATAACATAAAATAAAGTTCTCTTTACACAGCTACGAGTATTATATTTTACCATAAAGCACCCTTTCTACCTTTAAATTTAAATGAATAATTTACGGTACAATTACGCATGGACGAACTCTCACTTCATTATACTTTAAACTTTATAATTTTCGTCTTTCTAAGTTGAAGCTTTATCGACGGAGACTCGGAATGGCGCGCCTTTTCCTATATGAATATAATTTTTAATTTACCATAAATACTGTATTTAGCTGGTAGATCGGCAATTAACTTCCTAATTAACTAACTTATTGTACTAGACAACAACAGATTAGCAACATATTCATTAGCTAATATAATATTACAACAGATTAAGAACTACTTGTCTTTATTTCATTATATAATTTAAAATTTTTAATTTTGTACAACCGACTTTAACATAAATTATTAAGAATAACTCAAAAACGATTGGTCAGATCTTAACCAAATTATATGGGACCACATGTGAAGCACCAGCTTTCAAATAAAAAAAGAATCATCGAAATCGGTTCACTCAGAAAAAAGTTACGAGGTAACACTCATAAAAAAAAACATACAGTCGAATTTAGTACCTCCTCCTGTTCGATGTCGGTAGAAAAGATAGCGTTCACTGGATAAAATCTATAAAAAATATACTCATATTTTCTAAACTTTACTTTCATTTTAATACATTTTGTATTAAATTTGCAATCAGTGGACCTAATGCTAAATGGCATTTTCTACCAGTAAACCAATGTTAGAGCAAGAAGTGTGTATGACAGTGGCAAGGGCGAAAAATATAACAGTGTACATGTAACGTTACAATTTATGTGAATTGTAATTGTTGTGTCCATCCTTAGTTAGAAATACATTATACCGTGTATTATAATAATGTGATGAATTAAAGACTATGAGTAAGTTTACAAGGGGAGTTAAATAAGTTCGTGGGATGAAGACGTGGAGGTCGACATGTTCGTGCATTAACTAAGACAGGCAGACCGATTAAATCGGGAGGACAATATTATGAAAAAGCAGGAAAACCTCCTTAAAATATTTTGAAAGGGATGTCCAAAGTTTAGGGGGACTATTGCCATGGGAAAACTATGATTTGTGGTTAAAGGCAATGCCTCTTTTAATAAGGTAGATACTCACTTGAAGACGATCTCATGGCGGAATGGCCTGGAAACAACTTGCAGAAATGGTTAAAGCATCAAATACAACCATTTTGATCGTCTTGGCATGTCAAAGGTGCGGATGAGTGCCGAGAATGCCTACCAAAAGAAGCGCCTCGTAGCGTGTTGTCGCGAGCTTTTGGGCCTTTGCGTGGCACGCAACGAAATTTTGAGTCAAATTTTACTGGAGATGAAAATTATATACATCATTTTGTGTCTGTGTCGATGCAAAACTTGGTAAAGCGACACTAAAAAGGCACACTACCCACCGTAAAACTAAATTAACGTAAAAACTAACCAAAGATTTACAATTATTTAATGCTGACTCAAGGAAAACAGCTTGATTTAATAATTCTTAAGAAGAATCTATAAAAAAATATAAAAGTACTTCTCTCTTTGTACGACAGCATAATTTTTTCGCTTGGATGATTTTTAACCCAAATGAAACGACAATGAGGAGAGGAAAAATTGCTGGAAACTCAAAATAAACGAGGTTCGCTAATGGAAAGTAAGTCTGGAAAAGTACGTTCATTTTATCATAAACTCGGGCAAAAAATGTTTTATTTAGTATGTTAAATAATTAACAAATATCAGAAAACCTTTGAGAGTGTAAAGCAGAGACCTTACTATATTTGTTTTTATTGAGCATATTTTATAGAAATACTAACGAAAATCACCGAGTTTTACTTGTTATAATTTTTTTACCTTTGCATCGCAGTTGCAATCCTACCTGTAACAAACATTTTATGTTATTAATAAACTTCAGTAAATATTTTTATTGATCTATAATGTTAAAACAATTAACAATAAGTTTTTAAATTCCCATACTCATTTATTAACAGTAATAATAATACTTTATTTTATATGTATTAGTATTATATTCATCATAATATATTTTACTTAACATCTTTTTTATATTATATTTATACTAGCGATCCGTCCCGGCCTCGCACGGGTGAATACTTGATCTGGACAACAGCGCCACCTACCGGTTACAATTGTGAATCTAAACCATTCTCGAATCAACTTAATCACACACACAAAATTTCATCGAAATCGGTCGAGTCTTTTAGGAGGATTTCAGTCAATACACACAGACAGAAGAATTATATAAAAATATGCTCGTCGGTAAAGAGAAACATCCTGTGGAACATGTTTTCTCAAGATATTTCCTGTAAGAAATTATGAAATGTTTTGAGAATATATAAAGTTTGCTATTTAGTCCTCGAGCTCGATAGATGGCGGTATCTCCAAGTGGACCATCTCACTTTTACCAGACGACTTACACAGACTGGCAATGCGCAAAGCCGTCAAAGGTACGAGACATCTGGAATTGCATTAAATCCATGTACCAATTATCCTTCATACTACGGTAAAGGTCCATGTTCAACTGTGGACATTTACGAGCTGATGGAGGAGAAGAAGAAGATAGCGTTCACTTCTCGTTATTCCTTGCCGTATTACAATTAGCGTGCTTACATAGGACAACGTGTGGGGTAAACTACGTGATTGTAAGTACATAATAGTATTCGGATACTCTGTAGCGTCCTGATTTTTTTCGCTCTTTCTGTTATTTTGTGAGTGCTTCGTACTCTGTGCATTAGGACGTAGAGTGGCGTAACCCTCTTGTCCCTGACTCCGATGCAATTTGTTTTTGCTCTCCTCTGAACAAAATTTTCTAATTTCGATAAAAGCACAGATAATCTACGAAGTGTAAACAGTGTATAGATTTATTTTCATGTCTCTAACTATTTTCATAGATTAGGTATAGGGATAGGTGGCATGACGATTGGTATATTTTTAAAGCTTGAAAATTATTTATACTGATGTAATATGAGTCGTGCTAATATTATTCGAATTTGAATTTTATATTCTCACTTTTTTTAAATGAGTTCATATATGTTTGGCTCGTTAAGTAAATTTAAATTATCATAATTGATTTTAAAAGTTTAATTTATTACTGATGATATTTAATTTTATGTTAAAAAACCTTTACAATAAATAAGTAAAACAACAACTGTCAACTTTTAAATTAGGTAAAATTATATAGAAATGGCCCTCTACACAAACAATACGTTTGTAATATTTCACAACTTCAATACTTTTCGCAATTAATTAGTTAAAAATGTTTTATATAATAAATAATTCCGCTTCACTTTTATTTCACATCGCTCACATAAAATGTAATACTACCTAGTTTAATAACAGCGGGTCGTACTGTATACTTTTCTGTTGATTTTCCATAGCTTAACATATTTTTTTAAACTTATACCTACTTAATTCGAGACAGAAATTTTGAATTTTTGCTTTTTATTATTAAAATTGAAGTAAAAGTGCAACAACCAACATTTAATACATAAAAACAGTTTCATTGACAGATACATTGCAAAAAAAGTTTGAAAGTCGAATGATATTTGCGTTGTCACGTAGAATCTGTTTGCTGGTTGTTGCTAGAACGTGCATTTTTGAAATTTTATTTAAATGTTTGTGCAAATACACAGACGCCTTTTAAAAGTTTACGAATATAACCCAGTGAACATGTCCGGTAACATATGGAAAATAAAGGTCATTTTTAAATTTATATTTCCTTATTTTCTCTAAAATTATATTGCTTTTCTACAAAAAGCTTTACTAAATAAGAAAAATCAATTATTAACTTTTTATTCTTTTATATTTTAAAACTAAAGGTGAATTTACGTTTAAATTTTGTTTGAATTTTCAAACGCTCAAATGTAATTTCATTCCTATTTGAAATAATAACACAATTTTAAAGAATAGAAAAAAATATTTTTAATTCGTTTAAAATGAAAAACCGAATGATTTTTTATATTTATACGAATACTACACAATGAATAAAACTACTTTTACGGATTTTATCGCGTTTATTTTACTTATGACGTTTCATGACGTGACCATGGGTTGCTGTAAAGCACCCGAAACGTCATAAGTAAATTAAACGCGATTAAATCCGTAAAAATAGTTTTATTCAATGAAAAACCGAAGTTTTTGGGAGAGAATCTAATGAGATTCCTACCAGGACTCTCTACTCGACAGTTAAGTAAGTGACCATAAAGCCGTCATTTTACCGTGAAGTCTAGTGATCAAAATACCTGGGTACACCCTGACGTTCAGATTGAAGTCGAACTTTTGTGTTACAGCGATTAAAAATATTAGTTTTCCTCTTGTCTACTATATACTTACTTCATTTTAGTCTTGCCCACCTTTATTATATCAATAAGATACACAAAACGAAAACTGTTAGGTTTCTAAGTGATTGTATCTTCGTCAGCGCGTACATTTGTGGAGCCAGAGCAGTAGATAGTTTCCGGCAGCATTCGGAAATTATCAACCAAACGAACACTTAAATTTGTTTACTTATTTAAATAAAACTAGTTTTATTTAAATGTGTAGTGTTCGCGTAAATATAAGAAATCATTTTGTCTACTTATGTTCAAAGACCTTATTATAAGGTAACCAGTTTAATGTAACTTAAATACATAGTTTTATTTTTATACATGCAACCATTTTCTATCTTGTAATCTATACAAATCAATAAAATAGAAGTGTCCGCTTGTAATGGCAAAATAACAGCTTTTTATTAAATGCATATGAAGGTATATACGGTACTTATAACAAAAAAGCTTTTTTTAATGTTTGTCTGTCTGTATGTTTGTTCCGGTTAATCTCCGAAATGGCTGGACCGATTTTGATGAGACTTTCATTGGCGCTGGTTCCGCGCTAAAAATTAAAATCCATGAAATCCAATCGCAATTAATTCCATGCGGACGAAGTCGCGGGAAACAGCTAATAAAGAATAAAGAAGTTTTGTTTGGCGATCCGCTTGCTAAGCGTGGCATATATCCTGTCTATAATTAGTGGGGGAAGCCTTTGTTCAACAGTGGACTTGTGGTGGGCTGTAGTGATAGTGATAGTGAAGTAAATTTCACTTATAATGTATATTTAGCCCAAAAGAATTATTATTCACGAAATGAATAATTCACTATTCCAGCCAGAGTACTAACTACCGCCAATAACATTTAGTGGTTTTCTATTCTGAACATATCATAAATATGATTTAAGTGGATAATATAAATAAATCACAATTAAACGCAAATAATGCAAACAAAAATCCGTCAAATTAGATTTATTCAATGTGTGGTATACGCGTTAACATAAACAAAACATTGTGGATAATAATTGACAAAATTTAGTTACGATGAAAGTCATTGGAAAAGTCACTGGGAACGTTACACGTGAACATTTTCAGAAAAGACTTGATATATTATATTTAAAACAATACTTCTCTATTTTTAAAACAAATGTTACGTTTTTTTTTTATAGAATAAGGGTGACAAACGAGCACATAGTCCCCCTGATGGTAAGTGGTTGCTGCGGCCCATAGACATCTACATCTATCTTCGTTTGCGAATTTAAATGCAGATGCGTTGTCAGCCGTGAGGACTAAGATATAATGCCTCTTTTTCAGTAAAAAGGGTCTTTATAAGTCTCACAGATTGCACAGGTCTCGTCTGAGGTTTCTAGGTAATGAATAGTCCCTCGTGCTGCTCCAACGATCGTGGACAGATTTCCCATATTCTCGAAATATCGAATAGACGGCTCCGTGGCGCACTGGCTTAGCAATGAGTTGCTGCGCTGGGGGCCGCGGTTTCGAATCCCGCACGGAACAAGTATTTGTATGGCCTACAAATAATTCTTCCGGGTCTGGATGTTTGTCCTTGTGCAATTTGTGTTTGTAAACTGACTCCACGATACAGGGGAAAATCCTAGTGTGGGGGTAACGTTTTGTTTAAAAAAGACATGCTAAAGACATGCTAAAATATCATTTTTAATTTCTCGGACATGCAGGTTTCCTCACGATGTTTTCCTTCAGCGCCGTGCACTTGGTAAATGAGTAATTTAAATTGTCCGCGGATGTCGAACTCGGTTTGACGCTGAGTACTTATTTTTTGACGAATCATCATGGGTCGATTCGATGGTGGACGGAAAAAATTAAAATTTCGTCGTCGCAAGTCGTTTTTTTTTAAATATTATACTTTTACTATGTTTTATAGGTTACACAACTTTTCTTCTGCCTAGGAGTTCTTATCGGTACTAACCACCCTCTTGCCTATTTCTGGCACCAAATAACAGTGCATGCATTGCTTCATATTTAGCCTACATAATTACAGGTGTGGGGCATCCCATATAAGTTATCAGAGGTGACAACGCTTTTGTAGCCTGCTTTAAAGTTGGTTGCGGCGCCCATGTGCTGCAATAACCACTTACCATCAGGTGGATTATAAGTTCGTTCGTTAGATACACTTGAATTTTATTAAAAAAAATTAACTATATAAACTTAGTATTACGATCACAAAAAAAATTCTGTTAACTCCTAAAAGGTTGCTTCAAAATGCGCTCATAAGCCAGCCAGTTGAATTTACATAACTGACGTTGGTGAAATTTCAAGTTGGCTTAAAAACTACTCTACAGAGATAATCTATACACATAACATTATTCAAAGGGATAAGCTGTGCCATTCAGCAGCTGAACGATAAAAAAGCTGTAAAAATAGCATTAAAAAAAAAAAGTAAATTTGGTAAAAATAGTAATTTCATCAAAGTTTGTACGCTTATAGCTTTAGTTTACAGTATTTTTTTTACTATTATAAGCCTCTGCTTGACTACTATCCCACCTGATGGTAAGTGGTGATACAGCCGAAGATGGTAAAGCGAACTGACTTAGCTTAACAAAAGACTGTTCACCTTGAATACACTCACATTATTATCAGATGAAAAGACAGATTACTACAACATATTGTAACTAAATTATTGTGGCCTTAATTTTTCTTTCATCAGAACCTTGGTTTCTGTATACGGTGCATGTTTTATAGAATAAGTGTGTCAAACGAGCTCACAGTCCACCTGATAATAAGTTGATGATGTAGTATCTAGACACCTACATCTATCCTTTATTAAGAAAATACAGTAATATGAGTTATCACTTCTCAGGACTAACATAGAAAGCCTCATCATCAGTAAAAAAGGGTCTCCTTTTTTCTACACTTACCGTTACAGCCTATTAAAGTCCACTGCTGAACATAGTCCTCAACCATAGATTGCCCCATGGGGGATATGGCACTTGCAATTTACATAGTTGCCACGTTTGGCGAGGTGATTGGCAACGGCAGTTTTTTATTGTTATTTTGCTGTTATCAGAAAGATGCTGCCGCCCATTTCCTGCCTCAGTTTCCCTCTGTCTCCTCTTACGACATCCCCGGGAAGATATGGGGTGGTGGATATTCTTACACTGCCACTACACGGAATTTTTCTACGCTTACTTTAACATAAAATTATTCTGTGAGGAAATGAGCTAACCCTTTCGTCCTGCAACCATAATATAGCTGCATTGTGGCTCTATCACGTTGGAGAATTATTGTCATAAGTGGCAATATTGCATGATATAATAACAATACTAATATACAATAATAAGAGCATCAGAGTTATTTTCATAGGAAGTTTCATAGTAGGTAATAAAAAATGCTTTAAAAAAATACTATGTGGTTTGCAATCCGCTTGGACAAAATGATGATGCGATAAACAAACAACAGTTAGCCCGTTCCGGTTGAATAATCAACTGAAACGTTAACGTGTGCAGTATACTGTGAGGTAAAATGCAACAAGGTTCACTAATTTTAATATTACTCATAATATCTCTTACA
Organism: Parnassius orleans; assembly: GCA_029286625.1. Classification (NCBI taxonomy): domain Eukaryota; kingdom Metazoa; phylum Arthropoda; class Insecta; order Lepidoptera; family Papilionidae; genus Parnassius; species Parnassius orleans. The sequence continues at coordinate 1,273,881 of JAGSMP010000092.1, forward strand.
ATGTTTTCACTTGGATTGTATTATGTGTGCCATTTTGTCTTTGTATTTTTTTAGATAACCTCGTTTGTCGGATGATCGATCGAATTGCAAACATTGCTGTGTTTATGTCTGAAGTGTAGAGAGCCCTACAGAGAATCTACCCAGACCGAATTCCAGGTAGAAAAGTCCTACGCTATAGGAAAAGGACTTCCTTACCACCTCGAAAAAAAAAACACT